>CM066318.1:75592378-76219128 GCA_033807775.1 Saussurea involucrata | reverse complement strand
CATTGGTATGGTACTTATAGTATCCCCAGTCCTCACTATAATAAGACATCTAACCGTCAATGATCCATCAAAGGACGGATACCAAAGTCCTTCTAATCTATTTTGTAGGAATGTCATGTGCGTTTTAATTCATATCATTCACAACACATGACGTACATCCAAAGGTTATGCCATATTTGATGGGCAGTACCAGGTTTGCTAAATAAATGAATTTTTAACTGAATTCAAAGACCGTGGTAATTCATTCTGAATAACTTACTTGTGCTTGTTATTCTCCAATTTTAACTTCCATGATTGCCACGTGTTATGTTTCCTTGATTTAGTTATTTCCATATCTCATATGTTTACTGTTTTTTTGATGGAAATACACTCGTTTGAATTCCAGTTTGTTTTCGTCGTTCATCATTTCTATTAATGATTCAATTCTTATCTGACACAATAATTGTGACTTGTTCTTCACAGTTAAACTTTCTGATCAATATTTCATTTTTGAACATATTGTGCCTACCGAGTCATTCTGTTTAGCGCTTGATTTTGTTTCTTGAAATTCTATATTTCAAATGATTTTTATGACTTCTGATTACCTCAGATCAGAACTCGGACTTCATTTTTATGACTTCTGAATAATTCAGTCCAGAACTCGTTCTTAAAAGTTTGACTTCTAAACATTTCAGTGTAGAACTCGTATTTAAATGTGTACTTCACTGTTTTCGAAACTGTTCCATTAAATGCATGAAAGGAGTGTTAGTACTTATATCGTTTCTATGGTCTATCCAGAACCGGAAGGACCTACTCAAGAAACAAATCCACTTATAGATATTAGTAAGGTGTCTAGATTGATAGATAAATTCAGAGTGAAAAGAAAAATGGTGAGGATGTGACAAGAATTAAAAGAATTATTGGTCCTTACCAAACCGAGTCAGTTATTCGGGTAACCACACAATCTATTCATTCTCGTTTTTTGGAGATGAATACTGAAACAGACATGGACCCAGTGTCGATAACTCGTGTCACCCCACCTAGCCACTCAAGTATCTCACAAAAGATGCTTGTTTCATATATTCACGGAGATTTAGCACATAATCTATCTATTCCTCACTTTCCGAACTTCATATTCTAATCACTGTGTCTATTTATTTTATAACTTGCGTCCCAAGTTAAATCAATATTTGAGCCTAACAGATATAATTCATTTCTTTCACACAAGCACGAGTCTTTGTGATTCCATTTGCATATCTTCGTGATATTTCCGAAACAGTTTGAGAAGTAATTTTTAAAATTTTACTTCATTGATAACTAGAAGTCCTATCAGAGATACCTCGATGCCAACTCTGAACATAGGCTACTCAATTATTTTCAATTGATGTGCTAACAGTTACCATTGTGTTTCTGTGTTAGTTGATTATCCCATTCTGGTTACTCATTGTTTTATATGGAATTTTAGCTACTCATCAGTATTATCTTTGATATTACATGATGCTCCGGATGCTCCTACTCATCATGAGGGGGAGAAATGATACAGATTCAAAGATACCGATTATCAAGTTGAGGGGGAGTTAGAAAAGGTTGAGGGGGAGTTAGCAATGTTACTTGATCAGTTCCGAAAAGAGTTCATATCATTTACAAGTTGTTTGCTTGATCAATTCTTCTCCTCCCTTATCAAGTGGTGTTATCTACAAATCAATTCTTCTCATCCCTTATCAAGTGGTCTTGAAAACTTTAGTTCTAGAAGTTCTTAAAGGTAAAGCTGAAAGCAAATTCAACTCGCAGTTCAAAGACAGATTCAAATTTGGTGATAAAGTTGAAGATATGAAGACCAAAAGCTTTATTCAAGGGGGAGCGTTGAAATTATGAAGACAAGCAACACCAAAGTGTTTCAAAGATTCAAGAGGAAGAGAAGATCAAGACCTAATGTTTTCAAGACCGTTTTCCCTTTATATAACTTTAGGGGGGGATTGTTAGGACCATAAATGTCCTATAATATAGAAAGTGATATAAAGAAAAGACTAGAAAAGATTATTAATTGTAAAAGCCTTTAATGGTTTAATGGGCTTAATTTAGATTAGCTTAATGGGTCGTGGTCCTTAGGCTTTAGGCCTTGGTATAAATAGTTTATTTTGTTTAGAAATAAGGTTAGAATTCATATTACACCTAATCGTGTTGAGACAGAGAGAGCTTAGAAGAGAGAATCATCCCATAACCATTGTAATCGCATTGTGAAACTCTCTGAATGGTTTATGAAATAGAGGGATGACGTATTGAAATCAACCGTGTTATTGCTTGTTGTCTATTGATTTCTACTGTATTGCACTAATCTGGGATCCACAAAGGTTAAATCTGACATTCAAGTAAAATTTGATTTGTTGTCCAAAGAAAGAAATGTTTTATCCAATAAAGTTAAGGAACTTGAAGACATTATCTTTAAAGTTGAGGTTTCAAAACAAGTTAGTCCTGACACAATTGTTCAGACTCCACTTGTAGATTCAACTGATTCTGAATGTTCATTTCAGACGGCTTCATGTTCAATTCATAATGATGTTTCTTCAAAAGGATTTGATAGATCAAAGGGTTTTTCAAAAGATCAGATTCGTCCTTCTAATCTCTTTTATAATCATTCTGTTGATAATTCGGATTCTTCTATTTCAAAGCTTTCAGATAATCATGTCTTCAAAAGAGTCAAGATGGTATGGAAAGTGAAAGGATCTTTGCCTGAAAAGGATGCACCAAAATCACTTGTTCCTCCACCTGCGGTAAACAAGAAGAACACAACATATCAAGGTAAGTCTTTTGTTAAACCTAATCGTGTTTATTCTACAAATCATTTGATTAGGTTAGCACAAAAACAAATTTGTTGTTCTTATTGTGGAACTCATGATTTTGTTAAGCAAGCAAATGTTTAGTTTTGGTATGGTACTTATAATATTTCTTCAAATCGAACTAAACATAACAAGCCATGACCTAAGTTCCGTTGGGTACCAACATCAACTTAATTTGTATTGCAGGTTCATCATGTGTAGTGCATAATGCCTAAAGTATACCAAACACATGACTGGAAAACAGAAGGAACTGTGCAATTTGAAGAAGAGTACTTGTGTTGAAACCAAACACATAAATTCAGGGGGAGAAATTCTAATTTTTGGTTTATATCTGTTCTTATTGATATATTTTCAGTGTTTTTTACTTCTGATTATTTCAGATCAGGACTCGGTCTTCATTGATTTTTGGCTTCTGAATTTCAATTCAGAACCCGTATTAACTGGAGACTTGACTTCTAAACACATCAGCTTAGAACTCGTACTTCATTGTTTTTAGACTTTGATTGCTACATATACTGATTTTGTTCACTTAAGATTCTTTGAAGATTTTGACGGGGAGCTTATATGCTTTTTAATCAGTCTATCATGATTTGAGGGGGAGCTTAAACATTTCAATGTAAGTATCTTCTGAACTTAATCTGATCCGGTTGCTTCCATTAACATGGCCATTAGAGAGGTTTTCCCTACCGCTCAACATGGTCTTTGTTGTCGACATATAGAGATGAATTTACGATTTAAAGGGAAACATAAAAAGTTTTTGGGGGATTTATTTTGGGATACTTGCAAAGCGTATACAGTGGAAGAGTTTGATAAACTGTTGTCCGAGCTTCGTCAGTCTATATCAGTTGATGCAAGGAAATCACTTGACAGTGCAGATAAACGGAAATGGTCAAGAGCGCATTTCCCTGGAATGCGTTATAATGTCATGACTTCCAACAGTGCGGAGTCCGTAAATTCATTGTCAAGGTATGCACGACGCCTTCCTTTCACAATGCTGATTGATTTTTTCCGAACGTCACTACAACAGTGGTATCATGATCGTCGCGAGATTGGAGGGAAATATATAAACATCCATAATAGTTGTTTTACATTTTTTTAAAACTAATGATGTATACATTTGTGCAGCTTTACTTGAAGATGAACTTACCCCTTGGGTTGAAGCGAAAGTAGTAAAAAGAATTAACCAAAGTGTAACATGGACGGTAAACCCTGTTACAAACACCGTGTTTGAAGTTGTTGACGAGCATAGAGACGGTGTTGTCGACTTAAATGGGTGGACTTGTAGTTGTAGGAAATGGCAACTATCCGGTATACCATGTGCTCATGTGATTGCAGTTTGTAGGCAAGCAAATATTACAGAAACAAACGTATGGGTGGCGAAATACTACATGACGCAAATTTATAAAGCTACATACGCGGAGGTAGTAAATCCTGTTAATCCTCCAATGGCATGGGAATATCCGGCTGAAT
The DNA here is from genome assembly GCA_033807775.1 of Saussurea involucrata. NCBI lineage: Eukaryota > Viridiplantae > Streptophyta > Magnoliopsida > Asterales > Asteraceae > Saussurea > Saussurea involucrata. Next base: position 76,214,842 of record CM066318.1, on the reverse strand, counting down.
ATATGACTGTGAAACCACCACTCATGGATGTAAAAAAAAGGTAATCGACAACGTCCTGTTGAACGCATCCCGTCACAAGGAGAGGTTGTATATGATAAAAGATGTAGTAGATACGACCAGACGAGCCATAATCGCCGAGATTGTCCAAGTACATTACCAGTCGAGGTACAAATGTCGAGAGCAAATAGGAAGGCGAGGGCGGCCGGTAGCCGTAAAACAAAGGCAAGGGGTATTTGAGCTTTGTATTTTTTTTCTTTTCTTTATTAATGGGTAGATTTTCGTTTAAAATTATGTTGTTAGATTAATGGTTTGATTAACATTTTGTATTTTAGCTTTGTATTTTTCTCTTTTTTAATTTAAATAAACCTTGTTACATAAACATGATAAGAACAACAACATCAATGACAACAACATAAGCATAAATGAGGGATAATCGTAATTAAGTGGGATCACGGAGGACCAAAAACGTAAATATTTTGTATATAAATAAAGTGATGGACCAAACACATTTTCACACATTATCATTCTTACTCTTCTCTTCTTACTCTTACTCTTACTCTTTCTCACACGTCTAGAACATGTCAAGCCCATCGTCTTCGCAAACAATGCCAGATAAAATGAAGCTGTCAATACAAAAAATGAAGCGGAGATCGAACAACTCATAGAAAGATGGAAAGAAATAATGGCCCAGAAGGTTGAACAGAATGAAAGCGAAAGAAGCGGAGATAAAAAAGGTGAAGATGGAAATAAAAGATAAGGAATTCCATATTCGTCGCAAAAACTTACAAGTGCACAACATTATGCAAGAGTTCGCAATAATTCAAGAGAAGATTAACGAGAAGCAAACTTGGATTGATCAATGTAAAGCACTCTATCCTTAGGTGGTGTTAGTGTTGTTAGTTTCGTACTTTCAAGTTTCTATGTTGCTGTTTCGTACCTGCAGTTTGTATGTTCTACTTTACTCATGAATAAATGACTTTGGGTTTTTATGAGTTTTATTATTTACACTAGCGCAAAAACGATAGAACATCAAATCATCATTCCACATAAACATAAAAACAGTTATTAGAAAGGCACATGAACATAAAGATAAAGCTATAGATTACATTTTATATTAGCCAATTGTTAAACGCCTGAAAGCTTCATCTAGGATTATGCGTGCACCATCCTTTTCCCAGTAGACTTCAAGTATGGTCGTTTCGTCCCAGTAGAGTCCTATATTGTAAACATCTAAGTCATCGTGAGTTCTTTTAATCCAGTGTCTAAGTCTTCCTCTGGTGGTGTAAAATACATTTTCATGCAGCTCGTTCTTGTTTGTCATAACCAAGTTGAGTCATTAGTTGATGCATGTGTTGTATACAAAGACACTGACCATCTACTAGGTCAACTAATATTTCCATGCCGTTGACATACGACCTACCGGGTGGTGGTGTGAAATAACCGTTATGATGGACCTTCATAGTAAAAAATAGTGGACAGTCGGCTGTGGGATGGGAAAAAGTTAGAATTAAGGCGAAACAATTTATTTATGGGCGTGAAAAAAAAATTACTAACAAATGATGCGTTCGATCCATTGTGGAAGCGGTTCAAATAGAGCTCTAAGTGTCCAAAAACGATGTCCTTCAGGGGTCATTCGTGAACAAATTGCAAGGTTGATGAAATAGTTGAGAGAAAATTAAGAAACGTAGAACGTAGGAAACGATAAGTTGTGGTTTTTAAATTAATGAGACACCCTATTTATAGGAAAAACATTAGATTATTTTGGGTTTTTATGAGCTTTTATTTTTTATTTTTTTTTAAACCAAATTTTTAAACGAATTTTTAATAAATTTTCAATTTTTTAAACGAATTTTTAATTTTTAAAATTTTAAACGAAATTTTAAATAATTTTTAATTTTTTAAACGAATTTTTAATTTTTTAAACGAATTTATTCAAGCACTTTTACAACCTCTGGAAACAAACCAATCAAGCTCATAATTGTACTATGATGAGATTTCCACCGTGTATCTCCGGCTTGTACAAGAGAAATCTCTTGTTTTAACCCCTTGCCGGTAACAATTTCGTCATTTCAATTTCTTCTTGAATTCTACCTTTGTGACTTTCTCGTATCATATATTTTCGTGCACGAAGAGTTTACCACGGTCACCAACAAGGCTAGCAATTCAAAAATGTCCTTAACACCCTCATGTTTTTTTGCAACCGCCACAACTAGTAACTGAAGTTGATGGAAAAAACAATGTATATAAAATACGGATTCATTTTCACTCAAGATCAAAGCTTTCAAGCCATTAAATTTTCCACTCATATAGCTAGCACCATCATAACCTTCTCGTCATACCTATTTCATAAATATAGTAGATAAAGTAGATAAATAAAAGTAGATAAATAACGTAAATAAAGTAGATAAATTAATAAAATTATTAATAAACCGTTTACCTGTGTGAGACTCAATCCATGTTTTGCAAAGAAAGCATCAATAGTATATTTAAGACTTAAAGCTGATGTATCCGTCACATGAACAATGCCAACAAATCTCTCCTGAACAGTTCCATCTTTGCCAACAAATCCCAAAACCACGGCTATATTTTTCCTTTCTAGAGCAATCACTAGACTCATCCACCAACAATGCAAATACATCATCATTGATTTCCTCTTAATTGATTTCAACATTTCTTCCGCAAAACAAGTAACAAGATCTTTTTGAATCTTTGGAGATGGCATTTGATTGTTCTTCGGCACATTTTGTAATATAACCTTTTCAATAGCCTTATTTGTTCTTCCGGTTAACTTTAAAGTCCCCAAGAAAAGCCCTTTGTACAATGAACTTTCCGACTCATTATGGTCACGAAATGGTAAAGAATTCTCCAACAAGTATCTACAAGCTTCAACCGAAGCAGTCAATCGCATGTGATACTCGGTCTTCATGAGTTGTGTTTGCTTATGAAGGGCGTAAGAAATTGATTGGTTTTGGTTAAGTAAATCTTCACATTCTTAGTGCTTTATGGTGAAAACTATTAACCTCACCCTCATGAAGTGTAAGCTTATCCTTTTTACTCCAACTATTGAATCCTTCAGTCACAAATGCATCAATCCCATGACTCCCGCCTTGGTATCTAAACAAGTAACAAGGCAAATAATATGTTCGGTCTACTTTTACGCTATATTCCAACCATTGAAATTGATCATTCCATGTAACAACAAACCGTCTTGCTTTAGCCCCTATCATTGTTGTTGGAAACTCGTGACCTCATGGTTGACAAGTCCCCCTAACCAAGTATTTCCGTCTAATTTCATCCCTTTGATTAGGATTATAACTTACAATTTTAGGCCTCTCCAATGGATCCCACAGAAAATTGCTAATATCAATCACATTGTTGGATGGAATGGATGCATTAGCATCACCGGTTGAGGTTGAAGCTTTTCGTTTATTTATTTTTCCATAACAACTAATCAACTGTAAACTGTAAAATGTAAAATCAATCAATCACTAAAGTTCTAACTTCTAAATCACTAAAAACTAAATAAGACACTGAGTAAATTAAGTCTAAACAACTAATGTCTAAATAACAAAATCAAGTAAATAACAAAATCACTAACAAAATCAAGTAAACAACAAAATAACAAAATCAAATAATGTCTAAAAAACAAAATAACAAAGTCAACTAATGTCTAAAAAAATAACTAAATCACTAACAACTAATGTCTAAACAACAAAAAAACAAAACAAAGTAAACAACAAAATAAAGTAATCAACTAGTCAATAACAACTAATCGATTCCTCTGTTAACAGATAATCCTCCAAGAAAATCGACTAAATAACAGAAAATCACAGTGAAATCAAGTAAATTGAGTAGAGAACTTTACCTAATCGATTCCTCTGTTCTTCACATCGACCGATTTTGATTCCTCTGTTCACGTCTTCGATTTTGATTTGGCACTGTAAGAGTAAGACTTACGCAGTAAAGGGGAAGGCGGTAACTTTCTGAAATTGAAAGCGCCGATCGATTCTGAATTGGGGAAGATGTGAGGCGGTAAATTGGTAAATGGGGTAACGATTCTATTATTTATTGCGCTTGGGCTTTTATGTTAACAATTATATTGTTATCAATGGGCTTTCAATCGTTTCATTAATTGGCCGGTTTTGACAATATGACTAAATCAATTGGATGGGCTTTTTATCAGTTAACTTATAATTTTTTTTTCTGTTCCAGTTACAACCTTGACACCTTTTAAAATGATACGGTAGCATCCTTTAGAGGAGTAAAAAGTTTTACCCTTGGTCGAACGAATACCACCATGATGCACCACTCGCATATCCATTTGAGGGTACCCCCGTCAAGACCAAAAGATTGTGTACAATTAACTTAACAGTTTTACAACAATTCCAACAAAGATGGTTACTAATAGCACACATCAAGGAGAGAATCACGCATAATCTTCAATCACTATTATAAATCATATTCCTTGATTTATTCTGTAATTATATGTTTCCTTATTTTGTAATTTCCCTTTGTACCTCTTTATAGTGTGTACTGCATTGTCTCTCCCAACATTGGTTTTGGAAGAATTCATTCTTACATGGCATCAGCCTTCCTTCCTTGACCTACAACCTCCCATCATCTACTCCATTTTCTTTTCCTTTTTCTGCCATGTCTGGATCATCTGTCTCTTCTGTCATCAGTGGTGCAGATGTGCTTCCGCTCTCAACCCTCATACACATGATAACTATCAAGTTATCTTCCTAAAACTATCTTCTATGGTGTAACCAGGTCTTGCCTCTTATCCACTGCCAGGGAATGATCGGCAATGTAAGTGGTTCTAAATCATCTCCTCCCGTGGTGCTAATTCAGAATATCTCTCGTGGTATTTAAATGACCAACGCATTATTCTTTTTCTCCAATCATCACTCATGTCAGTTGTGTTAGGTTGCACCACACCGGCAACAATTTGGGCAGCCCTTGAAGACGCTTTTAGTAACACATCAGAATCTCGTGCCATGAATCTTCGCACTGCACTCTCCAAACTCCCGAAAGGATCGTGCACCGTCTTCGAATTTGGCCGTGATTTCAAATGTCACAGTGATCAACTTGTTGCCATGGGTCGTTCGGTGCCGGAAACGGAGAAATCTCATTAGTTTCTCCAATGTTTGGGTATTGAAGTCTCTAGTTTCTCTGCCGCTGCTATGAACACATCCTCGTTGTCCATATTTCAGACTATTCTTCCCCAACCTGAAAGTTTTGAGACCTTCATGCAGACTATAACCGCTGCCACACCGCCCCCAACAACTGTTTTTGTTGCTCATATGCATTCTCAATCATCACAGAGTTTCCCTCATAACACTCGTGGTGGTGGCAGAGGTCGTGGTCGTGGAAAATGACCTCACTACCAAATTTGTCGAACCAATGAGCATTACGCTGATCGCTGTGAGCAATGCTACAATCACATTCCTCCAACATCAAAAAACATGGCTCACTTGGCTGAAGCTTTCTCAACTGCTTGTTCTATAAATGGTGAACAATTAATCTGACTTGTTTATGGACTATGGAGCATCAGCGCACATGACTCCATCCTCCTGTAATTTGGATTCAGCTACACCATATTCTGGAAATAAGAATGTCATGGTTGGTAATGGTAATCTCCTTCCTATTTCTCATGTTCGTACTACTCACTTAAACTCGGATATCCAATTATTATTGGATGTTTTAGTTGTACCTCCAATTACCAAGAATTTACTCTCTATCAGTAAATTAACGTCTGGCTTTCCTGTTGATATTTTGTTCTCTAAACAATCTTTTGCTATTCAGAACCGTCAATCAGGGGACGTGGTCGCTCGGGGAAAGAGTGAAAATGGCCTTTACGTTCTGGAACAAGGGCACTAAACCTTTCTTGCTGCTCTACGCTCCGAACGCTTAAAAGCCTCATATGAACTATGGCACTCTAGACTTGGGCATGTTGCCTTATTTCTTTATTAAATAAATGAGGGCATTTATCAGTTACTTCAGTTTGCCTAAACCTTATGTTTTCTCATCATGTCATTTAACGAAAAGAAAATGACTACCTTTTTCTATTAATGATAAACGATCCTCATCGGTTTTAGATTTGATTTACTGTGATTTGCGGGGTCCGGCTCCTGTTATCTCCGCTAATGGTTTCCGTTACTATTCAATTTTCGTGGATGATTTTTCACGCTTTGTGTGGTTTTTGTAATACCCCGCTTTAAAAAAATAAAAAATAAAACGTGTACTTTAACGTCTCAAAAATATATCGTATTTAAAATGTCAATCAATTATAGTTGAGGGGCTAAAAGTGTCAATTAACACAAGTTTTATTAATTAATAATAATAATTAAATAAGTAATAAATATATATATATTTACATATGAAAGTTATTAGAGTAAACTACGTTCATTTGGTCCCTGTTTGTTTCTTTCCACCGCCATCACACCGCCATCTCTCTCTCTCAAATCTATCTTCTCTAAAAATTCTCTCGTTCTGTTCAAGTAATTAAAGATACAATTACATATTCGGAATCATCTCGTCAAATCCTTCGTAGAGGCATAATTTTCTCCCAATGTTATTATGTTTTTGTTTAAGTTCTTGAGATTAGTTTTCAACTGGGTTTAAGTTTAGATTATGATGTATTATTGCAAAGTTATGATGTTATATATGTTTAGAAATGTGTGGTTTTGTCAAAAATGAGGTAGGATTAAAAAGGGTAAAGTTTAGAATCAAAATGGTGAGTTTTGTGGTTATGTGGTTAGTTGCTCACCAAATGTTCGGGTAAATGCTTAAGAGAATAAAGTTTCATGATTATGCTTAAGAGATTAATCATTAAGCTTCATTTTGACGTTTAGTATGTTAATTTGTATTTGGAACATGTTTGATTGAGTAAAAGTTGAAGTTTGGTTAGTAAAAAGTGAATGACGAAAAGTTGGGAAATTGGACGTTACGGTATGTGCAGGTCCGTACTTTGACAGCGCATAACTCACAAACCGTAAGTCCGATTGAGCTCAAATTTTACAGGTGAAAGATACTCTATGTGTTCTACAATTCTTATGAAGGGCCTTAAATCCAGTTTTGACTCTAAATAGCTCAAAATATCGTGTTTTCTGGACTGATCGTGGCATACTCGGATCAGTTTCTGTGTTTTTATAAATTCCGTATAAAATCAACCGATGATTCAAATGAGGTAATTCCAATTCGAGTAGAACCGTAGGAGGTCAGAGAACAGCTTTCATTTAGATCTTATATTCTGGTTTGGTCTCTAAGTATTAGAAAAACGGTCGAAAAGAAGGGGCTTAGGAGCTGTCACGTACGGTTCTGCATGGTGTTGAGTTTAGTTTTCGAAATGCGTATCGGGTTGTCTGTTTTGAAATTTAAGTTGCTTAGATACCATTAGAGCAAAAATTCAGTATTAGAATGATTATGATGAGAGTTTTATGTTGTTCAAGTAATAACAATTTATAGTTTAACATAGGTACTCGAGCTCGTTCAATTCCGTCGTGAACCTCGTTTGATCGTGCTTTACATCCCAATTTCGTTTAAGATTCTGTGGATTTTGGGTGAAAGACTGAATATTTTGGAAAAGGCCTGGAAGTGTTTCTGGATAAGCGATCAAGGTGAGTTTTACTTTTAAAACGTTTTCAACTGGGATACATATATATGTGATATATATATATATGAGATGGATATGTATGGATTGGATATGTGATATATGGTGTGATTACGTGTTTATGATTGAGATGGATATGTGATTAGAATGTAATGAAAGGTTTATAAATGATAATATGATATATTGGTACATATATATATATATATATATATTGTATTTATATGTGCATTACACTACACGAATATACGTTAGCCGAAACTATAGTCGGCGGAGGTGTTTGCTATAGTGTTTGCTATAGTGGTTGTACAGCGGTGTTGTAGTTGTTGTACAGTGGTGTTGTAATTGTTGTACAGCGGTGTTGTTGGCTCGCAACCAACTAATATGGCCATGGGGAATGAGGATGAGGAGTTGTGCACGATACACGAGTCTTGATTGATATATGTGTGTTTATACGAATGGTTTTATATAAACTATTTTAATACGAATGGTTTTATATAAATTGGTTTTATAATGATTTTGAAATGACAGAGATTATCTCACTAGACCGTTTGGTCTAACCCTCATTTTGTGTTTCAAAAATATGTATTCCAGGTCGAGGAAATTATAGCGGCAAAGGAAAGGATAAAGAGTAGGACGTTTTTTGATGACTGATGTTGATTAGGAAGCTTTTATGTATTTTGTAGTTTCGAGACTATGGGACCGTATGTGAATTATTATGTAATTTTTTTTATGAATATAACGATGTTATGCAATATATGTTATTTGTTGTATGTTTGGGAAACCGGGTCGTTACAGATGGTATCAGAGCCCTAGTTTACGGGATTTAGGTATTTGGATTTATACCTAGACTTAAACTGCATGTGATGTAGGATGTCCCCATTATTTTAGGACCTTGGGATGTTAAGTATAAAAAGGTAGAAGGAACATCATGTAAGGTAATTTCAAATTACATTTGGCCAGTGTAATTGTGAACTTACAAGTACATGTTTGAACCGGAATACCTTGTTATATGGGGTATGTGCTTATGTGTATATTAACCTTGTTTGAATCAACAGAATGACAAGTCGGACTTGAAGTATGGATAGAGACGAAGACAGGTATATTTCTATAAACTATACACGTGCTAAAGTGCTATTTGACTTCGGTGTAAACCAATCATTTGTGTCTCCATCCTTTTGTTGCTTATCTGCATTAGAAAAGTATTTGATAATTATGTTAGAGATAAAAATAGGTGTGCTAAATTACTGTTGTTCTGATTTTGCTAATGTGTGGAGTGTGATGGCTTAAGTGTAAAGAATAATAGTAGTGTGTGGAACGTGATGATTATGTGTGGAGAGTAATGATAGTATGTGAAGTTTTGACATTGTCATGAAGGCGACGATTTAGTGTGTTGTGTAGATTATACAAAGTGTGATTGTTGACGCTATTTAGAAGAGTATCGTTTAAATGTGTGGGGTGATGTGGATAAGATAGTGGCAGTTTATAATTAGCAAGCGTGCGAGGTGTGGTTGTTTCGAACACTGAGTGTGATTTCGAATTAACTTGGTTAAATTCCTGGTATAAGGTGTGGTGAAATTGTCGGTTAAATATGGAAAGTGTATGTTTTAAGTTTCCAAGACAACTTTGAGTAGTAGATTTTATGAATAATGAAATTTTGGATGATGAATATAAATTTCTAATGATTTCAAATTGAGTGGTTAGCGTTAATGAGTTGGTGGTTACCGTTATATTAAAGATGTGGTATTTTCATATGAGATTGAAATTATTGATGTTTGGGTGCTATTGAAAATAGCATACTTGTTCGCCAAAGGGTTATTAGTTGACTTTAAGTGGAAAAAAATGGAAGGATGATCTTATTATAAGATAACGGAATATATGGTTGATATGTGTAATCATTGGATTTATATTATTAGTGTTATGATTAGCAGGAAGAAAGTAATGCTCAATAAACATTCTGATGGTCGTGTGACGAACTTTGTGGTGTAAATTGTAGTAGAATTATTATATGAATAGTTGACGATTTTTTATTATTATTTACGGTTAAGTAAAGTGAGGTTAATGTTGAAGAACTTTCTTTATGGAGTTGTTTAAGTTAAAGAGTTGTTTTAGACCTTATGCTTGACTTGGCATGTTAAGTCTCATGTGTAAATCAATGAGATGATGACGGGTTTGCCGTTGCGTTTAAGAATTTGATTTAGTGATAATATTATAGTTGGAAATTTGGTTATGTTTATAGAATGACATGATGATGATTATAGATCGGAGTCATAATATGATCATTAGTTGATTTGGAATTTCATGATAAATGTTTAAGCCTTTAATAGGTTGATTAAAATTTTATAGATTTGTTAAGTAACGACATTTATTGTAATTATAAGACGTGTTACGATTCTACTGAGATGTTGATGCTAAGTTATTATGTATGGTAATTCATGGTTAATAGAAAGAAATGAACTACATCTCAATTGGAGTTTATCTTGTGAAATAAATTGATATTTATGATTAAAATGCGTTGGTCAAGTTAAAGTAGCTAGAGATAAAGAAAAGGAAAATGTATTGTTTTGTGCGGTAAGGATCGGTAGTTATAATGCAATAGCCGAGAAGAGCAGTTGAGTTCGAAGACTGTTGTTGTGGTCATGAATCGGTTAAGGATAATTAGGGAGTGGTAAGCGTTGAGATGTCTACAACCTTTGTTCACATATTATGATTTATAAAATGGATTACAAGAATTCTTGGGAAAGTGTTTTCGAGATTAAAACACTGATCATTAAAGAATTGTTTGAGGTAAATCTAAGTAAGAAAGCCGAGATGACTTAATATATATATATAGTTATCTGATTTTATGGTCGTTATGGTTAATTAAAAGAATTTTGGAATCCGAGACCCCTGAATTAATAGACTTGAGTGGAAGATAAAATTTAAGATGATTGGGTTTTCCTGTTAAACAGAGATTATGGGTTAATCAGAGATGCGTAGCGAAAGCGTGATAACCTGTTATTAATTGTGTTTGGATTTGAAAGATGGTTCAAAGTGGTAACAAAAGTTATATTATGAAAACAAAAAGTGGTTGGTAGTTTAATTTGGAATGATTGATTTAACATTTGCAATTGTTAGCAAGTTTCATATTGAAGGTGTATGTTAGAATTTCGGAAAGGTATAGTGAAAGTGTAAAATGTAGCATTGTGCATAATTTCAAGATATCGATGCTAGATTATGTCTGAAGTTGATGATTATTAGTAAAATTTTCCATATATCGAAATGAATTGTGATATAGATATTTTATGCTGAATTAGGCACGATGAGATTTTTCTTGGTGTTGAAAGAGGCACAAAGTGAAATAAAGACATATTGATATTAATTTTGTTAAAAAGATATTTTTGGATGTTGTTATATAGATGGGTATGGAGTGCTTATTAAGTTAATTTCGATAGTCTCGATTGGAGTTCGATGTAGTAGTGAGCATAAAGCAACCGTACCTTTTTGCTTAACCGAATTCCGGGACAGAATTCTTTTAAGGGGGAGATGTTGTAATACCCCGCTTTAAAAAAATAAAAAATAAAACGTGTACTTTAACGTCTCAAAAATATATCGTATTTAAAATGTCAATCAATTATAGTTGAGGGGCTAAAAGTGTCAATTAACCAAAGTTTTATTAATTAATAATAATAATTAAATAAGTAATATATATATATATATATATATATATATATATATATATATATATATATATATATATACTAGTGGTGTACCCGCGCAATGCGGCGGGAGACGTAAATGTAAACGCTTTTGAAGCTTTTGAGAATTTTAGAGAAGATTTTAACGATGATATAATTTACACTTAGCATTCGATTATTAAACGCTTACCCAAGTCACTTACTTTACCAAATGAACTTGGCAACACTGGTGAATCTTACTTGGTAAATGCAAAAGAAATATGGGAGAAATAATTCCTTCAAACATAAAGATGATTCCTTCAAACATAAAGATGGGTAAAGAAGGTAATTCCATATTATGCTATTAGTAGCGGATTGAAAAGAACAATATTTTAATACAAAAAGTGAGCGAACAACAACCAAGTCACATAGAAGTTGAAGAGCAAATTGAGGCATTATTTCAATGAATAAATTTAATTTGAAGTTGATGAAGAACAACCAAGTCCCATAGAGTTTGAAGAACAACAACCGAGTCCTATACAAGTCTTGACATAGATTCCCACTACATACTCCTGTAATTTAACAACATTAAAAGACCATGTAATTGTCAAACATGAGACCAAAAAAATTCCCACTCCTAACACATACACATAAGTACCAACCTAAGTTTTGGTATTAATTTATGATTGTAGAAACTATCAACCATGATTACTAACCTTTTTGATGGGTCCATCAGGATGCAAACCGGTAACATCTAATGTTTGCCTTGTCTATAATCAGCCAGAACATTTTGTCTACCAAAAGATAACACTCTCAATCTTGAGATAAGATTAAAAAAGGCTTACAGACTTTACGTTGCCTTAACTGTTCCACCTTAAACTGTTGAAGATCATGGACCCGAAACCCAGTCTTCATCGCATCAAGCGCTATACCAAAAAACCATGGCAACGATAGTCTTAAAATATTTCATCCAAATGCATATATACTTGTACTTAAGAACTTTTATCCAATGGAGACAAACAGGTTGGAAGCCGAAAAAACTTTTGTTCTTGCTAAGATAACTGAAAAAAAACCACCACATCGCAAAGCCAAAGTTGTTTTTATATGTAGGAAGCAAAGTAAAAGCCTTAATTTAGGGGCCATTTACCAAAAGCTTGCTCGGTAAGCACTTACGGGCAAAAGTCACTACTCTCATTTTCTTTATCGGATAACATTCTTAGCCATCAAAATGGATTGATGGTAACCGTTGTAGCACGGTAAGTGCTTATCGGGTAACAGTCGTCGCCTTCACATACCAGGTACCAAAAACCAAGTTAAATCATAACAGTTTTTAACCGTAGAAATAGCCTCTTAGAATTCATCAAATCTGAAAATAGAAATTTTTAACAAACCATATCCACGAAAAACGTAGTTTACTCATAATAAAAACAACAAACAAACAGTTGGTTTCTATAATTTATGTGGTTGCAGACCTTGGTATGAAGAGAATGCGGCAACCACCTTTCAGATATGCATATCTAGAATCTGACAAAGGGGATCAAACACCGCCATGGCTCCAACACCATTCAAGTTGCCTTGCCAAGATACGGGTCAAGTATCACCTGGTGCCGAAAACCTATGCTCGAAAATCTAAAATGCAAAAGAACTCCATCACAACCTCGATTATATTTTGGTAACGACCTCCGATTTATCTTCAAATGGGAAAATAAAAACAAACAGATTAATTGTTAGATGGCATGGTGGGATAACCGAATATATGTTTGAAACCATATATGAAAATATGAAAAAATAAAACAAAAACATATTTGAAGCATAAGAATTAAATTAAAAAAAACTTTCTAATAAAATCTCCACAACGTGTTCAATTCAAAATAAAACCATAACTAATACACTGTGATTTAGGCATAAACCGCAACCAACCCTGCAGATTGTGTCTCCATCTGATTTGCACGTCAAAGAAGACCAAAGTGGTGCCACAAGATCATTAGCCCTTGTCCAACCAAAATCCATCAATTGATATGAATAAAAATAAGTAATTTAACCAAGTGAAAATAAAAACTCAAATGTAAAAGCATAATTCAGACAGTGGTCACCGGAGATACGAATATACCATCTCAAGTAGGTGGCGTTCCTGTTCCTCGTGTTTCTCAGTATTAGATTTTCGAGCAAGAAGTTTTTTGTGCTCTCTATCTAGAACATCTGCCAAGCTTGGCAGCATAGCACTCAATTTTGATGCTTTCGTTTGAGAAGGATTTCTGAATCAAAGCTTTTTCCTGAATGTCAGGCATATCACTCAAAACACCGAACTCCATATCCTTCATATACCTGTAGCAAACAAACCTCAAGAAATGAAATCCATAAATAACATATTAAAAAGCAAAGTCCCTCGTTGGCACATCAAATGGCATAACTAAAACTTCACATATCCTTGCATATTGAACTTTAGAAAACTTACTTATCCTTGATAAATTTTTCTTCAATCTATGCGCTTTCATGGCAATCCTATTCTTCATCAGTCTCACCATCGCTTTCCAAAATCCATACAAAAAAAGCTGTAAAATAGCAGCAATGTATGTATCTGATTAGATCAGATGGGTTCCTTTATCCAAACAAATAGAAAGACAAAGCAAGAAAAATCACCATTATTGTGAAAATAAATCGGCTAGGGTTTTAGAGAATTGGTTGAGGCAAAATCTTGAAGTCGGGGAATAGAGACTGTGAAACCGGCCAAAAAGCATTGCAGAGGTAAAAGATCCAGCAGGCCAACGTTCGTTAGTTGCTGGTGTATCTAACTTTTCTTGACTTCCCAAAAAGGACCGAGAACGACGGGTAGTTCAGCGGACGTGGATCCCCCAATCTTCTAGAACAAGGAAAATGTAAAGAAATATACAACTAAATGTCAAAATGAAAAGAAAATCGAGAGCAAAACTCTTACCTTTGTTGAAGATCGACAGCGAAGAAACTTCCAACTAAAAAACTGAGAAGGAACTTCGAACAAAGAAACCATGAGAAATCTGACCTGAGAAGAAATCTAACCTAGTAATATGCATAAATCAACCAAGAAGAGTCGATAAAACCCATATCAAAGAGTCAATCAAACACAAATAAAAGAAACCGTGAAGAAATCTAATATGCATAAATCAACAAAGAAGAGTAACCCAAATCAAAGAGTCAATCAAACACAAATAAAAGAAACTGTGAAGAAAAATCTAATATGCATAAATCAACAAAGAAGAGTAACCCAAATCAAAGAGTCAATCAAACACAAATAAAAGAAACTGTGAAGAAATCAAACCTGAGAAGGAACAAAGAAACCCTAATATTCAACTAATAAACTGAGCTCCAGACATATAAGTGTCCACAAATCCAACAATGTCGATAAATAGAGCACCACTGAACTATAAAAGCTCTTTAAAAAAATTAAGAGGAATCAGAGAGTGATTATGAGACAGAGGACTACCTGGGATTTGTGGAGCAGCAAAGAGAGGAAAGACATTAGATTGTAAACCCTTCGCTTAGATTGTTTAGTCTGATCTTTTCTCCATCTCTCACTATTTATATGCAAAGTAGCAGGTGAAATCATACTTTCGGTATTGTATGAGACGTGAAGAGGTAAGAAAGCATGGCTCTACTCTTGGTGTGGCCGGGAGGTATAAGGGATGGAGTTGTATGAAACGTGAAGTGGTAAGAAAGCATGCCTCTGCTCTTGGTATGGCAGGGATGGAGGTTGAACCAGAAAGCATGGGCTGGAGGTACACTCCTTTTAATTCGGTCGGTTTTAAATTGTATGTATCAAGAGTTGTACATCATGCATGAAATATAGTAATTTAAGAGTTTTTCAAATTTCATGCTTTAAATAGATGTACATTGTGCTTAAGGACTTGTCTTTAAGACATTTGATCTAAATGCTTATATATGTAGTATATATATATATATATATATATTTACATATGAAAGTTATTAGAGTAAACTACGTTCATTTGGTCCTTGTGTGTTTCTTTCCACCGCCATCACACCGCCATCTCTCTCCCTCTCTAAAATCTATCTTCTCTCTAAAAATTCTCTCGTTCTGTTCAAGTAATCAAAGATACAATTACATATTCGGAATCATCTCGTCAAATCCTTCGTAGAGGTATAATTTTCTCCCAATGTTATTAAGTTTTTGTTTAAGTTCTTGAGATTAGTTTTCAACTGGGTTTAAGTTTAGATTATGATGTATTATTGCAAAGTTATGATGTTATATATGTTTAGAAATGTGTGGTTTTGTCAAAAATGAGGTAGGATTAAAAAGGGTAAAGTTTAGAATCAAAATGGTGAGTTTTGTGGTTATGTGGTTAGTTGCTCACCAAGTGTTCGGGTAAATGCTTAAGAGAATAAAGTTTCATGATTAAGCTTAAGAGATTAATCATTAAGCTCTATTTTGACGTTTAGTATGTTAATTTGTATTTGGAACATGTTTGATTGAGTAAAAGTTGAAGTTTGGTTAGTAAAAAGTGAATGACGAAAAGTTGGGAAATTGGACGTTACGGTATGTGCAGGTCCGTACTTTGACAGCGCATAACTCATAAACCGTAAGTCCGATTGAGCTCAAATTTTACAGGTGAAAGGTACTCAATGTGTTCTACAATTCTTATGAAGGGCCTTAAATCCAGTTTTGAGTCTAAATAGCTCAAAATATCGTGTTTTCTGGACCGATCGTAGCATACTCGGATCAGTTTCTGTGTTTTTATAAATTCCGTATAAAATCAACCGATGATTCAAATGAGGTGATTCCAATTCGAGTAGAACCGTAGGAGGTCATAGAACAGCTTTCATTTATATCTTATATTCTGGTTTGGTCTCTAAGTATTAGAAAAACGGTCGAAAAGAAGGGGCTTAGGAGCTGTCACGTACGGTTCTGCATGGTGTTGAGTTTAGTTTTCGAAATGCGTATCGGGTTGTCCATTTTGAAATTTAAGTTGCTTAGATACCATTAGAGCCAAAATTCAGTATTAGAATGATTATGATGAGAGTTTTATGTTGTTCAAGTAATAACAATTTATAGTTTAACATAGGTACTCGAGCTCGTTCAATTCCGTCGTGAACCTCGTTTGATCGTGCTTTACATCCCAATTTCGTTTAAGATTCTGTGGATTTTGGGTGAAAGACTGAATCTTTTGAAAAAGACCTGGAAGTGTTTCTGGATAAGCGATCAAGGTGAGTTTTACTTTTAAAACGTTTTCAACTGGGATACATATATATATGTGATATATATATGTGAGATGGATATGTATGGATTGGATATGTGATATATGGTGTGATTACGTGTTTATGATTGAGATGGATATGTGATTAGAATGTAATAAAAGGTTTATAAATGACAATATGATATATTGGTACATATATATTGTATTTATATGTGCATTACACTACACGAATATACGTTAGCCGAAACTATAGTCGGCGGAGGTGTTTGCTGTAGTTGTTGTACAGCGGTGCTGTAGTTGTTGTACAGTGGTGCTGTAATTGTTGTACAGCAGTGTTGTTGGCTCGCAACCAACTAATATGGCCATGGGGAATGAGGATGAGGAGTTGTGCACGATACACGAGTCTTGATTGGTATATGTGTGTTTATACGAATGGTTTTATATAAACTATTTTAATACGAATGGTTTTATATAAATTGGTTTTATAACGATTTTGAAATGACAGGGATTATCTCACTAGACCGTTTGGTCTAACCCTCATTTTGTTTTAAAAAATATGTATTCCAGGTCGAGGAAATTATAGCGGCAAAGGAAAGGATAAAGAGTATGACGCTTTTTGATGACTGATGTTGATTAGGAAGCTTTTATGTATTTTGTAGTTTCGAGACTATGGACCGTATGTGAATTATTATGTAATTTTCTTTTATGAATGTAACGATGTTATGCAATATATGTTATTTGTTGTATGTTTGGGAAACCGGGTCGTTACAGTTTTACTCGCTCCAATTAGAATATGACTTCTATAAGGTCTTATTACACTTTTCCACATTTGTGAAAACCCAATTTGAGCACCAGATTAAAGTTTTTCAAAGTGACGGCGAGACATAATTCACAATTAATAAGGTTAAGACCTTTTTCATTGATCACGGTATTCTTCATCGGCTTTCTTGCCCGCATACACCAACACAAAATGGTCGTGCTGAAAGGAAACAATGACACATCACCGAAACTGGTCTTGCCATGCTTTTCATGCCCACGCTTCAGCCACTTTATGGGTCGAAGCATTTAGCACTGCTGTATATACGATCAATCGATTGACATCGTCGTTCTTGGACAATAAATCACCTTTTCAGGCATCATTCACACGACTCCAAATTATGGAAATTTCCATCCATTCGGTTGTCGTGTATATCCTTATCTTGGTGATTATGTACTACCAAATTGGCTCCTCGCAATGCTCCTTGCATTTTTATTGGATAGAATAATCACTATAAGGGTTATCAATGTCTTGAACCGGTTGCAAATAGGATATTTACTACTCGGCATGCTCAATCTGATGAGGACTATTTTCTGTATGATGGTCGACAGTCCCATAACTCTAAATTGGTATTCTCAAATTTATTTGAGCCTGGTCCAGCTCCGCAGCAAATGGTGGTACCGAATCAGTCTATACCGACCCGAATTCAGTCATCACTAGTCTCTGATACGACAGAGCCTTGTTTTTTTATGTTTGGCCCTTCATTTGAAGAGTTCAATACTCCTACAGCTTCTGGTTCATCAAGCCCAAACTCACCTTAATCATCTTCAGGCCCATCTCAGCTAAGCTCAAAACCGATATCGACTTCAAACGAGCATCTACATCAACCTCACTCTACTGCCTCGCATGACTCATCTCCATCGGGTTTATCTTCATCTGGTCCAAGCACGACTTATGTCTCTCAGCCCACTCATCAAATGCAACCACAGGCCAAGTCAGGCATTTTGAAATCACGACACTTTATGGACTTGGCTCATGTCACTGAGAGTAGGTTACTTACGAATCTCTATGCTACCAAAGACCCAAAAGGAATCAAATTAGCGTCTAAAAATCTTAAATGGTTCATTGCTATGGATGATGAAATTGCCTCCCTACGTCGCAATGACACGTGGGAGCTTGTGCCACGACCTACCAAACATAACGTTGTAGGATCTAAATGGGTGTTCCGAACCAAGTTTAAAGCCGATGGTACAGTTGAATGCCTAAAAGCCGTCTTGTTGCACAAGGATTCACTCAAATCCCAGGGCTCAATTATTCGCACACTTTCAGTCCGGTAGTCAAAGCGTCTACTATTCGTACCATTCTAGCCCTGGTCGTTTTGCGAAATCGGCCCCTACATCAGCTCGATGTAAATAAAGCCTTTCTTAATGGTGCTCTTAAAGAGACTATTTTTATGGACCAACCATTGGGTTACGGTGACCCTCGTTTTCCCGATCACTTATGTCGACTTAAGAAGGCCCTTTATGGTCTCAAGCAAGCTCCACGTGCTTGGTTCCACCGCCTCAACGCATTTCTTGCAAAACTTGGTTTACGGTGTTGTCAAACTGACACATCTCTCTTCGTTTTTACTCGTGGGAAATTTACTCTTTATCTTCTCGTTTATGTCGACAACAACTCTGAGCTCTCATCCACAACTTTGTCACCCATTTCGATCAAGAATTTTCCATCAAAGGTCTTGGGAAACTCAGTAATTTTTTGGTTCTGGAGGTTCTATACACTACCGATGGTTTAGTCTTGAGTCAGTCAAAATATGCTTATGACATCCTTTCTCGAGCCACCCTTCAAGAATCAAAACTCGTTGCTACTTCTCTCACACCCGGAGATCAGCTAAGCACAGGTGACCCTTTTGTGGATAATACTTTATACAGATCCTTAGTTGGAGCACTTCAATAACTAAGGATTACCCATCCAGACATCTCTTATGCGGTCAATCAAGTTAGCCAATTTCTCCATGCTCCAACGATTGATCACTTCCAAGCTTTTAAGTGTATATTGCGATATGTAAAGGGTACTCTCTCGTTTTGCTTCACTTTTGACGACATCCTGATCCTTTTCTCATTGGATATTCGGATGCTGATTGGGCTCGCTTCTTGAAAACATGATGCTCTACATATGGATACTCCATTTTTTGGGCAACAATCTTATTTCATGGAGTGCTAAAAAACAACCCACAATCTCTCGGTCTAGATGTGAGTCTGAATACCGAGTTATAGCCAATGATGCGGCAGAAATTGTTTGGGTTACCCATCTGTTACGTAAAAATGGTGCCTTGCCCCTAACCAACCCACTTTTTGTGATAATAAAAGTGCGATCTTTCTAAGTCAAAATCCTATTGCTCACAAACGTGCAAAGCATATTGATATCGATTACCATTTTATACGCGAGTTGGTCTCACTACTAAATGAAAGACTTTAACCTACGAAAGTTAAAAGATGATCCGTCATAAAACCGTCACAAAAGTTGGTCTCATATTGATAGCCAATGCTGCGGCAGAATTTGTCGCTAAAAGATGATCCATCATAAAACCGTCACAAAAGTTGGTGGGTAAATTTTTTGTGGGTAATTGTGGATCCCAGATTAGTGCAATAACAATGATAATCAATAGCAATAACAATCAAATATTTCAATATGTCATCCATCTATTTCATTCAAAGGATTAAACACGTTTAGAGAGTTTTACAATAATGAATTGGAACGATTAACCTAATTCAGAGATTTAGCTATCTATTTATACCTTTTAAGGTATTTACACAATTCACCCTTGAACTTCCATTCAACTATAATTTTAACCCTAACAATCTCCCCCTTTGAATTGAAATTCAATGTCATGCCAGTTCAGAACATTGAGCTTTCTGATCGGGTTTGAGCAAATTAGTCTTCTTTGACATGTTCTTGATACCCATCTGAAAAACTGTAATATAAGACAAAGAAATAGTGCATTTCAGGAAACATTTTACGGCTTCGAGGGCTTTAGTGACATGGAGCTGTAACGTCCCGAAAATTACAAGGAATTTAAAATTTTAAAAATAATGCATTTCATTATAATCAAACCATAAGTTAACAAATCCCATTACAATAAAAATAAACGTCGTTAATTTAAACCGTCAAATGAAATTTAAGCAGCGGAAAAGTTATATAATTAAATCCCCATTTAAAAAGTTAAACTTAAACAGCCTTCGCCTTGCGCCCGTGTGTACCGTCATGCTCGACTGCTACTCGCACCTGAAAACATAAGATATTGGGAAGGGGTAAGCACGAAGCTTAGTGAAATCTACCACCTACGCAGGTAGCAATCACACATATATCGCCCCTACTCACAAGTAGGCAAACAACACCGCAATTACAAGTATAGAAACAAATCAAGGTTTAAACATGTAATCACATACCTCGGTCCCACCGAGCCCTCGGTCTCCCCGAGTTCACACAACACTTTTACACAATTCCTCGGTCTCCCCGAGTTCACATTAAATGATATCCATACTAGCTCAGTCCCACCGAGCCCTCGGTCTCCCCGAGCCCCTCAGTCCCACCGAGGTGTACACAAAACACATGCCAATCACATATTATATAATTTACAACTAGCTATCACACCACAACTAGTTCACGTAAGCATACAATAACACGCAAAACTAACACGACATATAAGTAACTCCTAGTCTACGCAGTGAGAGAACTCACCTTAATGCAACGCAAGTATCCGCAACCGCACCACAAGCCGGCCAACTTCACTCACCTTTTCCCACCTAATTACGTGTTAACAAAAGTCAAAGTGAAACCCCAACCCAAAACCACGACTACTAAATTATAAATTACATATTCCAGCTTTTACTCTAAAACACAGGTCTGTTCGGGACCTGATTAACCCCTTATAAACTGATAAACCCAGAAATATTATTCAATAATCAGTTAGTTCTATGTCTTAGGGTTCTAGGGACATATCGTACGCGTTCTAACGATTTTCCTACAATTTACTATGAATTTTCTAAAAACAGGACACGAAGTTGTGATGTGCAGACCTGCTGTGAAAACAACCAATTTACGCCTAGTTAGAGGCCGAACCAGACTTCCGCTAAAACACGAAAAGTGTGCCCGGAACAGAATGTGAACCGTGGGCACCGAATTCGCCTCAATCCAAGCTACGACAGAAAAGTTATGGCCATCGCAAAACAGTGACAGATTCATACTTCCACATAAAATGACGATTTTATAAAAACGGTTTAAACGATTCGGGTTTGCAACTAGGGTTCACCCGATCAGGGTTTTAGGTTACAAGGGCTGGACTCAAACGCGCACCACCCACTGCCATCCCGGCAGAGGTGGTGGCCGGCGGCGGCGGCGGCAGCGGCCGGCGGCGGTGGCGATGGTGGTTTACGGCATTCCGGCGAGACCAAACGAAAAACCCGACCATCTAACCTTGCCGCACACACGCACACGCTCAACCCGAACAACCCCGCCCTCCACAGCCACTGAACCGGTGGCGCACGGCGGCGGCATACACCGCCGGCAGCCATAGCTGCGGCGGTGGTGGGTTCCCGGCGGTCCGGCGACGATGAAACAAAACGAAAGGGAGAAGGACTTACCTTGCGACGACAATCCAGCGGTAAACACACTCCGGCTTCCTCTCTCTCCCGGTCTTCTCTCTCGCTTCTCTCTCTTTCCCTCTCCGTTTCTCTCTCTCTCTCTCTCTCTCTCTCTCTCTCTCTCTCTCTCTCTCTCTCTCTCTCT
Organism: Saussurea involucrata; assembly: GCA_033807775.1. Taxonomy (NCBI): domain Eukaryota; kingdom Viridiplantae; phylum Streptophyta; class Magnoliopsida; order Asterales; family Asteraceae; genus Saussurea; species Saussurea involucrata. Next base: position 76,192,849 of record CM066318.1, on the reverse strand, counting down.
CTCTCTCTCTCCGGCGGACAGCAGTGCCGGCTGCACTTTCCGGCGGCAGCAGCAAGGGGCGGTGGGGGGGGGGGGGGGGGGGGGTTACGGCTGAGAGAAAACGAGAGGGGGGGGGGGTAAGGTCTTAGGGTTTTTGGTTTCTTTTTCCTTCTTCTCGCTGCTCCCCACGAATCCAATCTAAACAAAAAAAAACTAAATGGGAATCGGTTTAGCATTTGCATGGGCCGACCCCCATGCTACCAAAATCCCCTACAAGACACATTTGGTCCCTGCCTTTTTCGACCCTTGCACTACTAAGCCCTTGCAAACAAATTACGGTTTTGCGATAAATTACATTTAAGGTCATTCCCGTTAACTCCCGTTAAAACATTCGTTAAGAGAAAAATATTGAACAATAAATAAACCAAAGAAAAATTCCATAACGGGACACGGGCTTTACAACTCTCCCCCACTTGGATTAGACTTCGTCCTCGAAGTCTCGACCGACAAATAACTCGAGATAGTCCTCGCGCATCTCCATTTCGAGTTCCCACGTCCACTCGAACCCCTTCGGTGCTGCCACTGGACTTTCCTCAACTAGAATCTAAATTTCTCATCCCGTCTAGAATTTCTCGAATACTTTTCTTACTACCAACACTCCTTCAAGGACACTGAAATTATGATCGGCAGAACACCCCAACAATTAGAATCATTCCTAACCAAGTGTATTACCCGGGTAAATCCGTTAGTTAAAAATCTAATGCCGTTAAGTTTATTTAACTTTAAAGTTTAAGGTTTAGGGTGAGTTTGGTTAAATTAAAGGTTTATAGGTGTTTTGGTTATTATTGAGAAGTTCAAGGACCAAAGTAGTAAATTAAGTTAGATATTATCCCTTCTGAATTCAGATATTATCACAAGCAGAAAATCAGTAAAATTTGTGTGTGTGTGTGTTGAGAGAAAGCAAGAAGAGAAAAGAAGAGTTTGGTGCTAAAGGGTTCAACTTGGTATGTTTGGAAGATGAATTAAGGTATGTTCCTTTGTATTGTATGTTGGTAATTGCTTTTGGAAAGATTCTATCGGAGTAGAAACATCATAAACCCTTCTGGTATTAATTCTGTCGATTTATGGGCAAAAAGGATGAAACTGACAGAGGTGTCCGGACACAGTAAGAATGTGTCTGGTAGTCCTGTTGAATGTGTCCGGGTAGATTCTTGGGTGGTGTCCGGGTAAGTTGTTGATAGAGTCCGGACGATTGGATTGATGGTTTCCGGATGATTTGGAGTCCGGATGGCATCCGGATTCCTTTGTTGTCCGAATTAGTCTGTGGTGTCCGGATTCCTCGTGTTGTCCGGATTAGTCTTGTTGTCCGGAAAGTTGTCCGGATACTTTGTGGTTTCTGGATAACTTGGCTGTTTGGTCAATTTTGAGGATAAGAGTTATGTAGATATATCTAGAGTCCATAGCCTGCTAGTAAGTTTCATATATAAGTTGGTGAGAAGATATTTGTATGTAAATGGTTTCAGATTCTGAGAATTTTGGATAAAGGATCGGATAGCTCGGAGAAAGGCTTGGAAGCGTATTTTAAGCATTCAAGGTGAGTTTTGATTTAAAACGTTTTGAACTGGAATACATATATGTGTATAAATATATATATAGATATGAGATGATTATGTGGTAGGAATATGATTATGTGTATATAAATGACAATATGATGTAATGAGATATATATTGTATTTATATAAGCTTTGCACTACACGAGTGCACTTGTTGCCGGGTTCCGGTGTGCGGACCGGTGTGTAGCCGGGTTCCGGTGTGCGGACCGGTGAGTAGTCGGGTTCCGGTGTGCGGACCGACAGGTAGCCGGGTTCCGGTGAGCGGACCGGTTGTTGATTTATTAGTTGGCTTGCTACCAACTAATATGGCCATTTGTGGAGGAATAAGGTGAATGAGATGTACACGATGCACGAGTCTGGATTGGTATTTAAATACGTGTGGTATGTTTATATTTTACGAAAGGATTACCAAAGGTTTATCTAAACTATTTTGATACAAAGGATTTACATAAAAGGTTTTATAATGATTTTGGAAAGGACCGGGATTAACTCACTAGACCCGTTTGGTCTAACCCTCATTTTGTTTTCAAAAATATGTTTTCCAGGTTAAGGATCGGCAGGAGAGGACGAAGTGTAGGAAGCTTTTTATGGATGTTGATTAGGAAGCTTTCATATATTTTTTAATGTCAAGACTAATGAGACCGTACTTGGTTTATTCTGTAACTTTTGTTGTAAATCAATGATATGTATGCATGTTATGTATTATGATGTATGTTATGGGAATTGGGTTGTTACAAATGGTATCAGAGCCCTAGTTTAGGGATTTAGGTATTTGTACCCGTACCTAGACTTAAACTGCATGTGAAGTAGGATGTCCTTGATACATTAGAACCTTGGGATGCTAAGTATAAAATGTAGAAGGAACATCATGTAAGGTAATTTCAGATTACACCTGGCCAGTGTAATTGTGATTTTACAGGTGCATGCTTGGACTGGGATACCTTATTATATGGGGTATGTGCTTATGTGTATATTAATCTTGTTTGAATCTACAGAATGGCAAGCGGTACTCGAAATACGAATAGAAGAGGAGGAGGAAATCCAAATATTATGAATCCACCAATAGGAACGGGGGGAAGAAGAGGAGAGCGAGGGGGAGGTAGATCCGGAGGTAGAACGGGGAGTAGAACTGGGGACAGAACCGGAGGTAGAGTTCAGGGGCAAGGTACGGAGTTTATTACAAGAAACGATTTGATGGCGGAGATGGGAAGACTTCAAGCAAATATCCAGGCCATGTTCGACCAAGCTCGTCATACTAAAACACCAGATCCTGGTTTGGAAGACGAAATGCCCATTACACCTATGGTCATACCAGTGTCAAGAAGGTGTGATTACAAGATGTTCTTAAACTGTAGACCTCCAACTTACTCAGGAGATAGAGACCCAGTGAAGGCGATGAGATGGTTAAAAGAAATAGAAGCCATCTTCAAGACCAGTAATTGTGCGGATGAGGACAGAGTATTATACGGAACGACGATGTTGAAGGCAGAAGCTCTGTACTGGTGGGAAGCTCACATTGATTCCACAAGGTCGGATGTATACTCTACTTTTACTTGGGACGAATTCACAACAGCATTCAAAGGACAGTTTTGTTCTCAAGCAGCAGTTAGACAATTGGAAGAGGAGTTCATGAACCTACACCAACGAAGTTTATCAGTTAGGGATTACACCGCTCTCTTTCTGGAGAAGTCTCGCTTTGCGGAGTACTATGTTTCCACGGAGGCTCTAAAGATGGAAAGGTTTATTTTGGGTTAAATGCAGAAATTAGAAAGCTAGTGACTGCAAGAGGACCCGATACCTTCTCAGCCGCAGTGGATGCCGCAGAAAATGTGGAACAGGATAACCGGAGAGATGTTGGTGATAAGAGTACTGGGAAAAGAAAACTGGAAGAAACGATGTACGATTCGGAAGAATATGAATCCCCGAGGTTTGATAGTTATTCACCTTTCAGACCAGTTGAAAGACCATGTCCAAAATGCAACCGTGTGCATCAAGGAAACTGTTATGTGGATTCCCGAAATTGTTACAAATGTGGAAAGACTGGTCACATAGTTAGAGACTGTCGGGTAACTCGATTATGTTTCGTTTGTAATTCCCCGGATCATATTCAGGCAGATTGTCCGCAATGGAAAGCACATCAGGGTAGTATGACGGTAAGACCAACGAGTGTTAGACCGGGAGAGGAACAAGGGTCGAGTTTTTCAGATGACGGAACAAGAGGTGGAAGAAAGTCCTGATGAGGTTACAAGTATATTTCTATAAACTCTATACGTGCTAAGGTGTTATCTGACTTCGGTGCAACATGGTTATTGATATTTCCGTGCTTTTGTTGCTTATTTGTGTTAGAGATATAGGTGGGTGTGGGGTGGCTATTCAGTTAGTTACTATGGCTTTGATTAAGTTTGAAGTAGTAGTAATAGATATTCATACCTTATTGCTTAACCGAATTCCGGGACGGAATTCTTTTAAGGGGGAGATAATGTAATACCCGGGTAAATCCGTTAGTTAAAAATCTAATGCCGTTAAGTTTATTTAACTTTAAAGTTTAAGGTTTAGGGTGAGTTTGGTTAAATTAAAGGTTTATAGGTGTTTTGGTTATTATTGAGAAGTTCAAGGACCAAAGTAGTAAATTAAGTTAGATATTATCCCTTCTGAATTCAGATATTATCACAAGCAGAAAATCAGTAAAATTTGTGTGTGTATGTGTTGAGAGAAAGCAAGAAGAGAAAAGAAGGGTTTGGTGCTAAAGGGTTCAACTTGGTATGTTTGGAAGATGAATTAAGGTATGTTCCTTTGTATTTTATGTTGGTAATTGCTTTTGGAAGGATTCTATCGGAGTAGAAACATCATAAACCCTTCTGGTATTAATTCTGTCGATTTCTGGGCAAAAAGGATGAAACCGACAGAGGTGTCCGGACACAGTAAGAATGTGTCCGGTAGTCCTGTTGAATGTGTCCGGGTAGATTCTTGGGTGGTGTCCGGGTAAGTTGTTGATAGAGTCCGGACGATTGGATTGATGGTTTCCGGATGATTTGGAGTCCGGATGGCATCCGGATTCCTTTGTTGTCCGGATTAGTCTGTGGTGTCCGGATTCCTCGTGTTGTCCGGATTAGTCTTGTTGTCCGGAAAGTTGTCCGGATACTTTGTGGTTTCTGGATAACTTGGCTGTTTGGTCAATTTTGAGGATAAGAGTTATGTAGATATATCTAGAGTCCATAGCCTGCTAGTAAGTTTCATATATAAGTTGGTGAGAAGATATTTGTATGTAAATGGTTTCAGATTCTGAGAATTTTGGATAAAGGATCGGATAGCTCGGAGAAAGGCTTGGAAGCGTATTTTAAGCATTCAAGGTGAGTTTTGATTTAAAACGTTTTGAACTGGAATACATATATGTGTATAAATATATATATGAGATGATTATGTGGTAGGAATATGATTATGTGTATATAAATGACAATATGATGTAATGAGATATATATTGTATTTATATAAGCTTTGCACTACACGAGTGCACTTGTTGCCGGGTTCCGGTGTGCGGACCGGTGTGTAGCCGGGTTCCGGTGTGCGGACCGGTGAGTAGTCGGGTTCCGGTGTGCGGACCGACAGGTAGCCGGGTTCCAGTGAGCGGACCGGTTGTTGATTTATTAGTTGGCTTGCTACCAACTAATATGGCCATTTGTGGAGGAATAAGGTGAATGAGATGTACACGATGCACGAGTCTGGATTGGTATTTAAATACGTGTGGTATGTTTATATTTTACGAAAGGATTACCAAAGGTTTATCTAAACTATTTTGATACAAAGGATTTACATAAAAGGTTTTATAATGATTTTGGAAAGGACCGGGATTAACTCACTAGACCCGTTTGGTCTAACCCTCATTTTGTTTTCAAAAATGTGTTTTCCAGGTTAAGGATCGGCAGGAGAGGATGAAGTGTAGGAAGCTTTTGATGGATGTTGATTAGGAAGCTTTCATATATTTTGTAATGTCAAGACTAATGAGACCGTACTTGGTTTATTCTGTAACTTTTGTTGTAAATCAATGATATGTATGCATGTTATGTATTATGATGTATGTTATGGGAATTGGGTTGTTACACCAAGCGACTTCGGTTGTCTCCCAACCTTAGATATTCCATACATCCCGAGTCAAATCTCAAGCTCTAACCATTCTAAAGTTGCTTACCAATAAACCCAACTGGGTACTCGGATCCGATCATTCCTACCATTAACTGTCGATTAACTCCTACGAGTTCTAATAGACTCCCAAAATTTACCTTACACGAATCATCAAACCAGTAAATTTATAATCACCCACGAAGGTCATTCCACCACAACCATTCATCACAGTAAGCATCTCAGGGTTACTACTACCATCACCATAATTATTTTAAAATCGGCTACAAATCTCCTACTACACTAAAGGTGTTTGGCCTCAAGCCCAAAAGTCGACACCTAAATATACTACTTACCTCAAAAAGGTTACTGCGCATTTATTCTCTTAATTACAAAGGGCATCATTCCCTTAACCGATACTATTCGGCCTTCAGTACCAACGCTCCTGGAATACCCAACCTTCCACCGTCTACTTATCATCCACACTCGCTCTACAAAGCCTAGTTACACCGCATAAAGATACACCTTAACGTCTACCTCCCAGGTACGCCTCAAGGCCCGGCACATCGGAACTACCTCTCAGGTAAATGCCCAAGACTATATCCTCCCAGTGCCTATTGGAAAGTCAAGGTCATAACACATGAATACTGGGGTCTCACCCCGAGATACCCAACCGACCGTTACCAACGACTGACTGACATGACCAAGGATCCAATGCAAATAGTCTACCAACAACATGCCTATCCCGGAATGACTCACTCACCCAAAGATGTAAATACTCAAAATGACACATAACACTTAAAAGCGCCTTTCCCAAATGGTTTACAAAATCATTTGCAAAATATTTTCAACGTCAAGATTTTTCACTCCAAAAAGACCGTATGCAATAAAAATACTATTACCAGGTCGGTAGTTACGCAAAAATGGACACGCTCGGCTCACATAGTAAAATCATGTTGAAAATCATTCCATTGTCGTTCAGTTTACTTACAAAATCCAAATGATATGGAACGAAGTTTACCAATCAAAATTTGTGCACGTCAGTTATTTATACAAAACAAGGAAACGATTTATTGACAATAAAACATTTAGCTGACTAAAAAGCGCACCAAACAACTCATGATAAAATGCTACCAAAATATTCCCCCAAAATTCTACAACACAATCCATATAATGTTTGGAAACGCAAGAATTAGATAATGCAATTTTATTTTCAAAATCAAACTTTGTGCATGACTTAGTCGGCATTCTACGTCTCGACTCGTACTACTCCAAATCTCTCCGGTCCACTATCGTCATCCGGACATTTAAACCTCTAAGGGCAAGTTGGAATTCACGTCAAATTATCTTACGGCTTTTCCTTAAAACAAAGTCGGCTCAAAAGCCTATAATTCTGGATCAATCATCAATCTTGACCCGAAACGGTCTGCTTAAAACAAATATTACATCAGCAACCTCAACCACAAGTGGACAGCCTAGCCGTGCTATACTACGGCCCAAACGCTCACTACAAGTGTGAGGCACGAAACAATGGGTAGCCCCGCTATCGAACATCACTACAGCAGACACCGAGTTAACTAAGAACGCACTTAATCTCACAGCTTAAGCAAAAAGCAACTACATACAATAATCAATAACAGAAAACAAGTGGTGAAATATACCTGTCACCACTTTAGGCGTATCCTGTGCCTCCTCTACCGTCAGCTGGTGAACTCTGCCTCGAGCCGCTTCCGTCCCCGGCTGACCCGTTCGGCCATCAGTAATACGCAATGGGGCATTCGCAGGCGCCCCCTGTGCCCCACTCCCATCTGCTACCCTCGCGCTAGGACAGTTGGCCTTCACATGGCCCGTCTGCTTGCAGTTAAAGCAGACCATTAACGGCACTTTACAATCCCGGCTAAAGTGATCGAACTGTCCACACTTAAAACACCCTTCAGATCTCCTTATTCCGGTATCCCTTGGCTTTAACCCGCCACTCCTCGAACCCGCGCGCGAATTAGTGAACTTCGACTTCTGTGGCACCGCAGAGATCGGCGTCACCGCCTTCCTCTTCTTCGCTTGGGTCTCCAACTCAAGTTCCCTCCTCCGGGCCGCGTCCATCATCGCAGATAATGAAGCATATTGTGCCGTGCTCACAAATTCCCTAATCTCGGTGCGCAACATGTCCTTGTATCGATACATCTTCATATCTTCCGAGGCGGCATACTGGGGGCAAAACAATGCCATCTCGGTGAACTTCCGATTCATTTCCTTCACCGTTTCTGTAGTTTGCGTGAGCTCCAGGAACTCCTTGGCGATCCGCTGCATTTCCACCGGAGGTACATACTCTGCACGAAAACGAGTGACAAACTCTTCCCAGATCAAGGTAGTGCGTTCGGAAGGCTTCAATGCCGTAGCGCACCAGTCCTTCGCGCCGTCACGAAGTAAGTTCACCGCAAATCGAACCTTCGGATTATCCGGGCAACCACTGGTCAGAAAAGCACCCTCCATATCGGATATCCACCGCATGCTGATGATCGGATTCGGGTCTCCCTTGAACTCAGGCGGAGAACAGGCGGAGAGATCCCGATACTTGAACTCTCGGGTACGGGGCTGTCCCCCTGTAGGCGGTGGAATCGCTGCAATTCGCTCCTCCATCAGAACCACCACCTCATCTCGGATGGCAGTGATAATCTCGAGAATCGCCTCCCCGATCGCGTATGCTACCTCGGTAGCAATCATCTCTCTAATCTGCTCCTCGGTGATCCCGGCCTCAGCCCGCGGTTCAGCCGCGTTGTTTCTTCTAGTGATGGCCATTCTAGGAAAAAGAAATTACAACGAGTTATTAGCACATAATAACTCACCCTACCACGCTCACGCTCGACTCCTTGGATTCCCGGCGACTTTCCCCGACTCGAACATTGATCCTGTGCTTCCGGTAGTAGGAGCTCTACTACTACCATCTACACCTATCAATGTCCGCTCCGAGTCCCATCCCGAGTACCCAAGTAGTTGCTCGCCCAAACAAAACCATACACGTATGCCTATACTGACGCATGTACACACTCTTCCTAGCTCCCTAGGAATAATCATAATACCCCACTACCCTTGCTAGGGCGGAACCCCCACTAACCCTGAAGAGTCGCCTCGTAAACGCACAGTCGTATACAGTGGAAACCAGATAGACATTCGAATATAAGATTCTATCCTACAACGGTTGGACTCAAACAAGAGTTGCGCAATAGAACTAAATCCAACATTCTAAGGCTATTTGGTTCCTACCGCATACAACCTATAGTGCATTCGCTTAACAACCTATCATAGCTAGCATAAATTCCTATTAGCAAGTAACAACCATACAGTACAGTGTAATAAGAACCAAGCAATCTAGCATACATACTCATATATAAACACTCTTCCCGGCTCACTAGAAATTTTATCTCATCCCACTACCCTTGCTACCACGGAATCCCTAGTAGCCATAACGAGCTGCCTCGCGAATACCCAGTCGCATGCAGCGTGAATCAAATAGACATTCGAATACAAGATTCTATTCTAGAACGGTTGGACTCAAACAAGAGCTGCGCAATAGAACTGAATCAAATATTCTAAGGCTATATGATTCTTACTGCATACAACCTATAGGGCCTTCACTTAACAACCTACTATAACTAGCATTGATTCCTACTAGCAAGCAATCATCATACAGTACAGTGTAAACAACATAGGCAATCTAGCATGCATACCCTATGATCTAGAAAGCGATAAATACACTAAATACTGTACCTTCCCACTTAGCGTCGGCTGACTGTACACACTGCGCCCTCGATCACCGTTTCCCAAACGGGTTTTCTTTTTTCCTTTACTCTAAAAGATTTTAGTAAAAGGATTTAAATTTTCATAGCCGCAACTTGAGACCAAACACACCGAGATGTGTTTGATTCACTCAAGCTGTGCTCTGATACCAAGTTGTAACGTCCCGAAAATTACAAGGAATTTAAAATTTTAAAAATAATGCATTTCATTATAATCAAACCATAAGTTAACAAATCTCATTACAATAAAAATAAACGTCGTTAATTTAAACCGTCAAATGAAATTTAAGCAGCGGAAAAGTTATATAATTAAATCCCCATTTAAAAAGTTAAACTTAAACAGCCTTCGCCTTGCGCCCGTGTGTACCGTCATGCTCGACTGCTACTCGCACCTGAAAACATAAGATATTGGGAAGGGGTAAGCACGAAGCTTAGTGAAATCTACCACCTACGCAGGTAGCAATCACACATATATCGCCCCTACTCACAAGTAGGCAAACAACACCGCAATTACAAGTATAGAAACAAATCAAGGTTTAAACATGTAATCACATACCTCGGTCCCACCGAGCCCTCGGTCTCCCCGAGTTCACACAACACTTTTACACAATTCCTCGGTCTCCCCGAGTTCACATTAAATGATATCCATACTAGCTCAGTCCCACCGAACCCTCGGTCTCCCCGAGCCCCTCAGTCCCACCGAGGTGTACACAAAACACATGCCAATCACATATTATATAATTTACAACTAGCTATCACACCACAACTAGTTCACGTAAGCATACAATAACACACAAAACTAACACGACATATAAGTAACTCCTAGTCTACGCAGTGAGAGAACTCACCTTAATGCAACGCAAGTATCCGAAACCGCAACACAAGCCGGCCAACTTCACTCACCTTTTCCCACCTAATTACGTGTTAACAAAAGTCAAAGTGAAACCCCAACCCAAAACCACGACTACTAAATTAGAAATTACATATTCCAGCTTTTACTCTAAAACACAGGTCTGTTCGGGACCTGATTAACCCCTTATAAACTGATAAACCAGAAATATTATTCCATAATAAGTTAGTTCTATGTCTTAGGGTTCCAGGGACATATCGTACGCGTTCTAACGATTTTCCTACAATTTACTATGAATTTTCTAAAAACAGGACACGAAGCAGACTTCCGCTAAAACAGCCAATTTACGCCTAGTTAGAGGCCGAACCAGACTTCCGCTAAAACATGAAAAGTGTGCCCGGCACAGAATGTGAACCGTGGGCACCGGATTCGCCTCAATCCAAGCTACGACAGAAAAGTTATGGCCGTCGCAAAACAGTGACAGATTCATACTTCCACATAAAATGACGATTTTATAAAAATGGTTTAAACGATTCGGGTTTGCAACTAGGGTTCACCCGATCAGGGTTTTAGGTTACAAGGGCTGGACTCAAATGCGCACCACCCACTGCCATCCCGGCAGTGGTGGTCGCCGGCGGCGGTGGCGATGGTGGTTTACGGCATTCCGGCGAGACCAAACGAAAAACCCGACCATCTAACCTTGCCGCACACACGCACACGCTCAACCCGAACAACCCCGCCCTCCACAGCCACTGAACCGGTGGCGCACGGCGGCGGCGCACACCGCCGGCAGCCATAGCTGCGGCGGTGGTGGGTTCCCGGCGGTCCGGCGACGATGAAACAAAACGAAAGGGAGAAGGACTTACCTTGCGACGAAAATCCAGCGGTAAACACACTCCGGCTTCCTCTCTCTCTCCCGGTCGTCTCTCTCGCTTCTCTCTCTTTCCCTCGTCGTTGCTCTCTCTCTCTCTCCGGCGGACAGCAGTGCCGGCTGCACTTTCCGGCGGCAGCAGCAAGGGACGGTGGGGGGGGGGGGGGGGGGGGGGGGGTTACGGCTGAGAGAAAACGAGAGGGGGGGGGGGTAAGGTCTTAGGGTTTTTGGTTTCTTTTTCCTTCTTCTCGCTGCTCCCCACGAATCCAAACTAAACAAAAAAAAACTAAATGGGTCTCGGTTTAGCATTTGCATGGGCCGACCCCCATGCTACCAAAATCCCCTACAAGACACATTTGGTCCCTGCCCTTTTCGACCCTTGCACTACTAAGCCCTTGCAACCAAATTACGGTTTTGCGATAAATTACATTTAAGGTCATTTTCGTTAACTCCCGTTAAAACATTCGTTAAGAGAAAAATATTGAACAATAAATAAACCAAAGAAAAATTCCATAACGGGACACGGGCTTTACAGGAGCGGTCTGATGGTTCTGTTTCAAAGATCTCTCAAGATGTCATGAAAATCACTCGGTCGTAGGTTCTTGAAGTTGGCTTCGGTGAATGTCCAATCTTTCCCGTCTTCCCTTGTAACGGTAAAAACTGGGTACCAGACCTTCAGAATTCGGCCTGACTGAATATTGGTGATCTTGGTGATCTTATGCTTCAATCTGACGTCCTTGACTGACTCGCATATTTTCATTATCTCCAGATATTACATTCGGCGAGTCTCATCAAACGATGAGATTCTGTGGCACCTAACTGGGTCGAGAGGTCTTAGCCGGTGAACGAAGAGATTCTTCAGGGAGTCTTCTTGGTAAGGAATCAGGATGATGATTTTCTCCCATTTCACTGGTTGCCTGGGTTGATCAAAAGTGTATTCGGGTTGAGGAGATGTCGGGTGAACTGGTTCGGAAGTTTCGGGCATATCACGAATCGTGGAAGGTGTACTCTGAACGGTTTGAAGAAAATACTGATCGTAGTGTATGTCTTCATCAGCTTCGGTCAGAAAAACAAGTTAACCTCGGAATTGATTGCGTTGAAGGCGTTTTCATGCCACAAGTTTTTGGTTTCCGGTTCAATGTCTGATTCTGGATCTATGATTTCAAGTGTTGCCCGTTCCATAACTGTGACTTCGATCAGTGTTTGTTTTTCTCCCTCGGGCTTTTCAATTGTTGGGTCTTCCTCTTCTGATATATCCATATCGACTACCATGTCGATCAAATTTAGCTGATTATGTGGCTGATTATCGGCTGTTGCCACAGTTGATGGTTCCGGTTGAACCTCTGATACGATGTCGACATTTATTGGCTCGGACTCAGATAAGCGTTTGCGCTTTTTCTCCCCCATACGGTGATCACGATCATCCTGGTCATCGTGCGTGCGCTTGATCCCCCAAATTGATTTTTGCGTGTATTATCCAGAAAGGTGACCCGTTCGGATAAAGTATCAATAGCGTTCTGGACGTTTCGTAGGGTCGAGTCAATCTGGTCGAGTCGGGTAGTGAGTTATGGTGGCTGAGAGGATACCTATGTGTAGAGCAAGGACATCAGATCGGTTTTAGAAGATGAGTTTGTGTTGGATTGTTGAAGCAGTTGGGCAAGGAGCATGGTTTTGAGTTCTTCCACCGAGTAGGATGCTTGGACAATTGCAAAATAAGGTGGTGGAGTAGTTGTAGCAGGTTCAGCTTCGACCACTTTCTCCTTTCCATTCAACAAGCTTCGGATGTTAACCAGCTCTGCTTTGAACTCCTTGGTTAACTCGGCTTGGACAGCCTTTAAGGCGTCGTCCATGTAAATCCTTGAAACGAATTCGGGTAAAGTAACACCGGGATCACATAGATTACCCATTGAGGTAACTGCTGTTGAATCAACAGTAGTACCGCCTACTTTCATGGTTGGTGTGATGATAGCCGTGGTAGGTCCACGACGGCTTAGGGGGGAGTGCAATTGCGTCGCTAGGTCCACGACGGCTTCTTCAATACCTCGTCCCAACAAACGAGACGAGATAGCAGATGTGGCTACTTGACTGACACGAGCTTGGGAAAACTCACGAGCTCGCTTTTCTAATCAGCTCGGTCTCTCATTATTCTTTTTCGATCTCCATTCTCTCCTCCTCGCATGTTCTAAATTTTTGACTATTTCTCCCTCCGCTCTCCTTATAACTCCCGTATTTGGCTCAGGGGTGGAGGTGGTAGAGGGTGTGGTAGAAGTAGACGGAGAATCCTCGACCTGAGGTGGACGACTGCCGATACGGGGTGGTATTTGAGTTAGTCGAATGGCTTGGTCCTTATCGGAGTCGGCGTTGTCAGAGTCTGACGAGGAATGTCTAATTAATGGCGATTGTGGTTCATTCGTCTCCGTGTCGCCATCCCTTTCAAGTAAGGGGTCATTGATGACAGGAACCTCGTGTAGGATAGTCGACGGTTCGGTGGTTTGGATAGGCATGGTTCGGGTGGTAGATGTTGTTTGGGAAGGAATGGATTGTCGACTTGTAGAAGGTTGTGTGTGATGGCTTGAACTGGCACGCAAATCTACAGCACTGCCTGCTCCTTCTCCCCTCCCGATATTTTCTCTCATCGCACCCCGTGCGGGAGCCGCAGCTACCCGAACTCTCCCTCCTCGCGTTCTTCGACCCTCATGTCTCTCGGGTCTAGCTCCGTGAGGAGGTCCCTCTGGCTCTGGCTGGACCATCGGAGCACCTAATCCAAACTCTTGCCTATACGCTAACACACTTGATGTTGTAGGACTTGCGTAGGGCAGTAGGGCTTCAGAAAGACGCATGGGTTGTGCGTTTGATGGGTTTCGGATTACCAGGTAGTGTAGGCTGAATTGTGGTCATACCGGGTGGTTGGGTCGTCGAGGAATGGCCTGGTCGGCGTCCATGTGCTGACGGATCGCCAGTTGATGGAAGCGAATGAAGGGTATGAACCGGCGTTCCTTCATTCCTCCGTTGTCACGAATAATCTTGACGAGTTCATGCCAGGTCAACGCTGCGAAGTTGACATGGCGGTCGAAGGCAACGTCATGGAAGAGGAGAAGGAAACTCCCGCTACATTGGTCTATGCCCTTCCATTTGGATGAAAGACAACGATGTACAATGGTGAACATCATGTACCATAGAGCGCTAGGTATTTGCGGTTGAATGCAGAAGGTCGGTTCAGCGCATGATTGTATCCTAATGAGCGTATGTCGGCACACAGGACGTCGTCTTCGATGGAAGGATCATAGCCTGCGCAGCCGTTGGCAGTAGGTTCCGAAAGCTGAAGCAGCTGACGGAATGATTCTGGTGTCAGTACGAATGTATGGTGGTCCAGACGGGCCTCGATCCTCTGGGTGTTGTGTCCGGTGACCATACAGATGGAATTCCACACTTGTTGTAACTAAAGATCCGGGACATCTGTAGTAGCTGTTAGAACATACTTGAGAAGATGACCCATCAGAATGTCCACGATCTCGAGGATCTCGTCAAAATTCAGTGACGTCGAGGTGGTGGTTATTCCCCTCGATCTCGAGGATCTCGTCGGACGGTATGAGGGCATTGTCGACCGCCTCATCGATAAAGTGCTTGGGTTGTTCGTCGCCGTGGATCAGAAGTTTTTGTTGTTCGTCAGCCATTGCAGTACCTGATAAATAGAGTGTTAGTACACAATGGTGAGAAGCATAATAGTATGTACCTTGGCGCAAATCGGCTCAATCAAGAAAAATCCAGATAGTTGGCAGTGAGGCAAGGTATCCGGATTGTGTAGGGTTTCTGGATAATTTAGGGTTTCCGGTTAACAAAGAGTCCGGGTGACATGGGGTGTCTGGTAAAAGGGGAATCTGGATAACACATGTACCGGATACATACGGGTTTTCGGATAAAATAAAGTTTCCGAATGAAAATACTTACCGGATGGAAATTGGAAGTTACCGGAAAGCAATGGTTATCAGATACAAATAACTTACCGGATAACATGGGTGTACGGATACCCTTAGGTTTCTGGATAGAGTAAACTTACCGGATACCAAGGAGTTACCGGATACCTAGGGTTTTCGGAAGAACTATCCGGACGAGGTCCGATGAAAATCAAACCGATAAATCCACCCATCAATGAAGTCCAACAAGTAACTAATAGCAAAAAGGAAATACATACGGACTATAATCGAAGAACATTAGCAAGAAATCGGTTAAAAACAACCGGAAGACGAATCGACAGGGTTTGGTCGAGAAGTTCGGGTAATTGGTCGAGAAATCGATCGATTTTCGACGTGATTGTGTGAAAGTGTTAACGAAACTTGACAAGTAGAAGAAATCGAACAACGTACCTTGATTTGGAGATGAAATGTGAGTGAATCGACCGTGTGTGCAACCGAGGGTTTTAGAGAGGGTTTTGAGAGAGTTTCCGGGAAAAAAGTGAAAAGAATGAGGTGTCTGTGTATTTATAAACGAATCGATGTCTGAGTGGGGTGTCTGGACAACTCATCCGGATACTCCAATTTACCGGATACCTCATCCGGATACTTCCATTTACCAGGTACTTTATCCGGATACTTATCCGGGTACCATCCTGTAACTTTTAAAAAAATGCCAAAATGGACTTTTGACTCACGAAAGTTAACTGTTACCACCCAAAAACCTTGTATGTGACTTAAAGATACCCCCCCTCGAGATGTCCTCACTTATAAGATTGCTCCCTCTCGAAATGTGCACGACATAATGTGAAAAAGAGAAGATTTGCACACTGAATCATTTTGACACACAAAATTAAACTTCGATTGGAAAAAAATGTGTGACAGTCCCCCTCAAAACATGAATGTACTTACTTACGCGCTTTCTTTTGACTGTGCTCCCCCTGAACACATGAGCAAACTAGTGAAACGTACGTGTGGAAAGCAAAGACATAAAGAACGAAAGACAATTAAGGAAATTACAAAAAGATAAAGACAAACAAACGAAATCTGACTAATTAATACAAATGTTTAACTAGAAATGAGACTGATACAAGTAGAATACAATAGCGACGAATTGTGTACTTGATCATCCAAGGATAAATCACCAGATGATGAAGAGAAAGTCCGACGTTAGTGTATTGAAATTGTATCGAGCTCATAGACATGTTAAACTTTCAGATTAAGCATACCGAGCTTGGACACCAGATAATTGAAACGTTTTTCGTCATACGGTTTTGTAAACAGGTCTGCTATCTGATGCTCAGTATTAACAAAGTAGAGTTCGATTGTACCTCTTTCGACGTGATCTTTAATGAAATGATACCGAACGTTTATATGCTTCGTCTTTGTGTGTTCCATCGGATTGCTGGATATAGTTATCGCGCTCTTCGAGTCACGGTAAATGGGCACCTTCGAGTATGAGAATCCATAGTCCTTGAGCTGGGTGCACATCCATATTATCTGAGAACAGCAGCTTACAGCAGCCACGTACTCCACCTCAGCTGTAGATGTGGAGACGCATTGTTGCTTCTTTGATGTCCAGCTAACGAGACTGTCGTCTAGAAACTGTAAATGTTCCAACGTGCTCTTCTGGTCCAACATGCTTCCAGCGTAGTCAGCATCTGAATATGTCGTCAGCTCAAAAGCTATCTCTTTTAGGTACCACAAGCCAAGATCAGCAGTACCTTTCAAGTATCTTAGAATACGTTTAACCGCGATTAAATGAGACACTTTCGGTTTTGATTGAAAACGGGCACATAGAAGTTTAGAAAACATTATGTATGGCCGACTAGCCGTTAAGTATATCAGAGACCCAATCTTGCCTCGATAGGTTTTGGTATCCACATTCTTTCCGCTAGGATCGGCGTGTAACCTCGTCCCAGGAGACATGGGGGTTTTCATGGGAGTAGACTGTTCCATCTGGTATTTCCAAAGAACATCCCAGATATACTTAGACTGGTTAATGAAAATTTTGGTTGATAATTGTTTTAACTTGAGGACCGAGAAAGAAATTCATTTGTCCCATCATACTCATTTAAAAATATTTGTGCATTAAAATAGAAAAATTCTGATAGTACTGAGCGTTAGAAGAACCAAAGATGATGTCGTCAACATAAACTTGCACAAGTATGATATCGTTCTTTTTCTTTTTAATAAATAAGGTTGTTGTCGATTTTACCTTTGGAAAAGCCATATTTTATTAAGAAGGTAGAAAGTGCGTCATACCAAGCTCGTGAGGCTTGCTTGAGACCATAGAGTGCCTTGTCTAAGATGTAGACGTAATTAGGGTTCGATTCATCCAAGAACCCTTCCGGTTGCGAAACGTAGACTTCCTCTTTCAAACGCCGTTGAGAAATGTAGTCTTCACGTCCATCTAGAAGACCGTGAAGTTCTTGTGAGCGACGTATGCGAGGAACATTCAGATTGCTTCAATGTGGGAAACCGGGGCGTACGTCTAGTCGTAGTCGATGCCTTCTTGTTGTCGATATCCCTTGGCTACCAGTCGTGCTTTGTTGCGAACTGATTAAGCTCCTCTTGCATCGCTATCATCCAGTCAAGATCACTGAGTGATTCTGAAACAGTTGTAGGCTCGATGCGACTTAGGAATCTGTAGAAGAGGCAGATGTTCGCTTAGGCACCGCGCGTCCAAACAGGTGTAGAGGGGTCACCAATGATTTGGTGAAGAGCATGTGCGCGTGTCCATTTGCTGGTGTGTGGAAGTGGCTGATTAGTGGCGTGCGATGTGTCAGGGTCCACATACTCACCATGGGGAAGATCTTATAGCGCTTAAAGTGACGAAGGTCTGTTGAGCAGAGGAGCTGGTGCCGGATTCGTGACTGGTTGGGCAACCTCCGATGAAGAAGACGGTTGATCCGTTCGAGTAGTTGATGACGAATCTTCAGCAGCGATTGCCAGGGCAGTCTCCGGTGCTATTGCAGCTTCGGAAGTGATGTCACTTGAACTTTGAGGGTTCACAGTAGACATCGTTAGAGCGCTTGTAGATGGCGGCAAACCGGTTAGGTTCGTTGAGTTTTCGAGTTGCACGGCTCCAACCCTGTTATGCACAGTAACACATGGATTAGATTGATTAAAAAAGTCATTGTAAAAATGTTAAAATAGCACATCCAAATTTGAAAGATGTGATTTTGACGTAGAGGCATGATTTGGATTTACTGGGATATGTGTAGATCCCGAACGAGTTTGTTTGGAAGCTAACACACCAGTTAAAACGGGTTCTGAACTGAGTTGTTCAGAATCCAAATCTGCCGCTTCGTCAAACGTCACGTTTACACTCTCGAGAACGGATTTTTGTTCGCTTGTTGTAAACGCGGAATGCTTGAGCTTGCGTCGAGTATCCGATGAATACTCCTTCGTCGGATTTGGGGCTGGATTTTTCGAGACCATCCTTGTCGTTCATGATGTAGCACGTGCATCCGAACACATGGAAATACTTGGTGTTCGGAATGCGGTTGTTGATGATCTCGTAGGGCGTCTTGTTGAACCGCTTGTTAAGGATTGATCGGTTTTGCATGAAGTAGGCGGTTGCAACTGCTTCTGCCCAGAGAAATATTGGCAGCTTTAACTGGGACAACATCGTGCGAGCGACTCCACTAGTGTACGGTTGCGCCTTTCCACGACTCCGTTCTGCTGAGGGGTACGTGCGGCGAAGAAGGTATGGGTGATACCTACCGATGTAAGGTATTCATCCAGCGTGTGATTCTTGAATTCCGTACCGTTGTCCGTCTGAATGGTCTGTACAAGTTGTTGTAAATTCAGTTGAATCGTGTTCAGATGAGTGATGATAAACTTCGGGGTCTTGTCCTTTGAGTGAAGAAACGTCACCCATGTGTATCGAGAGTAGTTGTCGACCATAACCAGAACGTACTTCTTGTGTTTGATGCTCTGAACGCGCATTGGTCCATACAAATCCATGTGGATGATCTCGAGGGACGTTGACTTGCTCGGAGCGGCCTTCGGCTTGTGAGATGCTCGCTTCATCTTTACCATTCCGCATGCTCCACATAGGCGATCTTTCTCAAACTTTAGTTCAAGCATGCCCTTCACGTGTCCGCCTAGCACCAGTTTATTGTTCTTGAAGTTAAGGTGCGATAGCCGTCGATGCCAAATCTAGGTTTGTTGAGAGTTGGCCTTTGACATCAGGCAAATGGACTCGGCGGTCTTCAGGGATGAGAGGTCGATGGTGTAGAGGTTGGTTTTGCGCGTTCCAGCCAGCAGTTCCTTTCCATCTTCAGTGCGGACACTACACCTCTTGCCTTTGAAATTAACCTCTAAACTTTGTCACAGAATTGACTGATGCTGAACAGATTATGAACCGATTATGTCCTAATCCAGCGACATAGGAGACCTTCTTGATGTTTATGTTCTCTTGAACGATGTCGCCATAACCCATGATTGGTGCTTTGTTGTCGTTTCCAAACCTCACGTTGCCACAATATTTTTCGGTGAAGTTCGTGAGAAGCTCCCTCCTTCCGGTCATGTACTTGGAGCATCCTGAGTCTAAGTACCACACATGACCGTTCTGCAAAAACGAGTTAGGCATTTTTAGGTACCCATTTGAAAATGGGTCCTAGGGGGTTAGGTAGCACCTGTTTTGGGAACCTATTTTGAATTGGGTTTCCGTTTGGGTTTGCGTGATTTAAGCTTAGAACGAGATGTAAAAACATGATATGAGCAAAACCAATCATATGCATAATGGTTATCAAAAAAATCATTCAATCCACAATTTGAGCAACATAGACAATCATGAGATAACTGAATCAATTGCTGAATTGAATAAAATCTTTACGGAAAATCAATACTTTGTTCAATGAAATTATTTGAATCAATCAAACCACGATTATTAATGTTTTTCCTAGAATTGAAAACGGATATAAATGACTTTGACTATGACTTGTTCTCTTTCGATCCTTTAGCTACCCACTTTTGTTTTGACTGTTTTGGCCCGACCATTTTTATCTAAAAAATCATTAAAGTCACGGTCAATAGAGCTTGAGTAGTAAGGATGTCTATCTTGGGGTCGACCGGTCTGTTTCCGTTTCTGTAAACGTCTTTTAGATTTAGACTTGTTTTTATAAACATCGTTCACAACTCGGGTTTTAGGGTGTGAAGTAGAGCATTCACCCTTAAGAAAGTTTACCGGTCGATCAACCGCTTTTGAAAGAAAATCGGTGTGACTTGGGAGTTTTTTTATCGGAATCAAACTTAGGAAACTCCTCATTTGAACAAATGTTTGATTCCATAAATGCGGAAAAATCAAGTTCACTTTCGGATGGAACATCATTAGTCAAAGGATGTGAGGAACATTTTGGAACCGTATTTTGCGAAGAATCAGTTGCGGAAGCTTTTTGGAAATTAGAATTGAGATTCTTTTGCAAACACATTACTTGAGGTTCTTTTCCTTTTCTTGAAGATACTTTGCATATAAAAGCCATACAAGAAGATGTATCCGATGAGTTTGAGGAAGGTTCAGGCAGAATGACTTTCTCGTTTTGAAGTTGGTCAAACTGCTCTTGAAGTTTTCCCTTACTCACTTGCTCTTACATCACTTCTGTTGCCAAGGCAGACAGTTTGGAAGTGAGCCGTTTGATTTATGCCTGAAGGGCTCCCTTTTCCTCAATAGATACAGATTCTGTTTTTGTGGAATTGAAACTCTCAAGTTTGGATACTAGCTCTTGTTTTTCTTTTTGAAACTCTCAAGTTCCGTTCCTATTCAAATGACTCCTCTAACTGAACTATTTTTTTTCTAGAACAACAGGTGGAACATAGCGTTTAAACTCGTCTTTCTCTATTTTAGTTTCAGTTGTTGGGACCGAATCCTTTTTCGAGGAATCTTTGGGATTTGCAACTTTGTAGCCGTCAAAGTAGTCATTGGAGAGGTATTTGGATTTCTTTGTTTCATAAGATGTGTTAAAAACTTCGTACACAGAAGGTAATTGCATTTTAGTTGTATTCTTGCGTTTATATTCCTCACGTTCCTCTTCCTTCTCATTGAGAGGTTCCGTCCATTTGATTTTAAATTGGGGAAATCTCTTATCAAGGCCTAGAAAATTAAACTCGTATAAAGTAGGCACCATTGATAAGATCTTTTTCAAATAGTGTGGGTTGTTGTACCCAATTCCCCATTCTGAGTTAAAATACCGGAAATCCTTAGGTTTGTTTAGATAGATCGTTTGATCAGTTTGACCTTGTTTATAAAGTTTGAGCTCAAGGTCTGTTATTTTTGAAACAAGCTTTTTGTTGTCTATTTGAAGAGAAGAACATTGATAGATAATCTCAGCTTTCTCATTCTCTCCCTGATCAAGTTTTGCATTTAAATCTGGTATTTTGGCTCGAAAGTCTTTAGGTGCTATAGAAAGGTTCGCACACTTTTCTTTTAGGTTGGCGTTATCGGACTTAAGCTTTTCGGTGACCTTTATTTGAACATCTAGCTTTTCTTTTAGTGTGGTTATTTCAAGCAAATGTTCCTTTGTGGTTTTCTTACTGGAATCTACTTTTTGAACAAGCACATGCATCTGATCCATTAAAGCTTGATGGATAGGAATACATATCTGGCATGAATCTACGAGATCTGGAGGAGCGGTGTGGTTGCTCATGAAGCACAGATGAGCATTATCATCTTCAACATCACTTTCATCATCAGATCTAGTCAACCAGTGGTCATCTTCAACCATCAGTGCTTTTCCAGCTTCTTTCTATTGTGCCAAGAGTAGCTTGTTCTTGTAGTATTCAACGTTGCGAATGACAGGCTTTCGGCAGCCTTTGGTAAACGGCCCAGTTTGCCACAGTTGAAGCACTTGACTGACTCATCCTTGTTCTTCACTTCAGGCTTGTGCTCGTACTTCTCCTTGTGATCAGATTGTTTGGCCTCATCGGATCTTCTTTTCCCTTCGTACCTTTCTTTGTAATTATGGCGCTTGTTGGGAGTGGTTGAGTAGCACTGATTGTTGGAAGACGGTTTCTTGAAGAAAGTCTTCTTCTTAAAGGACTTGGAGATAAAGGCCATGGCTTTCTTGATTTCAGTCAGCTCGGGGTCTGAATCACTTTCCTCTAGTTCCTCTTCTTCAGGTTCAGATTCACTAGACACTTGAGTTCTTCTGGAGATGCGGCTAGATGACTTACCGCGTTTGTTAGATACGAGGGCGAGGGGACCAGCTTGACGCTTCGTGGATGACTTCTGAGTGCCCATCATTTCCCGAACTTCGTCCTCGTCTTGCATGAGCAATTCGTACAGCTCGTTGATGGGAACGTTCTCTATGATGTGGTTGTGTCTGATGTGAGATGCGAAGGTCTTCCATTCGGGCAGAAGATTGTCTAGAAACTTGAGGCAGTTTTCAGTATTAGACTGTAAGATGTGGTTCTTTTGGAGATCGTTCAGTAGTAGGAAGAAGCGTTCGTATGTGTCGGTCAATGATTCACCCTTCCGCTGCGTGAAACCATCATAGCGAGTGATGCAACTATTTACCTTCAACTGATTCCCAACTTTACTGTTGCTCATCATATTGGCCACTTGATCCCACATGCCTTTAGAAGTGTCTTTGTGGCAATCAATTGATGTGTATATTTCATTCGGTAGACTCTGAACCAGGTAACGTTTGGCGTGCTTCTCTCCATTGTACCTGTTCTTTTCATCGTCGGTCATTTGGGCGTAAATCTTTGGTGTTCTTTCTTCTTGGGTACCATCAGCTTGGGCTGGAATAACTTGCATTGGATTCTTCTAAGGACCTTCTGTAAGAGCTTGCTAGATGTACTCATAATTGTCCTTAGGCTCGATGAAGATTGGGAATCTGTCTCGCCATTGTGCGTATAAGCCTCAATAGAGGATCGGAGGCTTGGAGTCGGTACTGATTGCAAGAGCGTCGCGAGATATAGAGATGTGCACTAATATGATCTTCAGACAGTATATGGTTCGATTCAAGGTAGTGACTTAACGCAAGGAACTAAGAGTGAGTATCCTAACACAAAATCTAAGAGTGATAGGTGCTAACAGGTAAGTTTGAAATTACTCAGAGAGTATCCGGATAGGAATCCGGAGAGTGGTGTCTGGATCAGAAGTGTCCGGATCCAGATGTGAAGTGTCCGAATAGAATGAAGTAACCGGATAAATACGTTATCGGATAAATAAGTTACCGGATAAACAAGTAATCGGGAAAAAGGACTTACCGGAAAGATGTGGTGTCCGGATGTGAGGAAACCGGATAGCGGCTCCGAAAAGTAATGTATCCGGATATGAGAAGCTTACCGAGAAAGAAGTGATCTGGGAAGTGAAGACTCACCCGAGAAGTATTGACCGGATAGATAGCGTCCGGATACTGATAGTAACTCGGATAGGACGTCCGGACAGATTGGTGTCCGGATAGAATTCAATAGCCAGATACTCACCAGGATAGAACGGATGTGCGAGTAATACGGGTCTGCAAGCGATCTAGGGTTGCTTGATTTCATTCCTGAAAGGTGTGAGTCCTACCAAAACACAAAAATAAACAATCCCTAATCGATTTCTAAGCAAAATAACTAGTTTTTGATGCAAAAATTTGATTTTTTCAAGAACAGAGACCAAAAACTCAAAAACACAATTTTGCGAATAGACACTTCAGTGCTTCAAATTAAACTTCAAAAAACTTGCAGGAATCTTAACAAGCCTACGAAAAGTCGATTTTGATAAGTGGAATCTAACTATTTGGCCAAAATCTCAAGAATGAAATTGCTAGAAAAGTAGCAGTCGAAAAAAAACTTACAAGGAAACTTTAGAAACCTTGAATTGATCGATGTCTGTCTGCTCTGATACCAAATGTGAATCCCAGATTAGTGCAATAACAATGATAATCAATAATCAATAGCAATAACAATCAAAGATTTCAATATGTAATCCATCTATTTCATTCAAATGATTAAACACGTTCACAGAGTTTTACAATAATGAATTGGAACGATTAACCTAATTCAGAGATTTAGCTATCTATTTATACCTTTTAAGGTATTTACACAATTCACCCTTGAATTTCCATTCAACTATAATCTTGACCCTAACAGTAATGCAAATCAGTGACAGATTACCCATGGATTCTCTAGGTGATCTATGGGTATTTTCTCGAAAAACACCGGATTCTACTGAACCATTGATATTTTCTGAGTGATCCCTGGTAATCACCGACGAAAATTCCCTAGGTAAAAATCATTTGTTTTATAGTGTCTCTTCGAGAAAGTTGGATACATGCTTCGTCCCCACGACTCTTCAACTTACAGATATCTTCATCAAAGTTTTACCTCGTCCACTCTTTCAACATTTTCGTTCCAAGCATCATGTTGGACCACCGCCTATTCGCTTGAAGGGGGTATAGCACACATCAAGGAGAGAATCACACATAATCTTCAATCATTATTATAAATCATATTCCTTGATTTATTCTAATTTATTCTATAATTATATGTTTCCTTATTTTGTAATTTCCCTTTGTACCTATTTATAGTGTGTAATACCTTATATCTCCCAACAGGGGTTTTGGAAGAATTCATTCTTACATTCAATGAAACTTATATCATTTGGTCCATAATTAAATAGTAAGAACATGGTATATGGACAAAGTCGTTATTCGTTAAAGTTGGTTAATGCATCAACAATAGAAAACAGATGTATAACGTGAGAGTTTGTTTTCGATATGATGTAGATTTTCGTTATTTATGTATATCTAAAATGCAAATAGAAGCTACTTGCATATACAGACAGCTATAATCGATTCGCTTTAATTTTCACTTCAACGGGAATTTAACTTTTCTTTAGCCTTTAATATATAGGGCATCTGATTACGTTTCATGGCTTGCGTCAATTATGTGATATATTTTACATGACATGATGTTTCCTATATTCTTCTTTATATATTACTCGAAAAAGGTATGTGCATGGTGGCTGGCGAATCTTTTTCCTTTGGTAGCATTTGGAAGGTAAGGATACGGATTTGGCATCATCAGGGCCGGTCCAATGGTTTTGGATGCCCTAGGCGGATAGCCAATTATATGCCCCTAATCCAATGAACTAAGGACACATAATTTTTTAAGAGGTTTAGAACCTAATCAAGTTAGGCGGCGAGATTTAGAACCTTCATTGAAAATCAAGGTTCTAAATAGCGTGAAGCGTGTGGCGGCGAGGTCAAGCCATGGCTAGGTCACGACGTTTTTCAAGATGTGACTTATGATGAAAATGTTTATATCGTATATAGTATTATATACATAAACATATGTTTTCTACTACTACTTTGATGCCTTGGGCCGTCGCCCGGCTCGCCAACCCATAGGACCGGCCTTGGGTATCATGTATGTGCATCAATTCTACTTTTCCCTTCTTTTTCACACACACACACACATATATATATGATTGCATGTGGAACATATATAAGTGTCGCTTCTTGGGTCGCTACCCAATTGGTTCGGTTTCTTGGTCATATGACCTAATGTTTTTGTACATTTGTATTCCCTAATTTTTCTGGTATATACTCTTTTGAATTTATTTACTCAAGTTCTTGAAAGTTTCTATAAAATGGTTTGTAACTAGCAACTCTCAAGTTGCTCCAAAACACCCCAGTCCAAGAGGATCATGTGGGAGGCAAATTATATATAGTAATCTCATTAGTGGCTGGCTTAAGAACCGAGTACTCTAACCCTCATACCCGCAGTGGCGGATGTACCTTGTACATCCGGGGGGGGGAGATGGGCCCTATGAGAAACTTTAAAAAAATTACCAAGGTTAAACTTTAAAAAAAAAACTTTCCTGTGTGTCCCCCCAGTAACAATCTGCTTGGGACCCCACAACCCTAGCAGCCACTCCCCGCCTTGAAGCCTTGAACGAACCGATTGATTCGTCGTCGTCTCCACAGGAACGTCGGCCGGCGACCACGAGGCATAAGAGGAACGTCGCCACAGGAACGCTGGTTGCCTCCACCGTTTCTTCACAAATCACGACAGGAACGACCACCGTCCACCAATTTCGAATCACCTGCATGTGCACCTACTTTGATTTATTTCTACTTCACCTCACACCTGCAGCTACTTCGATTTTCTTCACAAGTCCCGGGGCTGAAGTATGCTTCCTTTCCAACAATAGGTTTTAAATAGTGATTGTACAGCCCACCGTGAAGCTACTCTGATTTATTTCAGTTGTTGCAATTTGCAAACAGAAACATTTTCCTTCTTTTTAATTATTTGATTGTGATTGCATCTTGCATTCTTGCTGAAACAGAAAGAAACAGAGCATCAGAGCATTCCATTTCTTGATTTGGGCATTTGGAGAATTGAGACAAAAACATATTTAATTTCTTCTCAATAAAACAGGTTTGAATATTTCTTGATTTGGGCGTTTTTTATCATTGAATATTTGAATGGTGTTTTGTTGATTTGTTTCACACAGTGGTGAAATTGTTGTTTAGAGTGGAGAAATTGTTAGACTGTTGTTTAGAGTGTACAAACTAAAATAATAGAAATATATAATCTAAAGTTTTGCTATTCATTTTGCTAGAAAATGGAGAAATTTCTGAAAAGAAAAGCCTCAAGTGGAAACAACTCTACTCCAACGACACCTACGAAAGTTGATTTGGATAATCTTCCTTTGGATCCATCCGAGAGGAAACGAATTTCTCAATTTCACCCTAATCAAAGAGACAAAGTAAGACAGAAGTATATGCTTAAAGGTCGTGCCAACCACGAGGTCATGACTTTCCAAGAAGAATGATAGGAAACAAAGGAAGACGTTTTAACCCGGCTTGGTTTGATCAACACGGTAATTGGTTGGAGTATAGTGTACAAGAGGATAAGGCATTTCTCTTATGTTGTTACTTATTTAGAGATCAATGTAGTGGACAAGGTCAAGGTGGGAATGATGCTTTTGTGACAGATGGTTTTAATAGTTGGAATAAAACAGAGAGGCTTGCTATTCACATTAATAGTTGTCACAATAGAGAACTTAATAAATGTGAGTATCTAATGAGACAAAATCAATCTATTGCCTTCACATTTCATAAGCAAAATGAGATTGTGAAGAATGATTATCGTATTCGGTTAAATGCTTCAATTGCTGCTGCTAGATTTTTGTTAAATAGTGCATTACCTTTTCGTGGCCATGATGAGTCGGAAGATTCTCTTCATAGAGGGAATTTCTTGTAGTTAGTTAAATTAATCGGAAATCAAAATGAGGTTGTGGGGAAGGTTACATTAGGTAATGCTCCCGGGAATAATCAAATGGTGGCACCAAGTATTCAAAAAGATATTTTTCACTGCTTTGCACAAGAGGTACTCAATATATATTTTTGAAGAAATTGGTGATGATGTGTTCTTTTTGTTAGTTGATGAGTCTAGTGACATATCCATAAAGGAACAAATGGCCGTGGTTTTAAGATATGTTAAATGTGGGATTGTTAAGGAAAGATTTGTCGGTATTGTACATGTGATGGATACAAGTGCCTTATTTGTTAAATCTACGATTGAGTCCTTATTTGTTGAACACGGATTGAGTATGAAAAAGGTTAGAGGCCAAGGTTATGATGGCGCAAGTAATATACGTGGTCAATTCAATGGCTTGAAAGCTTTAATAATGAGAGAAAATAGTTCAGCGTATTATATTCATTGTTTCGCTCACCAACTTCAGTTAGTTGTTGTGGCATTTGCACATAAACATATTGAAGTTGGGAAATTCTTTGACATGATAGCGACTTTGATGAATGTGGTTTGTGCTTCTTACAAGCGAGCATATATGGTTCAAGAAAGTCAAAAAGAGAAAGTGCAAGAAGCCATCGGTAACGGTGAAATTGAAACTGGCATTGGGTTAAATCAAGAGCTTTCTCTTGGAAGACCTGGAGATACACGATGGGGTTCTCACTACAAAACTCTTAAGCATTTGGTTGATTAGTTTCCATCTGTTATTGAGGTGCTTCACTATGTTGAAAATGTGTGCGATAAACCTTGTAGTCAACGTCAAGCAAATGGTCTTCAAGTATTTTTCCAATCATTTGATTCTGTGTTTTATTTGCACTTGATGTTGCATATTTTGGGATTGACTGATACGTTGTTACAAGCTCTTCAAATAAAGGATCAAGATATCTTGAATGCTATTTCATTGGTGAAATCAACGAAGCTAGAATTGCAACAGTTTAGAGTTGATGGGTTTTGTCAACTTCTTGAGAAGATCTCTTCTTTTTGCAACAAACATAATATTGAAATGGTGAATATGGAGGATCTCTATGTTAATCAAAAAATCGAAGACAAAAAACTAACATCACATATCGGCATTACTATGAGTTTGATTGTTTCAACACGGTTGTGGATATGCAAATTCAAGAGTTTGGTGACAGATTTGATGAGGTAAGTTCTAAATCTCTTACTTGTATGGCATCTTTGAATCCACATTACTCGTTTTGTGACTTTGACCCATCAAAATTATTGAAGTTGACTGAGTTCTATCAAGATGATTTTAGTGACGAGGAAAGAAGGACGATTGAGCATCAACTTCGGCTCTACATTGACAATGTCAAACAAGATGAAAGATTTGGCAACTTGAAAGGTATATCCAACCTTGGTAGAGTAATGGTCGAAACAAGGAAACATCTTGCTTTTCCTCTCGTTTATCGATTATTGAAGCTTGCATTGGTTTTTCCCGTTGCAACGACAACAGTCGAGAGATGCTTTTCTGCAATAAAAATTGTGAAGACAGGTTTACGCAATCGAATTTGTGATTGTTTTTTGAATGGATGCGTAATATGTGCCGTAGAAAAGGAAGGACTTGCTCATGTTACAAATGAAGATGTCATGACTCATTTTCAAATGATGAAAACTCGTAGAGAGCAGTTGTAAAATGTAACTATTTTTGTATTTTTTGATGAAAACTCTTAGAGAGCATAAAATGTAACTATTTTTGTATTTTTTTTGTGATATATGATATGGTAATTATTGTGAGCCCTGTAGAAATATGGTAGAGTGTCTCATTTGTTCAAGGTTCAATTTAAGGCGTACTCGAACTCGACTCGAAATTCAATTCGAGCTCGAACTCGACTCGAAAGTCAATTCGAGCTCGAACTCGACTCGAAAGTCAATTCGAGCTCGAACTCGAATCGAAAGTCAATTCGAGCTCGAACTCGTTTTAAATTATGTAATATAATAAAATAATAAATTCTTCTACATTAGATTTTATAAATTATAATACAAAGTTATTTATATATGAAATATAATTGAGTATCTCACAAGCTTATTATTGAGTCGAATATCAGATGGCTGACTCGCCTCGTTTGTATATCAAGTTGAGCCTATTCGAGTCGAGTGTCGACCGAGTCGATCTTGTATCTCGCGAGTTGTCTCGTCTCATTTACACCCCTAATTAGCAGGATGAATATAATTTTCAGGCATTTTTATTGTATATTTATAAAGAGATTGATGTTTTTTTTGGTATATTTTGTGAAATAATAGGTATAATTTTTGTATTATCTATTTATATGTTAGGCATAACTTTTGAATATTTTAGAATTAATAATCGAAATGGTATAAATTTTCTCTGTTTAACTTATTCATATTTACTTTATTGTGGGTGAGATAAATTTTATATTTTTTGTTCAAAAAAAGTTCCCAGTTTATTTTTTCAAAATTAAGTTCATTATTTTGTGTCTTCGAAAAAAGTTTGAGATTTATTTGCTAAAAAAGTTCAACAATTTATTTAGTAAAAGAACTTACCAAAAAGTTTAAAGATTTATTTGTTCAAAAAACTAAAGATTTTATTTGGTAAAGAAACTTAGGAAAAGCTTAAGGTTTTATTTGTTAAATTTGTAGGAAAACATGTAAAGATTTATGTGTTAAATAATTCAGAGACTTAATTATTTAAAATCAGATAGTTTGTTGGGTTTTTTATAAACTTTTCCAAAATTTGTATAACTTTAAAAAATGTTTTTAACCGGTTTTAGAAAGTTTAAGGGTCTTATCATTCAACAAAACAGTTTAAGGACTTAATCATTTAATATTAGATAGTTTATTGGGTTTTTTAAGACTTTTTCGTTCCTATTTTTTACCCTTAGTCACCTTAATTAATAATTTTAGTTAAAAACTCTACTCAATGTAAGTTGTTGGATCAATATAGATGAAGGGTCAAGATTAGTCCTCATGTTCACAATCAAAATTGAGTTTGCATTTGAACTTTCTCTTTCTCTCTCTCTCTCTCTCTCTCTCTCTCTATATATATATATATATATATATATACTTGAGATCATGTGAGACCAGGCTATTTCTATTAGACCGTGAGACCAAAAAATTAACAGTAAACCTTCACAGCAAAAGACTGTGAATGTACTGTGATGTTAAACCTTCACGGTGTTTTTTGCTATGAAGGTTTCTATTTTCTTACCTTCACAATGAATCACTGTGAAGGTTTAGTGTTAACTTGTTGGTCTCACCGTCTAACGAAAGCAGGATGGTCTCACGTGAATCCAACCCTATATATATATATATATATATATATATATATATATATATATATAGAGAGAGAGAGAGAGAGAGAGAGAGAGTATCCTTCATATGTTAACCAACCAATTGGTACTAACCATGCTAACCATTAATTGACCAATCACAATGCTCCATTTTCTCTTGTTTACTTACACGCTAATTGATTCTATTAATGGTAAAATTGGGTTTTGACATTAATATTATCTTTCCATATATCCATCAAAAGGGGACCCACGATTACATTGCCTATTTTTTCTCACAATTCATCTCACGATTACATTTCAAATTTTTTCTCACAATTCACAAACAAACATATCACATTCCTTAATTGTCGAGTTATACTTTATTTTAAATAATTTTTTATTTTCAAAGTAGATATCGATCAACTAATATTCGAACGTTTTCGTTTTTTAGTTCAGTTATTTTAGTTTTTATTTTAAGTGATTAAAAAAATTCAAACTCAGACGATTTCTTCCAATTCTTGGATAATAGTTTCAGTTTTTGTTTTAGTCGATTGTTCACAATAGTGATGAAGTTTCACCTTTCGATGTTGATAAAGCGTATGTGGTTGGGTCTACCATGGTCGAAGAACAAATTTACCCTACAACTGACGAGATTGATCCAGTTCAAACCGGTAATACAGGGTAACGATTGAGTTTGTTATTGATAATGGATTGGATGACATATTTGCAGACGATTTTAATATCGAAAATCGTCCATCATCTAGTTCGGTTATGCATGAACCAAATATCCATATTGATAGCGGTAAGTTTTTATAGTGTTTTTGTTGTGAAAGTATGTACAGGTGATTAATCTTGAACGTAGTTCTTGATATTAAGTAACGTTCATTGACATATTCGATTTTAAACTGCACTAATAGTTGTTTTAATTTTTGAGAAAAATTGTGCACATACGCATATTGGATCTGTTTGGTGTGCGATGTTCACATTATATATATGTTTTTTTGTAGTGGATGATTTGCAATATGATGTTGCCGAGTCTCCATCTGGAGAGAAGAAATGGATACCTAAGGTTTTTGATGATCTTAAATCGAAGTTGAATGGTCATTTTTCGTCTATTGATGTTGTCGAGTCGATGTACAGAAATTATGCGTATAAGGTGGGGTTTGATGTTAGGTTGGATGCGAAGAAGACAAACAAGAATGGCTCGATTCAGACCCGCTGGTTTGTTTGTAGCAAAGAGGGTTATCCCAAGAAGAAGAATTTTGACTCGCTCGAGATTCGTCCCGATGATCGACGTGTACGGAACTCCAATGAAAAGGTCGTGGTGCCATGCTTGTGTGAAGATACATTTGTTAAAGGACAAGTTTGGATATGAGGTTTATGAGTTTGTTGAAGAGCATAATCATGTGTTGTTTAATAGAAATGACCTTCGTTTTTCACGAAAGAATAGAAAAATGCTATACACTGACGGTAGGAATGTTTTGAATAGTTCTCAATATAAGGTCGGTGCAACAAGGGCCCATCAAATACAATCTACCTTTAAGGGTAGAGTTAAACATAACCGACGCACTATGGTTAAATACCAGAATTATAAGGAAGATGTTGATAGGTTTTGTTAGGATCCAAGCGCTTACCACTACGCCAAAAGCAATTGCTGGTGGAGAAGGCACATCTTATTTCCATATAGCGTAGCAGCCAGCACCACGTTTCGATTTAGGAAGATGCTGGTTAATGACCTAACAATCCCCCCAGCATCTGCTAGCACTAACGAGAGCTTCGCTAGAAGTCAATGGCTGCATAACATGCCTTTGGCATTTTTTAAATGCACTCCATGGGATTCGAACCCGTGACATGCTCTGATACCACATGTTAGGATCCAAGCGCTTACCACTACGCCAAAAGCAATTGCAGGTGGAGAAGGCACAACTTATTTCCATATAGCGTAGCAGCCAGCGCCACGTTTCGATTTAGGAAGATGCCGGTCAATGACCTAACAGGTTTGTTGGGAACAAGGATGCCAAGATGTTTCTAATAAGTTGACAAACATAAATGAGATTAAGGGCGATTTTTTAGTATCTTTGTCATGAACGGGAGTTGCAAGCTATATTTTGGGCCGATGAAGTTGCTCGTCTTAATTATATAGAGTTTGGAGATGTAATTTCATTTGATGCAACGTATAGGACAAATGAGTGAGTATTTCGATTAAATAATTTAAATGTTCCTTGTAACATTTGATTTAATTTTATTTGATTATAATGTTGTTTTTTATTTTTAGGCACGCGTTGGCCTTTGTACCATATTTCGCAGTTGATAATCACAAATGTTCGGTTGTGGTTGGGTCGGCGTTGATTGCTAGAGAGACGATTGAAAATTTTAAATGGGTGTTAAAGGCTTTTATGAGATGTTATGAGAAACATCTTGCGGTTGTCATTACTGATCAATGTTCCGCTATGAAATAAGCGGTGCCATTCGTGTTCACCAAATCCATGCATCGTTTATGTATGTGGCACATAATGAAGAAAGTTCCATCCAAGGTGTTTTTCATATTGTTATATATAAATGTTTTAGTTTAACTTTTGTTATCTTTTTCGATATATATTAGTTTAAATTTTGTTTTTGCGTTTTTAGGTTAGTGTCGCATTAAATCAGGATCCCGAGTTTAATCCTGTTAAAAACAAATTGGTATGGAATGTACACATTAGTCCTGGGGATTTTGAGAGTGAGTGGCACAAAATGATTGTCAAATACAACCTTGTTCGTGACTCATGGTTCAATGATATGTATGACATTCGTCATTCTTGCATTCTACCTTTTATAAAGATACTCTGATGTCCGGGACTTATGAAAACGACATCAAGATATGAAAGTGCGAACGCCTTTTTCAATATATATGTAAAATGGCATTTTGCCTTGTCGAGTTGCAATTGAGAGGCAACGTCAGAAACAAGCTATTAATGAGAACATAACAAGGACCACGTATCCGCAATTGGTAAGCTCGTATTCAATTGAGTTGCATGCGGCTAAGTTGTACACAAGATTTTTTTTTGATTTCCAAAAAGAGTTAAGGATGGCTATTATTGTTTGCGGGATTGAGGCGGTTAAAGTATTCGATGATTTGAAGACGTATACCATTATCCATAACAACAAGTTTTCAAGG
The DNA here is from genome assembly GCA_033807775.1 of Saussurea involucrata. Taxonomy (NCBI): domain Eukaryota; kingdom Viridiplantae; phylum Streptophyta; class Magnoliopsida; order Asterales; family Asteraceae; genus Saussurea; species Saussurea involucrata. The sequence goes on along the minus strand of CM066318.1, from coordinate 76,159,031 downwards.
ACAAAAGGAATGTACAAGGTAATGTTCACGTTTCTTTTTAAATAATTAAAACATATATTTATTTGCTTTTAAAACAAATTTATATTTACCGTTGTTTGTAGGTTGTTCGTAGTTCTATAAATAACACGGTGGAGTGTGAATTTAATTTCTTTGTACAAAATGGGTACTTCTGTCGACATGCGTTGACGGTTCTTACAAACGAGAAAGTTGATTTCATACGTGATCAGTATGTTGTTCGTAGATGGACTCAGGAGTTGGTACTTATACAATATAAATCTGCCAATGTACGATATGGGGAGGTCGATGCTGAGAAAGAAAAATTAATAAATGGTGTGGGTCGTCAGATTGATGAAATCGTTAGTCGCATTCGGAATGATAAAACGCGTTTACATAAGCTCTCTCATATCCTTGAAGAATTCAAAGCCGAAGTCGACAACCAGTTACCATTTGAAGATCCAAACAAGCAGAGGATGGACGCCATGAATGAGTATTTTGGTGTTCCGGTCTCGAAAGATTTTGACATATACGCCCCTACGGGTCTTAGGAACAAGGGATGTGACACCGGTAAGCGTTTGGTTGGAGTGTCCGAGAGGATCCAGGAGAAGTGTAAAAAGGCGAAACGTAAATGTAAAAATTATGGTCAGTGCACCAGACATGATTCGTGTAACTATCCGTTAGTCCATCGTTCTTGAAATGTGGTTCCATAATTTTAAGATTTTTATGTTTAGCAACAATAGTTGAGAATAATATATGCATGTGTTTTTTTCTTGATTTTGATGGTACTGTCCGTATGTGCATGTATGAACCGTTTTTTTGTCTGGATCATTTGATTGATGTACATATTCAGGTGAATTCTGTTAAAATTAGTCTTCCAATATAATAGATACTTATATGTAGTGTATGTATTTATTGAAGGTCAACATTTACATTCAATTGCACTGAATTTCATTTGTGGTAGTTGTTGGTACATCTAATATCAAGCACGGTTTTGGTTTGGTTGTTGGCAAGTTTGGTTGTCATTAATTACATGCAATCTTCCTATATATTAAACACAATTTCAATACTTGAAATGTAAAACAAAGTTCTCAACAAACATAGTATACGTATTAATCATTTCCTCTTCAGTATGGCGGCCAATAACCTGCGAAATGTCCATGCAAATGGGTTGTCATTACCCAATGTTGTTGCTGAATACGAGATGGTCGTCGACGATAATCGTCGTTTACGTGCACAGTTGCAAGAGGTTCTTACAATATCATCTCATTTTATAGCATCCTCTTATAATATTTGCATACAATCGTACTTTGTTGAATGTTTTTAATAATATTGAATGTTTTTAATAATATTGTAGGCCAGAGATGCAACTGATTTCAAAATCCAACAACTTCACCAACAAGAAGAGGGGAACTTCAAGCTTCGTGAAGACATTGCTGAACTCCAAAGCGAACACAACAAAGCAAACTTTCATATTTTTAGGCTCAATAATGGGATTTTGTTGATATGTGGCGTCTAATTCCTTCAAAATCAGGATTAATTGTTGATATGTTACTGTGTATAGAGATGCCATGATTAACTTTACTTTGTTTTGACAAAAATGTCCTTCTGCGCATATGCACAAAGGGGACGTGCGTGCCTATTAATTTTAAATAATATTAAAATCGAGTATTAATAATAACCGTTGATCTGATGCATCTATGGTTGTGATTGGTTAGCATGGTTAGTAACTTAGTACTAATAAGTTGGTTAACAAAAGAAGGGGACCCGAGAGATATATATGTGCATACATATATATAGAGACTTGAGACCAAGCTATTTCCGTGAGACCGTGAGACCAAAAATTAACACTAAACCTTCACAGCAAAAGACTATGAAGGTAGTGTGATGGTAAACCTTCACAGTATTTTTGTTGTGAAGGTTTGCTGTTTTTCTTACTTTCACAATGAATCACTGTGAAGGTTTAGTGTTAATTTCTTGGTCTCATGGTCTCACGAAAACAGGTTGGTCTCACGTGAACCCAACCCTATATATATATATATATATATATATATATATATATATATATATATGGGAGCTTCTTTTGTAAACTCGTATTATTATGTAAACTTTGTGAACCCATCTAGGTAATCCGATTTTTTTTATCAACGGTTGAGTAATTTTCGAATTTAAATTTATTAAAAAAATAGTGAAAATGTAGATTGAGAATATGTTTTAAATAATTTAAACTTAAATTTTAATAATTAATTTGAGTTTATCTAATTTTGGTTATAATCTCTCTTTATTTATCTCAGTTATCTCCATATCTTCCACACTCTATCTCTCTTTCTCTCATAAAATTTCGGTGACCTCACTCTCTCTCTCTCATAAAATTCCGACAACCTCCTCCCCCGAATTCCGACGACCCTCTCTCTCTCTCTCTCTCTCTCTCTCTCTCTCTCTCTCTGGCGATCCAACATCACCATCCAATTCCGGCTACCTCATCCCTCTCCGACGACCATCTCTTTCTCATGATTTTCATACAACGGCGAATTGGGGATTTCCATAGTTTCATAGTTTTCAGACTCACGATTTTCATAGTTTCTACCGTGTTTCACAGTTTTTTCTCCCATATGAATAATCAAAGTTTGAAATAATCATATATATTTTCAATGGTTATGAAATTTTTGTAAATGGTTATGAAATTAAGGAATTAATAATTTTTAAAGAAATTTGAATTATTCCTAAAAGTATGTAGGCGGTTATATATGGTAACTAAAATAATTAATAATTTTTTAAAAAGTATGAATTATTACTAAAATTACGAATTTGAGGAAAAAGGCATAAATACCCTTTGTTTACAAGTTTATGCCTTTTTTGGGTTTACAAAATAAGGGACCTCTCTCTCTCTCTCTCTCTATATATATATATATATATATATATATATATATATATATATATATATATAGAGAGAGAGAGAGAGAGAGAGAGAGGCTCCTTCAAATGTAAACTTTTTTTTTTCGTGTAAACCGTGTACACTTTGTAGTTTCATAGGTTTTTCTGATGAATTTTTTTTATGGAATTGTTTATTTTGATGAAATTGTTTCATATCATTCATTTCTTGACGAATTTTTTTTATGAAATTTGTAGTTTCATATGTTTTTTTCATTTTTATGAACTGTTTCATACATTTTTCGTTTTCACCTATGAAACTTTTCGTTTTCACCTATGAAACTACAAATTTCGCAAAAATAATTCGTCAAGAAATGAAAAATATGATATAAAACAATTTCATCAAAATAAACAATACCATAAAAAAATCATGAAAAAACCTATGAAATAGAGAGTTTACACGGTTTACACGAAAAAAAGTTTACATTTGAAGCTCCCTCTATATATATATATTTATATTTATATTTATATATATATACATATATATATAAATATAAATATATATATATATATATATATATATTTATATTTATATATATACATATATATATATATATATATATATTGTTGATGCAAGTGTGCTACATCTCTATAATTATTTTGATGATTATAAACAAATCGTATTATATTGTTTATCTAACCGTATATACTTGATGTGCATATATATATAATTTACGGAAATACACGTTGTCGTATCGAGAATCATGTCAACCTCGAATTAATGATCAATCCGAAAAGACTCAACGGAACGGAAATTTCAAGCGGCATGTGAAAATACAATTGTTTCATGCTTGGTATTCCAACTCCGATCAGTTTACCGATTATTTTTATTAAACTTATTTTTATAAAAACTGAGAGTGATTTTTTTATAAAATGATAAAGTTTGTTAAATATGTTCTTAATAACATTTTGAATTAAATGAAAATTAATTGATTTGTTTTTAGTTGATGTTTTATAAACATTTTCAAAATAACAAAAAAGCTTTTGTACTTGTAGTATACACGTATTTATACTCTTTGCTTTTGGTATTTAATTTAAAATAGAAAATAATTAAATATTTTAATTTAAAATAAATTAAATTGTCTTTATCAAATGCTCCAACGGCTATAAATAATTTGATTTATTTATTTACTAGTATTTGGCTCGCTCCTTGCGCGACGATCAAATTTGTGTTTTAAGTTAATTATTTGATGTTTAATAGTTGCTGAATAATTTTGTGACACATACAATAACTGATAAAAAAAACAAAAATTCCACAAATAGGGAATATTATCTTGAAGTTAAAAATATGTCTATCAAGTTTGATACCTATTATAAATGTTGTTAATAAATGGATTTATCAAACGAACACACAATAATTGCATATTTATATTTTTTTAAAAGGTTCGAACTCATAATCCAAAAGTCATGATAAGTGATATCTTCTTTTTTCCAAATAATTAAATCTCTTATGATAATTCTAAGGGTGTTTCGTTGACAGAATAGAATTTGATAGAATCGTAATTCGTCAAATGAATTCGACTTTGAAGTAAAAATTGATATGAAATTGCAAAAAGAAAATCACGACAATTTAGTGATTATTTGTATCAAATCCCATACTAATTTCAACAAATTTCATACTAATCACGACACATTAATTAAATCCCATATACACATTAATTCGTATATATTTATGATATTTAATAATATAATAAATCCAAAAATATTCAATATTGGGCTCATTTCGAAGGTATTGACGAAGCGATTACAATGATACAATTTGTAAAAACTAGAAATGTTTTTTAATGCATTTTAGTTCATATACATTATTCATGTTTATATGATAAGAGTATAAAATGAAAAATAAAAAAGTAAGAGATTAAAAGTAAACTACCTACATAATTATAAGGGTACTAAATGTAATTTTATAAATTAAAAAAATTGAATTAAGGAGAGATTTAAGGAGGAGTAAATGCGGGTGTGCTAATTGAACTTATAATGTAAATTGCGTCAAGATACATGTTTAGGCGGAAAAATACTAAAGTCGGCTCTCCAGAAGACGACACGTGGTATGCTAGTTACTTATTTATTATATGTATAGATGATAATTAAGATTAACGAATGCATAATTGGATATATACGATTATTATGCGTAAAATAAGTTTATTTTTGGGATTAAATAAGGGTAAATTTTTTTGAATTAGAAATGAATAATTAACATTAATTAGTCAAAATGAAGTTAACTCTATAATAAAATTGAATTTAAAAAAATGAAACTATATCAATAATTTGAATTTAAACTTAGAAGTAAATCCCGTATTTTTGGGATTACGGATTTTTTTTGAATTTATTATAAGTATGGATATGCACGTATGTATGTAAAGATATACGCTTATTATGGGTAAAATAAGTTTATTTCTGGGATAAAATAAAGGTAAAGTTTTTTGAATTAGAAATGAAACTATATCATTAAGTAGTCAAAATGAAGTTAAATCTAGAATAAAATTGAATTTAAAAATGAAACTATATCAATAATTTGAATTTAAACTTAAAAGTTTATACCGTATTTTTGGGATTACTATATACGATGGAGATTTTTTTGAATTTATTATAAGTATGGATATGTACGTATGTATCAAAAAATATTCAATATTGGGCTTATTTCGAATGTATTGACGAAATGGTATAATTTGTAAAAAATAGAAATATTTTTTAATGCATTTTAGTTCATATAGAAATGAATAATTAACATTAATTAGTCAAAATGAAGTTAACTCTATAATAAAATTGAATTTTAAAAAAAATGAAACTATATCAATAATTTGAATTTAAACTTAGAAGTAAATCCCTTATTTTTTGGATTACGGATTTTTTTTAAATTTATTATAAGTATGGATATGCACGTATGTATCTAATGATATACACTTTATTATGGGTAAAATAAGTTTATTTTTAAGATAAAATAAGGGTAATTTTTTTGGAATTATAAATGAATAATTAACATTAATTAGATTACTATACACGATGGAGACTTTTTTAACATTAACTTTAACTTTAGATTGAAATAAAGTTTGGAAGTTTTTTGATATACCGTATTTTTGGGATTACTATACACAATGGAGATTTTTTTTGAATTTATTATAAGTATGGATATGTACGTATGTATCAAAAAATATTCAATATTGGGCTTATTTCGAAGGTATTGACGAAACGATTACAATGGTATAATTTGTAAAAAATAGAAATGTTTTTTTAATGCATTTTAGTTCATATACATTATTTATGTTTATATGATAAGAGTCTAAAATGAAAAATAAAAAAAAGTAAGGGATTAAAAGTAAACTACATAGGTAATTATAAGGGTAGTAAATGTAAGGTATAAATATTAAAAATTTAATTAAGGAGGACTGAATGTGGGTGTGTTAATTGAACCTATAATGTAAAAGCGTCCATATACATGTTTAGGCCGGAAAACAATAAAGCCGGCTCACCAGACGACGACACATGGCAATGTAGTTACTTATTTATTATATGTATAGATTTACAAAATTCTTTAAATTCAATATAAAATAAATCTCATAAAATCTCTTGTAAGACTTAAATCATTTGGAGTGTAAGTCTTGCACTCTTAAATGCAAATCTAGACATTGAGTATCTATTGAAATAACATCTCTTAGACTTGACATAACAAATCAATTCAAATTCATTTAATTTATAAATAAAAAAATTAAATTAAATTAAATGTTGCCAACGGATTTTTTTTGTTAACACCAATTTTTTTAACAAAGATTTATATATATAATTTCTAATGTGTATATATAAATACATATCTATTGTCTTCAAAAGGATCATCCAACAAAGTGTCAAAAACTCTCATTTTCTCAAACACTCTCAAGTCTTTTAACTCTTGGATCTCAACTCACAACTTTTTAATACTTCATCTTTTCTTGTTTTCAAGATCAAGGAAAGTTTGTGATACCGAGCATAAAACACAAGTATTCTCCACACTCTAGTAAGTGTGTGAGATAGATCCAACTAGCATCCACATTGTGGTGTTAAAAAATGCTAGAACTTGAGTTCATTTTTCAAGTATTCAAATCTTGTGTAATCAAGTGTTCATACGATGTGTTCCTACCTTAAAAGAACAATATAGTTGATCGTCTCGTTGAGTTCACTCAACAAAGAGGATTAGCCCTGTTTTGGGTGAACCTCTCTAAATTTGTTTGTATCTCTCTTCCCTATCTCTTTATATTTTGTTTGTTTGCTTGTTGTTTTAAACCTTAACAAAAAAAAAAATCATCTTGTGTATTGCTATTTATTTTCTTAAAAATATTTTAAAGAACAATTTTTAGACAAAAACAACCTTCCACCCCCTGTTTGTCGTAACAAGTGGTATTAGAGCAGGTTGCGAGTAATTTTTTAAAAACGTTTGTGTTTTCAAAACTTGTACTCGATTTTTAAAAAATGACAAATTTTGAGGGAAATGTTTACTCAAAGCCTCCCCAAATCGACACCGTAAATTTTGGTCTTTGGGCTAATTTATTTGAGTGTTACATTTGTTGCAAAAGTCGAAAAATTTGGGATATTATTACTAATGGGAATTTTAAGCGCACTAAAACTCAAGATGGAAAAGTTGTTGAAAACCCCATAGTGGAATGGTCCAACGCGGATGATTCTTCGAATTGTTTAAATTTTGAGGCCAAAAATATTTTATTTTTCGCACTAACTAAAGATGAAATTGAGCGAGTTTACTCTTGTGAAACCGCTAATCATATTTGGCAAAATTTGAACAATACACATAGAGGAAACTCTCAAGTTAAGAGTTCAAAAATAAATATTCTTGTACATGATTATGAAATGTTTGAAATGTCAAAAGATGAGTCAATCGACTCAATGTTTAAACGTTTTAACCTTATTATGATGAGCTTGAAGGGACTAGGACGAACTTATGAAAATGAGAACTACATTCGGAAAATTCTTAGAGCACTTCCACCCGAGTGGATGCCAAAAATCACATCCTTGGAGGACTCCCAAGATCTTTCAAACATGAAGCTTGATGATGTCATTGGCAACCTCAAAGTGCATGAAATCGCACTAAAAAGAAACAAAGATCAGAAGCAAGATAAAAACAAGTCTTTAGCTCTTAAAGCTTCAATTTAATTCAAGTGATGAGAAAGAGAAGAAAAATAAGGATAAAGCAAGCTCCTTAAAGGACAAACCCGAAAATCTTGACGACATAGCCATGTTGGTAAGAAACTTCTCCAAGTTTTTATCTAACAAAAAGTTTTCAAAAAATGATAGGTTTCAAAGAAAAGGAGACTATCGACGTGGTGGTGAAAACCGAAGCCGAAAGTTCCATAAAAGGGAAGAAAAAATAAAGAAAAATGATGACTCAAGTGATGAAGAAGAAGCCAAGCAAAAGAAAGGATATTGCTACTCATGTGGAGATAAGGATCACTATGCAAATGAGTGTCCGAAAAAGAACAAGTCCAAAAAGAAGGAGAAATCATTCATTGGATGTGCTTGGAGTGTAAGTAAAGATGAAGAAGATGATGAATCCATTTGTCTCATGGCCGGAAGCGATAATGAGGTAGACTCTTATGATTCCAACTATTCTAGTGATGATAATAGTGATGATGATGATGATCTTGACATGTTAATTGATTCTTTCCATAAAATGGTCGTTCTTGCAAAAAATTATAAAGATGAGTGTGACAAACTTAATGAGACTTTATTATTATGTAAAAGGGAAGTTTATGATTGTAAACAAAAAATTGCATGTGATCTTAAAAGAAAAATGGATTCAAATGACAAAGTCACCATTTTGGAAAAAAAAACTTTGTGAAAAAAGATGTATGTGCTTCTTGTATTGTATTAAATAAAAAGATTGCATGCTTTGAAAAAAGAGTGATATTCTTAAAGATGAAATTGCATGTTTAAAAACTAAGTGTGATTTACATGAAAAAGATGATTTGTTAGCTCATGTTTTTCAATATAGTAATGAGAAAGTGCTTAAAATGCTTAAAATGTCAAATCGTATAAATTGTAAAAAAAGAGTGGGTTTCGATTCATGTTATGATGTATGTTCTGTATGCATGATAAAAATGTTGTTAAACCACCTAAATATTTTGAAACTAAAAGGTAGTAAAACCTTATATAGCACCTCATGATATAAGTGGAAATGAAAACGTGAAACCCATACTTCATGTGCAAAAACCCCGATATGTGCCCAAAAAGGATGTTATGAATTATATGCCAAGAAAAACATATGCATGCATGTATAATGATAAATTTTCTAGACCAAAATATAAAATAAATGGGCATGCCCCTTTTTATGTCTATGATGAGTATGATCGTAAAATTAAAATCGTAAAAAAAATGGATTCCCAAGGGGTTGTTTAGTGTTGACAATCCCAGTGGGACGCGTTTGTGGTTTTAGGTTGTTGTATAACGTTGTATGTTGACGTATTTATGCATATTTTACGGCAACATGCTTATTATTAATTTTTTTTGTAGTTTTAATTTTAGTCGTTATTAGCACTAACTTTCAAAGGACCCATGAAAAATGGGGACTATAAAAGTTATATTTTATTGTTTGTAGATAAGCCTTGACATGGATTGGATTCTTGATAGTGGTTGCACACATCACATGACCGAAAACCGTAATCTTTTCTCATCATATGAGTCATGTGATGGTGGTCAAGTGATTTTTGGAGGTAGTTGGGAGAGGTATAATTTCTTGCAACAACGTTAAGTTTCTTAATGTTGAGCATGTTGACAATTTGAATTTTAATTTGCTAAGTATTAGCCAACTTTGCAAAAATGATATAATTGTTGTTTTTAAAGAGGATTCTTGCAAAATTCTAAAAGATAGTAAAGTTCTTCTCACCGGTTTTAGAAAGAAAAATCTTTATGTTTGTAAAACTCTTATAAAAGAAAATTTTTGTTTATCTTCCGTGTATGACAATTCTACGTTGTGGCGTAGACGTTTAGATCATGCAAATCTTAGATTAATTCAAAAATTGAAAAATAAGGAGCTTGTGTTGTGAGTGACCTTCCAAAATTAAAATTTGATAAACATTTTTGTGATGCATGTCGTGTAGGCATACAAACTCACGTTTCACATAAATCTAAAAATGTGATTTCAACTAAAGGGTTTTAGAATTACTACACATGGATCTTTTTGGTCCCATGGCAACCCAAAGTTTTGGAGGAAATTACTACACTTTAGTAATTGTAGATGATTTTTCCTGCTATACATGGACCCTATTTTTAAAACATAAAAATGAGGCTTTTGAAAATTTTAAAATTTTGGGAAAACGAATTCAAAACCAAAATGGTTGTACGATTGTTTCTATACGTACGGATCATGGACGTGAATTCGATATGAAATACAATTTTGTGATTTTTGTGACAAACATGGTATAACACACAATTTTTTGGCTCCTCGAACTCCTCAATCTAATGGGGTTGTTGAGAGGAAAAACAGAACCTTACAAGAAATTAGTAGAACCATGCTCAATGAACATCAAGTTACCCAAAAGTTTTGGTGTAAGCTTTGATGAGAGTCCTCCCAAACCTAGTGCTCCCTTAGTGGATGATAATGTTTGTGAGGGAGAAGCCTTAGCTCAACATCTTAGAACCTTGGATTTAGGTTCTCAATCTTCCACTAATGATGTAGAATCTAGTGATGTCTCTCTGTGATATGTTCCACAAGGTGTAGATGATCCTAACCTTAGAACTGGTAGAGGCCATCCCATAGGTCAAATCATCGGCGACCTCAACCAAAGAATGACTAGATCAAAAATTCATACCCATTGTGCTTTTCATGCCTTTGTTTCTAGCATAGAGCCTAAAACCATAGAAGAAGCCTTATGTGATGAGGATTGGATCGTTGCCATGCAAGAAGAGTTGAACTGTGATCCCACAATGACAAGTAATAAGAGTAAATACACAATATATATGAATCAAAGAAGTACACCTCTATATATATGATTGAAGAACTTGCAGCTTACAACTTCACAGAAGGTTGAGAGGTTTACAAAGTGGAAGGAGGCTGCGAAGATAGAGGCGTGTGTATTTTGTATGTTTTAATGTTCTATGTTGTGGTCTGACCTAAAAATACAGATAGTATACTATATATACTATTCAAAGTTTGACAACATGTCACATTTGGTCCCTCAACTATAATACTACATGGTACAAGATAATGTAACATTAACAATCTCCCCCTTTGTACCAATGTAGAGCCATAAGCTTTAGACATTCATTGGAACCACTTGTGTCTTCCGAAGCCCAAAAATCAACTCGAATCTTCTTAGCGCGTTCCGGTAGTCTACTCGATATTTGACGGCATCCATTACTTCCTTTATCAACGCCTTTTGTTTCTTCGACAGCTTCTCTTCTCCTTTAGCATCCAATCGTAATCTGCTCACTAGATGAATCTGAATCATCTTGAAAGTTCCGTCGCTGAATTTATTTGCATCAGTGACTCTCATGAATTTCTTCTCTGAGGCTGAGTCAATGAACACAACTCCAAGATCTGGTTTGCTCAGCACGGTGTAAGCTTGAACACTCTGAATATCAGCCAGATCTAGATTCGGAGGTCTGATGTTGACTCGTTCTTGACGCGCTTCCAAGGCCATTTGAAAATCCTTAAGATATGAAAACTTCAGGATGTTCTTCATGTACCTCTTCAGACTTTGATAAGCATCTGACCATTCTCCCTTCTTTTTAGGATCTCGAGACAGGATTTCATACAAGTTGCAAACGTCATTGAGCTGTAGTTTCTGAAAATCTGCCTCATTAAAGACTAGTTCTGAATCATCTGATCTCTGAACGGTAAATACTGGGTACCAAACCTTTGAAAGCTTTCGCGATTCTATCTTCAGTACTCTTCTGATCGGTTTGTCAGACTTTATTGCATTGGCGTTCAGCGATTCATATCTCATGAAATAGAGATATTCAGTTCTGTGCTTTTCTGGCCAGTCTTCAATCCCGTAGACTTTTTCCCAAGAGATTGGCTGCATGACCCTTACAAACATATTTCTTCGTAAGATTTCCTGAAAGGGAGTCATAATTCTGACTCGTAGGCCAGTCGCCACAAATCCTGGTTCATTCTGGATAATGTCTTGGAGAAGTCTGATTTCTGCTTGAAGCGTTGGATCTCTGAGATGTTCAGCAGGTTGTAGGTTGATAACGATCGGAGCTTGCGGTTGAATTACTTGAGCTTGAGCTGGAGTTATTGAAGTATCTGTTTGTTGAATAGAAGATCCTGGAGCTTCAGTCTCTGAATCTAGAGCAACCATCATAGTATCAGAAGAATCAAACACATTTGCAATTTCTTGTTTGATCTGCACCGTTGTTCGTTCGGGCTCTTCATCTGAATCTATGATTATAACGTCTGTCGTCCAATCATCTTCTGTTCTATTGTCACTAGCCGAAGGCTTTTCAACCCCAGCTATGACATCAGCTAGAATATCGAGATTCTCTGAGTCAGTGGCTCCTTTACTTGTATCCTCGGACGCTTTACCGGAAGATGTCTCAGTTTCTTTCTCTACTGCAGTGCTCTCAGAAGCAGCAACTGTACTTGTTCCAACACCTGTACCTGTACCTGTACTCTCCCCCTCATGGTGATCTGGATCATCCTGATCATCATGTCTTCTTTTCTGAGCGGTTTCAGCTTGAACACCACAAGCCAGTTCGACTACTTCGACCCTTTTGACAATCGAATGAAAGCCAGCCAAAAAGGAATCTGCCATGTTGGAGATTGAGGTATTTAGCTGCTCAAATTGGGGAACAAGCAGTGGATTGGTGGTTGATGAAGCTTGAGGCGGTGGTGGAGGTGGAGGTGCGGTTTGTTGACGAAGCAAGCTAATAAGATCGACATCCTCGCCTGGTCTTGGATCGTGTTTGGCAAGAAGTCGTGCAAGCAGCTCTGACTTGAGTAGATCTTCAGGAGCAAGATTTAACGGGATCGATGTTGGATCTTGTTGAACGGGTTCGGCTCTAGTCAGTTGAGGTTCAGATGTAGAAGATTCAGCCGGTCCTTTACCTTTCACCGCTCTGATTACATCATCACTTAATTTCTGAAACTCTGCTTTCATTTTGTCAGTATGAGCCTGATATGTGTTGTCGATAGATCTGACAAAATGCTTTAGTAGAGTAAGTGGCACGAATCTATTCGGAGGAGGGCCAACCAAACTAAACGCTCGTTCGAGATCAGCACTAACACCCAGACCACTTAGGTTACTGGTTGAAGTATCGGTTGAAGCAACCGTACTGCCTGTGTTCAAAGCTGGCATAGAGTTAGCAATGACAGGACTTCCACCCGATCCTCGTGACGCACCAACAAAGGGTGGCACTCTGGGTGTTCCGGTTGGGGCACGAAAGCTCCCAACAAGGTGTTGTTCAAATAGCGGTGACCTAGGAAAAGAAGTTGTTCCAAAAGGCGCTAGACTCGATGTGCTCTGAAATGAAGTCGGTGGCCGGGGCAGGGGCCTACCTGTTTCAATACCAGCGAACACCGAATGTGTTGCCGATAGACTTTGTGCATATTCCCCTGTGCTGAATGAAACACCGGCCTGTTGAGAGACCGATGAGTGGCTTGGTGGGGGTGTACACTGCATGGTTGGGCGGACCATGGCTGTTTCAATGCTCAACGGCGACGAACGCACGTTGGCAGAAGATGTGGTTGCCCGGCTTGGATCGGCTTGGGAAGAGTCGGTAGTTATAACTTTTTCCGACTCTTTCACATTTTCGCTCATTTCTTTTCTCCCTCTTGCCTCACCACTAAGTACATTTTCTTCATCTACGTCTACTTCTTCGTGTATAAGTGAAGTATCAACAGCAGCAACTGTAGAAGTAACCATAGGTTCTGGTTGTCTAGATGAACCTGCACCAGGTGTTTCAACTCGAGGCCTTTTTCTTGTTTGCCTTGGTAACAAGTTTACATCTGGATCTGAGTCATATTCATAATCACCAAAATCAACTAGAGGACTGAATGGTTCTGTTCTTTGGCTTGAAGAAGATGTTGCTCGATCGCCAGAGCGTGAAGATGTAGCACGACCAGTACTTCGAGTCCTACCCCCCACTCTCTTTCTTGTTGTTCTTCTCACCACTCGTTGTTCAGGAACCCCTTGTTCCTGAACCCCCTCGACAATAGGACCCTCACCACCTACTGGGTTTGCATCTTGGGCAGGTCCAGCCGGATCTGGCTGGTCCATTAATGCGTTTTGCTCCCTATACTGAATCACTACCCAGCTAGCCTGGTCGGCATAATTCAGTACCTCTGGTCGAATAACGGCGGTATGTACGAATGGTTCATGTGCTGGCGGTACAAGGCGGTGCATCCAGCTTGCTGGTCCTCGCTCAGCTTCCTCTCTTCTTGGGATTTCCGGTCGGTCTTGCATAGCCTGATGAATCAGGATTTGGAAGAACCGTTGAAATGGCACAAAGTTGCGTCTCATTTTGGGTTTGAGCTGATCTGCAACAATTTCCACCATTTCATTCCAGATAAGGACAGCATAGTCTATATTGCGGTTGAAGGCGAATGCATGAAACATCTTTAGGATCGCTAGATTCGTCTTATCTAGGCCAGTATGCTTAGATGTCATGCAGCGATTGAGGATTGAGCATAGGGTGTACCACACCGGCGGTAGATGTTGTCTTCTGAATTGTGATGAACCGGTGAGTACGGGGACTCTTGGATCTTGATATCCAAGGCTGCGGATATCCGTGAATAATTCTTCAGAAACAGCTGGATCTTCGAAGTTGTCGCGTCTTGGAAGTTCGAGAGCACGACGTAAGCCTTGTAGTGTGATCCTTACTTCGAAATGGTCTATATTAGCATTGAATCGCTGTGGTCGAGCCGTAGGATTGAATCGGAGTGTGTGCCAAAATTGTTGTAAATAAATGGCAGGCACTCTCTCGACCCTTGTCAGTGCAGTGCGAATTGGATGACCACGGATGATCTCTAGAATTATCCGGTGAGAGAAGTTGCTTTCAAGATCCAGGTGATGATTATTTTCACGGATTGCTAGAAAGCTGGCCCTTGGCATGATTTCTTCATCCGGGTCAACGGCATTGACGGATGGATGTGAAGAGCGTTGCGAGGCGATGATGGTGTTGTCATCGGATGCATATTCAGCAGGTTGTTCAGCCATCTGTAAGGTATTTTAACATGTTAGAACAGATTTAGGCAATTCAAACAGAAAGGTATTTTTCTTGAAAAAATCCCAAAAACAAAAAAATTCA
This sequence comes from Saussurea involucrata, assembly GCA_033807775.1. Classification (NCBI taxonomy): domain Eukaryota; kingdom Viridiplantae; phylum Streptophyta; class Magnoliopsida; order Asterales; family Asteraceae; genus Saussurea; species Saussurea involucrata. Next base: position 76,143,872 of record CM066318.1, on the reverse strand, counting down.
CAAGGCCTTGAAACCTCGCAATACAAGATTGCGAGGCTCGCAGTCAACTGAATTAGAAGATTGCGAGGCTCGCAAGACCTGGAAGGTTGCGAGGATCGCAGTCTTAAAGAGTATGAGTTGCGAGGGGTTTGAATGTCTGAGGATTGCGAGGTATATGAACATTAGCAGTAAAACCTATGTGATTTTCCAGATTTTCGAAATTAGCATGTATAGATGTTAAAATTGATACTAGCATGCTCGGTTTTGGTTCGTGAGTAAACCTTAATCATCTAAAACATCTAACAAGCACTAATCGATTGAATTTTAGCATGTTACAGTGACCAACCCTAAAACCCCTTAAACCTTAAATGCAAAATCGATTAAATCATGATTTTTAACGGATGAAATGTAATAAGAATCGAGAATACATACCTCTTAATCGAATGTAGTCGATTACACGGAGTAGAGTCAACAAATAAAACTTCTTTGGTCGAATCGCAATGTTCAGTATCGAGAAAAAAAAAACGAGGGTTCTTTATGGAGAGGTTTTTGAAATAATGACTAAGTCAAAGATCGCAAGTATATAAACCAATTTGAAATCCGTGACACGTGTCACTCCCTGAATTTCTCAAAATTTAAAAAAAATTCGGATCGCAATAAACAAAACCAAACCTCGCAATATAAGATTGCGAGGGAATCTTAGGATCGCAATAAACTACTGCGAGGGAATCTTTGAATGAAGGGAATCTTCGCATCGCAATAGAAGACTGCGATGGAAAGATTCCATCGCAATGAACTATTGCGAGGGAATTGCGAGGAAATTTGATACTTTGACATTTTTGATCTTTTTCCAAATTTTAGCCCACTGGAAGATGTCCAACTTCCAATTGTTTATTTAAACTAGGTAATTTCCAAGACTATTTTTCACTCTCCCTTAAATGATGCATAAGGGTTTATAAAAAATTCAAGTTAGAAACACTTACCTTGTTATCTTCAAGCAGTAAGTATTTGGAAATACCTTTTACTTACTCTGTCATGTATGCACACTCCCCCTCTTTTTGTGCGTACTCCATTTCCTGTACTCCCCCTGAGACTATGAACAAGTCTTTTGCATACATAGATATCATCACAATTGTATCGTTACGATAAAATAAACTTTGAAACACAACAAATACATGAAATTGAAATATCTTATGTTGATAATAGAATGTGATGAAAATATGAGTGTATCAATTTAGATAGATTTATCTAGATTGAAAGATACATATTTCCATCCATTAAATGATCAAATTAGATATTACACTTTCATGTTCAACATGCCAAGCTTGGATATTAAGAAATTAAAGCGTTTTTCATCCAAGGCTTTTGTAAACAAATCGGCAAGTTGATGCTCTGTTGGAACAAAATATAATTCAACCGTACCTTTTTCCACATAGTCTTTTATGAAGTGATACCTGACATCTATGTGTTTGGTCTTTGTGTGCTGAACCGGATTTGCTGTAATGGCAATTGCACTTTTGCTGTCACAGTTGATAGGGATCTTCTCGTATCTGAAGCCGTAGTCCTGCAGTTGAGTCCTCATCCACAGAACTTGTGAGCAACAACTGGCCGCAGCAACATACTCTGCCTCCGCAGTTGATGTAGAAACACAGTTCTGTTTCCTCGATGACCAACTGACCAACTTTTCCCCTAAAAACTGAACATGACCAGAAGTGCTCTTCCGGTCTAGCAAACTACCTCCATGATCTGCATCTGAGTATGCAGTGAGCTCGAATCCTGATCCCTTTGGGTACCAAAGTCCAAGGTACGGTGTCCCTTTCAAATATCGAAAGATCCTTGTAACAGCACTTCGATGTGATTGTTTTGGTTGTGCCTGAAATCTTGCACATAAACATGTAGAGAACATTATATCTGGACGACTCGCAGTGAGGTACATTAATGAACCTATCATCCCTCGGTAGTTCTTGACATCGACATCTACACCGTTTGGATCAGGACCAACTTTTGATTGGTGAGCCATAGGTGTACCAATCGAAGTACAGTTTTCCATTTTGTATTTCTTCAAAATGTCAAACACGTATTTTGATTGGTTGATGAAGATACCTGTCGAGAACTGCTTGACTTGTAATCCAAGAAAGAAATTAATCTCTCCCATCATACTCATCTGGAATCTGGTCATCATTAAACCCGAAAACCACGTGCATAATCCAGGGTTAGTTGAACCAAAAATAATGTCATCGACGTAAATTTGTACCAAAAGAATATCACCTTCTTGTTCCAGAGTAAAGAGAGTTGTGTCAATTTTACCATTTCGAAAGCCAGCACCAAGTAAGTAGGTAGATAGGATTTCATACCAGGCGCGAGGGGCTTGCTTCAGACCATAGAGAGCTTTGTCAAGTATGTAGACATGATCTGGATAATCTGTGTCCACAAAACCCTCTGGTTGAGAAACGTATACTTCTTCTTTCAAAACGCCGTTCAAGAATGCTGTCTTCACGTCCATTTGATAAACAGTGAAGTTTCTGTAGGCAGCGTATGAAAGAAATATCCGTATTGCTTCTAAACGAGCAACCGGTGCGTATGTCTCATCATAGTCTATTCCCTCCTGTTGCCTGTACCCTTTCGCTACAAGGCGTGCTTTGTTTCTTATCACAATCCCTTCACTGTCTTTCTTGTTCTTCAGGATCCATTTTGTACCAATGACCGTTTTACCCTTTGGTCTAGGAATAAGTCTCCATACTTTTAGAGCTTCAAATGAGTTCAGCTCATCTTGCATGGCAATTATCCAATCTGGATCTTCTAAGGCATGTTGAACAGATGTAGGTTCAACTTGACTAAGAAAGAGAGCAAATAGGACCTCGTTTGCCGTTGCCGATCTAGTTTTGACTGGTTCGTTGACTTGACCAATAACCTGAGTAATGGGGTGACTCTGCGTCCATTTCGTTGAGTGTGGGAGAGATGCAGCACTTACATTTGGATCCACCAAGGTAGGGTCTTTATCGAAGTTCAACTGTATTGTCAAGATAGGTTCCGGTGTTTTGACAGGTTCATTGACAGATGTGTCAACAGGAACTGCCTCCGGTTCTGCTTCAGAAGATGACTCTGGTATGTTTGCAGACCCATCATCATTGACATTTGAAGTTGTACCCGACGAAGAAGCACCATGTGTGGATTCACGTTGTCGTCTACTTCTCATGATGATTTCTTGTGTAGAACCCAAATGCCTGTCACTTGAAGAAGTTATCTGAGTCGTTGCATCTGTTGAGGGTTCCGATGAAGGACCCGACAACGAAGCCTGAGCTGGTGTTGCAACCTGACTCCTGTTATTTAAAGATGACGAAGAGTTATCATTATTAAAGTAGTCATCATAAAAGTATTCAAACAATAAATCAAGATCACTGGGCTTTGAGTTAGAAGTGGAAGCTTGATTCTTGTTTGATGTCCTAGTCACCATCGGACGTATTTGTCCGGATGCTAGGATCCCTGATATTGCGGGTTCTGTACTGTTATGGACAGAAGCCATTTCTTCAGATTCGTCGAATTTGACATTGACACTTTCTTTCACATTCTTTGAAGACTTGAGATAGATCCTGTAAGCCTTTGATGTGAGCGAGTATCCGATAAAGAAGCCCTCCAGCCCTTTAGGACTGAATTTGTTCAATTTGTCCTTATCGTTCAGCACAACGCACCTGCAACCAAACACACGAAAGTAGTGTATTACATGTTTTCTCTTATTCATTAATTCATATGGTGTTTTGCCAAACCGTCGGTGTATAATGGAACGGTTTTGTGTGTAGCATGCCGTTGCAACAGCTTCAGCCCACAGATACAGAGGTAGATCAGAATAAGACAGCATCGTTCTGGCCGCTTCAACGAGTGTTCGGTTTCGTCTTTCAACTACACCATTTTGCTGAGGTGTTCTGGCCGCAGAATATTGATGTGAAATTCCTAATGACTGAAAGAAGTCATCAAGAGTTCTGTTTTTGAATTCTGTCCCGTTGTCTGATCTGATATTCTGAACTGATAGTTGTAGATTCACTTGAATCTGTTTGATTAACGAGATGATCAAGTCAGGAGTTTCGTCTTTTGAACGAAGAAACTTGACCTATGTATATCTTGAGAAATCATCAACAACAACTAACACATATCGTTTGGCATTGATACTCTGAGTCTTCATCGGACCACAGAGATCCATATGAAGAATTTCTAGTGCTTTGCTTGTGCTGGGTTCCGGCTTTGGTGGGTGAGGAGCATGCTTTATCTTCCCTGTTTCACATGTAGTACAGAAGTTGTCTTTCTCAAACTTCAGTTCTGGTAGACCAGTAACTAAATCACCTGTCTGCAGCTTTTGAATGTATCGAAAGTTGAGGTGAGATAGTCTTCGGTGCCATAACCAGCTTTTTTCAAACGACGCCTTTGACATCAGACACACATTCATCTTGGGGTTTAGCTTGGATAGGTCAATGGTGTAAAGATTTGAATTGCGCGACCCAACTAGAAGTTCATTTCCGTCATCGGTTAGAACTGCACACCGAGTCTTCTTGAAATGTACTTCTAGGTCTTTGTCACAGAATTGACCTATACTAAACAGGTTGTGTCCCAATCCTTCAACATAGTTAACCTTGGTTATTTTGACCTTGTCTGTTACTATGTCTCCATAACCTAAGATAGGAGAGTACTGATCATTTCCAAATTTGACTCTCCCTCCATCTCTTTCTACAAAGTTGCTCAAGAGTTCCTTTCTTCCAGTCATGTGTTTTGAGCAACCAGAATCCAAGTACCACACATGACGGAGCTGCAAAAAGGAATTTAAACAGTTTTAGGTACCCATTGCCAATTGGGTCCTTTTGGGTTAGGAGTCTTTGTAGTTCTAGGTAGCCATTTCAAATTGGCAATGCTCTTTCTATTACCATTGTTAGAGTAATTAGGTGTATACAACCAACAGTTATAGTCAGATTTGCCAATGAAATCATCCACACCACATGAAGCACAACAGATTTTATCATGAGACAAGTTAATCAGTTGTTGCATTGTATAAATCTTGCAAGGTGTTACAAGTTTTCTATTGTCAACAGCATGATTAATTACATTCAAAAATAACTTGTCCTTCTTGAAATTTAAAACATTTAAAGGAACTTTGGATGATTTGATCTTTGTCACTTCTTGTGTGGATGCTTTTATCTTCCACTCAAGTTTCTTGTTGGTTCTTAAATTACGATCTGAAACACCAGACAAAGAAGAGTTGTGAGATTTTGAATATAGAGTTTGAGTAGATTTAGCATGCTTCTTCTGTTTTGGTTTTCTTTTCTTTTTCTGAAATGATTGTTTTGATTTATGTTTAGAATAGTAATCATTGACAGAAATTTTCTCTGAAGACTTGGAAGATTCCCCTTCCAAAATGATCTTTTTAGGTTCCTCTTCTTTTATCAAAAAATCAGTGTGATCTGGAAGTTTTGCACTGAAGTCAAATAGAACAGGCAATTCATTTTCAACTTTGCCTTTGCCTTTACCAACATCCATACTATCAATATCAGAATCACTTTCTGATGAAGCATAAAAGAAACCATAAGACTTAGGATAATGAAATTCATTAAATTCTGTTGAAGCATGTTTAACAGATTTTTCCTTTAAATTCCAAAAATCATAACCATGAGATGTTGGTTTACTAAGAAAATCATCTATTTCTTTTTCTTGGTCATCTATTTTACAACCCTTCAAAACAGTTGTTCCCATGAAAGCTTTGCATGAAGAAAGATCTGAATCAGAAGAGTGTGTTACGTTTGAACCCTTTTCATCAGATATTTCCTCAAGTTTTCTTTTCATATCAATTAAGTTTTCTAAAAGAACTGTGATCACAACTTCCTTTTCAATCTCAAAAACAAGTCTGTTCTCTCTTTCTTTCCCTATTATTTGTCTTTCAAGAAAAAACGTTTTCTGAAAAGTAAATAGTTGATCTGAAAGATCCAAACATCTAAGTTCTAGAGATTTCTTTTCTTCAAAGCTTTCAGGTTCATCATTTATGCTATATGACAAAACAGTAAAGATAACTTATTTTTCAATATAAAAAAGAAGTTGATCTTCGTTTCTGATTTCTTCAACATTAAAAATTATATTCCTTTCGAGCTCCATGAGTTTTTGTTCAAGAACCATTGGTGGAAAATACCTTTTTCCTTCCAAAACAGATTTTTCAGGATTATCCTTTTGAGTATTTTCTTTTTCCTCTGGTTCTTTAACAATATAACTCTCAAAATAATCATTTGGTAAGGTTTTTTCATTATCTAATGCCTTGGCATTCTCTGGACCATACCAAAAAGGAAGTTGCATTCTAACAGTGATTTTTCTTTTTGTTTCTTCCTCAGCCTTTTGTTCTTCCTCATGAAGTTGTTTGATTTGATAGCAAGGATGTGTAACAGGCATAAACCATTCAAATTCATACTGAGTGGGAGTTTTAGTTATGGCATTCCTTAGGTACTGAGGATTGTCATATCCAATACCCCACTTTGCGTTATAGTATCTGAATTTGTTTGGCTTATTCATTTGAATTGTTTGTTCTGTTTGACCTGCTTTGTACAGTTTATCTTCCAGATCTTTGATATTTTCACTCAGCTCTTCATTTCTTTCTTTATAAGCATGTAAAAGACTTTCAAACTCGCTATTCTTTATTTCTGAACTCATTAATTTTTCCGATAGTTCAGATACTCTATCTTGAAAGTACGCATGACCAATATCGAATTCAGTCTTTTTCTTTTTCAATTCAGTAATTTGACTGTCTTGTTCTATTAGTCTTTCCTTTTGAGTTGAAATTATTTCATTAGCAATGTTCTCATCAGCTTTTAATTCTTCTAACCTTTGTGTTAAGCATGCTTGTTTAGAAATAAATTGATTATAGAAATCGAAATATACCTGTTCTGAAGTAGACTCTGCTCCTTCATCATTGGCTTCTTTGGTCATGAAGCACATCTTTGTTTGAGCAGTAGTCTCATTATTAGCTTCATCATCAGAATGATCAAGCCAGTAATCCTCTTCTACCTTTAGTGCAATACCCGATTGCTTCTTTTCAGCAAGCAACAACTTGTTTTTGTAGTAATTGGTATCTTTCACTATCTGCTTCCAGCACTCCTTCGCGAAATGACCAGGTTTCCCACAGTTGTAACAGGTCTGTGGTTCTTCCTTTTTCTCAAAAATCTTTTTCTCCTCTGGCCTCTTGTAATCATTTGGCCGTCTATACTCAGTAGGCCTTTTGTACTCTTCCGGCCTCCTGTATTCTGCTCTTTTGCTTGATTCAACATGCGCCCTATGCTCAAAGTTCTTTGAGCCCGACGCATACCTCTGATTATTAGAACCAGGACTTTTCCCAAATTTTCTCTGAAAAGAACTGGTAAGCAGAGCCAGAGAATCCTTCATTCTCTCTATTTCTTCTATCCCACTTGCTTCCTCCATTTCTCCTTCAGACTGGTTCTCCTCATCCTGGGAGTATCCTCTGCTTGAAATCAACGCAAGTGGATCTTGCTCTTCATCCTTCATCCCTCTTTTATCTTCATTCTTCACTTTCCTATTCTTCTTCACTTTTTTCGCTTCAGCATCATCTTCATCCTGCTTCAACGTTTCAAACATCTGTTGTAGAGGTAATTCTGATAGCTTAGCATTCTGCTTCATTCGGTGAGCGTACTTCTTCCATTCTGGTTGAAGAACGGTCAGGAATTTTACGTTGTGCTCAATAACCTTCCTCTCTATTTTGAATCTGCTTAGCTCATTCAATATTGTGGTGAAGCGTACATAAGCAGAGTCAAGAGTCTCTCCTTCTTTCTGTTTGAAGCATTCGTATGAGTTGATGATGGTTGAGATTTTCATTTGATTCTCTACTTCAGATCCTTGAAATAACTTTATCAGTTCATCAAACATGGCTTTACCAGATTGATTTTTGCTGTCTACCCTCCGATAGACATTATCGGTCAAGGCCTGAATAATTAGAGATTTCGCCATTTTATCTCCTTGGTACAATTTCTTCTGTTCAACAGAGTAGTGTATCGGTAGAACAGTAACAATATCTGGAATTGGATCACCATCAATAGCAATCCCTCTTCTTGTTATAGGCTTCATTGGTCCATTATCTAGAGAATTGATAATGAATTCTCCGTTCTCTTGTCTATCTACCCAGTCTAGGAATCTGTCTTTCCAAATTTTGAATTCTGATGTAAAGAGAACCGGAGGTTTGTCTTTGGAACCAATGGATAGCACATCTCTTGTAGTCATTTAATTACTTGTCTGATCGTTTTATCTCTTGTTCAGTAGCTTTCTTTTTCAACAAACTCTTTCTGTCTCTGCCTTTGTATGGGTTGCGAGGCTACTGTTTGCGATGCAACAAAAAGTCTCAACAATCTGTTGCGAGGCAAACAAAGTATCGCAATGAAATTGGATCGCAGTGAACAATTGCGATCGAAACTAAGTCTCGCAGTCAACAATTGCGAGGCAAACACCAAACCAACAAATCGCAATAACAGATTGCGAGGCAAGAAACAAGTCGCAATTAAAAATTGCGAGGATCGCAGTCCAAAGATCCTGAAAGTTGCGAAGCTCGCAGTCCAGAATTTTAGAAGGTTGCGAGGCTCGCAGTCTTAATTTCTAGAAGATTGCGAGGGGTTTGAATCTTGCGAGAGATATGAATATTAGTTGGTTGCGATGGTTATGATGATTTTTAAGCAGATGTTCAAATGAACTCAAAAATGCTTGAAATTTTGAACGAGTGTTCCTGGGTAATTTCTGGGCACTTTTATAACCTTGAGTTTTGTCTAAAAACCAACCTAACCTTGATTTGATGAGCAAAACAGTGAGTTTTACTCAAAACAGAGACTTCGTGAAAAACAGAGAAGATGCACGTATTGATCTAATTTCCTGGTGATATGCGGAATTAAATACACAGAAAATTTCTATTTTCACTTCTTGATCGATTCCAACCACTAGAAGAACTCCAGAGACCAAAATCAACCAAAAAAAAAAATTGAACTTGAAGAATACAGATACGTACAACTTTTAAGAACAAATCTGAACAAAATGATATTAAGCTCTGATACCAATTGTGATCCCACAATGACAAGTAATAAGAGTAAATACACAATATATATGAATCAAAGAAGTACACCTCTATATATATGATTGAAGAACTTGCAGCTTACAACTTCACAGAAGGTTGAGAGGTTTACAAAGTGGAAGGAGGCTGCGAAGATAGAGGCGTGTGTATTTTGTATGTTTTAATGTTCTATGTTGTGGTCTGACCTAAAAATACAGATAGTATACTATATATACTATTCAAAGTTTGACAACATGTCACATTTGGTCCCTCAACTATAATACTACATGGTACAAGATAATGTAACATTAACATGAACCAATTTACTAGGAATGATGTGTGGGACTTAGTTCCTTGCCCTAGTAGTCAAACCATAATTGGCACAAAATGGGTCTTTCGTAATAAGGTAGACGAAAATGGTGGAGTCACACGAAACAAGGCACGTTTAGTTGCAAAGGGGTACAATCAACAAGAAGGTATAGATTATGATGAAACCTTTGCACAGTTGCAAGGTTAGAGTCTATTCGAATGCTTCTAGCTTTTGCGAATGCTAAGGATTTTAAATTATATCAAATGGACGTTAAAAGTTCTTTTTTAAATGGTTTTATAAATGAGGAGGTATATGTTTCTCAACCTCCCGGTTTTGAGAATTTTGAAAATCCGTCACACGTTTATAAATTAAAAAAGGCGATTTATGGTTTAAAGCAAGCTATACGTGCATGGTATGATAGGTTAAAATCTTTTTTAATTGCAAGTGGTTATGTTATGGGTAAAATTGATAATACCTTGTTTGAAAAATATGCTCAAAATGATATTGTGGTTGTGCAAGTGTATGATGATATTATTTTTGGTTCCACAAATGAAAAACTTTGCAATGAATTTTCTATAAAAATGACAAGTGAATTTGAAATGAGCATGATGGGAGAATTAAACTTTTTCTTAGGATTGCAAATAAAACAAGTTGAAAATGGCAATTTTATAAGCCAATCAAAATATTACAAAGATATGTTGAAGAAATTTAATTTTGAAAATGTAAAACCCGTTGGAACTCCAATGACCACTAATTTAAAATTATCTAGTGATGAGGAGGGCAACGATTTTAATGACAAAATTTATCGTGGAATGATTGGTAGTTTACTTTATCTAACGGCTAGTAGATCGGATATCATGTTTAGTGTGTGCTTATGTGCTCATTTTCAATCTTCGCCTAAGCAATCTCACTATGAAGCCGTCAAGCGTATTTTTAGATATCTTACATGTACAATGAATCTTGGACTATGGTATGCAAAGAAACCCGAGTTGGAGGTGACTTGCTTCACCGATTCCGGTCTTGGTGGCTCAATTGTTTATCGAAAGAGCACTAGTGGAGTATGTGCCTTTATAGGTATCTCCCTTGTGTCTTGGATCTCTAAGAAACAACAATCCGTAGCATTGTCTACTACTGAAGCGGAATATGTATCCGCCACGACAGCGTGTGCTCAAGTTCTTTGGATGAAGCACACACTTACCGATTTTGAGGTACATTTGACCAAAGTTCCAATTATGTGTGATAACTCAAGTTCTATAAACTTAAGTAAAAACCTGATTTTACATTCTCGAACCAAACATAATGAATTACGACATCATTTTTTAAGAGATAATGTTCAAAAAGGCCAAATCGTGCTTGAAAAAGTCGATTCTGAAGATAATTGTCCGATATTTTTACTAAAGCCCTAAACAAAAACACGTTTTTCAAACTAAGACTTGGTTTAGGCATGCTTGAGTATAACCCTTAAGATAATGTTACTCCCAAATGTATGCATATTTTGAGGGGGAGCATCTCTCGAGGGGGAGCATAGCCTCTTTCGTGACCCTTTTTGCTTCGACAAAAGGGGGAGAGAAACCGATTATGCTCTCGTGTTTAACGATTGTGTTTGTCGTCATCAAAAAGAGGGAGATTGTTGGTGCAAGTGTGCTATATCTCTATAATTATTTTGATGATTACAAACAAACCGTATTATATTGTTATCTAACATTTTACGTGATGTGCATATATATAATTTACGAAAATACACGTTGTCATATCGGGAATCATGTCAACCTCGAATTAATGATCAAATCCGAGAAGACGCAATGGAACGGAAATTTCAAGCGGCATGTGGGAATGCAATTGTTTCATGCTTGGTATTCCAACACCGATCGGTTTACCGATTATTTTTATTAAACTTATTTTTATAAAAACTGAGAGTGATTTTTTATAAAATGATAAAGTTTGTTAAAATTGTTTTTATTAACTTTTTGAATTAAATGAAAATTATTTGATTTGTTTTTAGTTGGTGTTTTATAAACATTTTCAAAATAACAAAAAAACTTTTGTACTTGTAGTATACAAGTATTTATACTCCTTGCTTTTGGTATTTTATTTAAAATAGAAATTAATTAAATATTTTAATTTAAAATAAATTAAATTGTTTTTATCAAATGCTCCAATGGCTAGAAATAATTTGATTTAATTATTTATTTACTTGTTTACAAAATTCTTTAAATTCAATATAAAATAAATCTCATAAAATCTCTTGTAAGACTTAAATCCTTTGGAGTATAAGTCTTGCACTCTTAAATACAAATCTAGACATTGAGTATCTATTGAAATAACATCTCTTAGACTTGAGATAACAAATCAATTCAAATTCATTTAATTTATAAATAAAAAAATAAATTAAATTAAATGTTGCCAACGGAATCTTTTTGCTAACGCCAACTTTTTTAACAAAGAATTATATATATAATTTCTAATGTATATATATAAATACATATCTATTGTCTTCAAAAGGATCATCCAACAAAGTGTCAAAAACTCTCATTTTCTCAAACACTCTCAAGTCTTTTAAATGTTGGCTCTCAACTCACAACGTTCTAATACTTCATCTTTTCTTGTTTTCAAGATCAAGAAAAGTTTGTGATACCAAACATAAAACACAAGTATTCTCCACACTCTAGTAAGTGTGTGAGATAGATCCAACTAGCATCCACATTGTGGTGTGGAAAAATAGTTAGAACTTGAGTTCATTTTTCAAGTATTCAAATCTTGTGTAATCAAATGTTCATACGGTGTGTTTCTACCTTAAAAAACCAATATAGTGGATCGTCTCGTTGAGTTCACTCAACAAAGAGGATTAGCCCGGTTATGGGTGAACGTCTCTAAATTTGTTTGTATCTCTCTTCCCTATCTCTTTATATTTTGTTTGTTTGCTTGTTGTTTTTAACCTTAACAAAAAAGAATCCATCGTGTGTATTGCTATTTATTTTCTTAAAAATATTTTTAAGAACAATTTTTAGACAAAAAAAACCTTCCCCCAGGTTGTCCTAACACACACACATACACACAAATAAATAAATATATATATATATATATATATATATATAGAGGTGGGTTCAAACGAGAACTATTTACGAGAACTACGAGAACGGTCGAACATGTACAAAATCACTGGTGATGCACACCCAAAATCATAGGTGATGCGCGCGGCTTGCCAAACCGCGCGGCTTCCAGAATTTTCGTCACCCATGATTTTGGGTGTAAATCACCAATGATTTTGTACATGATCGGCCGTTCTCGTAGTTCTCGTAAATAGTTATCGTTCTCGTTTGATCCTCCCTCTCTATATATATATATATATATATATATATGTATATATATGCCATTGATAATTAGCAAACCATAAAAAAGTGGCAAACCATGTGAACCACTTTATAACCCTTGGATTGAATTGATTGAAGATCAATATTAGGTAGTTAATTAATTAATTATCAAGGGCAGTTTAGGTAGTCCATAATTATTTTCATTTTATAGCTTTTTTTTAGAATCTGATCCCACGATTTTAGGGATTGGGATTAGCATAATTAGTTAATTAAATATGGAAGTTATATCTTTATTGGTTTCATCTTCTCCATCGTGTCTGCTTGGTCCAACTACATACGATCTCGATTTTTTTTGCTATTCAACAAACGCAGAAATCCAATTCGTCTGTAAAACAAATTGTGTTTCATGGATAGAAGTCATGAACAACAAAGTATCAGTGATGATTTTCTCGATAACAGTTTGATTTTTGGGTCGATATCGACTGTTTAGGTTCCAACGAAGCTATCGTTCATCAACTGAATAATGACATACCATCACAAACTCCGAATAATGAAGTTGCTATTCATCCCCAGAATAATATCACATCCGCTGTTAATGGTTGCATCGGAGATAGTAGTGAAGCCACGAACGACGGTCGCTGCTTAGTGTTCGGGTCGTTTAATGGTTTTGATGTGGGTGTTGATGACAAGCGCAACACAGGATTTAAAATGAAGGATGCAACGAACGAAGTATGTTTGTGATGACGACAAAGGTATGATCGTTGTCTCAGCGAACGAAGTTGGTATAATTTTTTGCTTATGAATCATTGTGCTGTATTAGAATCAGAATATTATAGTAGATTATTATGTTTGTGTTTCTCAATTCATATAATATGTTATGGTGTTGCTATAGCAAGTTTGTTGTCGCTAAAACCTTATACTATCAAACAGATTGTGTTTATGTTAATTGAAATGTTTTTATTGTTATTAATGAATTGAGTCGATGTATTATCCTTCATTGTTTTTTTATATTGTTTTTTTAGATAACAATTCTCAAGTAATGGAAGAGAGCCCCGGTGGATCTAAGTATTACATTCGGGTGGTGGACGATAGTGTCAAAGTGAAGCTTGGTGATTCTTTCTCGAACGCAAAGTCGGCTGAAATGGCATATCGGAAGTATGCATTGGCTGTTGGGTTTGATGTCCGTCGTTCTAACAAGAAGACAAACAAACTTGGCATAATTACAACTCAATATTTTTATTGTAACAAGCACAGTAATGTGTCCAATTTGTTTTTGATACACTTGATGATAATTTGAGTAAGAGACGTCAACGAAACTCGAATTTAAAAAAATATGGTTGTGAAGCATGTTTTAAAATTCATTTTGTTAAGGAAAAAAGAACTTACGAGGTATATTCGTTTGTTGAGAAGCACAACCACTTATTATTGAGTCAAGAGGAGATGAGTTTGTCACGGGTTAAACGAGAGCTTAAGTATGCCGATCATAGAACCGTGTTTAATGCATGTACTTCAAAGGTTGGTATATCTAAATCATATTGGATGCGTAATGCGCTTAAGGGTGGTATAGATTCATCTGGAGGTATGGTTAAGGACTATCAGAATTTCAAAAAGGATATGGTTACATTTGTTGGTAATAAGGATGCTCAAATGTTAATCAACACGATGGTTAGTAGGAAAAAGTTTGTCCGGATTTTTTTTCCCGAATTCAAGTGTGATGAAAAGGAGCTTTTGGCTATTTTTTGGGCTGACGAGACTGCAAAGATGAATTATCGTGAGTTCGGTGATGTAATTTCATTTGATGCAACTTTTCGGACCAATAAGTAAGTTTTTGACGTTTGATCAATGCAACATTTTTTTTCATTTTTTTATACACATCGTGTTTCTTATTTTTTAGGCATGCAATGATTTTCGTGCCGTTTGTCGCCGTTGATAATCACAAGAAAACTGTAGTTTTTGGTGCTTCTTTGATTTGTGGTGAATCTGTAGTTGATTATACGTAGGTGTTGAAGGCCTTCATTAAGGCGCATGGTCGGCAGCCTGGGTTTGTCATAACCGATCAATGTGCATCAATGGAGCAAGCAGTTCCAATTGCTTTTCCGGTAGCATACACTGTTTGTGCACGTGGCACATTACTAAGAAGATTAAAATAAAGGTATGTAAATAATTACATTTCAATTTAAATGTTTTCTGGTACATGTTTTATATTATATTTTTTTAAATTGTTGTTGTTCTTTATATAGATTAGTGTATACCGATTGAAGCAAACCACGTTTGTGGCTGATTTGAACAAATTGATATGGAATCTGCATATAGAGCCCGAAGATTTTGAGTCCTAATGGAATGAGTTGATCCACAGGTATGATTTGCAAACAGATTCATGGTTCCAAGAGTTGTATAATATTAGAGATACTTGGATTCCAGTGTATTTCAAATATGTACCGATGTCTGGGTTGATGAAGACGACATCAAGGTCTGAAAGTATCAACGCATTTTTTAAATGTTTAAGAAGCTTTCTGGAATGATTTGGTTGTTTTTTTACGGTCATTCGACATGGCAACCGATGTACAAAGGAAAAGTCATTGTTCTCTTGAGGTCAAAACTAAGTCTACAAACCCCCGGATGGTAACTTATAGTGGACTTGAATTTCATGCAAGTGTTTATACACGTAATATTTTTTTTAGGTGCAAAAGGAGTTGAAAAGGGCGTTGCATCTTTGTGGTGTGCCTCGCATTGAGGAGGTTAGTGATGAAGTTGTGTACACCATTTCTCATTGCAACAAATTTAAGCAAGTGAAGACCAAATACACTGTAAGTTATGCATTAAAATTGAATTACTCATGCATTTATTTAATTGTGTTTTCATTATTTTATTTTTACTATGAAGGTGGTAGAAGACAAAGTGGCTAATACTTTTCGTTGTAGTTGCAACTTTTTTGTGAGAAATGGAATTCTTTGGCGTCATGTTTTCAAGGTTTTTTTGAATAATCATGTTGAGGTTATTCCCGATCGTTATGTATTACGCCGTTGGAGACGTGATCTTATTCCTCCACAGTGGTTACCGGAGCGTGTTCGATATGGTGAAATCGATATCGAAAAAGAAAGGTTGATGGGCAATGTGTTTAATTTTGTTGAGGGAATTGTCGAGTTGCTCATGGATAATAAGGTTGGATTGGAGAAGTTCGTTGAGCAGCTGACTGCATTGAATGAAGTTCTTGAATCAGATGCACCAGTGAAGTCAAATGTGGAGCGTAAGAACAATAATATCCAAGAACTTATAGGTGTTTCAATTCCTGAAACTGTGGAAATTATGTCGTGTTAGTACACAATGTATTCAAGATTTAGGGTCCATTTGTGTTAGTCAACAATAGTCAAAGTCAATGTAGCTAATGTCATGGTCAAAGGTACAAATACCCTAATTGTAAGGGCTTGTATAGTAAGAGCTCAATAGAGTGTGGTTAGCATACATATTGAGTGTGTGTGTGAAATAGAGAGATGACCTCTTGAGAAAGAATTGGTGTTCGTCATTCATATCTTATCAATTCTCTGAATTTGTGCATCATTCAATTATTTTTATCAATTTTTGAGAAATTAAAAGTTCTTTGGTTTTTGAGATTTTTATTGAAAATCTTCAAAAATCTGGGAATTGTTTGAACTTTGGATTGATTCAAGTTCATAGACTGATTTTACTTGTTGATTGGAGCGATTTGTAATTTACAAAATTAATTTTCATCAACAAATCAAGTTTTTGGAAATTGAAAATTATCAATAGTGTTCATATTTTTGTTCATCGAAGGTGTCAACTAAGAAGGTGATTGATATTGAAGATTAATTGTGATTAATTGTTTCTGACTTCACATATCACTTTCTCTGTTCATTTTGATAAGTTTACAACCTCTAGAATCAGATTTTCCGTAATATATCTTGGGTTTTGGAGTAGATCTAGGTCGGCGATATTCTTCGAGAAGGTGATAATTGATTTTGGATTTCTAATGTGTTTTTGATCGTTTTTGTTCTCTAGATCGATTTATCTCTTGATTTCGATCACATAGCAATTTTTAGATTTGATTTTGATTGAGATATAAGTGAGTTTGTGTTGCTGGAAGCATACAGATCGGAAAAAATCGTATCACCGGAATCTGCAAAATTTTCATCGGAGGATTCATTGTTATCGCAAGTTCTTGGTTATCTCACGTGGTTTGTCCGATAAACGATCATCTTTATCGCGTATACTCATCCTTATCGCACGTAAGTTGAGTGATCATAGTTATCGCATCGGAAAAACGACATTGCCGGAATCTGGGTTTCATCGCCGAAAACTGCTTCTCATCGCCGGAAAAACGTGAAAACATCACCAGAGTTCATAGTTGTCGCAAGCCTCATTTTTGTCGCAACTTGGTTTGTTATCGCAACCAAATCTTCATCGCAAACGTTTATCGCAACTGTTATCGCAACTTTTGTCGCAACCCACCGGAAAAATCTTATAGTTCGCCGGAGAAACGTTTGCATCAACGGGGTGTTGCATGAACTCGTGATTTCACGAGGAAATAGTTGCGTGATAATCTTAAATCGTGAAGAAACCAAAACAAATCGGTTTCAACGTGAAAACCAGAAGCAAATCGAAAGTGAAATTTTCAGATCGACGTGTTGGTGATGATGAACGGTACTAACAGACTTCTGCTAGTACTCCGTTAAGTTTCTGACATTTTCGGTCCTTTTTCCGTTAGTTTCGTCAAGTTTGTTTGTTTTTCCGTTAACTTTGTTAGTTTTCTTTCCTTTTTAGTCCTAATAGAGTTAAGTCGATGTTAGTTTAAGTTAGTTAATTTTTGTTAACATTTCCGTTAAGTTTTCCGTTATATTTCTTACAATTTTAGTCCTTCGTTAGGTTTGTCCGTTAAGTCCTTTAGTCAGTTTTAGTTTATTACATTTTTGGTCCCTGGACTTATAGTTTCAGGGTTTGTCACTTTGAGTCCCAATATTTAGAATTTAAGTTTTGTCAATTTCTAGTCCCTTGAGTTTTTTAGTTTCTTTTTGTGTCAAGTTGAGTCCTTTTAGTTTTAACTTTAGGATTTTGTCAGTTTTAGTCCAATGAGTTTTAATTTTTAGATTTAGTCACTTTTAGTCCTTGTATTTGTTAAGTTTTAGTGTTTTACATTTTTAGTCCTTATTCTTCGTTAATTTTCTTTTTTCGTCGATTTTATCAATTTTTGCCTGCATTTAACCGTAACTGATATATTTTCTCATATTTTGCAGGTTTGCCGATTTAAAGTCCAGTTTTCCGCATTAAATTTTCGGAATTAATTTTTAGGAGACAAATTTACAATTTGTTTTTCAATTTTTATTTTTGAAAATTTTTCTAACTTTAATCGATTTTTTCTGATCGTTCAAGCGCACAAATTCTAATTCTCACGAAGTATCTGTTAACGATCTTGCATTTTAAGTGATTCAGGTAACAATGTCGGAATATTAAGCAATTCCAATATCGCTACATCCTTATTTTAATGACGGTGACACAATTCATATTCGTCGATTACCTTGGTCTACTGAGGTTAAAGTTGAAAATTTGGTAAAGAAGATTAACGAACTTGAGGTAAAATCAAAAAGGATTGATGAGACGAGGAGGTGGCTTACATATCAACGTGATACGGATCAAAAGGAAAGGAAAGAGTTAGAAGATTTGCTAAAAGAAGAGATATGTACAATACAGAAAGCTAATCAAGATCTCCAACAACAACTTTCTGAACTTAAATGAAAAGCTGATATGAAGACATGTGATTGTGAATCTAAATCCAGTATGATGATTTCTTTAGAGGAAAAGAATGTCGAGCTGACTAAGAAAATATCTGATTTTGAACAAATGATGAGAAAGGAAAGCGAAGAATTTCAGAAAGAAAGAAACAATATTCAAAAAGAAAGAACATTTTTTGAAAAAGAAAAGGCAAGATTTGAAAAGAAATTTTCTGAATTTTCAAAGAAATGTGTTGAGGAAAAGAAAGTTATTGAGCTCAGATGCATAAGACTTTCAAAACAAAATTCTGATTTTGAAAAAGTTTTATTTCTTGAAAAGGAAAAACTTGAGAAGGAAATAATAGATCTTGATGTTCAAAGAAAATTGTTTGAATAAAAAAGTGATGAGCTTTCACTGAAAATATCTAATTTGGAAAAGGAATTAGACATCGAAAGAAAAGAATCTGAAAAGAAGAAAATTGAAGATTTTCAAGCAAAGAGTGTGAAAGATGATCATGCCCATGAAAGAAAAATCTTTCAGGCTGAAATCTCAAAGCTAACGAGGAAGCTGTATGCTTTAGCAACGGAAGCTATGAAAGAGCAGAAGATCAAATCTGATCTACAGAAGAAACTTGAATTGATTTCTCGAGAAAGGAATGTTCTGTCCGACAAAGTTCAGAAACTAGAAGCAATTAACTTCAAAGTTGGATTATCTGAACAATTTAGTGTCGATACTATTGTTCAATCGCCATATGATGATTCAACTGCTTCGGAATGTTCGTTCAAGACTGCTTCTGGTTCAGTTCATGAACATCTTTCTTCGACAAAGTCCGTCAAATCAAGCAATCCTTCAAAAGATCAGATGCGACCTTCTAATCTTTTCTATAACCATGCTGCTACAAGTCCAGATACTCCTATCTTTAAGCCTGTTAAGATGGTTTGGAAGGCAAAAGGCTCTTCTCCTGAAAGAAATGCACCAAAATCATGTGTTCCTCCACCTACGGTGAACAAGAAGAACAAAGCTTATCAAGGTAAGTCTTTTGTAAAACCTAATCCTATCTATTCTGCAAATCATTTTATTAGGTTGGCACAAAAGCAAATTTGTTGTTCTTATTGTGGAACTCATGATTTTGTTATGCAAGAAAATGTTCAGTACTGGTATGGTACTTATAATATTTCTTCAAATCGAACTGCACATAACAAGCCAGGACCCAAGTTCCGTTAGGCACCAAAATCTACTTAATCTGTCTTGCAGGTTTATCATGTGTGGTGCTGATTGTCAGAACTATACAAACACATGACTGGAAAACAGAAGAGAAGTGTGCAATTTGAAGAAGAGTACCTATGTTGAACTATTTGCATAATTTCAGGGGGAGAGATTCAAATTTTTTGATATATCTGTTCTTAATGACATATCTTTTTATGCTTCTTTATAGGGGGAGCATACACAATATTGGTTTCTAAACACTTCAGTTTGGAACCCGGGCATAAAAGATATTGGTTTCTAAACACCTCAGTTTAGAACTCGGATTTCAAAGAGATTTTGGTTTCTAAACACCTCAGTTTAAAACCCGGATTTCAAAGAGATTTTGGTTTCTAAACACCTCAGTTTAGAACCCGAGCATAAAAGGTTTATGGCTTCTAAACACGTCAGTTTAGAACCCGAGCTTACAAGTTTTGACTTATGATTATTTCAGATCAGGACTCGTTCTTAATCTTTATATATATATATATATAATAAAAATAAATAAAAATAAAAATAACCTTTGATTGTTACATCTACTGATTTTGTTTTGTTAAGATTTCTTTGCAGGTTTTGAGGGGGAGCTTATCCGATTAAATCAGTCTATCATGATTTGAGGGGGAGCTGATACATTTGACTGTAAGTATCTTCTGAACTTAATCTGAGATTGTTTGAAAGAAGAACGACTTTCAAGCATGAAAAACCTGTTCTTTAATGTTCAAACCATTTCTCGATTCTCAAAAAGGATTTCATAAATTTAGAAGTGTGTTTTAAATAATTTTCATGTTATCTCAGATTCCATCATTATTTCTGACCGTGTGTTTCCAAAGATTAATACTTGCGTATTATCTTGTCTATATACTTTCAAGTATTCATACACACCGGTTCAGCTTTTTATTGACTTTGTTATTACCATGTCTCAAAACAAAAACAAAATTCGATGGTAATACTCCCGTTTGTATTCCAATTTTGTTGAGCATCATATTCATTTCAGCGTAAGAGCATAACCGTTTCATTCAAAGACTGTTTATATTTGTTCATAAAAACAACATTCAATTCTTTGATACCCTATCCATTTATGATTATCTTTCATATGTGATCTGATTGATACATTGTCAGATTCTCAAACAAGCCTTTCGAATTCATTTCGTTCATTCAATATTCTTGTTGTGAGAAATCTTCAAAGTTCAAATGCTCAAATATTCATGATAATTCTTGTGGAGCATGCATTCTGATGACAATGTTATTCAAAAAGCTGAGATTTATAATTGTTCAAGCTAAACTGTTGAACATCTCATCTTTTAAAGACAAAATTTCATGGGAATCAGTGTGAGAACTTAAAAGAATTTCTATGGATCCACGTTAACCAGTGTTTCCTACCCAACAAGTTATCCTTGAGTGATTGAGGGGTGAGGGGCCCAAAATCAAAGAGTGGGGGAGAGAACTCATCCGATTGAGTAATCTCATTGTGCTGAGGTAAAATGAAAAAGAGAGTTTGGTTAGACGTGAGCAGATTAAAAACAGAAAGAGGGTGTGAGAACAGAGTTAAAAGAATACGAGAACTCTGCACCAACCACTTTCTGAGCCGGTCAGCCACATTACTGATTAGTTCACATTCTTTGGTGACCATCATTGAAACAGGCAGTGAGCCCATGCCAACTCTTGCATTAACCCCACCAGCTACTCA
Organism: Saussurea involucrata; assembly: GCA_033807775.1. NCBI lineage: Eukaryota > Viridiplantae > Streptophyta > Magnoliopsida > Asterales > Asteraceae > Saussurea > Saussurea involucrata. The sequence goes on along the minus strand of CM066318.1, from coordinate 76,122,552 downwards.
TTTCTTTCTCAACAAAGAAATGTTTCAATTTTCTTGGGGGACGCAGCATATTATCTATCTAATCTTCACTCGGAAGGTTTGGATATTGAAAAGGAAGGAAGTTTGCCCCACCTTCGCACTTCAATCATGCATATTGAGTCCGTGGAAAACTTGTTGCTGTCTCAACAGTTTACACAATTTGAGCCTATTATTAAAGCATAAGTTGCTTCAATCATTTCTACACTTGCACGTATACACAAGGAATATGTTTTCTTGTCATAACGTTCATAGAAATTCCATAGTGTCTTTCGATGATTGCATGGAAGCCCTGGAGGAGTAAACATCAAAAAGCTCATTTCTAAAGTACATCCGTTGTACTAAGTGGCTTTGTGCAACTTACAAGCATTTTAACTGTCACATTCGTTGATTCAAGATTACAACTTTCATATTATCTGAATTTGAAAAGATTCGGATAAACTTTTTTTTTTGGAATTGACGGTTAAACAGATCAAGAGGAGGAGATTGTTTCTAGTACTCAAAGAGAATGCTGAAATTGAACAAGAGTTTTGATGATCATGATGCTCACAATCATCAAAAAGGGGGAGAAATATCAAACAGAATAAAAGAAGAGATAATTCAAATATTTCAATTTCCAAGTGTCAAGGAGATATTTGTCAAAGTCAAAGAAGTTCAAGATACAGTGTTTTCGAGAGATAAGTTCAAGACAGTTTGTTCAAGATGATCAAATGTGTGAAGATACAAAGACAGTTTGTGCTTAAAGATTATTCAAGAATGTCTTAAAACTCAAAGCCCGTTGAAACCTCAAATCCCGTTCATGTTCAAAGACTGAAAAAATTCTCAAAGCCTCGCATTGAGGAGGTTAGTGATGAAGTTGTGTACACCATTTCTCATTGCAACAAATTTAAGCAAGTGAAGACCAAATACACTGTAAGTTATGCATTAAAATTGAATTACTCATGCATTTATTTAATTGTGTTTTCATTATTTTCTTTTTACTATGAAGGTGGTAGAAGACAAAGTGGCTAATACTTTTCGTTGTAGTTGCAACTTTTTTGTGAGAAATGGAATTCTTTGGCGTCATGTTTTCAAGGTTTTTTTGAATAATCATGTTGAGGTTATTCCCGATCGTTATGTATTACGCCGTTGGAGACGTGATCTTATTCCTCCACAGTGGTTACCGGAGCGTGTTCGATATGGTGAAATCGATATCGAAAAAGAAAGGTTGATGGGCAATGTGTTTAATTTTGTTGAGGGAATTATCGAGTTGCTCATGGATAATAAGGTTGGATTGGAGAAGTTCGTTGAGCAGCTGACTGCATTGAATGAAGTTCTTGAATCAGATGCACCAGTGAAGTCAAATGTGGAGCGTAAGAACAATAATATCCAAGAACTTATAGGTGTTTCAATTCCTGAAATTGTGGAAATTATGTCGTGTTAGTACACAATGTATTCAAGATTTAGGGTCCATTTGTGTTAGTCAACAATAGTCAAAGTCAATGTAGCTAATGTCATGGTCAAAGGTATAAATACCCTAATTGTAAAGGTTTGTGTAGTAAGAGCACAATAGAGTGTGGTTAGCATACGTATTGAGTGTGTGTGTGAAATAGAGAGATGACCTATTGAGAGAGAATTGTTGTTCGCCATTCATATCTTATCAATTCTCTCAATCTATTGAAGCTTATTGTGTTAATCATTGTTACTTGAAAACTCTCATGCCGCCAATCGGAATTCGTAACAAAGGCTGTGGAACCGGTAAACGACTGATTGGAGTTCGCGAGAGAGCGGAGAGGGAAGCCAAGAAACCGAAGAGGATGTGTCGAACATGCGGCGAGATGGTTAAGCACGATTCTCGCAATAGTCCTATGCGTGGTATCTAGATATTTAATAGGATTTTTCAGTTCATGGAGGTTTCTTTTTTTCTTCATCCAGTATTTAATTTTTAAGATTCGTGGTTATTAGGATTTTAAACAATAGGTTGTTTTTGTTTTTTTCTAAAGTATTGCACCTTTATTAAGATGTGGGTTTCAGTATTTATCATTAGAATGTTGATGATAATGCATGTCTTGGTACTGGGATTCAGTTTTACATTTAGTTATTTCATTGTGTGTGTATTTTATAATTATTTGCTTATCAATTTATGAGTTTCATTGTATGTTGATGGGTGTTGCCGTGATTAAGAACGCGTCTTACGACATTGAAGGAAGTGTTGAAGAAGGTGATGTCGAGTTACGAACTTACGGCGTCGAGGTGTTGTACACACTTCAACGTACCACAAATATTCATAATGAATATAACACATATATAGCATTTCATGTAAAAAATGGTTAAAACAAAAAAAAAACTATATCGAGATGGATGTCACATCGAAGAACATGAAATTCTCGTTTTTTGATGAAATTTGTTTGATTAAAATATTAGTAATTTTTAAGATAATTTATTTTAAACTTTAAAGTTATAAAAGTTTTTAATTAAAAAAGAAAAGAAAAAGTCAAATATGGTAGACGTGAGTTTAAATTATCTTTCATTTTTACCTCTAACTACCTTAATTAATAATTTTACTTAAAAACTCTATTTAATATGAGTTGTTGGATCAATAGATATAGAGGGGTCGAGATTAGTCCTCATGTGCACAATGAAAATTGAATTTTCATTTGAACGTTTATATATATATATATAGGGGACGTATCCGTTGCAAACCAGTCAGTTTGTGCAAACTATACAAACCAATCTTAGCCGTTGATCAAGTCTAATAAATATCTGATTTTATTATGTTTCCTAATCTAAAGTCATGATCATAATGAATGAATATTATCATCTTCCATATATATCTCAGTCTTAATTAATGAATCATAATGATTATCCATAAATACATCTATTGTTTCCTAATATAGTGGTTTGTATAGTTTGCACAAACTGACTGGTTTGCAACGAATACCTCCCATATATATATATATATATATATATATATATATATATATATATATTGTATGAGAAGTTGAGGTTTACGTGAGAATCGTGAGAAGTGTATCTGAAACGTTGACCATTTTTTAGTCTCATGCTCTCACATGAATCTCGTTTTACAAGTGAATTGATCTGATGTATCTTGGTGCATCTCATCCTAATGTGCATCCATTTTTCTCATCCAAAAGTTGATAACCTCACACTTCTCAAGTTGACATTAACTTCTCACCGGAACCCAACCCTATACACACACACACACACACACACACACACACACACACACATATATATATATATATATATATATATAGAGAGAGAGAGAGAGAGAGAGAGAGAGGGAGAGGAGGGAGCTTAGGCGAAAACCTCCAAAAACGAAAAACTGAAGAAACACCTTTCATCTGGATGGTATGCACTTGTGGATACAAGTAGATTATGTTGTTTTTTTGGTTTTTATGCACAAGTGCATTATGTACTTGTGCATATGCACGTGTACATATTACAAATTACTTTTATACATAAGTGGATATCGTCCAGATGAAGGGCTGTTAGGGCGTTCTTCAGTTTTCTTATTTTTTTATGCACGTGTACATGTTACAAATTACTTGTATACATAAATGGATACCGTCCAGATAAAAGGCTATTAGGGCGTTCTTCAGTTTTCTTAATTTTTTTTTTCATTAAAACTGATCATATATATATATATATATATATATATATATATATATATGGGTTAAATCAAATGAGAACCACAAATATGTTATAAACCTGTGAGAACCGATATAAAAATATTTTTTACATGATATTTTTTCATCAAATGCTAGGATTTAAGATATTTTGATTCACATATATTTGTTTCATAATATGATAATTTCACATGAATTTGTTTTACCATGTGTATTTTTTACGTGGATTTTTCATTTCACTAGGTGAATCAAAAATGAATTTTCACATGTAATCTTTTCACAGGGTGAACACGAACATATTTGAAACAATATCCTAAATCATAGGTTTTGATTAAAAAAATCATGTAAAAAAATATTTTTATATTAGTTCTCACGGGTTTGTAACATATTTGTAGTTCTCATTTGATTATCGTCCTATATATATATATATTGTTAGAACACAAAATGTCCTAATTATAAGATAGTTTTGTAAAGGGTTATAATTGTTATATGGGCTTGGGCTTAAAGGTGTAATAGGTGGGTATATATAGGATGTGTGTGTAATTTGGGTAAATGCAATCATTCCACAATGTGATCTAAGGTGTAGTTTGTGTAATCTAGAGAGATATCCATTCTCTCTCTAGGATAGTCTCTTCATCAATAATACACCACTTTGATCTTATATCTCATCTTGTTACTATTCTATCTACTATATTGAATTGTTGCTTGTTAAGAATGGGACTAACAAGTGGTATCAGAGCCAAATCGAAGAAATCATTCATCGATACGATCATACTGCAACAATTCACGTTCTACAGCCCAAATCTGGATGAAATAGTAAGATTTTCATAATGAAACACTAACTTTTTCGATGCCTTTTGCGTATAATTGCGTTTAGATCAGTGCTGATTGCTTAGGATTGATTGAATAGTGTTTCTGAACATCATACGATCATCAGTCCATCATATTTTGATCGTTTTGGACATTTTTGAGCTTTCTATTCGATATGAGTTTACATGTTCAATATTATCGCACCAAGCTATGTTCATAGTTATCGCACCAGACAAAGTTCATCTTCCTCGCAAGTAGAAGAAGCGCAGAAAATTTATCGCGCCTTTGGGGTGCAACAAAAATCATCGAGGAGTTTTATCGCAAATGTGGCTTGCGATAAACTTGAGTGAACAGTAATATTTTATCGCGTATCTGGGGTGCGATAAAACAGGTGTGAACAATGTTTATCACGCGTGTATCATGCGATAAAATGGCTTAATTGGTTATCGCAACAATGGCATGCAATAAAAAGGGTTTTATCGCACATATAGTTTGCGATTGTTAATGCCAAAAATCGTCCAGAAGGATAACTTAAGGTTGATTCTGGAGCTTAACAACTAAAGAATGGGAATCTTTCGACAAAGCGTACGACAAAGACAGAAAAAGTAAATAAGACAAAGATTTTGGTGACGCGGGAAAAACCTCAACGAGGAAAAAACCCGCGGACGACTTTGGGGGTCGTCGCTACGCTATCGTCGCCAAACAGGGCGATGTCCTTATGTTTCAGGTGTCAAGAGTACATAGATTACAATACAAATGAAAGAAAGACTTTAAATGTAAAGTAACAAGTGTATCGTGCGTGGAAAACAAGTGAATCGTGTGTGTAAGTCGTGCGTCGTGATCGATCTTTTGAGAGAGAATTCTTTTCTTCGAGTGTTCTTGAGAGTCTCGTTGTTTCCAGATGTGACATGAGCAAATGGTGATTGAGCCTTTGTATTTATAGTCTTCGAGTGCTTTGAATAACTCCATAAAAACTGTTGATAATGGTCGTAACGGCTACTGGTTTTAATGCTCATCATTGTCTTTGTCGGTTATGTTCGTTGATCATTAATGACATTGATTCCTGCATTTAAACAGTGAAATATAACAGAAATATCGCATGTTAGTCGGTCGAGGTCGCAAGGTTCCATACGACGATCATGTGAGCTAGACGACGTCATGGTCTAGTGTCGTGAGGTGGATAACCTTCGATTTCAACTTTGATCAGGGGATAAAGTATTATGATTTTACCCTATTACAAAAAAGTGTAATAAATGTCTTCCCTATCTTGGTCGTGGTCGAGACTGGTGAAATTTTACCCAAATAGTTTGCCCCCAAAATTTAAAAATAGAGTGGCAAATTCGAATTTTAAATTTTGTCAGTCGGACGTCTAGGGTCGTGACATGTGTCTAAAGTCACTTCAGTTGCCTTGGAACTAGATCGGTCCAATTCTAACTAAAGAAGAAGTCGAAAAGGGAATAAGATCGTGATGTCACACTGACACACGATCATGCTTAGCAGCTGTCATTGCCAAGTGTCGACGATCCGTGTGTGTATACGAAAAGGTAAGGGTACGTGTCGATCATCGAGGGACTCGACCTGACACGGCCGTTTACATAAATAGTGACCCTTGGTGGGTCTTTTCCATTTTACGTTTTCTGAGAATTTTAAGAGTGAGATTCTTTTCTCGATTCTTGCTGTTCTTCGTCAGATCCTTTCCAAACTTGCAAGAATCTTCGATTCGATTAGGAATTTCGAGGTTTAGAGCGCCTGTATAAGGTACGATTTCTTGATCTTTTTAAGTGTACTTAGAAATGTCGATGGAGCCCGAAAGTTCTATTCGAGATCAAGAGGATCTCGTCGACCTTAAAAGTCTAGCAAAAATCCCTGCGGGGATTACATTAATTCGGGCAGGTCAGACCCGACCGGATATGTGTCCTGAGGGGTATATCGTGATATACAAATACCCCTTTAAGATAGGTTTCGAATGGCCTTACTCGCCTTTGGCCAAGGCTTTTATGATCGAGTTCGATTTAGCACCGGGCCAATTAATGCCCCAATTCTGGCGAGTCGTATAAGTGATTGAGCGCCTTACCGAAAAATGGGAATCTCCCATGAATGTGCGCGACCTCCTCTTGGCTTATCAAGTCTAGAAGGACGGATGTCATCGTTATAGCCTGTTTTCTAGGTTTAAGGGCGATCGTACCTTGGTCCTAAAGACTGCTGTAAATGACCGTAAGTGGAAGACCAGGTACGCGTTCGTGCGTAAGTCGACTCTCGACTCTGAGAGTAGCTGGATTAGGGCCGGCTGGAATATGTCGGGTAAGATTAGCTTTTTGTCGCACGCCGTGTGCTAATTTTCAACTTATTTCTAACCTGTCTTCTATGTGTCGACAGATATTAAGTTTGAGGACGTGAAGCCCTACGCCAACTCTCAAGGTCGACGCATTCTTGGAATTCAACGCTGTTGATCGGTCGTTTCTCACACGACATCTGGTGGACGACGACGACGAAGACTTGGTGTATCTAGGGGAGAATCGGGGAGGGAAACGTAAGGAGGAGGAGGAAAAAGAGGAGGCGGGGGAGAAAGAGGAAGAGTCGAGAGAAGAAGAAGAAGAAGAAATGACCGGTAAGCGTTTTATTGATTTCTACTCGACCTCGATCTTTTCTCTTATGCCCATCGTGTAACGTTTTTCCCTTCGTTGTTTCTAGGAGAATATCAAGGAAAGGTGCCGACTGCCAGTGCCAAGAGGGCAACTCAACTTGAGCTCGCCCGTAAGGGCAAGGAAAAGAGGCAAAGGACCTCGACCACTGGGTCTGAGGTTTCAAAGAAGACGAGGATGACGATCCCGAGGGAACTGTCTTCAAGGGCTGATGACTCATCGAGAGTCGTCACGCCTGAGAAGGCGAAGGTATCGGTCGCATCGCCTGCGAAGACGAAGACGTCTTCTAGTGCGACCGATGCCACACCTATTAGTTTGGCGCCTCCGACAAAAACGGTGAAGTCCCCGTCTGCCACGTCGAACCCTTCGTCGGTCGACAAGGGCAAGGGCTACACGACGGGAGGGATTAAGGTCACGACAGTCAACTTTACGTTGCCGTCGGACTTTATGGCTTATAGTGTCCTAGACGGGACGAATCTGTTTCCTCATCTGGGGAAATATCTGCTCCCTTCTTTCAGGGAGCGTTTCGAGGGATTCCCGGTTGAGGAGACGGGATCCCATGTTGCCGGACTGGCGTTTATGGTAAGTTTTTCTTTTAAAACTTGTGTTTCAGTGTTTTTAATCTTTGTCGAGCGTTTACTAATATGTTCCTTTATGTTTTTATAGGCGTTCCAGTCTTCCCTTGCCTTGCACGCTGAAACGGTGAAGATAAGGGGTTTGGTGTATTCTACCCACGAGAGGGGGAATGCAGCGTTGGACAGGGAGAAGGTTGCTCTAGAGTGTGAAGAGGCTATGTCAAAACGTCTTGATGAAGCTCTGAATGAGCTAGAGGCCGTCATACGTGCGAATGATGAGGCAAACCACCGTCTGAAGAAGTCTTTGTCCATGATCGCCGATCAAAGGGACGAGCTGGATAAGATCAAGGAGTCTTTGGCCGCGAGCAAAAAAGAGGCTGAAGACTCCAAATCGAGGGTGACGAAGTTAGAGGGTGAGGTGAAAGAGTTGAGAGATGAGGCAAAGTCTGTCTTTGCTTTTGCTCGATTCACCGCGCGGGCGGCGATTATGCTACGACACCTGTCGGGCAAAAATCCTTTGGCCTCCGCATCGGACGAGCTTGCCTTCTTCTTAAGGGACGTCGGGACTGAAAGAGACATTGACTCTGATGACGAGAAGGAGGTTGACGAAGGCTTCAAAGGCGAGGCCTTTGGCAAGGATGCGACTGACGACCCTCCTCAATCTTAGGGAATTTTATTCCAAGTTTCGTTTTTTTATTACTCGACCGTTGGGGGTCGAGTCATTCGGATGTACTTAATCGTTTAATATATGAAATTTATGTTTCTTTTTGAACTCGTGTATTATTTCGACTCATACATGTCGTGGATAGATATAGTATCAATTGCGAAATTCACTAAGTATGGAATGAATCAAGAAATCGTGTGACTTAGGCCACCATTACAATACAACGATTAAAATGTAAGTCGTAGGACTTCTATACTTTCGAATCGTATCGGAAAACATAAGCACGTGCGATCAAAACATTCACTCAGATCACGAAATTCTTCTAAGTTAAAAAACTTAGATCGTGGGGTCGCTAGGCCTTACGATCGTACGACTAGATCGTACGATGGACTTGAACCATGTGTCCCTGCAAAAGGATAATCAAGTCAGAGACCTGATCACTTATATCGTCCGATCCTGCGAGACTAAAGTCGTATATTAGACTTAGCAACTTATGCCGTGCGATCATGCGATAAAACAATGTCAGATGTTGGTCGTTGGCTTGCCAACGACCCTCCGATGCTTAAGTCAGTAATCATTGTGAAGAACAAAAAATCGTATGAAAGAGGAAAAAAGATTTAGAAAAAATACGAAAAAATACCTTTTCAGATGCGTCGCATTCCAGCTACGTGGGATATCTTGATTGTCGAGGGTTTGGAGCCGATAGGCACCTTTACCCACGACTTCTAAGATACGATAAGGTCCTTCCCACTTGGTGGACAGCTTACCTGCATTGAGCTCTTGAGTGCTTTGGAACACTCGTCGGAGGACGTAGTCGCCTACTTGAAAGACTTTAATTTTGACATTCTTGTTGAAGTGTCGCTCGACCGCTTGCCTTTGCGACGCCATCCTGATCAGTGCTGATTCTCTGAGCTCTTCAGGGGCGTCGATGTCATAACTTAAATCGACCAGATTGTGATCGACGGAAGTATGCCTCGAGGTTGGGAGCTGGACCTCGACTGGCAAAACTGCTTCGCAACCATAAACCAAAGAGAAAGGAGTTTGTCCTGTGGACGTGCGAGGTGTCGTGCGATTCGCCCATAGGACGGATGGGAGTTCTTCGACCCACTTTCCTTTTGCAACTTTTAACCTTTTCTTAATTGAAGCAATGATGGTCTTATTACTCGATTCAGCAAGTCCACTTGCCTGGGGATACCTGGTGTCGAGGTTGTCAGCTTGATGTTGCGGTCTTCACAGAACTGTCGAGTCCTGTTGCTTATGAACTGGGATCCATTGTCGCAGACAATTTCGGATGGGATCCCAAACCTGCATATAATGTTTGTCTGGATAAAAGAGGCGACTTCCTTGTCCCGAACTTGGGAAAAGGCAGCCGCTTCTACCTATTTAGAAAAGTAATCTGTAAGTACGAGGAGAAAAACCTTTTGTCCTGGGGCAGGTGGCAGCTTGCCGACAATGTCCATCCCCCATCTCATGAAGGTCCATGGGATCAATGTCGAGTGCAAAGGTTCGGAAGGTTTGTGGGACGTACCTGAATGTCGCTTACAAGGATCACAGTTCTGGACATACCTGACGGCGTCTTGTCGCAGTGTTGGCCAAAAGTAGCCCTGTCGAGAGACACGATTAGCCAAACTGCGACCTCCTGACTGATTGCCACACTCCCCATCATGCATTTCTTGAAGGATCTTCTGAACTTGACTCTTACTAATGACACATCTCAGGTTTAAGCCTGTCGATGACCGTCGATAGAGTCTATCTCCGATCATGACATACCTGGATGCCTTGAATCAGATCTTCTTAGCTTCCATCTTGTCTTCTGGGAGTTGGTCGTGCATAAGAAAATTTCGGATGTTGCATGACCAATCGTCTTCTTGCTCTTCGATCTGGACGACATCGTCGCTTTCGATAGATGACATCGCTAGGTCGATCATAGGAATACTGTTGAATACTGGTTCGACTAGAGCAGATCCAAGGTTTGCTAGAGCGTCGGCTTGAGTATTCTGATCCCTTGGAATCTGCTCAATAGAAAACGATTTGAATTTCTCTAATTTTTCTTCTGCTACCTTTAGGTACGCTGTCATCTTTGAATCTTTGGCCACAAATTCTCCATTCATCTGGTTCACGATCAGAAGAGAATCGCTTTTGACATGTAGCGCGGTTGCCCCCGAGTCGTGGGCCATATTCATTCCCACGATCAGGGCTTCGTACTCTGCTTCGTTGTTGGTGGTTTTGAAATCGCATCGGACGGAATACACCATCTTGCCCCCCTGTGGAGACTTTAAGAGGACGCCTAGTCCTGAACCTCTAACATTGGACGATCCATCGACATGTAAAATCCAAGGCACGTCGTCATGATTCGCCACAGTGGACACTTGGAGCTCTGCTTCTTTCCCCAACGCAGGACTAAAGTCGGCGATGAAATCTGCCAATGCTTGCGATTTAATTGATGTCCTGGGTTTGAAATTGACGTCGTAACTACTGAGATATATGCTCCATTTCGCCAATCGACCTGTCAACTCAGGTTTCCTCAGGACAGACTTAAGAGGAAAGTTAATCACGACAGTAATAGGATGTGATTCGAAATAATGCCGCAATTTCTTTGCGGCTGTAACAAGCTACAAGAGTAGTTTTTCCATTGAGGAATACCTGGTTTCGGCGTCCAAGAGAGATTTACTTACATAATAGATCGACAGTTGTTGTTTTTCATCTTCCCGTGTCAGGACGGCGCTTACTACATTTGGACTGACAGCTAAATATATCTGCAAGACCTCATGATCGCGAGGCTTCGATAGCAAAGGCGGTGACGCCATATATTCTTTCAATTTTTGCAGTGCTTGCTCATGATCGTCGGTCCAATCGAAGCCTTTGTTTTTTCTGAGGACATTGTAAAATAAATGACATCTGTCTAAGGATCGAGAGATGAACCTGTTCAGAGCTGCCACCCGACCAGTGAGCCTTTAGACCTCTTTGAAATTTCTAGGAGATTTGATCTCGATAATAGCTTTGATCTGGTCGGGATTAGCCTCGATTCCTTGACGAGTGACCATGTAGCCCAAGAATTTCCCAGTGCTGACACCAAAGGAACACTTCGTCGGGTTGAGCTTCATGCTATACTTCCGAAGGATGTCGAACGACTGCCTCAAATGTTCGACGTGGTCGACTGCTAGCTTCGACTTGACCAGCATGTCGTCGATATAGACTTCCATCGTGTCGCCAAGATGATCCTTGAACATCTTATTTACTAGACGCGGGTAGAACCTGCATTTTTTAGTCCAAAAGGCATGACCTTATAACAGTAAATACCTCGGTCTGTCATGAATGCAGTTTTCTCCTGGTCCTCGACGTGCATCAGGATCTGATTATATCCAGAATAAGCATCCATGAACGTCAACAGTTCATGTCCTGCTGTCGCGTCGACCATGGCATCGATATGTGGCAATGGAAAAGGGTCTTTTGGACAAGCTTTGTTGAGATCTGTAAAATCAATACAAACCCTCCATTTGCCATTTTTCTTCTGAACGACAACGACATTCGCAAGCCAGTCGGGGTACTTTACTTCTCGAATTTTCCCTGTCTTGAGGAGGTTGTCGACCTCGTCATTTATCACCTTACTCCTTTCAGGAGCAAATTTCCGCCGCTTTTGTTTGATTGGCTTAAATGACGGGTCGACATTGAGCTTATGGGAAATGACGCCAGGGTCTATCCCGACCATGTCTTCGTGCGACCAGGAAAAACAATCGGCGTGTTCCTGCAACAAATATATTAGCTTGTCTTTTAAGTAGGGATCGAGGGACGATCCTACAAGGACATTCTGGTCAGGCTTTCTCTGGTCCAAGATGACTTCCTCCAGGCGATAGTCGTCGACTGTCCCAGGAGCATCATGTGCATTCTCAATCTCCCCATGCACCTGGGCAATGATTTGCTCTTGGTTTTCGTGGGCTGTCATTTTCCTGAAACAGAGAGAAGAGAGAACTCCAAGAAACCGTTAGTAAGGCGCACGTTTGTCGAAGATTTTCTCTAGATGGGGCCCCACGGTGGGCGCCAAACTGTTAATGCCAAAAATCGTCCAGAAGGATAACTTAAGGTTGATTGTGGAGCTTAACAACTAAAGAATGGGAATCTTTCGACAAAGCATACGACAAAGACATAAAAAGTAAATAAGACAAAGATTTTGGTGACGCGGGAAAAACCTCAACGAGGAAAAAACCCGCGGACGACTTTGGGGGTCGTCGCTGCACTATGGTCGCCAAACACGGGCGATGTCCTTATGTTTCAGGTGTCGAGAGTACAGAGATTACAATACAAATGAAAGAAAGACTTTAAATGTAAAGTAACAAGTGTATTGTGCGTGGAAAACAAGTGAATCATGTGTAAAGACTATGCGTCGTGCGTGTAAGTCGTGCGTCGTGAGCGAACTTTTGAGAGAGAATTCTTTTCTTCGAGTGTTCTTGAGAGTCTCGTTGTTTCCAGATGTGAGATGAGCAAATAGTGATTGAGCCTTTGTATTTATAGTCTTCGAGTGCTTTGAATAACTCCATAAAAACTGCTGATAATGGTCGTAACGGCTACTGGTTTTAATGCTCATCATTGTCCTTGTCGGTTATGTCCGTTGATCATTAATGACATTGATTCCTGCATTTAAACAGTGAAAATATAACAGAAATATCGCATGTTAGTCGGTCGAGGTCGCAAGGTTCCATACGACGATCATGTGAGCTAGACGACGTCATGGTCGAGTGTCGTGAGGTGAATAACCTTCGATTTCAACTTTGATCAGGGGATAAAGTATTATGATTTTAACCTATTACAAAAAAGTGTAATAAATGTCTTCCCTATCTTGGTCGTGGTCGAGACTGGTGAAATTTTACCCAAACAGCGATAAAAAGTGTTTTCGCGACTGTTTCTTGAGATAAAAATGGTATCCTCACCCAAGTAATCACCCATTCAATATTGGAAAATTTTTCTCTAGGGGCGCTGCCCCTCGACCCCGTGCTTAGTCTCAGGAGGGGGGGCATTGTTCATCGATCTTAGCATAAAGCGTGTGTGACATCACTTTTATATTTAGTTTGTCACATACTTATAGCAACTGTCAAAGCTTAAAAGAACTCAAGTTTATCAAGATTTTCAGAAGGTGAGTGTAACACCCTCGAATTGGGAAAGAGCAACTAAATAAAAATTTCGATAATACAACCAAAATAATAGGATTTCTCCCTATAAATCAATACGGGAAATACCTCTGTCATTACATATAGCTCAAGTCTTAAATAGAAAGGCTACGTTCACATCGGGTGTTACCTAACTCAAGTACAATTGCTATTCCAAAAACTCAATGCGGAAGACTTCACTACCAATTCACCTCTCGAGCACACTACTAGCACTCGACCTTTCGTAGTGTCATTAGAACTACTCCCAACCTGAACCTGTTGCACATGCCGACAAATAAAAAGGTTAGGCTAATGCCTAGTGAGTTCAAGAGTTTATAACATGATTTATGTAATTTGTAGAATGAAAGTTTGCGACATAAATCATGATTTCCAAAAGGGTTTATGAAAGGATGTAAACGACTCATTTTCCAACGCACACAAAATCTATGAGAAAAGTTCCCAAAATGTATAAAGCGTTTTCCAAAATGAATTCCAACTCCAACTCACTCAAAACGTACTTGGGCGTTAAATATCTCAAGAAATATAAACGTAGACAAAACTCCAATATTTAAAAAATCCAAATACGATGAGGCATAGAACACTGCCAATAAACCATGAAGAAATTTCATATAAATAAAGAGTGTCACCGAAAATATGGATAAAAGTAACTACCCAAAAACAACACCTTTCGGTGACGGGGGAGACCCGGTTCCATCGAAAGTGACGGGCATATAAAGTTAGGCCACTTATGATGTTACTGGATTACACCTCAAGTCCCGGTCTTAGTTCCCATGCCATAAAGACATCACAACCTCAAACCTTTCCCATGCCTTTATTGCATACTCCGTCAAGTTACACCTCAAGGACTTATGGGACCATATTGCCTATCCAGTCTAGACGAGTTACACCTCAAGGACTTCAATATCCCTTATTGCATACCCGCTAGCGGCCCCACGGCCTAACGCATATAACCATGCGTTCCCATAGTCCACTCCTCGTGCACAAAGAGATAGACCATCAAATAAAGACTGACTTACGTGCCTATGGATCCAATGCAACACAGTCTAAAATAACACGCCCATACCGAAATGATTAAAGCACCCGTGCATGTAAATACCAATAATATGCAATATGTTGCAATGAATTCAAGCCATAAAATAAGACCCCACATTGAGCCATCGAAATCGGACAAAACGTCCCCAAGACTTCCTCAAAGTCAAGACCGAGCAAATGCTCAAAACCCATTAGACTCATAAATATCGGTCCTTAAAATATAAATGCATTAAAACGTTTTTTAAATAAGCGTATACCATAAAATCACCGTAACCCAAAACTCGTCCCAGATTAATATAAATGGGTTCCCAAAATGGACTCTTACTCTTAAAATTCTCAAAACGACTCATGACACGAAATGTGCATTTTCCCAAATGGTTTATAAAATCAATTATACCCACATGATTAAACCATTAAATAAGCTCCGTTTGAGCAATAAATCATTTAAGGACATAATTATGATTTCTACTCATTAAAATATCCAAAATCCTCAAATATGGGTGTTTTACAAACTTTCTAAAGTTAAACACTTCAAAAGAGGTTAAACCCATCAAATAACTTAACAGTTGATAATTTCAAGTAAAACACACAAATACTTGGAAAATAACATTTTTGCCATGTACAAAGTTTTCACAAATCAACTTGAACTCACCTTGCTAGATTTAGGCTAAATCTTGATTTTCCCCAAACGTAAGCTCCTTTGATGCAACACGAATCCTTAAGCCAAATCTTCAAAAACCTAGATCCATAAATTTCCAACCATGAATATTCATATTCAACCACTTTAAAACCATTCCCCAAACATCTTCTATAAAAATCTCCATTTTGACCAAAACCCCAATATTAACCTAACTTCCCCAAAATCATCCAAACCAAGATTGATAAGCATAAAAACTAGGAAGCCAACAATGGGCCATTTATAACTCATATGAAAGTATAGAAGCTGGGAGGATGAACTCACCACTTAGGTTTTGATGAAAACCTAGAAAACCCCAAAAATCTCTAGTGTTGTGGATGAAACTTGCTCTTGCATCAATAAATGAAATCACTAGCATAAAGTGGATAAGGAACAAATTAATCTCCAAGAAAAAGCCCCAATATCAGTTAGGGTTTGTGAGGGAAAGAGGAAATGATTTGGGAGAGAAGAGATGGAGTTTGGGAGTGAGAAATGGGAAGCTTACCACCATCAAATGCTCTTGAATCTTCCAATAAACTTCCAAACTATTTCTAGATCCTTGAAGAGCTCTCAAAAACGGAACCATAGCAATTTGAATCACCAAAATCGGAGTTTAAATGAGAGAGATATGAAGAAATGAAGTTTAGGGGGTGAAATTCGTGTTTTATACTCATCAGACGCGATGCGGACGTCCGCGAGCACCATGCGGACGTCCACGAACACCCACCCAACTTTCTGCTGCTTCTGTGGAAGCATACGCGGACTTCCACACCATGCGGATGTCCACGAGCACCATGCGGACGTCCATGAGACCCTGGTTTCCCGATTTATTTCTCAATCACTGTTTTGTTCATTACTTCTTCGTTTTAGCTCTGTTTTCTCTCCGGAAAGGCTCGTTGGATTCGTATTTGAATTATCCATCCAACAAGACCATAAAATCTAGGATTCAATCCAAAATTCTAATTTTCTTATTTTATCATAAAAGACCAATACCTTCCAAAAATCGAGGTGTTACAATCCTCCCAACCTTAAAGAGATTTCTTCCTCGAAATCTAGTTTCCTTACAACCAAGATCAACCCATATACGTTACCCTCACATCCGAATGTATGTTCAACTTGCTAGAGTTATTTCGAACCGCATGGATTCGGTTGTCTCCCAACCTCAGGTGTTCCATACTTCCCCAACGGTGGATCCAGACTCAAAATTAGTCTGTGCCTACGCACTCTTAAATTTTCTCCAATTAGCCTAAGGTATGCTCTCATCTAAAACCAACAAACCTCCAATTTCCAGGGTTCCCGCTGCCGAACTGGTACTTATCCCTAACGAGTCCCATTAGACTCCAACACCGACGGTCGTCACTGACCCATCGATTATACAATCTCCAAAAGTTACGCCTAATCACCAATCATCCGATCGACAGATTTTTCTACCACACCAGGAGAGTCATCACGCTAAATCTATTTTCCACAATCGAACTTCTTAAGATCATCACAGCTGATACCACAATTTATAAGAATTGGTCACACCTTCCAATTACACTACTGGTTATTGACCCCGAACCTCAAAAGTTGACACCTAGTCACACCACTAAACTCGACCCATCCCAGGACTCCACACACAAGCTTCATCCCTCGAACATCCTCGCAATCTTAAGGTCATCCCCACGGTCTCAAGGGTCCTACACGACCTTTATACAAAACTGACAAACCCGCAACAAGGTTGCCGAAGTGAACGGTTACCACAAGCACTATCAGAAGACACCGCAAGTCCCACCTTTCAGTTGTTCATACCAAATAATTCGGCCCCGCAAGTGACACCATACAACTCACGATAATACATGCGTTAGAAACCCAATCTTTCACTGAAAGGTTCTACACGCCCTTACCCCTTAACTGGGGTTGCTCAACCTCACCAATGCTCCTATGAGTTCAAGTTTTCTCAAGCGAAATATTTAACAAATATGCCAATCGAAAACATTTATAAAAACTTTCAACATAAAGGTTTTCATATCAATCTAATTGTACGCACGAAATCTACTACTATCAATTCGGTAGTTGTGTAAAGATGGACACACTCGTCCCACATATGAAATCATATATAAAACTATTACATCGAAATTTAGATCATTAACAATAACGCAAAAGCACAATAAACAACTTCTTTAGAACGAACTGCTACGGTCTTAGCATGGATTGATCTATGTCATGCACGTAAGGTAATTTCCCACTTTAAATGATGTGCAACCAAAAGGTTTATACATACTTCAAAAGGAGTTTGAATGTCATCCTATTCCAAAGATTTCCTTTTTAAATCATGAAATAGCATGAAACAAAATTCACCAACAAAGTTCGCACACGTCAGCTTATTTCACAAAACGGTGAAACAATTCCATAAATATGCTTTAATCAAAACATAAAATGATTTGTGTTGGTTCCGAGTTTAAAGACAAAATCAATACGTTTTCACCATTCAGAGGTATCGACTAAAGTATCGTGAAGAAATTTCAAATTAGGGTATGCATGCAAACTTGTAACATTTTCCTAGTGGTTTTCCGGAAATAAAAATACATGCAATAGGTAACCCACACTAAACTCTTGAAATAGAAAATTTCATTAATTCAAATTTCAAAATTTTCTCATTTAGTCATATAATGACATAAGAGTAAAACCTCTTTGACAAAATGCACACACAATTATGCGTTCTCTCAAACTGCGGAGAATAAGAAGTGTTTGTAAACGGTTGACACCAAAAAGGTTTTAAATCGACTTCAAACTTCGAATCGTACAAACAGTGCGCATTAATGTTCCAAAAACTTTAATAATTTCATGCACCCTAGGTTTAAACAAATATTCTTCCAAAATCCCCATCACGTAGTATTTTACACAAAAGTTTTTTTTTCATTCGCAAAATAAAACGTTAAAACGTCAATGCTTAAAATTTACTCATTACAAATACCCAAAACATACATTTTCTCCAAAACCAAAAAGGTTTACAATTTTCCAAAATGTTTATCGAGTCAAAGATGACCAAAGTTCAACGACTCACATATTCGTGTTTTCAAAACGTACCGTATCGTAAACCATGCATTATTCACACAACACTAAAACATACTTTGACCAAATGACCTCCGTTTATACAATAAATTAATAAGACATTTGCATTCACGATTCATTTATCTAAGTGTGGAGGGTTCGTGGTTACCAAGTCATGCATATCCCTAGATCAATACCATGCATTTCCGTGAAAGGATAATAAAATAATCAATTAACCGCAAGCGCATAAAGAAAATTGGTAAGAAATACTATCAGAACGTCCTTTAATGCATTATTCACGCCACGTATAAATCAATCCGTACACTGAACAAGTTGCAACAAAATGTGCTAACACAAATCTTTGAAAGGGAAAAATATGCGACACCAAAGTTCCAAAACTCATCCCTTTTGGGTCATCTTATGGCATAAAATAATATTTGTCAATAAAACCCGAGTGGGACAACATGCCCAACATAACTCATAAATTCCTACATAATAAATGGAGTATGCACATTATGAAATTGCACTCACGCGACACAAAACGTCGTAAGACCAAAACTCCATGAAACTTAATGAGACTCAATGACCTCAAGTCCACAAATGGCACTAAACCTTTCGCTTCCAAAAATCGAATTTCAATATACAAAATCATGACTAAAACGTCAAAATTCCAAAAATCTTCTTTTTGTTGTAATACCATATAAACAACATTGATCAACAAACTTGCATTAAATAAATTCTCCAAAATAACTTTACATAGACATAATGGAAGATAACTTTCCGTCCAAACCTTAACATATGTGGAGGAGATCCAATGTTAAAGTCATAAGCCGTAGTCATTTTTCCAACACTTTAAACGACATTAAAATATGGATATCACCGTATCCGAAAATAGCGTTGAACCTCAACAAAATAAAGCAAGTCCCGACAAAATTTGCAATCCCCGAAATAAAATAGTTTTCATGGATGTTCAAAACCATGATTTTAAAATCTTGTGTGTGCTAAACGTTTTCCGAGATTTTGTAACACAATTCACATGAGGATTTGAAACACAAGAAATAACTGATGCATTTTATCTTAAAAATAAATTTTGTGCATGAACTTAGTCGACACTCAACGTTTCAAACCATACTCCTCCAATTCCCTCCGGTCACACTACCGTCATTCGGATGCTCAAACATCTTAAGGCAAAATTGGAATTTACATCGATTAACCTTACGATTTCTCCTTGAAATAAGGTCGATTCAACAAGCCTATGGTTCTACTCCAACCATCAACCTTGACCCGAAATGGTCCACTTAAAGCAATTATCATGCTTATTGTCACTCTAAGTGACTAATGCTAAAATCGCCAATCTCTTTCAACGACTACTTGCTTAGAAACTATTCACTACCCCAACGGTCATCGCATTAAAGTGGTTCAAGTATGCACATGTAACTAGTAAGTTCACCATGACACTGGCCAGGTGTCATTATGAACGCACCGTACATGCTTATCCTTGCCACTCTCGATGTGATTCTCGTTTCTAGCAACTCCATCGACCTTAAAACATCCTATCTCAAAGTTCCTAAAGGTGAATTTCACTTTCGTCTACTTAAAAGAACGCTAGTTTGAGGCTAGGTATCCAAAATCAACATCTAATTCTCTCAAACTTATGCCCTGATACCAACTTGTAACACCCTCGAATTGGGAAAGAGCAACTAAATAAAATTTTCGATAATACAACCAAAATAATAGGATTTCTCCCTATAAATCAATACGGGAAATACCTCCATCATTACATATAACTCAAGTCTTAAATACAAAGGCTACGTTCACATCAGGTGTTTCCTAACTCAAGTACAATTACTATTCCCAAAACTCAATGCGAAAGACTTCACTACCAATTCACCTCTCGAGCACACTACTAGCACTCGACCTTTCGTAGTGTCACTAGAACTACTCACAACCAGAACCTGTTGTACATGCTGACAAATAAAAAGGTTAGGCTAACACCTAGTGAGTTCAAGAGTTTAGAACATGATTTATATAATTTGTAGAATGAAAGTTTGCGACATAAATCATGATTTCCAAAAGGGTTTATGAAAGGATGTAAATGACTCATTTTCCAACGCACACAAAATCTATGAGAAAAGTTCCCAAAATGTATAAAGCGTTTTACAAATTGAATTCCAACTCCAACTCACTCAAAACGTGCTTGGACGTTAAATATCACAAGAAATATAAACGTAGACAAAACTCCAATATTTAAAACATCCAAATAGGATGAGGCATAGAACTCTGCCAATAAACCATGAAGAAATTTCATATAAATAAAGAGTGTTGCCGAAAATATGGATAAAAGTAACTACCCAAAAACAACACCTTTCGGTGGCGGGGGAGACCCGGTTCCATCGAAAGTGACGGGCACATAAAGTTAGGCCACTTATGATGTTACTGGATTACACCTCAAGTCCCGGTCTTATTTCCCATGCCATAAAGACGTCACAACCTCAAACCTTTCCCATGCCTTTATTGCCTACTCCGTCGAGTTACACCTCAAGGTCTTATGGGACCATATTGCCTATCCAGTCTAGACGAGTTACACCTCAAGGACTTCAATGTCCCTTATTGCATACCCGCTAGCAGCCCCATGGCGTAACGCATACCATCAAATAAAGACTGACTTACGTGCCTATGGATCCAATGCAACACAGTTTAAAATAACATGCCCATACCGAAATGATTAAAGCACCCGAGCATGTAAATACCAATAATATGCAATATGTTGCAATCAATGCAAGCCATAAAATAAGACCTCACATTGAGCCATCGAAATCGGACAAAATGTCCCCAAGACTTCCTCAAAGTCAAAACCGAGCAAATGCTCAAAACCCATTAGACTCATAAATATCGGTCCTTAAAATATAAATACATTAAAACGTTGTTTAAATAAGCATATACCATAAAATCACCGTTAACCCAAAACTCGTCACAGATTAATATAAATAGGTTCCCAAAATGGACTCTTACTCTTAAAATTCTCAAAACGACTCATGACACGAAATGTGCATTTTCTCAAATGGTTTATAAAATCAATTATACCCACATGATTAAACCATTAAATAAACTATGTTCATATATCATTTAAGGACATAATTATGATTTCTACTCATTAAAATATCCAAAATCCTCAAATATGGGTGTTTTACAAACTTTCTAAAGTTAAACATTTCAAAAGAGGTTAAACCCATCAAATAACTTAACAGTTGATAATTTCAAGTAAAACACACAAATACTTGGAAAATAACATTTTTGCCATGTACAAAGTTTTCACAAATCAACTTGAACTCACCTTGCTAGATTTAGGCTAAATCTAGATTTTCCCCAAACGTAAGCTCCTTTGATGCAACACGAATCCTTAAGCCAAATCTTCAAAAACCTAGATCCATAAATTTCCAACCATGAATATTCGAATTCAACCACTTTAAAACCATTCCCAAACATCTTATATAAAAATCTCCATTTTGACCAAAACCCCAATATTAACCTAACTTCCCCAAAATCATCCAAACCAAGATTGATAAGCATACAAACTAGGTAGCCAACAATGGAGCATTTATAACTCATATGAAAGTATAGAAGCTGGAAGGATGAACTCACCACTTAGGTTTTGATGAAAACCTAGAAAACCCCAAAAATCTATAGTGTTGTGGATGAAACTTGCTCTTGCATCAATAAATGAAATCACAAGCATAAAGTGGATAAGGAACACATTAATATCCAAGAAAAAGCCCCAAAATCAGTTAGGGTTTGTGAGGGAAAGAGGAAATGATTTGGGAGAGAAGAGATGGAGTTTGGGAGTGAGAAATGGGAAGCTTACCACCACCAAATGCACTTGAATCTTCCAATAAACTTCCAAACTATTTTTAGATCCTTGAAGAGCTCTCAAAAACGGAACCATAGCAATTTGAATCACCAAAATCGGAGTTGAAATGAGAGAGATATGAAGAAATGAAGTTTAGGGGGTGAAATTCGTGTTTTATGCTCATCAGACGCGATGCGGACGTCCGCGAGCACCATGCGGACGTACATGATAACGCCACTTTTTGGCGTTATTTTCGGTTCTCAAACCAATGAGATTGGCTTGTGTTCAAGTAAAAAAGGCGAGTATTTTATGGTTTATCGAGTGCAATGTGCAGGTAATCTAAAAGGCGGCAATCATCGAGAAAAGAAGCTAAAAAGAGTCCAAAACGAGTCCCAAACGAAGCCAACGGAAGCCCGAGATCCAAGTCCAAAACCGCGGCGCACACTTTTCCCATGCCGCGGCACACAGTTTTCCAAACCGCGGCACACAGTTCCCAAACCGCGGCCCATGCCGCGGCACACACTGTTCCACGCCACCGCGCTGTTTGGCGCGCGGTTTGCAAACCGCGGCACGGGCTGTTTTGCGAATTTAAGCTATTTTATTCAGATTTTAGGTCACTTTTCGGGATCCAACTTTCACACGACGGCCAGAGCAGTTCCAGGGGCGATTTTCAGAGCCGTGTGACACCTTTTGGAGCAACGAGAGAGGATCAATCGAGGACACGTTCACGACGCATAGTAGATTCAATCACGGGAGAAGGGAGTTCATCACTACATCTTTCACATTCACCACGATCACATTCATTATGTTTACATACGCTTTCGTTTTTCTTTCTCTTGTGTTTGAATCCCCCAACATCATGAACTTATCTTTAGATGTTGGGGGTTGGAATGAATTGGATTTAAGTGTACAAACAGATGATTCGATGACATTTATCAGTTTTCCTTAATTAATGAAGTATGTGATTTCGTTTTTAATGCCTTTGTGAATTTGGTCAATTTACAATTGTTTTGTTATTAGCAATTAAGTTCGAGAGAATTGATTGTTATTTAGAACTAGAAATTGCATGCCTAAGGTAAGAAAGGATAGAGATATACCTAGTAAACCTTAGTCCCATTACAATCTTGTGCTTAATGTGTTTTGAACTACATAGGTTGAGATCGAGAGATTTAACTTGTGTTTTCAAGATAAAAATCATGGTTGCTTGAGAAGGAACCATGCTTTACAAATAAACATCGTTGTAGCTTGAGAAAGAACAGTGGTGAGATCAAGATTGGGTATTCATTAACCGGAGTAACTGATATTTGTTTTGAGTTAAATGTTTGTATGCGAAAACCTAAGGATTTCCACCCCTCAACTAGTTTCTCTATCTGAATTTCCAAAGCTGTTTCCTGTCCGATTGTGTTGATTTACTTTATTTGCAATCAATTAGTTTATAAACCAACCTCTCAAATTTCGATCGTTCAGTTAATAGAGCTTGTAGTAATTGTGATACTTAGTTCCTAGTTCCCATGGATTCGATACTCGTACTTACCGTACGTTATTACTTGATTTCGACACCGTACAC
This sequence comes from Saussurea involucrata, assembly GCA_033807775.1. NCBI lineage: Eukaryota > Viridiplantae > Streptophyta > Magnoliopsida > Asterales > Asteraceae > Saussurea > Saussurea involucrata. The sequence goes on along the minus strand of CM066318.1, from coordinate 76,098,900 downwards.
TTGCGGTTAGATTTAGGAGGGGTGTAAACCCGCCTATCAGTACACGAGCACCCACCCAACTTTTTGTTGCTTCCACGGAAGCATACGCGGAATTCCACATCATGCGGACGTCCATGAGACCCTGGTTTCCCAATTTATTTCCCAATCACTGTTTTGGTCATAACTTCTTCGTTTTAGCTCCGAAAAGGCTCGTTGGATTCGTATTTGAATTCTCCATCCAACAAGACCATAAAATCTAGGATTCAATCCAAAATTCTATTTTTCTTATTTTATCATAAAAGACCGATACCATCCAAAAATCGGGGTGTTACAGTGAGTGTTGGAATTCAGTTTTTGATTGGATTGGATTAGACGTTTGAGCCTTTGCATTCATTATTCTGAAGTTTTTTTTTACGATGCTAGACATTTGAGTGCTCTTAATCATTCTTCTGACCTGATCAATCAGAATTGTGAGTGCTTGCAATCATTGTTCTGGTGCTTTGGTTGTGATTCAGACTCTTGAGTGCTTATAATCATTCAGCTATTTCTTGAAGATTGAAGTTCTGGATTTTCATCAATCAGTGTTTTGATATTTTGGAGATGAGCATTTTTCTACAGTTGATGAATGTTACTTGTGAAGTTCTTCTAAACCCTACCTTGTAGTGTATGCTTCATTATATTTCCTCCTTCGAGCAAATCTGAATCAAGCTCTTAAGCTGAATTCCTATTCAACTTGCGGTTTATCGACGGATTTGGTGTTATAAACGGAGATTGCACTTTGGTTTGTCACGCAACAACTCGCTCGTTATCTTTCTTATGAGCTTATCGGTACGAGCTAGAGTTTCAACATTTATAAAGATGTTTTTCGTGCACTCGATCGAGGTTATGGTGCATATCGAATCCAGTTTTTCAGAGTTGAAATACAAAGAGTAAGAGCTTATTTCAAGGGGGAGCCTAGATTACATTTGAAGAATTGCATCGCTATGGTTTTCTAAAGAAATCAAGGGGGAGAAGACCTGAAGATCTTTCAAGAAGGGTGATTCCTTTACAAAACTATATGGGGAGAATGTTAGGACACAAAATGTCCTAATTATAAGATAGTTTTGTAAATGGTTATAATTGTTATATGGGCTTGGGTATATGAATTATGTGTTTGGGCTTAAAGTTGTAATAGGTGGGTATATATAGGATGTGTGTGTGTAATTAGGGTAAATGCAATCATTCCACAATGTGATCTAAGGTGTAGTGTGTGTAATCTAGAGAGAGATCCATTCTCTCTCTAGGATAGTCTCTTCATCAATAATACACCACTTTGATCTTATATCTCATCTTATTAATCAATCTATCAATTACGTGAATTGTTGCTTGTTATAATGGGACTAACATATATATATATATATATATATATATATATATATATATATATATATATATATATATATAGCTTTTGGTTCAAATGAGAAGTGCTAAATATTTGAGAAGTAGAGAAGTAATCTTGGCCATTTATTCGGTCAAGATCGGTTATAGTTGGTCAAAGTTGCGGCTTTGACTGGTCAAAAGTTGCGGTTATTCCAAAAATAGAAGGGCAATTTCGTAACTTTTACAAAAAACACAGGACGAGTTCATATATGAATCTGTGTGATTCATATATAAACTATACGTTCATATATGAATCTTTGTAATTCACATATGAACTCTTTATAACTAATTCATATATGAATCTTGTGATTCATATATGAACTTTGTGTTTCATATATGAAACTAATTAACGGTAGGTTCATATATGAATCAGTTGAACCAATTAACTGATTCATATATGAACCTTTGTGATTCATATATGAATTTTTTTAACTAATTCATATATGAACCTTTGTGATTCGTATATGAATTTTTTTTAACTAATTCTCTTATGAACAAAATTAATTGATTTGATATATGAATCACAAAGGTTCATATATGAATTAGTTAAAAAGAGTTTATATGTGAATTAAAAAGGTTCATATATGAACACAAAGGTTCATATATGAATCACACAGATTCATATATGAACTCGTCCCACGTATTTTTTACGAAACTACCCCTTTATCTTGTGCAGACCACGCGAGGAATTATCTCCTACTTCTCGGTCAAAGCCGCCAATCTTGACCGAATGAATGACTAAGATCACTTTTTTATTTCTCAAATATTTAGCACTTCTCATTTGATTATCATCCTATATATATATATATATATATAGAGAGAGAGAGAGAGAGAGAGAGAGAAAGAAAGAGAGAGAAAGGTTCAAACGAGAACTATTTATAAGAACACGAGAACGGCCGTCCATGTACAAAATCACATGTGATTCACGTCCAGATTTCCAGGTAGTGTAAAATCACATGTGATTTTGTACATGAATCACATGTGATTTTGTACATGTGCGGCCGTTCTCGTGTTCTCGTAAATAGTTAGCGTTCTCGTTTGAACCCACCTCTCTCTCTCTCTCTCTCTCTCTCTCTCTCTCTCTCTCTATATATATATATATATAAACTTGCACACATCATATATCATATTTTAAATAATATATTTGTACTGTCTAAATTTTATATATAGGTTGTTACATATACCCGAATAGGATGAAATGATCACATGGAATAAATTCACTTAAAGATGAATGTGAAGAAAATTGATTAAACCTGAGAAATGAAATCAATTCCATTCTTTGATTCACGATTGATATAAATATTTATTCGTACTAAAACATCTTCTTTTGACAAATTATAGGACATGAATGAGGTTTTGTAATGCACTTTTAGCTGACATAAAGCCATGTCGGAAAAAGTTGATAGGATCCCTTTTTACGGCACATAGGAAAGGGTTAGATTTCTTTGGTCGGAGGTATCGAAGCCCCTTAGGCCATGAGTAGCGCCCTCGGGCTTGGCTCGGGCTCGGGCTCGTGCGGGCAGCTGCGGGCTGTGGCACGCCCCTTGCGGGCTTGGGGCTCGGGCTGCGGGTTTGAAAACCCGAGAAACCCGATTGTTTTTTTTTTTTGTTAAATAATTTGAAAGGAGCCGTTGCCAACGGCTATTTTTTTTAAAAAAATTCCAATTTAATCACACTATATATATAATCCTAAAACCCATTTTATTTTTCACACAAAACAACTCTCTCATTCTCTTTCATTCTCTATATTTTAAACAATATGGATTCGCCACAACCCGGTTCACCGACCGCATCATCATCATCCGTAGACACCGACGAGTTGTTGAATCTACAAAGGGAAGTTTTTCGACAGGCTGCACAATTGATTTATGGTAGCACCGCCTCATCGTCAACAGAGAGAGGGCCGCGAACATAGAAAGAGGTCGAGTAGCTGCAAACGAGCGGCTTATGCGGGACTACTTTGGCAACAACCCGGTTTATACACCGGATATGTTTAGGCGGCGGTTCAGGATGAGCAAGCAACTATTCGAACGAATAGTTGAAGATTTAGAAGGAGAGTATCCGTTTTTACACTTCGGTTGGACGGCAGACGCAAACAAGGTTTTTCTCCGATACAAAAGTGTATTTCCGCTATTCGGCAATTGGCGTATGGAGTAGCTGCTGACGCACTTGACGAGTACTTGAGGATGGGAGACAAAACGTCACGAGATTGTCTGCACGCATTCTGCACAGGTATTATTGAACTGTATGGTCAAAAATATTTACGCAAGCCTACTTTTATTGATATTCAGAAGTTGTACGCCGCGCATGAAGCAAAACACGGATTTCCCGGCATGCTCGGAAGCATAGACTGTACTCACTGGGCGTGGGCAAATTGTCCGGTAGCATGGCGAGGTCAATTCATGAGAGGTGATCATGAGCACCCGACAATCATGCTAGAAGCAGTGGCCTCTCAAGATCTATGGATCTGGCACGCATACTTTGGTGTTGCCGGTTCCAACAACGACATCAATGTTCTCAATCAGTCTCCCATCTTGAACGATGTATATGATGGAAAAGCACCCGACTGCCCTTTTGAGGTGAATGGAGCCACCTACGAGCACGGATATTATCTAGCGGATGGGATATATCCGGAATGGGCTACTTTCGTAAAATCATTTACGTGCCCACAGGACCCTAAACGACAAAAGTTCAAGTCCGCGCAAGAATCGGCACGTAAAGATGTTGAACGAGCTTTTGGCGTGCTTAAACAACGTTGGCATATACTTCATAACCCGACACGCGGATGGGAACCGACAAGATTGGCAAACATTATGTACGCTTGTGTCATATTACACAATATGATACTCGAAGACGAATACCATGCTATTTGTGGTGGCGATGAAAACGACCTTTTCACGGATGATATCGAAACCCAAATCAGTGAGGAACAACGCGCGGCAAATGTTCGAGAAGTCAAAAACCGGGGCACTCATAATAACCTTCGGTCGGATTTGGTCGAACATATTTGGCATATCCAAGTTCCCAACAATGACGACGAGTAGATTTTTAAATTTATTTTGTAATTTTTAAATTTATTTTGTAATTTTTATTTTTAATGAATGATATGAATTTTTATTTTTATTATTTATCTTATTTTTATTTATTAAAAAATATATAAATATTTTTATGTTGTTAAATAATTAAATGTATAAATAAAAGAATTAAAAAAAATGAGGTGGCAAGAGGGCTTGAGGGCTTGCGCTACGAGTCTTTAGGGCTTGAGGAGAAGGTTAGGAGAAAAACTGATGTGACGCTGATGTGGCATTGAGGGCTTGCGCTACTCATGGCCTTATAAGTCACTTTTTCTCTTATTTTGATTCATCCCTATTTCTGCAGACAATTTTACCCGCTAAAGGTTTGATTTTTTGTCATGCACATCTTCCGTTTATATGTCTCAGTTTTAGGAAAAATGAATATGAAAAGAAAACTAATAAACTAGACGAACCCAATATCCTTATCTAGATCGAGGTAAGATTTAGGGTATAGGAAGAATGAAAAAAAATAAAATTGTTTCCCTTAATTTCTAACATTAACCAAAGGTAAGAATTGCTTCTAATTCTCTTTTTCTTGACCTTTCTTTTCCTTTCTATCAACCAGACCTTCAATTAGAGACAGTGAGAGTTTTCGACGTTTGCTGTCCTCACATTACAGAAGATTCTCTAAGGGTTGCTCGGAGTGCGTTGGAACGTCAAATATGCATGGTAGTGTACGTTATTGGCATATTGAAGAGCATAATACCAAGGAAAAGTATGTTAAACACTACTAAATGAAAGACTTTTATCTTAGAAATTTCTCTGAAAAAACCGTTGCCAAATGAGTGATTCGATTCGTCACAAAACCGTCATCAACAAAACAATTGGTATTTTTTGGGTGATGTCGGTTATCACCGAAACCCTTGGTATTTCAATTCCCTGGGGGGGGGGGGGGGGGGGGTTGGAGGTAAGTCATTCGTTTTGTAGTGAAGAAAGCCTCGTTAAACACCATTATGCTTCTTCTTTTCTTTGAAGGGCGGAGATTTTATAAAAAACACCAGCAAGATGCTAGAAAAAAAACACCATTATCATGTATTCTTTGGGCAAAGTTGTCCCACCCCTTTATCAACCGATTGAGCTATGTGTGAGAGGCACCATTATGTATTATTTCTAGGGAAAAATCACAAAGCCACTTCAAAATAAATTAATGACATATAACTAGAGGTGGCCAAATGTCGGGTTCGGGCCGGGTCGGGGGACAACCCGGTTCTGCACAGTAACCGTGCGAACCGGGTCAGGTGAGAACCGGGTCGGGTCGGGCCGGGTTTAAACCGAAATCCCCTGACCCGTTTACTTGTATGTAGAACCGGTTTCGGGAGGGCCGGGCCGGGCCGGGCCAAGAACCGGGTCGGAGTAGGGCCGGGGATTTTTTTGTTTTTTAACTGCTTTCTTTGTATAATAATTAATTACTAAACTTTAACAAAGAAAAATTGGATTGGAATCATTGGATAAGTAAAATACACTTTAAAATACGTTTTATTTATAATATATATCACTAAAATACACTTTTACGTTTTATAATTTATATATAATTTTAAGTTACAAACTTACAAGTTACAAGTTACAATACATAAATTCTAAACATTCGAAGGTCCCGCTCCCGAACTTCCACTCCCATCACCCGGATAGTAATTGAATGGATTATAATTGAATGGATTGTATGGAGCGTAGTATGGATTTTGATTTGGATTGTAGTCTTCAAGAGTATTGTACTGCATCAGTCGTGTAATAGCCGTCTGATCGTTAAGGCGGTCGGTGTCTACATCTTCGTCATCTACGACACTACTAACATCAGAACTATCGGTTACGGACGGCGTACTTAGTAGTTCATCCGTGTCGTTTTCGAATAAGTTTTCTTCCACGCCTTCTATATCATCCTCCAGGTTCGTTCGATTTTGAATGCGGTCTTCTCCATCCAAGTAATCCTTCAGACATACGCAGCACTCCACCGATTTTGGGGTTAATTTTGTCCGACGCTCCGATATGATCCTGCCACTAAGAGAAAAGGCCGACTCCGAAGCTACAGTACTAGCTTGGATTGTTAGTACATCAAGTGCAATAGTGGCCATAATTGGGAAACTTGATTGTTTACTTTTCCACCATTCTAATAAATCTAGGGATTCAACATCTACGACGTTTGTGAAGGATGTTGTTATAAAATTAGTACGTACGTATTGATTGAATTCACCCAAATTATCCCCATCATATCTAGCTTTTTTAGAAGATTCCATGACAACCGATTGCATTAAAGTTTGCATTAAGTCTTCTCGGTTTCGGCCACGACTGCTACTAGAACCCGGTGAAAACATTTGAGGTGTAGGGGTTTGTTGGCTTCCTCCCCCATAATTAACTCTATAAATTTCATATAATTGATGAAAATCAGTATTAAATTGTTGTATGTGTTTCCTTGAAAAGCTAGAATTTGTAAGAGAATCCAAACCAAACGATAAACATATTGCTTGTATTAAAACTTCGACACCCGTAACATTTAAAAACGGGTTTAATGCCGCGGCACAAAGAAAAGTGAAGGGGATCTTTTTAAAATATTTTACCAATTTTTCTTTCATTGGTTTCACCACGTCGTGAAAGTGCAAATCCTGTTCGTATTGAGCAATTTTATTTGCCAAAATATAAAGTTGATTTAAAAGTAAATGGCTCGTTGGATAATAAACACCGGATAACATAGTTGTTGCAGTTTTAAAATCGCCCAAAATATCGTGAAAGCCATGAATCCTTGTCCAATCATCCTGAGTTATCGTGTTATCCGGGTAATGAATGTTATAAAATGCTTGAATATATTGTTGTTGTCTTAATAAATTATCCATCATTTTCCAAGTCGAATTCCATCGAACCGGCATATCGTGCGCCGGTCCCAAAGCTTTAAAACCGACTTGTTTGCAATAATCTCTATATAAGTTTTGCATTTTTTTATTTCTTGTGAAAATTCGGCGTAACATAAGCCTAAACTTAGTTAAAGGCTCATTAAGTTTACTTAAGCCGTCTTGAACGGCTAAGTTTATTATGTGTGCGCAACAACGTGTATGAAATAATTTTCCCTCTAAAATAGGGGATAAAGGCAAACGTAATCGGTCTACGCATGCCGTATTATTACTAGCATTATCAAACGAAATACTAATAACTTTATTTTTTAAATTATAATATTGAAGACATCTCATAATTATAGAAAACTGACGTTCACCCGAATGTGGTGAACCAAAGAGCTCAAACGTGATTACACGTTTGCATAATTGCCACGATCCCGACACAATCCAATGTGCCGTTATGCATATATAAGAATCTGGCAATCCGCATGGTGCGCTCCATACATCACAAGTTAAAGAAACTTTGTTGGGTAAGTTTAAAAACATTTCTCGCATAATTTTTTGAACCTTATTCCAATATTTTAAAGCATCACGCTTAAGAGTTTGACGACTTACCGAACCATTGTAGCGTGGTTGGAACCCATTTTTGATCATGTTTGTAATGTGAGGATTGTCGAAATGTCCGAACGGCAACGCCATTTGAATGACACATTTCATTTGCATTTCTCGGGCGAGATCATTATCATACGACCATACTTGACCGGAATTGTCAAGTATGGGTTGAGTTGGATCGGGACCCGATTTCAACCTCTTGCATCTTTCCTCGAAGTGGCGCTTTAACGTGCTATTTGATTCGGGTTTTAGGAAATCTCCACACCGTTTGCATTGCGCCTTTTTTGTATCGTCGGGAAATTTTACCAAGTTGAAATTATCCCAAACCGGTGATTTTCGTGAATGATCGACAATAATGGTGTAATTTTGTTCGGCCATTTTTTTGATAGTAGAGACTAGAGTAGAGAGTAGAGAGTAGAGAGTAGAGACTAGAGAATTGTATGCGTTTTTTGCGAGAAACGAATATAGCGAGAGCCGAGAAATGAGAATTGTATGTGTTTTTTGCGAGAAACGAATATAACGAGAGCCGAGAAATGAGAATTGTATGTGTTTTTTGCGAGAAACGAATATAACGAGAGCCGAGAAATTAGAATTGTAAGCGTTTTTTGCGTTTTGTAAGCAATTGTAAGGTGGTGATCACTCCATAACACCCCTAGTATTTATATGGGGTTTGGAGGGTGTTTTTTGAGGCAAAAAACGGTCAAAAAGGGGTCCCAACGGCTCTCTAACGGCTCTCTAACGGTCATATTGTTTTTTGAAAAAAATCGGGTCGGGCCGGGTCGGGCCGAGGAAAATCCTATATACGCGAACCGGTCCCGGCTCTCGGGCTTGAAACCGGTTCTTGACCGGGTCGGGCCAGAACCGGTTCTTGGCCGGTTTCGGTTCGGGTCAGCCCGTCGGGTCGGGTCGGGTCGATTTGGCCACCTCTACATATAACAACGAAGTTTAATTAAAATCACTTTTTTAAAGTATACGACAAAATAAACCAATAAACCCATACACCCTCTTCACCTTTGGTGAGGTTTGAACCCCTAACCTCTAGAAGGTTAGGGGCTCCGATACCGCTAGGCCAAAGGCCCAATGGTATCAATTAAAATCACTTTGGAATATGAATGCAAAAGACCATAGATTTCCGAAATCTATAATGCCCAAAATATCAACATTTCTTCTTAAAGAACAAAGGTCCTATCAATTCTTCGAGATCATATGCATACATACACACATCGTATATACATGCATATATACACACATCATATATATGTACATACATGCATGCATACATATATACATACTTAGTTACATGGAGGTTCAAATAACAAAAAAATTTGAAATTTGGAACAAACTTAATCCACCCGTTTGATCCAAGAGACGTGATTAAAGAAGAGGTTAAAACTTTATTTAAACCCTACCCTGCTCCCATTTTTAATCGAAAATATGAATTAAAATTGGAACAAACAAATATACAAAAGAATAAATATTTTATTTTATTCTATTGACATCCATAGTTAAACCAATTAATAATTAATTAAACTAATTAACTAAATTTTTCGACAGAATTTAATTAATAAAAATACTAATTAAATTTTGTCGGAAATACATCGAAAAATAAAAAAAATTTAAATTTTAAATACCTGTAAATTTATTATAAAATTAAATCTGAATAAGAACAAATCTTTGAAATTTCCGGCAGATTTCCGACAGACATGCTCATCCGTCGGAAATCTGCTGGAAGTTTCAACAATTTGTTTTTTTACCAGTAAATTTGTTATAAAAGTTAAAACGTTTAAATAAAAAAACAATTTTCATAATAAAAAATAATTAAATAATCGACAAGATATTCCGTCAAAAACCAGCTTGTAAGTTAATAGGCGTAATTAACATTAACTATTAAGCTGAAATCATCTAGAAAACGGGAAAAAAAATAGTAGTGGATTATCGGTCAATGTATCGGGAAAAAAACAGTAGCTAAGTGCGGTGTGAGTTTATGCTTTATTTTCGAGATACTTAACCCGAAGCATAAAAAAATGCAATTAACTGTTTTTACTTTTGAGTTATCTAAATAAATACAATATCTTTGAAAGAGTAATTCTAATCTATCTTTTTGTTCTTTTACCAATCATTTTAAGCTAGTGATAATTTTTTGTACAAAAGGTTGATATCGGCAACCCCAACCGACCCGCAATCGACTGCATATCCATAATGTGGGGTATACGTGACTCACTCAGCGGTTGTGGCTATGGGGGTGTCTTGGGTTCGAACCCGAGACCTTCTGCTTTTTGTACAAAGATGTTCCCACCCTTTACCAACTGAGCTACATGCCATTGGCTTTAAGCTAGTGATAATACCGATTTTTGTTTGTACGCTTTTTCAAAATTTGTTTATTATATTAATTAAAGGGGAAACTGTAAGATGATACTAAAATAAAGATTTAGTTGTAACACGCAAGGTTCTAAATGGCCTGAGGCGTAGCGTAACAGCAATCGGGAAGGTCAAGTTTTATGAGTTATGCCAAGGCCATGACGTTTTTCAAGACGTTCCCTAAGGCGTCATCATGGTCGGACCTAGCTTAGTGGTTACGGTGGCACGTGCCACCGTATTATTTCTCCGACGAAGGGTAAAAAAATTTAGGTTCGAGAACGGTGCAACCGTATCAATTTGTTTTGTGTCAACATATATATTTTGAAACTACAATAAATATACAAGTTTTTCTTGGTAGAGTTATTTTGGAAGACTTTTGCTACATTTCAGACCCAAGTTCGAGTCTTGTTAGTCTTTTTTTTTTGTAGTTTTTAGCATTTAATTTTATATTTTTTTATATTTTTTTAAAAGTCGCAATAATAGGACTCGAACCTGAGACCTCAAGTTTGAAAAACAAGAGGACTAACCACCAAACCAATATTGATTTTGTGAAAAATATCTTTATATTTGTTTTTTAGTCATATGGTTCCACCGTTTGAAAAAATTTATGGGGCCGCCCCTGGGCAGCATACACACACACAAAGAGATATACAAACTTTTGTGTTAGGGTATTGAATAACATGTAGATTAAGATAAATTCATGTAAAATAATAAAACAAAAAAGACCATTGATACCAGATATATAAAGCTTATAGAAAATGATATCAAGAGTGTAAAATTGGGAGTAAATCTACTGACTACTTTCTTCAGTTATCAAAGAATTTACGTTCGACTCTTCTAGTACGAGAATGAGAGTAAGTATTTATCAATTTAGGATTTTTAGTTTTTAAGTTTTCTTTTTATGTGTATTAAGTCTTAAATTCCGGGAACATTATCATTTATTTTCAAGTTATATACTAAATAAATCCTACACCTTACAAAATATTGCGTCCTAACGCGTCCTAACGCATCGTAGCGCCATAACGCATTACAACGCAAGCCAAGCCTTAGAGTGAAGCCATAGGGATTAACGTGACAATGAACACAAGCCTTGATGCCATAACGAGTTATTTAGAACCATGTTAAGATAATAGTAAACAATATTTATGTATGTATTGATTTTTGACCGTAAGGAATCACCATGGCCAATTTTCCATTTTCGGCTTTCAGGCTTAGCTTTCCTTAGCCTCAAAGCCAACAAAGCTTTTTTCTTGATTTACGAGCAAAAGAAGATGCATTCGTTGAAGAAGAATAAGCAGTATAGATCATCTAAAAGTATTAAATCACTAAGAAACAAAAATTAATGCCTGAATCCATCGTTTAATTGCGTTCTTTACGTGCAATGTTGACGATGAACGAACGAAGTTTTAGGTGTGATGGCCTATTGTCCTTCCTTAAATGTTCATTTTTCGACGTTCATCCCTAGTTGTGGCTGAAAAGTAGGGTGTTAGTCAATAAGCTAGTTGTTAGTTATAACCTAGTTTTGTTTTGTAAAACTTAATTAGTCAATAAAATAGATGATAAGTGTAAATTGATCTAAAATAATATGCTCATAATTTAATTGGATCGGAGCGTATACTACAGCAAATCTAACCTATTGCGACGACAATAGTTGTCGCTGTAATTGTGACGACTATCGTTGCTAAAGAGTTCGTGGCCGTTGAACCGTGGCTGTAGCTCCCTATAGCAACGACATTTTGTAGCTAAAAGATAAAATTTTAACTTTTGAAACGATTTTAACCCTATTGTGACGACTTTCAGTTGTTGCTGTAGGTGTCATCGCTATAGATATTAATGGAAAAAAAATGGAAACTGACATTTCTGAAATAAACACAAAAGCTAGCTTATGGACTTATGGTTGCAAAAGGTCATCATAAGCAACGGATGAAACAAGGTAATGAGGTATTGAATAGTTTGCACTGTAGATCATATGCTCGATTATTGTCAAGCCAGAACAATTTAACCAGAAAACAAAAACTTGCATATGGGACTTCCTTAAATTAGTTGCACAACAAGAAGCAAGATTGCTATAGATAGTTCAGTAGTCTTCAACAGGGTGTCCTTCAATTCCTAGGGAGTGATTAAAATTCCCCACTTGGAAGCATATTTCGTGAGCTCATCTATCTCCTCATCGCAGATCAGACCGTCACCATTGGCATCATAATGACGAACTGCACGCCAAGCTCTGAATCCTGCAAAACGTATGCAAAGGCTCTTCAACCCTACCTTTAATTCCTTCCGACTGAGCTTGCCATCTCCGTTTGTGTCAAATGCTCTAAAGACACCGTTCATCTGGTTTTCAGACCATGGCACTTCTAGCTAGCCGTCTACCACACCAACCTTTTCGCATTGTCAAGGAAATATAAAAGGGAAAAACACTGTATTGAGAAGCTTGCTATTGTTTATGTTACTAATAAGAGGCCTCGAAAGCATGAAATATTTATATGCGAATTCGTGGTCATATTTTCTCTTCTTTTTATTTTACATTCTTTTATTGTTTGTTAATTTGGCTGTTAAACCAAGCTAAGAATCTGGGTACCTATAAAATCTTTTATTATATATTTTGGTGTATAATAATTGGTTTCACACAACAAGAAAGAATGACAATGGCATACAAAAATTCTGTTGCCACGTCAACTTTATTGGTAGCTATCCACGTGAAATAGGGGTTTTAATTAGAAACGACTTTTAGCGTCGCTAATAGTCCATTTATCCTAATAAACGGTTTATAGGGACGGCTATCGTCGCTATAGCTTCTGGCAGGAACTTGACATCGCTAATATTATGTAACAAATTTTTTTTATAGCGCCTAGAGAGCACAAGAAATGGATTTATGGTCATGTAGAAGTTTGTGCAATCCTCATCGAGTTATACATTCAGAGGGACCAATGAATCCTCCGCCAAACAACCTGAGGTCAATCACGTACTATAGCCTGACCACAAACACTATCATTGAATAAAGTGTGTCATATATTAGCATCATGATCTAGATTGGTTGCATTTCTCACAATGTCGCCAAGTGATAAAGATGCACTACAATCTAGTAGGGTTAAGTTTCACCGAGAGACGGTCTTTCCATATATTGCCCAGCCAAGGTGGCTACCGGCATCCCTTGTTAATCGGTGGGTGAAAGTCTGTCGGGAATGTTTTGTAGGTAAAACTTTTACCGACGAATCCTCGAAGAATTGTCCGACGAATTGTCGAATGTCACTTTTCGCAACGGATTACCGACAACTCAGATTTAAGGATTTGCAATAAAAATATTACATAGATGGATTGCCAAAAGATTCAGTCTCCGATGGATTGCTAAAGGAATATGTTACCGATGAATTGCCAATGGATTGTTTCGCCGGAAAATTGTTGAATACAACTTACACAAGCACAAGCACAAACACATATATATAATTAAACATGCATACACTTACTATACATCATACATCATAGTAATCATACATCATACATCATACATCATACATATACATATACATATATATATATACATATACAGAGTGATAATAATAAATTGTAAACCTCTAAATGTGTGTAAACTTTGGATTTCAAATGTTTTCTTGATAAAAATGTTTCATGAAATTGTTTATTTTTGTTGGGAACTGAAGATATGCTAAGTATGGTTAGTACTGCTAAGTCTTCATTACTACTGCCAGTTCTTCGTTACTACTGCTGAGCAAGGTTACTGCTGCTAGATGAAGTTAATGCTGCTAGATGAAGTTAGTACTGCTAGACGAAGTTAGTACTGCTAGACCAATTTACTACTGCTAGACATGGTTAGTACTGCTGAGCTGAGTTACTACTGCTTGAAGACTGTGAAGGTTGTTAATGCTGCTGAGCCAAATCATCATTAATACTGCTGAGTTGATAAGTTTGGGATGCGATGCTTTTGGAGACAAATAAGGAATTGATCAAGATATGTTTAACGAAGATTCAGAAGATCAATTTACTTTTGATAGTTATCTTGTAATTACTTTTGTATAAATAGTATTGATAGATAGCTATTAGAACATACAAAAACAGAAGATAGATAGTATACAGAATTCGATATTCAAGAGTGAATTAACCTCAAGATCATAGATCCTATTTCTAGAGAAGTAGAAATCGTCTTGTTGAGCCTGTTCAACAAGATTGAGGTTTGGTGTAAAACTTGTGAGTTATAACTGTTTGATATATATACAGTTTATTGAATTTCTATTGATTGTTCTTTAATTGATTTAGAGTTCTATTCCGCAAGATTCTCTAAATTCTGTTTCTAAGAAGTTTAATTCTTGTTAAGAATCGATCCTGACAAGTGGTATCAGAGCATTGGTATCTTAGAAGCTATGGACAATTCAATGGATACTCACAGTACTCCTGTTTCAAAAGTTCCCATGCTCAAATCCAATAAATTGAACATGTGGAAACTGAGAATCAAGCAGTACATTCTTCTTACTAATTATGCAATATGGGACATCATAGAAAATGGCCCATGTAATGAAGGAAAGATTGGAGAAGATGGTGAAGGCTTTGACCAATCCAAGGTTGAGTGTTATGGAGGATCACATCAACAGGCTCCAAATGGAAATCAAAACAGAAGCTCCTCTCAAGCCCATGTTTCTCAACAAGGAATGGGATTTGATTGGAGTGATCAAGCTGAGGAAGCCTGTCAGAATCAAGCTCTTATGGCAGAAGTATCTGATATTCCCACTGAGGTACAATCTAAACTCTGTTCTCAAGCTTGCATTGATGCTGTTAAAAGATATAGGGATCACAATCAGGGTATGTGTGATGACCTTAAGAGGCTAGAGAAAGATGTGAAAGATTATGTTAGGATTGTAGAAAGGTTTGAGGAACAGATTAGAGCTTTTCAAGCTAATGAACTTCAACACCACTATGATACTAACTATTGGAAGTGGGAGAAGAATGAGTATGAGATTAAGCTGAAAGTGTCTGGGGAGGAGAATGAGAAATTAAAAGAAGAGCTTGAGAAGGTTAAACTTGATGTTGAAAAGTTTACATGTGCTTCTAAAACCATGGACACCATCATTAAGGCTCAAATCCATGACAAGATGAAAGTAGGGATAGGGTACAATGCCACACCTCCACCCTACAATAACAACTACATACCTCCTAAGTCTGATTTGTTAGAGACCAAGGATAGAAAGGAACCTGAATTAAAGATTAATCTAGATCCTTGTGAAAAAGAAATAGTTGTGGAGGATGAGACTGACAAAGTAGACTCTGATGAGGAATGTGAGAGTCCATGTGTCAAGAACACTGAGATCAAAAGGAATGAAGAGAAAAAGGGAGTCCATTACAAACAGACCACAGTTGTGGCTCCCAATACCTGTAAACATTGTTCTTGTAAGAAATCTCAAGAGCTCAAGCCCCAAAAACATGATAATTAGAGGGGAAATCAAAGGAACTGGAATAACCAGTGGGCTATGAGACAAGGAGTTGACCTGAACAGAATCAACAGGCCAAAACCTTGCTTCATCTGTGGTAAGCTAAATCACTTAGCCAAACACTGTTATTTCAATCCAGTTAACCAAAGGTTTAATGCTCAAAGATATTTTCAAAAACCTGCTGGTTACAGAAAGAGTGGGGGATATAAAAAGTCTGTGAGGAAAGTTGTGGAAAAGAAACAAGTTAAAACCATAAACCATATGAAAAAGGCAGAAACAGAAAGTGTTAGAGTATGGATGCCTAAAGGTACCAATGATAATACTGCCAACTCAGCTAGTACTGCTAACAATGTTAGTACTGCAGGAAGCAATAATGTTACTAGCAGTGTTAGTACTGCTAACACAGTTAGTACTTCTTCAACAATTAATACTGCTTCTAGTGTTAGTACTGCTAAGTTAGTTAATACTGCTGAGAAGGCGAGTACTTCTGGAAGCAATGTTAGTGCTGCCAAAGTTAGCACTTCTACATCAGTTAGTACTGCTTCTAGACCTATCATCAAAACAAAGTACTCAAGCACTGATGTTCCTCACTTTGACAAGCTCATCAAAACAGAATGTAAGTATTTTGATGATCAAGGGAGACCCAAGACCACTATGGCTTGGGTCCCCAACAAACACTAATTGATTTCTCAGATGTGCAGGGCAGCCAACAGCTTAAGGGAAGAAGCATTTGGCATGTTGACAGTGGTTGCTCTAGGCACATGACAGGTAACATGGCCTGCCTTCAATATTCCAAATGAATTGATGGAGGACATGTTACTCTTGAAAATAATCCTGCAGAAGGTAAAAGAAGTGGTAAAAGTGATGTGTAAGATGACATTTGAGGTTTTGACAAGTGATGCACAGTGCAGAGTTTCTACTGCCTGTGTTCTAGTAGTTAATACTGCTAGTGCAGTTAATCCTGCTAGTTAATACTGCTAAGTAGTTAATACTGCTCTGTAGTTAATACTGCTCAGTAGTTAATACTGCTTGGTAGTTAATACTGCTCAGTAGTTAATACTGCTAGTACAGTTAATACTGCGAGGTAGTTAATACTGCTTAGCAGTTAATACTGCTCTGTAGTTAATACTGCTCAGTAGTTAATACTGCTTGGTAGTTAATACTGCTCAGTAGTTAATACTGCTAGTGCAGTTAATACTGCTAGTACAGTTAATACTGCTAGGTAGTTAATACTGCTAGGTAGTTAATACTGCTAGGTAGTTAATACTGCTTGGTAGTTAATACTGCTTGGTAGTTAATACTGCTCAGTAGTTAATACTGCTCGGTCGTTAATACTGCTAGTGCAGTTAATACTGCTAGTGTAGTTACTACTGCTTGGTCGTTAATACTGCTAGGTAGTTAATACTGCTTGGTAGTTAATACTGCGAGGTAGTTAATACTGCGAGGTAGTTAATACTGCTTCTGATAATCTAGGGCATATAAATACCCCTGTTTGCCCGCCCATGTTCATAACGACTCTTCACATTTACTTCTTCTCTCTCGTTCTAACCTAGCCTCCCCAGAATCTCTGTGCTTTTCTTTCAAGAATCCTTAGGCATCATGGAGTTTGTGGATGAGCACAATGAAATAGCCATGCTTCAGAAGCCGAAACAAGCTGCGGGATTCCACGATATAGTCGATTTTCTCAAATCCTCGCACATCTCCTATGCACTCACGGTGAGCCCAACAATCTATATCGAACATCAGAAACAATTTTGGGAGAATGCCACTGTTAGTGTTGAAGAAGGGCAGAAAACCATTCGAACAAGGGTTTGTGATAAACCCTTGAAAGTCACTGAAGAGGTTATTCGCATCTCCCTTCAGTTGAATGATGCTTCAGGTATATCTTCTATTCCTTCTGAAGACCTCTTTTCTACTTTACAAAGAATGGGGTATGAAGGTCCCATTGGTGTTTTTAAATTCTACAAGTCAAAATTTTTCAACCAATGGAGATTTCTTGTTCATACCCTGATGCACTGTATTTCCAAGAAAACTACTGGATGGAGTGAGTTCAGCAGTCCCATTGCATATGCCTTGGTCTGCTTATCCACTGCCAGAAAGTACAATTTTTCAGCAATGATCTTTAATGATCTTGTATCAAACTTGGAATCCAAAAAGACCTTTTTCATGTATCCAAGGTTTGTGCAAGAAGTTCTTAACAAGGAGTTGATGGACTTACCTCAGTTCACTGAGGTATATGTACCCAAATCCCCTAAAGGGAAGGTTTTTTCAAATATGAAAAGACTTCCTAGGGACTCGGAAGGAGTTGACACACCATTGTTCTCTACAATGATGGTTGTGTCCCACCCCTCTGAAGGTATGGCATCAGGATCAAGGCCCTCATTAGATCAACCCACTGATGACCAATCCCAACCTTCCATCTCAAAAGAAATCCCTCAGTCCATTCTTGAACAGCCCACTCCCACAATCACCAAAAGGTTTCAAAGAAGAAAGGTGCACAAGGCTCCTTCCCTTGATGTACCTACTCAAAGCCCTAAGCCTTTAAGCCCTCAATTGGAGCATTCTCCAATTGAGAATATCAACAGGGAAACCACAGGGGTGTCTCCCAACCCCAAGAAGGTGGTCTCTAAGGAGAAGGATGACCATATGGGTGCTAAGGCTGCCACTACTTCTGCTAGCACAGAGAAGGACAGTGGTAACATAAATAAGACCTTCCCCATGGCAACTCTAAATGAGAAATCATTAGGAGGACCCAGGTGCCAAGAAACCAAGGGGGCAGGTAGTGCTTCTGCTAGGCAGAAGGCTTCTGCTGAAACTTCCAAGGATCCTTTAAAGAAGGTAAATACTTCTAAACAAGGTGAGGATAGATATAACTATGAGGAATTGATGGAAACCTTAGGGAATATCAACTTGGATGTCATGGCACAAAAGAAAGAGATTGAGCAACTTAAGACTGTGGTCACCTACCAACAGTCTCAAATTGAGAAGCTCAAAAAGATGGTCACCAAGTTGCTGCACAAAAAGAAAAAGGCAAGATTTGTGCTAAGAAGAAGAACTTCAACTGATGATGCTCCCAAAAAGGGGGAGTCAGAGTCAGAAGCAGAACTGAAACTGAAGGGTCCACAAATTGAGGGGGAGACTGCTCACATAGAGACTGAGATGGAAATGGACTATGCACAGTTTAAGGGGGAGTCCAGTGAGACAGAAAAGGGGGAAGAATGTGTTAAAGCAGCAGAAACCACAGCAGTAGAAACCACAGCAGCAGAAACCACAGCAGCAGAAACTGTTAATGCTGCTGAGTTTGAACAAGCAGCAGAAACAGTTAATGCTGCTGAAGGCCAAACAGTCAAAGCAGCAGAAACTGAGCAGGAAGCAGTAACTACAACTCAAGCTGAAATAGATGAAGAAATTTACTGGATTGTAAAGAACAGTATTGAAGCAGCATCACTACATGTACTAAGAGAAGCAGTAACAGCCATAGCAGCAGAAATGGTTATTGCTGCTGAGAAACTTAAAGCAGCTGAACCAACTCCTGAGGCTGTCAAAACTCTTAAAAGAACCAAGATGATGTCAAAGAAAAGACCAAGAACCCAGCCCATAACTTCAAAGAAGAAAAATGAAAAGAAGCCAAGGGTGGAGTCATCTGCAGAAGAGGCCCAGGAGGAAACTGTGAAAGAAAAATCTGATGGAAAAGTTGCTGAAGAAGAAGTGGCAACTCCATCAGGGCAATCAGGCAATGTGCAATCACAAACGGATGCCCAATGTGATTTGTACATTACTAGTGTTGACTCTAACCCAATTCCACTTCAGGCTGAACCAATATCATCTAAGGCTCCTGAAATCATCTTTTGGGACACTTTGAAAGATGGTAGAAAGGAGTTCATTAGGATAAAAAGAGCTGATGGAAAATTTGAAGTCTTTTCTACTTGGGGAAAAATTGTCAGAACTTGCTCAAGATCAGACTTAGAAGAGATGTTCAAAGTTGGGATGAAGATATATGGAAACATGCTGACTGAGCAAGGGATGTCTATTTCTAAAATGGTACTTGAATTCTTGTGCCAAATGTTCAAACCTGAAGCAGTTCAGCATAGGTTAAACACACAGTTTCAAGTCATTACCAACTGGATGCTCTATGAAAACTGTGGAGTATATGTCATCTCCCTTGACTCTGCAACTCAAGAATACTATCTTGTGGATGAAATATACAATCACAGCATGAAGAGACTGCAAGGAATGTTACATACTAAGCTAACCTGCAACAAGGATTCAACAATGGGAAGATTCTTGGTAAAGAGGATTCTCAATCAGAGTCTAGGTCTAAGTCCTAATCTGTGTGTACATGATGACTAAGTTTTGGAAGCATCATCTGAAGAACTTGACTTCTTTTCCTAAAAGTCAAGTTAGGGGGAGATTGTTGGGAACTGAAGATATGCTAAGTATGGTTAGTACTGCTAAGTCTTCATTACTACTGCCAGTTCTTCGTTACTACTGCTGAGCAAGGTTACTGCTGCTAGATGAAGTTAATGCTGCTAGATGAAGTTAGTACTGCTAGACGAAGTTAGTACTGCTAGACCAATTTACTACTGCTAGACATGGTTAGTACTGCTGAGCTGAGTTACTACTGCTTGAAGACTGTGAAGGTTGTTAATGCTGCTGAGCCAAATCATCATTAATACTGCTGAGTTGATAAGTTTGGGATGCGATGCTTTTGGAGACAAATAAGGAATTGATCAAGATATGTTTAACGAAGATTCAGAAGATCAATTTACTTTTGATAGTTATCTTGTAATTACTTTTGTATAAATAGTATTGATAGATAGCTATTAGAACATACAAAAACAGAAGATAGATAGTATACAGAATTCGATATTCAAGAGTGAATTAACCTCAAGATCATAGATCCTATTTCTAGAGAAGTAGAAATCGTCTTGTTGAGCCTGTTCAACAAGATTGAGGTTTGGTGTAAAACTTGTGAGTTATAACTGTTTGATATATATACAGTTTATTGAATTTCTATTGATTGTTCTTTAATTGATTTAGAGTTCTATTCCGCAAGATTCTCTAAATTCTGTTTCTAAGAAGTTTAATTCTTGTTAAGAATCGATCCTGACAATTTTGATGAAAGTGTTTCATATCATTCATTTCTTGATGAAATTGTTTCATATATTTGTGTTTTTTTATGTAAAAACGAAAAAGTTTTATCAAGCTGGGAAAATATATGAAACAATTTCATAGGAATGAAAAAAAATATATGAAACAATTTCATAGGAATGAAAAAAAAATATATGAAACTACATAAAAACACAAATATATGAAACATTTTGATTAAGAAATGAATGATATGAACCAATTTCATCAAAATATATAAACAATTCATGAAAAAATTTCATTAAGAAAACCTATGAAATCCAAAGTTTACACGATAAAAAGTTTACAAAATAGTGGGCATATATATATATATATATATATATATATATATATACATACATATACAGGGTCAGGGGAAAACCTCAAATAAACGGAAAACTAAGAAACACTCTGGTAGCCATTCATGTGGACGGTATGCACTTGTGCATACAAATAATTTGTAACATACACACGTGAATAAGCACAAACACATAAAAACTAAAAAAACAAATTAGTTTACATGTATGCACAAATGCATACCGTCCAAATAAAAGTCTAACATGGTGTTCTTATGTTTTCCATTTTTTTGAGGTTTTTCCTTGAACCTCCCTCTACATATACATATACATATACATATACATAGGGAGGTTCAAGGGAAACCTCAAAAAATGGAAAACTAAGGAACACCCTGGTAGCCTTTCATCTGGACGGTATGCATTTGTGCATATAGGTAAATTAAATTATTTTTTTGGTTTTTATGCACTTATACATTATGCATTTGTGCATATGCACGGTGCATGTTACAAATTATCTGTATGCACAAATGTATACTGTCCAGATAAAGGGTTACAGAGTGTTCATTTAGTTTTTCGTTTATTTGTGATTTTCCTTTGAATGTGGCCCTACAAATCCTATAACACCCACACTAAAAGTATAGATTTTCTCAAACTAAATAGAATATAAAAGTTATAAAAGTTCATGTCATGGTCTTTAAAAAAAGTTAACATGTTAATTTGTTTACAAATTAAAACAACAAAAATGTTTAAAATGATAAAGTAAAAGAATATTAAAGAGTTATTTTTTTTATAAGCAAATTTTGATCTTAAATAGTCGCATTTGATTTTTGAAAGAATTAGATGAGTATTTTTTGATGTGGATCCACGGGTTGGACTATATAAATCAGGCCCGAAGCACAAACAAAATTGGCTGCCAAGATTTTTGGTGCCTTGTTCAGAAACCCATATTTAACATGCTAATAGACGATCTTGATACACATAATAATACAATGTATACAATCGATTCATACACTACATACATGATACATACATTTATTAATACACTTAAAATGTTTCCATACACCACATATACATACAAAGATGTTTGAAAAACTTTAATATGTTTTTCTTGTTATTGTGCAATTCACCAAAAATAAGACTTACATGAAATTTGGTATACTTCACCTAACCTATTTTTACATGAAAAGAAAAAGAAAAAGGAAAAGGAAAAGGAAAAGGAAAGTGTGTTATGGATGACAACCAAGATGCTAGATGGATGTACTACACCAACTTGGAGGGACAAACACACAAAATTGGATAGCTTCTTCTTCTCCTTTTGCTTCTTGTTTTTCCTTCTTTGTTGATATATATATACGTATATATCTCGTTCGATATATATATATATACACGTATATATGTATATTTCATTTGTGAGGAAATATTTGGGTAGCTGATTTGTTGATCCAATGATCTCGTAAACACGTTGTAACTTTCTCCCGGTTGGTAATATATCGAACTCATCTCTCTCTGTGGACGTACACTATCACACCGATAGTGGAACCACGTTAAATCTTGTTGTCTCGATTTATTTGCTGATTTGTCATATTTTATCGTATATTCGATAACTGCTAAATTTACGTTTGTGGATCGATATGAATCATTTGACTAAAATATATGATATTTAGATCTCGTTATTCCGCATTTGTTGTATTCGGTCGTTGCAACGTGATTTATTGCTATCACTTTGGGACCGTAAATCACTTGAATACGATATTGTAACTGCTACCGTCCTTACAAAAGACGGGCCTAGAATTTTTTTAAAGTGGTGACAACGTTTGACTGTAAGAAACAAATATATTTTTTCCAAAAGCATCATTGGTGGTGGTTAGTTCATTGTTTTTTCATAAGTGAGGTCCTAGGTTCAGTCTTTTATTGCAAAAAAAAATCAGAAACATAATAACGCTGAAATTAAAAAAAAACTACAAACTAAGAAAATGAGCGACTAACGCGATTCAAACTTGGGTCTGGAGTGGAAGAAAAGTCTTTGTTAGGACCAAAATGATTGTATTCAAGATTTAAGGGGCTTATTGTGTAAACCTAAAGTCATAAAAGAGAGCTTCAAAGGTCAAGTTGTTGACCTTGTATAAATAGCTTAGTTTCTTTGTATTTTTATTTATATACGGTAAATACAACAAATAAACTCACACACCATCCTCACCTTTGATGAGGTTTGAACCCCTGACCTCCTAGAAGGCCAAAGGCTCCGATACCGCTAGTCCAAATGCCCTTTGGTTTTATTTTGTAAGTGTGAGAGTTCATTTTTGAGTGATCAGATCCTAGAGAGAGATATATTGTTTAGAGCTAACATTGACAGCTCACTGTCTAAACATTCTAACTAGGGATATGTCTATTTTTTTTTTATCTTGATCTTGTATTTTGATCGTGTGGATTGTACTTGATTGGACTAACATTTGGTATCAAAGCAGAAATCAGTGGAGAATTCATGTGTTCTTGAAGAGATTTTAAAGTATTTTGAAGTCGACATTAATGAAGTCTGTGTTCTCGAGTTCTTATGTGATTCGTATGATTTCATGAGTGTTTGTTAATCAAACTGTTGGAATTTAACTTTTGATTCTGAATTGTTTTCGTGTTTCAATTTAGAGATAATATCAAGTTTTTTTGGATCGATTTGGATTTTTGGTTTTCAAAAGTTCTTGAAGATTTTAAGCAGAAAATCGAGTTGTGTTCTGAATTAGTTGAAAAGACAAGTTTTAACGTTGTTTACAATTTACGAACATGTCTGTAACAGTTTGCAGCAAATTCAGAAGGTTGTTGAAGATTTTAGTTTGATTGCGCTACTAGTACAAAAATGGGTTTTTGCCACGGTTAAAAACCGTGGCCGTAGGCTTTTAGCCACGGTTTTTTGAATCGATAAAATCGTAGCCTATCTTGCCGTGACTTTTGATACCCTTATGGCCACGTTTAAAATGTGTCACCATATCACATGAAAAACCGTAGCCATAGCCTAAAAACTGTGGCCATACACGTATCCAAAATTTGATGGTATTGGGGCATTTTTCCTATAACCGTGGCTATAAACTACTTATCGCCACACAAACTCATATTAAACGTGGCTATTAGAGACCTTTTAGTCACATGAGTAAACTAAAACCGTGACCATAAACTACTTATAGCTACACAAATGTTACTATAACCGTGGCTATAAACTACTTATCGCCACACAAACTCATATTAAACGTGGCTATTAGAGACCTTTTGGTCACATGAGTAAACTAAAACTGTGACCATAAACTACTTATAGCCACACAAACTCATATTAAACGTGGCTATTAGAGACCTTTTGGTCACATGAGTAAACTAAAACCGTGACCATAAACTACTTATGGCCACACAAACTCATATTAAACGTGGCTATTAGAGACCTTTTGGTCACATGAGTAAACTAAAACCGTGGCTATAAACTACTTATGGCCACACAAACTCATATTAAACGTGGTTATTAGAGACCTTTTGGTCACATGAGTAAACTAAAACCGTGACCATAAACTACTTATAGCCACACAAACTCATATTAAACATGGCTATTAGAGACTTTTTGGTCACTTGTAACAACCCAAATCCCATAACATACATCATATACCATAACAATCATACATATCATTGATTTACAACAAAAGTTACATAACAAACCAAGTACGGTCTCATTAGTCTTGACATTACAAAATATATAAAAGCTTCCTAATCAACATCCATCAAAAGCTTCTGTTGGAACCCAAATACACTTAATCAAGATTAACAGTCTATTAGTTGAGTTTAGAGTTTGATGCGGAAGCGTATTAAACTAACAGATATGTTTGATAGATATTAGAACGCACATATATAAAGAAAACAGTAAGGAATAAAAAGGATTTCTTGAACAGTTACTGTTATTCAATATATAATAAGAACACGAAGAACAGATTAAGAACTGTTGGTGTGTGTGAGAATATAACACTCAGATATTTGACAATAAAGTTTGAGAGTATTAGTGATTCCTTGTGTATTCGTTCTTAGGAAGATCTCAACATGAGACTTCCTTTTATACTACTCTTAGAAGACTATGAAGTAGGTCACTGTTCCTTTTACGGCATGAATAGTGAACTGGATGGTGTGAACAGTTGTTTGAGCCATGCGCATTTAATGGAGCAGATGTACTATTGGTAAATGCATTAAATGACGCAGACGTCTATTTTGTACCATGCCCTATTGAGTCCACTCAGAGCTTGACACGTGTTTTGACAGTACTTTTCCATGCAAGTTGATGAACGTATCCAGTAATATCTTCCAAGTCTTCATAGCAGACCACAGAGGCTCTGTAAGGCATTACAGAGGTTCTATGGTCTGACCTTCTGTGGAGCAGTCCACTTGTTTCCGAGTTGATCTTCTTGCGCACTACAGAGGTTCTGTGATTACCTCTGTAGCTTCTGTGGCTTTCTGGACTTGATCTTCTGGAAGAAGTGGCAGAGCCTCTGTGAGAGGCTTTTCTATACTTAGCCTATTTTTCACTACTTCTAAGTATTTCTATGATTAGGAAGATTGAAGCTAACAATCTCCCCCTAAGTAGTGAAAAATAAAAATTTGACTTTGAGTTTAGTTAGGCTAAGTTGGATAAGATAGAGGTTAAACAATACCTCGAAATTTCTTTCATTTAGAAATATGCCAGAGACATTTTACATTTGAGTACAATGAAAGATAAACTTTTAACTTTGTTTGCAGAGATTGGAGGTCTGAGAATCAGATTTTGGCATCTTTGAAATCATTGTAGCTTCTGTTGTCTCTTCCAACTTTTCTGATCTCTTTGTAGAATCTGATGCAGAGTTCTCTTAGGCGAATTGTTGCGTCAATCTCTCTTATGATTGTATCTGCAGCATCTTTTTCCATTTTCTTTGAACCTCTGTATTTCACAAGGCTTGCTCTGAACTTGTTCAGAGTATTTGTTGCGTACTTCTGACAGTCCATGCATACAAATAGTTTAGTTTCGCCTTGAGGGTTTTGAAATACTAACCCAAACCGTGGTTCTGTGATGATTGAGTTTGGTATGGCGTCTGGTGGGCAGCGATCCTCTGGTGGTCGTAGATCCAGATGTTTGAGACCGAGATCCTTTCCCAGCTGGAAATCTATCATGCTGTAGAGCAGAAGCTTTTCCCTCATCGCTTTTCTCAATACTTGATAGGCTCTGGTGTTTGCCTCTGTGTTGTAGTTGTCCTTTGTCCATTGCAGAAGGTCAGGTAGATCGTATGGATTGATGTTTCTTAAGTCAGCATCAGCGAAGGTAGATTCTGAATTGTTCTCTCTTCTGACTTTGTAAAGATTGTACCTGACCCTTGGATAGGTTCTTGTGAAGGAGAATCGGCAGAAGATCACCTTTTTGATCTTGTGAATTGAGAAAACATCTGCTTTGGTTCTTGGCTTTGTTCTCGTGAAGATGTTCTCAAATTCTTCTCTGATCCTTGGATCTGTCACATGATCTGTTGGATAGTTTGTCTGAAAGGATTGTTTGTAGAGGTATTTGTATACCACTTCTTCCATTTCTTCATGTGTTGGACCAGGTCGTGGAATTTGTCTTCTGAGACTCTCCATCTGTTGAACAACTTCTGCAGCTCTACCAGTTAAAGGAATTTCTGACAGAGGCTTCAATCCATGTGCCCAGTCAACTTCTTCGGGTTTTGGGGTTTGAAAGGCGTCAAACGCACTCTTCATCAGTTTCTCTGTTGGCTTTGACAATGTTTTCTTCTTCTTAGGCTCTTCTGTCAGTATCCCTTTGCCTTTATCTTTTGTTGTCGTGGCAGAACCTGTTGCTTCTGTGGGATTTGAGGTTTGCACTTCTGTAGGTTTGATGGAGGTTGCCTCTGTGGATTTTGACGATTTTGACTTAGAGGACTTTTGTGGCGATGGTTCTGTTGGCTTGACTTGCTCTGTAACCTCTGTTGGAGGTTGTTTGGTGACTTCTTCTGTGAGCTCAGTTTCTGTTGATGAAGTGTTGTCATTGAATCTTCTTGCCATTCTGAAAGCTAAAGTGAACCTGTGCCTTTCTTCTTCTCTCTTCACCATACGATCACTCATTGTTGTGTGCATCCTTTTCAGAATGTCAGAAGCAGAGGTCGTTGCTCTTTTTGGTTTGGTGGCAATCGACTTTCTTCTGGGTATGGTTTGGGGTGTTTCCACAGAGGTGGGTGTTTTCTCTGTGGTTGGTTCATCTGTTTCTTCCAAAATGATTACCTCAGGGGCGGTTGTTGCCTCTGTGGCTTGCTGTTCTGCTTCTGGAGTTTTGGTTTCGTCAGGAGATGATTCCACAGAGATGGGTGTTGTCTCTGTGGTCTTTTGGGTTTGTTGTTGTCGGGTCTGTTCTGGAGGTGCTTGACTCAGAGGTTCTGCGGCTATTGGTGGACCTGTAAGTCCTCTGCTTGCAGTTTTCTCTGTAGTTTTCTCCCCCTCAGGATGATCTGATGGACCAGGATGGTCATCATCATCAGAGTCATCCTGACCCTTGTCTGATGTACCCTCTGCTCTGCAGGAAGCATCGGGTTTCTTTGGCATTGTGGCTCCAGCAGCGATCAGTTTCGCGCAGACATCATCACAGAGGCCAAGAAGAGTTGCTAGCTCTGCCTCTGTTTTGAATCTCATCCTTCCTACACTTTCTCTGAAATCTTTGACGAAGTTAGCATTGGCAGTGGTGAAGGAAAGGATGACTTCTGTGACTTGATTAATCACATTTTGCCCAAGCTCTGTCAGTTGTGCTCTTGTCATGTAGTCTTTGGGTTGCATCAGCATGGTATTTCGCATGGCTTCTTCTTGAACTTTTTGTAGGGCCTTCTGTAGATCTGCAGGAGTGATGCCCGTTGACACTGAAGTCTGTTTGTTCAATTGATCAAGGAATTTGTTGATTGAGTTCTCAATCGAAGAAGTAGTTGTTGCGGCAGAAGTGGTGGATGTAGTAGCAGCAGACTTCATCTGTGAGATGGCAGTTTGCACCTCTGTGGACAGGTTGTCCATTTTGGTGTTTAGGTTTAGCAGTGCCAGTGATGTTGTCTCTGCAAAAGATTTGAAAGAGCTTTGCAACTCTTTCATTGTTTGGTTCACAGAGGTGACAAGGGTTTGGAACTCATCCCTTGATACTTGTGTTCCTTGTATAACCTCTGGAGGAACACATTCGTCTCCAGAGTGAGTCCCTGTTCCTGGGACACCTTCGTTCACCCTTGTTTGTACGATGGGGGTGGAAGGATTTCCTTCTGATCCTCGAGAGGAAACCTGAGTTTCGTTCTCTACAGAAGTTCTGTGAAGAACAGAGTCCAAATCCACTCCAGAGGTGGGTATTGGAATGTCCTTCTGTTGACTAGGAGACTTGTCTAGAGTCTCTTCGTCTCTGTGCTTACTACTTCTCTCTGAAAGAAGGTTTGGCCTTAATGTGTGCGTGACAGAGGAAACGAATTCCTCTGTAGGGTGTTCTTGTGTGATCTGGGGCGATTGATCACGAACATTAGGTGAGTCTCTTTGAGGAGACTCCCTAGGAATGGATTCCCCGGTTTCTGTAGGCACAGAGGTTGAAAGAGTAACCTCTGGCTGGATGGGTTGGGTTAGGATCGAGCTGTGCTGCTCTTTTTCAATAACTCCTTCTGCAGCTAGACCTGCGGAGTTAGAAATGTGGGTTGCACTGGGAGTTGGGTTTGGTTGTGTGCCTTCTTCAACTTCGGCATCTTTTCTTGTTTCTTCTTCTGGTTCTGTGGAAGTTCCTTTCTCTGTGCGCAAGGAGTCATATATGTGATGAGATCCGTATAAGCTCATGACATGAGGATGATAGAGACCTTTTCGTATCCAGATAGCCTCTTCTTCATCTGAATCTACCTCTGAGATTTCTATCCCTGTTTCTGTGGTTTCTTCTGCAACCGTTGCCTCTGTAACTTCAGTTGTATTCCACTCAGCTTTGGTTTGTTCTGTATCTTCTGAAGCTTGGTTTGGACTTCTTCTGTGGACGTCCAATCCTTGAATGAAAGGGTTTTGTAAAATCACAGGGGTTTCGGCTGGTTGATTTCTGGGTGTTGTGTCATCTTCTTGTAGATGTGTGTCAATGCCAGAAATGAAGAAATCTTGCTCTTCTGGAGAGTGGTGGTCGAGAGGTTGTGCCGTCCACCCTGCTGTATTAAGGGTGTTTGCAATTTCGGAGTTCTGTAGGAAATCATTCAGGTCTCCCTGGTGAGCAAATCTATCTGGAGATTGATAGGGTGATTGATATCCTTCTTCTGTCATTCCTATTTCTGCATCTTCTTCTTCTGCAGTTTCACCCTCTATGATTGCCTCTTCTGCAATGGTAACCAATTTTTTAAGTGATTTACCATGCTTCTTTTTGGTTTTCCTCCTTTTTGGTTTCGGTGCCCCTTCCTCTGTTGATTTGGATCTTTTATTTTTCTGTTTTGTGAAAAGGGGAGGAGCAGAGGAGCCAATATCTGTGGCATGGGGAGGTGAAGGTCTATCTTCTGCTGTGCTAGTTGATGTGCCTTCTGCAGTTTTTCTCTTCTTAGCATTTGGAGTAGAAGCAGAGATCTTTGCTGAAGATTTCTTTCCCATTATTTCTGCGCGTTTGGCTATGAAGCTGAGTTGAATAGCCATGTGTTTTGCTAACTTTTGATCCTTTTCTGCTTGAGTGGAAAGAGGTTTTGCTATCATTGTTCCTAGGGGGACACCTAAACGCGGGGGTGTCATAGGACTCGGTTTTGGAGTTCTATGATCGCGTATATACTCTTTCTGAAGGGATTTGTTCGATGCGTAGCGCAGAAGTTTCTTTGACAGAGGTCTGCAGTGTGAGTAGCCATCAGCATGATCAGTGGGGGTATTTTTGTTCATCGGGAACTGTTTGGGAGTTGGCCCTTCCATTGGCCAATTTTGGATTAGCAGCAGAGGTTCGAACAGTACTCCCAATATTCTTTGGAATTGCAGAGGTGGTAGAAAGTTGGGATCGTTCTCTTTGACCCTTTTCGAGTTTTTCTTTCTGTCGATGGTGTTTATGATCTCTTGCATCATTATGGTCGCATAATCTAGTGGAAGATCATAGTAAACCCCATACATGATGCTCAAGATTTGATGTGAGCTCTGGTCAATACTCCCTATCTTTCCTGTCAGGCATCTGTTAAGAATAGAGAACAAAGTGTTCCACAGAGGTGGCAATCGGCCTCTGCGGAAGTCATTTCTCTTCCGTAGTTGGGTGTTGTACCCAAGCATTTCCACGAATCGACAGAGCTCTTCGTCTGTTGGTTGCTCTGCATAACTTTTCAATCCCAGAAGACCCCTTGTTGGTAGGTTGAATTCAAGTGAGAACATTGTTCTGTTGAACTTGATTTCAAGATGCTCAGATTTATCAGGTCTTGAAATGTACCCTTTGATAAGAGAATCGTCTTTATAAAATCGGCAGCTTTGCCAAAATTGGTTCAAATAACGGACTGGAATTTTGTTAGGGGTTCTTGATAGTAGAGGGAAGAGGATATGGTTTTCCATGATGTTCAGAAGTATGGCATGGGCTTCGCCGAAAGTAGTGGGTGAGGGGACCAAATAGCAGTTGTTGGATTTGATAGGAAGAGTGGCTTCGAAATGATCCTTAGCTATGAAGTTTTGCAAGTGTGTCGTCGGAGCAAAATCTGCGGAGTCCCCGGAATCTTGTTGTTCAATATCTCTTGCAAGGCTGGGGTTTTCAGAATGTTCTGAATGAGCAGGGGAGTTTTCCGTTGAGTTCGCCGGAGAGAGTTCAGAGGATGTAGCTCGAGAAGATGAAGCCATTTGCAAGTGTTTTGCAGGGTTTCGCCGGAGAAGAAGATGAGAGTTTGTAAAAGGTTTTATGTGAGGGTAAGCTTTGTTTTTATAGGATGGTAAAACGGTAGAATTCGAAAGAGTAAAATATATGGCAATGGATTAAAGTTTGGAATCCGCACTCGAGTTTGAGCGGCGGGTTCAACTTTCCAAATAAAAACGTTCCATGTACGCCCAATGAAAATGGGACACGTAGGCCTTGTCAGAATATGACAGGACGTCGTGCGCGGCCCATTAATGCTAGGCGCGTGAGGTTGATTTTAGCCATATGAGTTTCACTCGCAGTAAAAGTAACCGTTATTACTACAGAGATGCCCAAGTAATCAGATTGACAGAGCTTCTGTAGTTTACAGAGGCTCTGTGATCTTGAAAATCTTTGATGTTTATCCCTTTTTCATATATCTCATTGTTATCATGACTTCTGTGAGGTTCTTCTTTAACCAAAACATTTGTAAAGGCATTGGAGAGGATAAAATCGGATTTTTGTGAAGAAATTTGCTTCGCAGAGGTTTTGTGGCTCTGTTGGAACTTGCAGAAGTTCTGTGAGGGCCAGCAGAAGCTCTATGAGAGAAAAAATCTCATAACAAAAATTTTATTAGTATTTTTGATCATCCAATTTTTGATTTGGTTTAAGAGATGTTTTTCGGACATATTTGAAAGTTTGTGTCCGAGAGAACTGTTAAAAAAAACGGTTTGTTCGAGAAGGTCATGGTCTGCGTTTTCGGTTTCCGAGATAACATTCCAAAAGATCGACAGAAGGTTAATTTGTGATCACAGAGCATATTTTCTGCAGAAGCTCTGTTGAGCTCAGCAGAAGCTCTATGACCTTAAATTTCTCCTAATTCGAATTTTGTGAAACTTTTTGAGCTTTTGATTTTTGAAATGTTATTCACAGTATATTTAGGACATATTTGACAATTCTTGTCCTAGAAAATTGTTTTCCAAAAACCTTTTGTGCGAGAGACATACCTTTTGGTTCTTCTTTTCTCGGCAGTGATATCTGACTTCCGTCGATATGGAGTCATCGACATCTTTCTTTGGCTTTCCCTTGAAAGTTTTATCTCTTTAGATCATTTCAGGGTTCCCTTCTGCTCCCCCTTGATCTAATCACCTCTGTAGATCAAGTAATTTCCTTTTGCTCCCCCTTGACCTAATCACCTCTGTAGATCAAGTAATTTCCTTTTGCTCCCCCTTGACCTATGCTTGGATCAAAGAATGATAAGTTTTGCATAGAACATAGGTCATGGTCTTTCAGAGGTTCTGTAGGGGTCGTCAGAGGTTCTGAGTTGACTTACAGAAGCTCTGTGATTTTAAGAACTATTTAAGGTTTTAAGAATTTACATACAGAAGTAGAATCAATCAAAGCAATAAATTAAGCAATGTATTTACTTATTATTTACAGAAAATAAAACTATACTTACTGAGGATTTTCACACCATGTTAATCATTCCTATCTTACCCACCAAGAAGTTGAATCTTTTCTCGTCTAGTGCTTTGGTGAATAAGTCAGCGAGTTGATATTCTGTGGGCACAAAATGCATTTCGATTGTACCGTATTCAACATGATGTTTCAAGAAGTGATACCTTATATCGATATGCTTGGTTTTTGAGTGTTGCACAGGGTTGGCAGAGATAGCAATAGCACTTTTGGAATCGCAGAAGATGGGTATTTTGAACAGAATGTGGCCGTAGTCTTTTAGCTGAGTCTTCATCCATAGAACCTGAGAACAACAGCTAGCGGCAACAACGTATTCAGCTTCTGCAGTGGATGTGGAAACACAATTCTGCTTCTTGGAGGTCCAACTGACTAGTTTACCACCTAGGAATTGACAACTCCCAGAGGTACTCTTTCTGTCGAGCATGCATCCTCCATAGTCTGAATCTGTATAAGCTTTAAGACCAAAACCAGAGTTCTGTGGATACCAGAGACCAAGATTTTTGGTCCCTTTTAGGTATCTAAAGATTCTCTTTACGGCATCATAATGTGATTTCTTTGGATTAGCTTGATAGCGTGCACAGAGACATGTGGCATGCATAATGTCAGGTCTGCTTGCTGTTAAGTATAACAGAGATCCAATCATGCCTCTGTAGAGAGTGCATTCTACAGAGATGCCATCTGAATCTAAGAATAACTTGTTTCCAGTGGCCATTGGAGTTTTCATTGCAGAGGCATCAGAGAAGCTATACTTGGAAAGAATGTCAGAGACATATTTAGCTTGATTTATAAAAATTCCCTCTGATGATTGTTTGACTTGGAGTCCGAGGAAGAAAGTTAATTCTCCCATCATACTCATTTCAAACTCACTCTGCATGAGTTTTTCAAATCTTTTACACTCTTCTGAATTAGTAGACCCAAAAATTATGTCATCTACGTATATTTGTACAAGCATTATCTCACTACTTTTGCGTTTATAGAATAAGGTAGTATCTGTTGTACCTCTGTTGTAACCATTGACTAGAAGAAAGGTAGAAAGTCGTTCATACCATGCTCGTGGAGCCTGTTTCAGTCCATATAGAGCTTTTTCAAGGTAGTATACATGCCTTGGAAACTTTGAGCTTTCAAATCCTGGTGGCTGATTAACGTAGACCTCTTCTTGGATTTCACCGTTGAGAAAAGCTGATTTTACGTCCATCTGATAGACTTTAAAACCTCTGTGGGCTGCGAAGGCTAAGAATATTCTTATTGCTTCGAGCCGTGCGACAGGGGCAAAAGTTTCATCGTAGTCTATGCCTTCTTCTTGTCTATATCCCTTTGCTACTAATCTTGCTTTGTTTCTGATGACCACTCCATCTTCATCCTTCTTGTTTCTGTAGACTCATTTAGTCCCAATGGCCTGTTTTCCTCTTGGCAGAGGTACTAGAGTCCATACTCTGTTACGCTCAAATTGCAAAAGTTCTTCTTGCATGGTGTCTACCCAGTTTGGGTCATCTAGGGCTTCAGAAATCTTCTTTGGTTCTATCACACTAATAAAATTTGTAAAGAAACAAAAGTTAGCAGTGGCAGACCTTGTTTTTACTGTGTCAGAAGGTTCTCCGATTATTTGGCTTGGAGGATGGCTTTTTGTCCATTGAGTTGTGCGTGGAAGATGATCATCAATGTCATTCAGACTTTCTTTAGAGACTTCTTGTGTTTCTTCTTGTGTAGCCTCTGTTGTTCTTCGTGCCTTGGTGGTTGATTCTACCGTTTGTGGAATGATTGGTATGAGTGGTGGTGGAGTTTGTTCCTCTGAGGACGTATAGTCTTGGTCCTCGATTTCCTCTGTAATTGGTTCTTCTGTGGTTTGTGCAACTTCTATGGTCGTTTTCCTTGATGTTTCATCTTCTGCACTTTCTTCTGCTTCGGCAATTGCATCTGTAGTATTTACAGAAGAAGATGAAGCATTATTAGGACCAGTTAGAGACAAACCTGTAGGATTTTGTCCGACAGAGGATGGTTCTTCAGAAACCCTGATTGTTCCAACAGAAGGATCAATGTTTTCGTGGAGCATCTCTAAAAATAGAAGATCCAAGTCTTCTTTTGCTTGTGAGATGACAGAGGATTTCCCTTTAATTCCGAGTTCTGAACTGATTTGTTCAGAAGTCATTTGGAATGAATCATCAAAAGAAACATTGATGCTTTCTACAATCTTGTGAGACTTTGTAAGGAATGTTCTGTAGGCTTTGGAAGTGGCAGAGTATCCAATGAATTTGCCTTCATCTGCTTTTACATCAAACTTTCCTCTTGAATCTCTGTCGTTTAAGACGAAGCATTTGCATCCGAATACATGGAAAAATTTGATGTTTGGCCGCCGTTTGTTAAGCAATTCGTAAGGCGTCTTGAGGTGTCTTTTCACAATGGTTGATCGATTTTGAGTATAACACGCAGTAGAAATTGCTTCTGCCCAAAAGTTCATTGATAATCCGCATGCTGACATCATAGTTCTTGCGGCTTCCACAAGTGTTCGATTTTTTCTTTCGACAACACCGTTCTGTTGTGGAGTGCGAGCTGCAGAGAAGTTCTGTGATATTCCTTCTGTTGAAAGATAGGCTTCAATGACAGAGTTTTTAAATTCTGTGCCATTGTCACTTCTTAACTTCTGTATTCTGCAATTATAAAGAACTTGGATTCTTTTCATTAGATTTATCAATATATTTGGAACATCTGATTTCTTTCTAACGAATTCAACCCATGTGAAACGCGAATACTCATCAATTAGGACAAGTATGTATTTCTTGCCACCTAGGCTCTGTATGGCAATGGGACCGCAGAGGTCGACATGAAGCATGTACAGAGGTCTAGTGCAAGATACATCTGTTTTGCCTTTGTGGGAAGCTCTTTTGAGTTTTCCCATCTCACAGGCAGAACATAAATGATCCTTATTGAATTTAACATTTGGCAAACCTTTAACTAGATCAAGTTTGACCAGTTTTTCCAATGTGTGAAAATTCAAGTGACAGAACCTGTTGTGCCATAACCAGGCTTCTTCACTTTTGCAGGCAACAAGGCAAACTTTGTCTTTGTTCTTTGAGTTGAAGTTCATTAGATATAGATCACCTATTCTTTCAGCTCGCAGAAGTTCCATACTTGTTTCTTCACTTTGTAGAGAGCAGAAAGTTCTTTTGAACAACACATTGAATCCTGTATCACAAAGTTGACTTACACTGAGTAGGTTGTGCTTAAGGCCATCCACATATGCAACTTTGTATACAGAAACGTCTTCTTTCCTTATGACTCCATAGCCTTTTATGTGTCCTTTCTTGTTGTCTCCAAAAGTCACAGATCCACCATCTTGTGTTTCTTTGTACGTGGATAGTGTACTTCTGTCACCAGTCATGTGCCTTGAGCATCCGGAGTCTAGATACCAGATTGGCACATACTTCTTCTGCAGGACAATCACAGAGATTTAGGTACCCATATCCATATGGGTCCAATATTGTTAGAGTTTTTCAAGTTTGCCTTGGCATTCTTGAAATACATTTTGTTCTCTGCAGAAGAGTCAGATTGTTTCTTTGTGGGATTTGACTTTTGAATTGTCGTAGAGAGTAAACAGACTTGACTTGAAAAATGATTATTAAGTTTAGACATAAGATCAAAGCAATGACAGTATTGAATATGAGATGTAATTTGCTTGAACTTTTCATTGAACTTTTTAAACTCAGCCACAGAGGCATTACATTCTTTCTTTACATTAGATTTCCTATTACTAGAAGATCTATGAATACTCGAATGTTGTTTGCAAAAGCTCTGTTTAGGACCTGCCTTCTGTGGGTTGCTTCTGTGGTGAACTTTTTTCATCACTGTCACAGAAGAAAAAGATTTATTAACCTTGGGTTTTGAAAATCTAGAACTTATAGGATCAATAGAGGTCTTCTGTAACATTTTAAGCTCAGCAGAGGTTTTGATATGTAGATTCAATTTTAGAAAATCTTGGCAGATTGGAATCTCTGTGAGTTTCTCTTTTGGAGAAATAGTTCTGTGAGGAACTTCAGAGGAGAATTTGACATCCTCTGTGTCACAGTGAATTATCCCTGATTTGAAATCAGTCTCTGAGTTGTCAGAGGATGAATCGTCCTCGTATACAGAGGTTGAGTCAATTCTTTCAATAGAGGCTGGATTTTCTGAGCATGTATCGTACGAGCTTTCTTCCTCTGTAGAATAGTTTTCATAGATTGCAGAGGTTTCTAATAAGATTTCTTCAGTGAGAGTTTTATCTATAGAAGATGTACAGAAATTTTCTAAAACGCTTGATTTCCATATTTCCAAAATTTCTTTTTCAATTAAATTTTTAAAGTTTTCTTCTGAAAAAATGGGTTTAAACTCAGGAGCTTCTGCTGATAATTTCTTTTCAACGTTTATCAAACAGACAAAAGCAACCTGTGTTTGGGTCTCTGGTTTACCAAACTTGAAGATACCAATCTGATCTTGTGTTTTCAGATATTTCTTTGGTTTGATACCTCTATTGACAGAGGTTGAAGATGATGAGTCTGTGTTTTCAAACCACACGTTAATCATCTTCTTATGTTTCTTCAAGTAAGGATCCACAGAGATTTTCGCCCTTTTGCTTACAGAGATTAGATTTGGAAAATCTGGTTTGTTCGTTTTTCCAATCACAAATAAAGAGGACAGAGGTTTGTTTCTTTTGCCTTCAACACCTAGGGTGATATCATCATACCCTATACCTCGTCTTCCTATTTGTGAGTTTACTTTTTCATAAACTTTCTGTGCATCTTTATAGTTTTTAATCAAAACTTCTCTTCTGAGTAAATCTTGCCATAATACCTCTCTTTCTCTTTGAAAGTATTCTTTAAGAGCTCTTATGTCAGTAGTTTCGCTCCTTGAAACTGAAAGTTCTTTTGTTTTATCTTTTAAAGTATTGGTTAATTCAGAAATTTGTTTTTTTAAAGGATCTAGAGTTTTGTTCCAATTCTTTTCTATTCTCTCTTTTTCCTCAAAAATCTTTGCTTTTTCTTGAGTGAGAAGCCGTACTTCTCTCTCATTGAAGGTGAGTCTTTTCTGAATAATTTGATTTATCTCTTTCAGTTCAATTAATTCAATGTTAATTCTAAGTGTATTATCATCTACAGAGGTAATACAAGAGTTGGAATTTGAAGTAGATACCTCAGAGTCAGTGCAGGAGTCGACTTCTGCCATGCCACAGAAGAGGGCATTGGCGGTATGTTCATCGTCAGAAGTAGAGTCTGACTGGAAGTCTTCTGTGTTCTCCTCAGAATGTCCTTTTGCCATTAAGGATTTTTGAGCATAATACTCGGCTTTCTTTTTGTAGAAAGCAGAGTCCCTCTGTGGGCGATTTGATCTGCTTCTGCATTCATTCGCAAAATGGCCTGGTTTGCCGCAGTTAAAACATCCTTGAGGAGTGTTTCCTGTTCGATCATTGGACTTCTGTAGGTCTCCGCCTTTCTCTGATCTACATTCATTTGCATAGTGACCAGGTTTGCCGCATTTGTAGCATTCTTGCTGCGTGTGGCTTACCGAGTCATCTGACCTCTGTCGGTCATTTCCTCTGTAATGTCTTTCGCTTGACCTCTGTCGGCCACTCGATTCTTCTTCTCTTCTGTCATCTCTTCTGTTTTCTCTATCATATCTTTCATTTCCGGAACCTCTTCTGTTTCCTCTGAACTCTTTTGTCAATAGAGCTAAAGATTTAGCTAGTGACGCAAGAGTTATTTCTTTTTCTGCTTGCTCTTCTTCTTCACTGTCTATTATCACCATCTTCTTCTTCTCCTTCTTCTTCTCCTCTGTGGCTTTTTCATTTCTTGGTCTCTGTGCATCTTCTTTAGTTTTACTAACCAATGCATATGGTACAATGGTTAGTGTTTTAGCCTGTGCTATTTGAGGTTCTTGTGCGGCTAATGTTCCGTAAAGATCAGAGAGAGTCCAGGTGTCTAGATCTTGATTTGTCTGTAGGGACATAGACAGTTGGAGCCATTCTTCATTTAGACTTTTTAAAAACATGACATTGTTTTCTTCAGAAGTTCTGTCAATGCCTGATTTTCTGCACTTGTTGATTAGAGAGTTGAATCTGTCGTATGTTGTTTGCAGAGATTCTGTTGAAGAGGCTCTGAATGCATGATATTCATTGATGTACTGTGCTCTTCGGGTTTTTTGTGTTTTAGCACCTCCTTCCAACTGTCTTTCCAGTTCTTTCCACAGATCATGCGCTATTTTACATGAATCCAAGGATTGAAAGAGTTCGTTGGGTATTGCCATAATCAATGTCCTCTTGGTTTTCTGAGCAACTTCATCTTCTGCTTTATCTTCGGTTGACCACTCCCCTTTTGGCTTTGGTTTTTGATGTTCGGGGATTTCGGCAGATTCAGCAGTAGCAGGTATACGAGGTACTACTGTCATGGGAATAGGAGGAGGATTGTACAGATATTGTACTTGATTTTTTTCAGTGCCCTCGAAAAAATGGACCATTCTTATTTTCCACTGAGGATACTCATCTCGAAGGAGACTAGGAGGTTTAGTGAGAGAACCAGTAGTAAAGAAATTATTTGTATTTGTCATTTTTGAAGATTTTAGAAAGAAGGTATGACTAAAGAGTTACTTCGATGAACTTGAAGATTTTCTGAGTTTAAGCAGTTTCCAGACACAATAATATCTATCACGAATCTTGATAAGTGGATCACTTGATATTGAAAATCAAGAGTGGCTCTGATACCAATTGTTGGAACCCAGATACACTTAATCAAGATTAACAGTCTATTAGTTGAGTTTAGAGTTTGATGCGGAAGCGTATTAAACTAACAGATATGTTTGATAGATATTAGAACGCACATATATAAAGAAAACAGTAAGGAATAAAAAGGATTTCTTGAACAGTTACTGTTATTCAATATATAATAAGAACACGAAGAACAGATTAAGAACTGTTGGTGTGTGTGAGAATATAACACTCAGATATTTGACAATAAAGTTTGAGAGTATTAGTGATTCCTTGTGTATTCGTTCTTAGGAAGATCTCAACATGAGACTTCCTTTTATACTACTCTTAGAAGACTATGAAGTAGGTCACTGTTCCTTTTACGGCATGAATAGTGAACTGGATGGTGTGAACAGTTGTTTGAGCCATGCGCATTTAATGGAGCAGATGTACTATTGGTAAATGCATTAAATGGCGCAGACGTCTATTTTGTACCATGCCCTATTGAGTCCACTCAGAGCTTGACACGTGTTTTGACAGTACTTTTCCATGCAAGTTGATGAACGTATCCAGTAATATCTTCCAAGTCTTCATAGCAGACCACAGAGGCTCTGTAAGGCATTACAGAGGTTCTATGGTCTGACCTTCTGTGGAGCAGTCCACTTGTTTCCGAGTTGATCTTCTTGCGCACTACAGAGGTTCTGTGATTACCTCTGTAGCTTCTGTGGCTTTCTGGACTTGATCTTCTGGAAGAAGTGGCAGAGCCTCTGTGAGAGGCTTTTCTATACTTAGCCTATTTTTCACTACTTCTAAGTATTTCTATGATTAGGAAGATTGAAGCTAACAACTTCTTACACTTCATCCTCTCCTGCCGATCCTTAACCCGGAAAACATATTTTTAAAACAGAAATGAGGGTTAGACCAAACGGGTCTAGTGAGTTAATCCCGGTCCTTTCCAAAATCATTATAAAACCTTTTATGTAAATCCTTTATATCAAAATAGTTTAGATAAACCTTTGGTAATCCTTTCGTAAATATAAACATGCCACACGTATTTAAATACCACAACAAGACTCGTGCTCAACTCCTCCTCATCCTCGTTTCCAATGGCCATATTAGTTGGTTGCAAGCCAACTAATAAATCAACGCCGTACAACAACTACGACACATCATCGGTCCGCACACCGGAACCCGGCAATACACCAGTCCGCTCACCGGAACCCGGCAACACACCGGTCCGCTCACCGGAACCCGGCCACAAGTGCACTCGTGTAGTGCAAAGCTTATATAAATACAATATATATCTCATTACATCATATTGTCATTTATATACACATAACCATTTTCCTACCACATAGTCATCTCATATATATATATACACATATATATGTATCCCAGTTCATAAACGTTTTAAAGCAAAACTCACCTCAATCGCTTATCCATAAACACTTCCAAGCTTTTCTCCAAAAGATTCAATCTTTCAATCCAAAGCCACAGAATCTGTATCAGATTAAATACAAATATCGCCTTACTAGTCAACCACATAAAGCCTACTAAAATCTTATCCTCAACAGTTCTCCCTTCAACGATTTATTACGGGGGTTCCGCTACCCGGTTAGCGGATGGGGTCAAGGGGCAACGCCTTGCGGGGTTTGGGGGCGGCCCCCCAGGAAATTTTCGGAGAACTTAATCCATCAATACATTCAGAAACTATATCCGGACAATACCAAAACTACCGGGACTCCACAGTACCGGGATTTAACTATACCGGGAGTTCACATTACCGGAAGTCTACACTACCGGAAGTCTGTTATACCGGGAGTCAACTCTACCGGGAATTCACACTACCGGGATTCCATACTACCGGGAGTCCATATTACCGGGACTCCACCGGAAGTTGACATCACCGGGAGTTGATACTACCGGGAGTCTCAAGAACACAGTCGGTTTCCCAAAATACCCAGATTCAAATTAAACCTATACCACTTCAGTTTAAACATTCTAATCCGATAGAAGTCTAATACTACTGATTATAGACATAAAACATAAAGGACTTACCTCAAAATCACTTCCAACCAAGCCAATTGAAGCCCTAACCGTACGAACTCTTCTTCTGCTTCTTCTCGTCTCCAAACACACACTCACACACTGATATTTCTGCTGAATGAAATATCTGAGATCCTAAGGGAATAATATCAAATCCCATTTTACCATTTAAACCTTGCACTATTCACTAATGTTCAACACCCCTTTAACTTATTATTTTACCCTAACTTACCCTAAGCTTCATTTTATAAAGTTAACTAGATTTAACGGAATTAGGATTTACTAACGAACTTATCCGGGGTGTTACACATGAGTAAACTAAAACCGTGACCATAAATGTAATACCCGATAATTTAGTGATTAAAATAAGTTGATTATTAAATGTTGAATTTAATCATCTTAGAAGTTTAGGGGCTTCTTTTGGTATCTTGTTTAACTCATAGTTTGAATATATATATATATATATATATATATATATATATATATATATATATATTATTTAGAGATTGAGTCTATCAAAGAAACTTAGGTCTCCTTTTTAGATGAGGATTAGGATTTATATTATCCTTATCATTAGCTTTAGATTTAGCCTATATAAGGAGTTAAGAGAATTAATTGATCTTTTAGAATTATTTGAGTTCATAGTTGCCATAAAGTTGGATCAAGAAAGAGTTTTAGGGTTCAAAAGTTGAGTCACGTTTTGGAGGTAAGTTTTTCAACCCTAATTTGCATGTTAATCTATTTGTCTAAATTTATTTACGTTTTTAGGGTTATGGGTTTCTCACCATTAATGATGGGTGTAACTTAATTTGAGTTATTCAAAAGAAATTATGTTATTTTGATTAAAATATCAATAAATTAGTATTTTGCTTAAATCATCATATATATGTGGTTTGTATAAAAACAGTATACAAATACTTGATTGTTTTGATGAATTTTAAAATGGGTTTTTAATATATAAGAAAATTTGGGTTTGGTGATCAGGTGAAGAAGACACCGTCTTCTTACTAAAGTTTGAGTATGGACAACTTAGGGGTTGTTTATCAACAATAGCTAATAAGCGCTGTCTAGAATAAGAGGTCTGACCAGAATAAGCGACTATGTCTAAAATAAGTGCTGACTGGAAAATGAGTGTTTACCAAATATTTTGGATTTGGTGTTGATCGACAAAAAAAGACCATTTTAACCCTATATATATAGTGAAATGCTAAATAAAATGCAATTATTTACTAGATATTATGTTTAAATGATTGTTGAATAGACAAAAATTACAAATAAATACAAGTGTTGGGCAAATAAAAAATCATTTAGACGTTATAAAAATTAAAATAAACATTAATTTATAATATTTCATGTATAAAAATATTAATCTTTGCTTAAAAATATTTTGTTTGCCGTAACCTCTTTCTCTCTAAATTATCGTAGTTAAAATATTCCATTTAATAAAAAATTGCTTAAAATATTCCACTTAGTTGGGGTATGCGTGTAGGGATGAGAGAAAAAGTGTACAAGTGTTTTTTTTCTCTGTAGTGAGTGAAAAAGAAAAGAAAAAATATTTTAAGGGAAGAAAAAGTTTGTAGTAAGGGTAAATAGGAGACATGGTCGCTGAATGTGGTAAGAATAGGGGTTGTCTCTTACTACAGACAGATGTACGGTCAGCACATATTGATATTTCTCATTTTAGTAAACAAACTCACCTTTTATTTGAATAAGAGATTTTTTAACGGTAAGAGGTATTAAGAGGTTAGTAAACAACTCCTTAGTCTTCCATTTATAAATATTTTGACACCTGCAGTTTTGACCCCCAAAGTTTTGATAGCTGCAGTTTAACCCCTGTTATTGAAATTATTTTTCAAATTCAGATTTAAAAACAAAAAGAGGTTTCTGTTTATGGCAGTTTTGGTCCCTGTGCCAGAGATGCTTTACCGTACTATTCCAAAATATTTAATTTAAATATTTTACAATTTTAAAACTATATTCAAGATTTTAATACATTTTAATTTAACTAACTTCAAATCTTTTATAAAATTCTATGCTTTTCGAAATATACTTATCTTTTAGTGATAAAAGATTTTGTAAATATGAGAAGTAAAACGAGTCGATTTTTATGAACTAAAAGTATATACTATATAGCGTTGTCAAAGATTTAATATTCTTTTTGGTAATTAATACCAGGATCGTTTAAGTTGGGATGTTAGGACTAAGGAATTATAATTATTTATTTTTAGTGGTAATTAGATATGTTTGTATATCTTGGGCTTTATTGGAAGGGTGTAAGGGATCTCGGAATTTTTAGCGGCTTTTAATTTTGTCGGATATCGTGTCAGGTACGGATTTTCGTACTTCTTTCAGCGACATTCTATTCCATATTATTGGATAAACTATCTTCGTTAATAATTATTTTGACTCGTTTGGCAACTGTTTCGTTTGGTTTGATATATGTATCTTTGAGATATTCTCGAAATAATATTCGTTGACGTTTGAAACCGTAGTATTTGAAAGCCTTGACTTGGTTCTCTTTGTTTACTTGTTATGTGATGAATCACGTTTTTGATTGTTTGATTTATAAGATCTTGATGCATGGTGAATATATTCGGAGTTGAGTTGTTTATATTCATCCATGCATACTTAGAACCCTTTGTTAGATAGTTGGAGAGTAGGAATACCGAGTTAACCACCTGTATGGGTACTACAGGCATGCCATTGTGGCGCCAGTGGTGTGACACTATCCGTGGCGGTGTGATTAGTCCACGGCGTCTCCTTCCGATTTTGGTGTGCTCTGATGTGAGTTGGGTGGTATGACGGTGATTTTATTCAGGAGGCGTATGGGTCGGCCCTAGGACTTTTGGAGCTTTGTTATCGGTGTGCGATGTAGTGCCATACATGCCACTGATTTTGGATACACTTGGAGTCGCGAATCCAGTGTATTATGATTTGTTTGGATATCCTTTGTTATGTTTTGCTCCGTGTAGGAAACTCGGTATGCATAAACCAACCCCTCGTTGCTTCAGCCTGGAATTCATTCTTGATTACTCTGGAGTTTGGTGGTGTTTCCGTATTGGGGAATTTTGAAACTTTATTTTCCATCTCATTTGAATTTGATCTTTTAATTACGTTGTGTTTGTTTATTTTGTAATCTCAATCCGTATTGGGCATTTGGCTCATGCTGTGTTTTTCTTCCGGCGGGTATCTAGCTGGGGGCAATC
The DNA here is from genome assembly GCA_033807775.1 of Saussurea involucrata. Classification (NCBI taxonomy): domain Eukaryota; kingdom Viridiplantae; phylum Streptophyta; class Magnoliopsida; order Asterales; family Asteraceae; genus Saussurea; species Saussurea involucrata. Next base: position 76,054,548 of record CM066318.1, on the reverse strand, counting down.
GGGGGCGTGTGAATAGAGGATCACCTACTTATGAGAATTTTAAATTATTTATTTGAAGTTAAATTTAGTTTTAGAATTAGATTTATTTTAGGTTTTAAAGTTTCGTTGATTTTTGACTTTTCTCTTTCGATGGCATCAAGTTATTTTAATTTCAAACTATGTCGGTTGATTTAATTTAAGGATTATTAGAGTTTGATTTTATTATTTAGAGATCCCGTTTCCGCTGCAGTTTTGGGGTGTTACAATTATGGTATCAGAGCTTAGGTTCGATTATGTAGATTGCCTTTAGGTTTGACCTGTGAGTTATGGGTAGAATTGGGGTTAAGATTCTTTTATTTAGTTGTTTAATTTCTCATGCTCTAATGTTGTATATGTAATAGTGTTGTTTACGTGGACTTAGGATGGTTCGTCGATCTCAGCGTATGGCTAACAGGTGTAATCAAAATTCGCGAGTAAAACCTGAGGCTTCTGATGCAGACGTTAATGAAGGTCAAGTGGATCCAAACTTGTTAGCGGCAGTGAATCAAGTAGTAGCGACTCATTTGCCTAACATTGTGGCCCAAGCTATTCAAGCAGCTTTGCGACAAGCTAATATTGGATCGACACCAAATGTACAAGGAGGCGAGCATCCAGATCCCGGAGCATCTAATCTAGTGGGTAGGTCAGCATCGACCGGAGACATTCACATATGGCTAGAAAGATTTCAGAAACAGAAACCCCAATCATTCAGCACGGCACCTACTCCAGTGGACGCGGAAAATTGGATCTCTCACATACAGAAGATTTTTGAGGTTTTAGGAAGTCCGGACGTGCATAAGGTTAAGTTGGGAGCGTACAAACTCGAAGGTGATGCTCAAAGGTGGTGGCGTACAATTAGACAGGCGAAAGGCGATGACTATATTAATGGTCTCTCATGGATGGGATTTCGCGAAGCTTTCTATCAACAATTCTTCTCGGCTGTTGATAAAAATGCATATGTAAGGGAATATGCCACGATTCGTCAGCGGGGTGATGAGTCTGTCTCGGAGTATTTGGCACGATTTTTAAGGCTTGCAGGATTTGCTGGAACATTAGCAGGAACATCAGTAGAGCAAGCTGAAAATTTTAAATGGACAATAAATTATAAATATCGCTCTAAGCTAATTAATGAAAACTTCACCGATGTGGCACAAGCAGCAAATGCGGCTAAAAATATAGAGATGGAACGACTTGATTATGAAGCCTCAACACAAGAAAGTAGCAAGAAAAGAAACAGGGACAGTCAACCGATCCAACAAGAAGAGAGAAAAACACACCAACAAAGGAATGATCGCGAGAACCGATGGAACCGTAATGGTAATAGTCGTCAGGATGCATGGCGTGGGCAGAATCATCAGCAAGGTCAGGAACATAATAGAAATAACCACCATGGACAAGTTAGTACGGGTAACCCAAATAACATTCCAGTTAAGCCGTGCAATAAATGTGGGTCTTATCATCTAGGCAAGCCATGTTATCGAGCGTTAGGAGCATGTTTTTCTTGTAGTCAACGAGGGCACAAAGCTAAGGACTGCTTGGTGCAAAACAACAACAATAACAACAACAATAATAATAGTGATGGTGGAGACAAGCAGCCTAATGCAAATACAAGTGGCAATACAAGTGGCAGGGTGTTTGCTCTAAGCGGCAGTTAGATTGAAAATGCTTAAGGTACCATTTAAAGTCGTTTATTATTATTATTATTATTATTATTATTATTATTATTATTATTATTATTATTATTATTATTATTATTGTTATTTTGTGTTAGTGATGGGATTGAATTCCGAGGACGGAATTTCTTTAAGGGGGGTAGATTGTAATACCCGATAATTTAGTGATTAAAATAAGTTGATTATTAAAGGTTGAATTTAATCATCTTAGAAGTTTAGGGGCTTCTTTTGGTATCTTGTTTAACTCATAGTTTGAATATATATATATATATATATATATATATATATAGATGGATAATAAATTGTAAACCGCTAAATGTGTGTAAACTTGTAAGCTTTTGGATTTCATAGGTTTTCTTGATGAAATTATTTTATGAAATTGTTTATTTTGATAAAAATGTTTCATATCATTCATTTCTTAATAAAATTGTTTCATATATTTGTGGTTTTTATGTAAAACGGAAAAGTTTCATCAAGTTTCATATGAATGAAAAAAAAAATATATGAAACTACATAAAAAACATAAATATATGAAACAATTTCATCAAGAAATGAATGATATGAAACAATTTCATCAAAATAAACAATTTCATTAAAAAACCTATGAAATCCAAGTTTACACGAAAAAAAATTACAAAATAGTGAGCCTATATATATATATATATATATATATTATTTAGAGATTGAGTCTATCAAAGAAACTTAGGTCTCCTTTTTAGATGAGGATTAGGATTCATATTATCCTTATTATTAGCTTTAGATTTAGCCTATATAAGGAGTTAAGAGAATTAATTGATCTTTTAGAATTATTTGAATTCATAGTTGTCATAAAGTTAGATCAAGAAAGAGTTTTAGGGTTCAAAAGTTGAGTCATGTTTTGGAGCTAAGTTTTTCAACCCTGATTTGCATGTTAATCTATTTGTCTAAATTTATTTACGTTTTTAGGGTTATGGGTTTCTCACCATTCATGATGGGTGTAACTTAATTTGAGTTATTCAAAAGAAATTATGTTATTTTGATTAAAATATCAATAAATTAGTATTTTGCTTAAATCATCAAATATATGTGGTTTGTATAAAAACAGTATACAAATACTTGATTGTTTTGCTGAATTTTAAAATGGGTTTTTAATAGGGAAATTAATTAAAATACCCCAAGTTTGACTTTGACTTACCAATATACCACAAATCTCGCTCAGTTTATCGAAATGCCACAAAATTCCGCGGTGGGCCCCGCGATCGCGGGCCCCAGCCCACGTGTCATACGAGTTTGGCTAAACAGCCCGCGTAGGTCCCTCAAGAATGCCCGCGGTACAGGTTTGGCTCCTGCCCGCGGAGGATGCCCGCGATCGCGGGAAATCCCGCTACGTGTCAGCATGGGGTTAACCCTAAAAAATTTTGTGAGACAAACCCTAATCTCTTTCTTATCGCCGCAACTATATAAGAGAGGTGGGGGGACCAAACCGGCCACACCTCATTTTTTTAATCAAATTCTCTCTTCTCCTCTCCCAAACTCTCTCAATTTTGTCGTGTGGAATACGCGCTCGGGTTTTTTGAAGATGGCTCGTATTACTCAGTTGGTAAGTTTTTCTTAAGTTTTTTGTTCTTTTTTATATGTTGTTATTTTAAGTTAAGATATATGATATGTATGTTGTTAGAGTGTTTATAACTTGTTATATGTTTGAATATGATATTTGTTCTATGTTTAAATTTTAAAATATATGATATGTATGTTTTTATGTTTGAATATGATATTTCTATGTTATAATGTGTATGTTGTTATAGATGTTAGAGTATTTTTATAAAAAAATGTTAAGAGTGTGTTTTTATAAAAAAATGTTAAGGGTGTGTTTTTATAAAAAAAAATGTTAAGAATGTGTTTTTTCAAAAAAAAATGTGAAGATAGTGTTTTTTATAAAAAATTGTTAAGATGGTGTTTTTTATAAATATAATTATTAAGAGTGTGTTTTTATAAAAAAAATGTGAAGATGGTGTTTTTTATAAAAGTATTTCTTAAAAGTGTGTTTTTATAAAAAAAATGTTAAGATGTAACGTCCCAAAAATTACAAGGAATTTATAATTTTTAAAAATGACATTTCATTAATTAAACTCGTTAAATAACCCAAAACGTTTCGTTTGCAACCCAAGAATAATTATTCTCTAAAAACAGTAAACATCGGAATAAATAGTTTAAAAATGATAATTATAAAACGATATAATAATCACCTCTTCACGCGCGCCAGTGTGTACCCGTCACACCTTGGAGCTACTCGCACCTGAAACAATGATTTATTGGGAAAGGGTAAGCACGAAGCTTAGTGAATTCAACCACCATAGATAACACAGTTATTCCACACTACCCCTATAACAGATAGTTGCACATAAACAAGCATACAAGTCTACGAACAAATCATAAACATGCATACCTACCCCTACGCCACCCGCGTATAACATCTTGGGCCCCACCGAGATTCTACGCCACCCGCGTATACAATCTTCGGCCCCGCCGAGTTCCTACGCCACCCGCGTATACAAACACCGGCCACCGAGTCCCTACGCCACCCGCGTATACATGACAACGCCACCCGCGTATACATGTCAACAAAGGTCTAACTAGCCACCCCACTATCTAGCCCCGCATCACAAATAATTAAGGCTACCACACACGAGCTACAGTAATGTAAAACAACCAATATTAAATATAGTGAGAGAACTCACCTCGTAAACGCGCCTAGCTCACAAACAATAATTCAAGCTTCAAAATCCAATATCACCTCCCAACACCTAAACGAACATTAAAATGCATTAACACAAGACCCGGACCCTAAAACACGACGCACGCTTAAACCGTCACTTAAACGACTTTTCGGTCTAACCAAACAGGTCTGTTCGGGACCTGATCCGACCTCTTTAAACCCAGAAAATCCTCGATTAAAATACATAACTAGAAAGTACTCTGAGTTAGGGTTCCAAAGACATATTATACGCCCCCTAACGATGTTTCTACATATTATTACGGAATTTATAAAAACAGTTCACAGAACAGTGAAAAACAGCAGCTATCGGTATAAAACGACGATTTGGCCTATGCTACGTTCCGAACTGGATTTTCCACAAAACAGAGAAAAGTTACTAGACTCAGAATGGGAACTTTTGGCACTGATTTCACCCCAATACGACGTTCCTATAAAAGGTTATGGCTTTCCCAAAACAGTGGCAGAAACTGTGACTTTTAAAACGGAACGCGAACTGACAAATCCGGACCTGCTGTATAAACAGCCAATTTACGCCTAGCTAGAGGCCGAACCGGACTTCCGCTAAAACACAAAAAGTGTGCCCGGCACAGAATGTGAACCGTGGGCACCGGATTCGCCTCAATCCGAGCTACGACGGAAAAGTTATGGCAGAAATACGAACTGGACAGAACCCTTTTATTCACATAAAATGACGATTTATAAAACGGTTTAAAGTTTACGCGATTGGGGTTAAGGCTTTAGGTCACTAAGGGCTGGACTAACCCAATCACCACCCACGGCCACCCCAAGCAGTGGCGGTCAGCGGCGGCGTGAAGGCGGCAGCCGCCGCCGGCGGTGGTGATGGTTTGCTAAAACAAAACGGCGATGCAAAAGGGACGATCTCACTAACGACCCTTGGGTCACACACTCAACACCAAGTCCTAACAGGAACAGCCCTGCCCGTCGCAGCAACCGGAGTGGTGGCGCACGGCGGCGGCGCACACCGCCGGCAGCCATGGCTGCAGCGGCGGCGGTGGTTTTGTGGTTATTCAACGAAAAGGAAAAACGAATGAACGGAAAGAAGACTTACCTCTCGTCGATGGCAACACAACCCAAACACAGCGAGACCCGACTCCCTTCACGACTCGCTCTTCGTCGTCTCTCTCTCTCTCTCTATCTATCTCTCTCTCTCGCCGGCAGGACCAGCGGCGCCGGCTGTGTGGCGCACTCCGGTGGCAGCAGTAAGAAACGGTGGGGAGGGGGTGTAGGGTTGTTCCACGGCAGCCACAAAAGGGAATGGGGAAATAGAAGATAGGGTTTCTTGTGGTTTGTTTTGCGCCGTGAATTAGAATGAGAAGGGGGAGGGGTCGGTTTCTTTCATGGGCCGACCCCATGCAAACTATTTGCCATCTTACCCCTTTTAGTCCCTAGGCTTTAAGATGATTTCAATATTCTGCCCAATTACGTTAAGAATTACCCAAATAGTCAACTGTCACAAAACTAAATCGTTTTAGGTCCTTGCCGTTTAACCCCGTTAAATAAATAAAAGCGTCGAGAGAAAAAATTAAATTAATAATTAGGACATACCGGGATACGGGCTTTACAACTCTCCCCCGCTTGAATTAGACTTCGTCCTCGAAGTCTGCATCCGCAAACAGCTCCGGATAGCACTCCCGCATCTCAGCCTCGGGTTCCCAAGTCCACTCAGAACCCTTTCGGTGTTGCCACTGGACTTTCACTAACTGGAATCTAAATTTCTCTGTACGCTTGGCGACATCCCTAACTGGAATCTAAATTTCTCACACCGACTAAAAAAAAATTCTCGGATACTTTTCTTACCAACAAAACTCCTTCAAGAACACTGAAATTATGATCGGAAGAACATTCCAACAACTGGAATCATTCCTAGTCAGACGACTTCGGTTGTCTCCCAACCTTAGATATTCCATACATCCCGATTCAAGTTTCAAGCTCTAACCATTCTAAAGTTGCTCACCAATATACCGTACAGGATACTCGAATCCGATCATTCCTACCATTAACTGTCGATTAACTTCCACGAGTTCTAAAAGACTCCCAAAATTTATTTCACACGAATCATCAAACCAGTAAATTTATAATCACCCACGAAGGTCATTCCACCATAACCATTCATCACAAGTAAGCATCTCAGGGTCACTACTACCATCAACATAATTTCCTTAAAATCGACTACAACTCTCCAATTACACTAAGGTGTTTGGCCTTAAGCCCAAAAGTCGACGCCCTAATATACTACTTACTTAAAAAAAAAGGTTACTGCGCATTTATTCTCTTAATTACAAAGGGCATCATTCCATTAACCGACACTATTCGGTCTACACTAATAACACGTGTGGAATACCCAATCTTCCATCGTCTACTTATCCTCCACGCTCACTCTAGGAAACCTAGTTACACTGTATCAATATACGCCTTAACGCCTACCTCCCAGGTACGTCTCAAGGCCCGGCACATCGGAACTACCTCTCAGGTAAGTGCCCAAGACTATATCCTCCCAGTGCCTACTGGAAAGTCAAGGTCATAACACATGAATACCGGGGTCTCACCCCGAGATTCCCAACCGACCATTACCAACGACTACTAAATTATAACCTTCGACACTACCCCAACGATCATCCCATCAAAGCAAACAAGTACACACCTGTACTAGTAGGTTTACTATAGTCGTTCCTCCTTGTGATGGCTATTCAGGGTAGATATTACAACGAGTTATTAGCACATAATAATTCACACTAACAACGCTCACGCTCAACTCCTTGGATTCCTCGTGACTTTCCCCGACCCGAGCATTGATCCTGTGTTTCCGATAGTAGGAGCTCTACTACTACCTTCCACACCTATCATCACTCGTTCCGAGTTCCATCCGACGGGTCCAAGTAGTTTCTCGCCGATAACTACACACATATGCCCGCACCGGCATATGTACACACTCTTCCTAGCTCCCTAGAAATTCCACCCAACCCCACTACCCTTGCTATGACGAAATCCCCACTAGTCATGACGAGTCGCCTCGCGAATGCACAATCGCACACAGTGTAAAACCAGATAGACATTCGAATATAAGATTCTATCCTACAACGGTTGGACTCAGACAAGAGCTGCGCAATAGAACTAAATCCGACATTCTAAGGCTATTTGGTTCCTACCGCATACAACCTATAGTGCATTCACTTAACAACTTATCAGGGCTAGCATGAACTCCTATTAGCAAACAACAAACATGCAGTACAGTGTAATAAGCACCAAGCAATCTAGCATACCTACTCATATGTAAACACTCTTCCCAGCTCCCTAGGAATTTCATCTCATCCCACTACCCTTGCTACTACGGAATCCCTACTAGCCATAACGAGTTGCCTCGCGAATACCCAGTCGCATGCAGCGCGAAACAAATAGACATTCGAATACGAGATTCTATCCTAGAACGGTTGGACAGAAACAAGAGCTGCGCAAAAGAACTAAATCGAATATTCTAAGGCTATAAATTTCTTACTGCATACAACCTAGAGCGCATTCACTTAGTAACCGATTATAACTAGTATAAGTCCCTAATAGCAAGCAGTACAAACTACAGCATAGTATTAACAACAGGCAATCTAGCATGCATACCCTATGATCTAGAAAGCAATTTTGCATACGTACTCATATGTAAACGCTATTCCCAAAAACTTTAAAGAAAATTTTATGGCCGCAAACTTGAGATCAAACACACTGAAATGCGTTTGATTCACTCAAGCCGTGCTCTGATACCAAGTTGTAACGTCCCAAAAATTACAAGAAATTTATAATTTTTAAAAATGACATTTCATTAATTAAACTCGTTAAATAACCCAAAACGTTTCGTTTGCAACCCAAGAATAATTATTCTCTAAAAACAGTAAACAGCGGAATAAATAGTTTAAAAATGATAATTATAAAACGATATAATAATCAGCTCTTCACGCGCGCCAGTGTGTACCCGTCACACCTTGGAGCTACTCGCACCTGAAACAATGATTTATTGGGAAAGGGTAAGCACGAAGCTTAGTGAATTCAACCACCATAGATAACACAGTTATTCCACACTACCCCTATAACAGATAGTTGCACATAAACAAGCATACAAGTCTACGAACAAATCATAAACATGCATACCTACCCCTACGCCACCCGCGTATAACATCTTGGGCCCCACCGAGATTCTACGCCACCCGCGTATACAATCTTCGGCCCCGCCGAGTTCTTACGCCACCCGCGTATACAAACACCGGCCCCCGAGTCCCTACGCCACCCGCGTATACAAACACCGGCCCCCGAGTCCCTACGCCACCCGCGTAGGCCCCCGAGTCCCTACGTCACCCGCGTATACATGACAACGCCATCCGCGTATACATATCAACAAAGGTCTAACTAGCCACCCCACTATCTAGCCCCGCATCACAAATAATTAAGGCTACCACACACGAGCTACAGTAATGTAAAACAACCAATATTAAATATAGTGAGAGAACTCACCTCGTAAACGCGCCTAGCTCACAAACAATAATTCAAGCTTCAAAATCCAATATCACCTCCCAACACCTAAACAAACATTAAAATGCATTAACACAAGACCCGGACCCTAAAACACGACGCACGCTTAAACCGTCACTTAAACGACTTTTCAGTCTAACCAAACAGGTCTGTTCGGGACCTGATCCGACCTCTTTAAACCCAGAAAATCCTCGATTAAAATACATAACTAGAAAGTACTCTGAGTTAGGGTTCCAAGGACATATTATACGCCCCCTAACGATGTTTCTACATTTTATTACGGAATTTATAAAAACAGTTCGCAGAACAGTGAAAAACAGCAGCTATCGGTATAAAACGACGATTTGGCCTATGCTACGTTCCGAACTGGATTTTCCACAAAACAGAGAAAAGTTATTAGACTCAGAATGGGAACTTTTGGCACTGATTTCACCCCAATACGACGTTCCTATAAAAGGTTATGGCTTTCCCAAAACAGTGGCAGAAACTGTGACTTTTAAAACGGAACGCGAACTAACAAATCCGGACCTGCTGTATAAACAGCCAATTTACGCCTAGCTAGAGGCCGAACCGGACTTCCGCTAAAACACAAAAAGTGTGCCCGGCACAGAATGTGAACCGTGGGCACCGGATTCGCCTCAATCCGAGCTACGACGGAAAAGTTATGGCAGAAATACGAACTGGACAGAACCCTTTTATTCACATAAAATGACGATTTATAAAACGGTTTAAAGTTTACGCGATTGGGGTTAAGGCTTTAGGTCACTAAGGGCTGGACTAACCCAATCACCACCCACGGCCACCCCAAGCAGTGGCGGTCAGCGGCGGCGTGAAGGCGGCAGCCGCCGCCTGCGGTGGTGATGGTTTGCTAAAACAAAACGGCGATGCAAAAGGGACGATCTCACTAACGACCCTTGGGTCACACACTCAACACCAAGTCCTAACAGGAACAGCCCTGCCCGTCGCAGCCACCGGAGTGGTGGCGCACGGCGGCGGCGCACACCGCCGGCAGCCATGGCTGCAGCGGCGGCGGTGGTTTTGTGGTTATTCAACGAAAAGGAAAAACGAATGAACGGAAAGAAGACTTACCTCTCGTCGATGGCAACACAACCCAAACACAGCGAGACCCGACTCCCTTCACGACTCGCTCTTCGTCGTCTCTCTCTCTCTCTCTCTCTATCTCTCTCTCTCTCTCGCCGGCAGGACCAGCGGCGCCGGCTGTGTGGCGCACTCCGGTGGCAGCAGCAAGAAACGGTGGGGAGGGGGTGTAGGGTTGTTCCACGGCAGCCACAAAAGGGAATGAGGGAAATAGAAGATAGGGTTTCTTGTGGTTTGTTTTGCGCCGTGAATTAGAATGAGAAGGGGGAGGGGTCGGTTTCTTTCATGGGCCGACCCCATGCAAACTATTTGCCATCTTACCCCTTTTAGTCCCTAGGCTTTAAGATGATTTCAATATTCTGCCCAATTACGTTAAGAATTACCCAAATAGTCAACTGTCACAAAACTAAATCGTTTTAGGTCCTTGCCGTTTAACCCCGTTAAATAAATAAAAGCGTCGAGAGAAAAAATTAAATTAATAATTAGGACATACCGGGATACGGGCTTTACATAAGATGATGTTTTTTATAAAAATAATTATTAAGAGTGTGTTTTTTTAAAAATGTTACGAATGACAACTTAGGTCCCTAGGGTTTTAAGAATGACAACTTAGGTCCCTAAACTTTTAAGAATGACAATTTAGGTCCCTAAACTTTTAAGAATGACAACTAGGGTCCCTAAACTTTTAAGAATGACAATTAGGTCCCTAAACTTTTAAGAATGACAACTTAGGTCTCTAAACTTTTAAGAATGACAACTTAGGTCCCTAAACTTTTAAGAATGACAACTTAGGTCCCTAAACTTCACATGCCACACTCAAAAACATCTATATATAACACTATTATATGTTGAAATAAAATAAACCGCAACATCTATATATAACACTATGATATGTTGAAATAAAATAAACCGCAACCTATCTATTTATAACACTATTATATGTTGAAATAAAATAAACCGTAACATATCTATTTATAACACTATTATATGTTGAAATAAAATAAACCGCAACATCTATATATAACACTATTATATATTGAAATAAAATAAACCGCAACATATCTATTTGGATTTTGTCAAACGGGTGTAAATAGCCCTAAAGTATGTCGGGATTTAAGCAATCCTTGTGATTCCCCTGCTACCTGGAAGTCCAATAGATTGAGTGGTTTCTTTTCTAAAACTAAAACAAACGAATAGTTATCAACACAATAAACCAAACAAGCAAAAACATCTATATATAACACTAACTATAACATCTGTGAATGACTATGTAGAGGGATTTATTTAACATTGACTTGACGCTAAAGTGCAAAGTTGGCTACATCGAGGAGTTAAGAGAGCGCTTTAGGGGATTAGGTGATCGTGCAGATACCATTGAGGCCATCTTTAGAAGGACACGTTTCGGGCCATGGATGGATGTGTCTTACTCTGGTGGCGACCCTACGCTAGTGTACATGTTTCTACAGTTGGAGGTCTAGAACTCCAACGCTGAGCCGGAGGAGATGCATTTTGATTTCTTCGGCCATCGATTGTATTTTGGGCGTCGTGAGTTCTGTCTAATTACAGGACTACGTTTTGGAGAGGCTCCCCCCTTCCTCCCTTAGCAGACTGCTCCTTCGTTCCTAGGGTTTGGGGCATTTCAGCATCTCGTTTGAAGCTGAAGGCAGCCCGGGACATGATGAAAGAGGGCCTTAGTGCCCTAAGCGACACCGATGCTGTCCGTGTATGCTTGGTGGTGATCGTGGATATGGGCTTCATGGGCCGTGAGTATAGCCAGACTGCTTCCGAGACGGTCATTAGGGTGTCACATCCCAGGCCAACCGTACCAGATATTGTCCGCTTTGTCCACACCTGAACTCACGGATTTAAAACGCGTCTGATAGGGGAAGTATCAAGTCCCTCTTATAAGGCAACCTTTGTTCCCCTCCCCAACCAATGTGGGATCTTACAATCCACCCCCCTTGGGAGCCCAGCGTCCTCGCTGGCATACCAGTCCGATTCCCGGCTCTGATACCATTTGTAACACCCCCCTTACCACGACACAATATTGTCCGCTTTGCCCCACTGGCTCACGGCTTTGTTCTTGGCGGCCTGGCAAGGACTTCGCAAGGACTTCCCAGGAGGTCACCCATCCTGGTACTACTCCCACCCAAGCACGCTTAACCACAGAGTTCCCAAGGAACCCGCATGCTTGTGGCCCCAAAACGCGTTGTGTCTGGTAAGGCCAAGGTTTACTAATATACCCAGCATCTCTCATGTCCACGGCCGATGTGGGATATGCCTAAGGTGTTACACAATTGTAAGATCCCACATTGGTTGGGGAGGGGAACAAAGGTTGCCTTATAAGAGGGACTTGATACCTCCCCTATCAGACGCGTTTTAAATCCGTGAGTTCAGGTGTGGACAAAGCGGACAATATCTGGTACGGTTGGCCTGGGATGTTACAGAATTTTACAAAAACAGGACACGAATCTGTCACGTGCAGACCTGCTGTGAAAACAGCCAATTTACGCCTAGTTAGAGGCCGAACCAGACTTCCGCTAAAACACGAAAAATGTGGCCGGCACAGAATGTGAACCGTGGGCACCGGATTCGCCTCAATCCGAGCTACGACGGAAAAGTTATGAACGAAACAAAACATGGCAGAAAAACGACTTCCACATAAAATGACGATTTTTGAAACGGTTTAAGATTTAAGCGATTCGGGTTACGGTTTAGCTTATGAAGGCTGGACAACCCACGCACCACCCACTGCCACCTCCGGCAGTGGTGGTCGGCGGCGGCGGCGGCAGCCACGGCTGTGGTGCCGGTGGCGGTTTAACGGTGGTTCGACAAGTAAAACGGCGAGACGACCTACAAACCTAACTCGACCACCCCACACATACACACACACACACGACCCACGGCTGTGGACCCGCCATCACAGTCACCGGGCTGGAGGCGCACGACGGCGGCAGCTGGCGGCAGCCATGGCCGCCCGCGACGGCAGCGGTGGTGGTTTTTGCGGTGGTTAAACGACAACGAAACGAAACACGACAACGGAACGGGGACTTACCTCTCGATCGAAAACGCAGCAGCAAGAACCTCGACGTACGACTCCTCTCTCTCTCTCTCTCTCGTGTCTTCTCCCTCTCTCGCTGCACTCTCTCTCTCCGGCACTCACAACGGTGGTGGCGGTGGTTCTCAGCGGTGACGAAGACAAAGACACGGAGAGAGGGGGGAGAGGAGTCGGACGTCGAGGTTCTTGCTGCTGCGTTTTCGATCGAGAGGTAAGTCCACGTTCCGTTGTCGTGTTTCGTTTCGTTGTCGTTTATTACAATAAATTTTAACTATTAAAAATAAGCATTTTAATAAATAAAACCTCATTAAATATCCAACACCGTTTCGTTTGCAAACGTAATAATAAATATTCTCGTTAATAATAAACAGCGGAATTAAATCGTTTAAATAATAATACTAATCTCATAATTATAATACCTCTTCACGCGCCAGTGTATACCCGTCACGCCTTGGAGCCACTAGCACCTGAAACCACATTAATAGGAAAGGGTAAGCACAAAGCTTAGTGAATTCCATCACATGCACAGATAGCAATTATATACACATCACTCCTATCCGCACATGAGCAACAACACCACAGTTACATAATGCAAGTAAACACATACAAGTAATTATGTACCCAACTCCTCGGTCCCACCGAGTTCACACAACATTTCCATCCACTTCCTCGGTCCCACCGAGTTCTCGGTCCCACCGAGTTGTAATGTAACACACTCGTCCCACCAAGTTCCCACAACGTTTCTATCCACTTCCTCGGTCCCACCGAGTTGTAATGTAACACACTCGTCCCACCGAGTTCCCACAACGTTTCTATCCACTTCCTCGGTCCCACCGAGTTGTAATGTAACACACATTTATACTAACCATTTAACCCAAGCAAATATTACGCACCACAAACAACTAGTTCACACCACAAGTACTGTAGTACATACAAACTACCATAACATGCATACAATTCCTATCTACACAGTGAGAGAACTCACCTTAAAGCAACGCAAAGCTCTCGCAATCAGCAACACCAACCCGCCAACTTCCCTCACCTTTTTCCACCTAAAAACGCGTTAACAAACGTCAAAGGGAAGTCCCAACCCAAACCACAATTACTAGCTTACAAACTAAACATTCCAGCTTTTAATCTACAAAACACAGGTCTGTTCGGGACCTGTTTAACCCCTTTTTAACTGATAATTCCAGAAATCAAATTCCATAATCACAAAGTCCCATGTCTTAGGGTTCCAGGGACATATCGCACGCGTTCTAACGATGTTCCTAGCATCCTATATGAATTTTACAAAATATTTTCAACGTCAAGGTTTTTCATCCCAAAAAGATCGTATGCAATAAAACTACTATTACCAGGTCGGTAGTTACGCAAAAATGGACACGCCCGTCCCACATATGAAAATCATGTTGAAAATCATTCCATTGCAGCTCAGTTTACTCACAAAACGCAAAGCGAAAATAAATAATTTCTTTTAAAAAAAATGAACCGTCACGGTTCTAGTATGGATTGACTCATGGCATGTACTTAAAGTAACAGCTCGACCTTACACCGGGTGCGACAAAAGTGTGCACATAATTTCAAAATCAGTCCCACGACATTTGACCCCAAAATTTCTCTTTTTAAACATAAAATGTCGTGGCACAGGGTTCACCAACAAATTTTTACGCGCGTCGGTTAGTCATACAAAACGATGAAACGGTTTACAAATATATTTTTGATAAAACACAACGGTCTCGTGCAAGTTTCAAACTTAAAGATAGAAACCAATCCGTTTCCCTCATTTGCAAATATCGACTAAAACCTCATAAAATCTCAAAAGGTGGGGTTCTTTAAATTGATTTCCAAGATTTCCCCAAATAGTCACATAAACAAATAAGATATGCACCTCGTGAAATTAAACCCACACGACTCAACATGCCGTAAAACAAAACTTATTTTACCCAAATCACTCAAATAGTTTTATACAGACATCGTGGAATGTAACTTTCCGTCTCAACTCTAACATATGTGGAGGAGTTCCAATGTTAAAGTCACAAGCCGTAGTCATTTGCCCAACATTTTAAACACCACAAAACACGGATATCATCTTACCCAAAAGAACCGTTGGAAAATAACAAAATGAAACAAATTCTAACAAAATTTGCAACTCCCGTGATAAAATGGTTCCATGTACTTTCAAAACCATAGTTCAAAATCTTGTGTGTGTGTTGAACATTTCCCAAAATTCCAAAACACAATCCATAAAAGGATTGGAAACACAAGAATTAGTTAATGCAATTTATTTTCAAAATAAACCTTGTGCATGACTCAGTCGGCATTCGACGTCTCGACTCATACCCCTCCAAAACTCTCCGATCCACTAACGTCATCCGGACATTTAAACCTCTTAGGCAAATTGGGAAATTACGTCAAATAATCCCTACGATTTTTCCTCAAATCAAAGTCGGCTCTATAAGCCTATGATTCTAGCACAATCATCCATCTTGGCCCGAAACAAACATCATCCTCATCGTCGCTCCAAGTGATTAATACTAGAATCGTCCTTTTATTCCAACGACTACTAATTTATAACCTTCGACACTACCCCAACGATCATCCCATCAAAGCAAATCAAGTACACACCTGTACTAGTAGGTTTACTATAGTCGTTCCTCCTTGTGATGGCTATTCTGGGTAGATATTACAACGAGCTATTAGCACATAATAACTCACCCTACCATGCTCGCGCTCGACTCCTTGGATTCCTCGCGACTTTCCCCGACTCGAACATTGATCCTGTGCTTCCGGTAGTAGGAGCTCTACTACTACCATCTACACCTATCACTGTCCGCTCCGAGTCCCATCCCGAGTACCCAAGTAGTTGCTCGCCCAAACAAAAACCATACACGTATGCCTATACTGACGTATGTACACACTCTTCCTAGCTCCCTAGGAATAATCATAATACTCCACTACCCTTGCTAGGGCGGAACCCCCACTAACCCTGACGAGTCGCCTCGTAAACGCACAGTCGTATACAGTGGAAACTAGATAGACATTCGAATATAAGATTCTATCCTACAACGGTTGGACTCAAACAAGAGTTGCGCAATAGAACTAAATCCAACATTATAAGGTTATTCGGTTCCTACCGCATACAACCTATAGTGCATTCGCTTGACAACCTATCATAGCTAGCATAAATTCCTATTAGCAAATAACAACCATACAGTACAGTGTAATAAGCACCAAGCAATCTAGCATACATAATCGTATATAAACACTCTTCCCGGCTCACTAGAAATTTCATCTCATCCCACTACCCTTGCTACCACGGAATCCCTATTAGTCATAACGAGTTGCCTCGCGAATACCCAGTCGCATGCAGCGTGAATCAAATAGACATTCGAATACAAGATTTTATCCTAGAACGGTTGGACTCAAACAAGAGCTGCGCAATAGAACTAAATCAAATATTCTAAGGCTATATGATCCTTACTGCATACAACCTATAGGGCCTTCACTTAACAACCTACTATAACTAGTATTGATTCCTACTAGCAAGCAATCATCATACAGTACAGTGTAAACAACATAGGCAATCTAGCAGGCATACTCTATGATCTAGAAAGCGATAAATACACTAAGTATTGTACCTTCCCACTTAGCGTCGGCTGACTGTACACACTGCACCCCCAATCACCGTTTCCCAAACGGGTTTTCCTTTTTCCTTTATTCCCAAAGATTTTAGTAAAAGAGTTTAAAACTTCATAGCCGCAACTTGAGACCAAACACACCGAGATGTGTTTGATTCACTCAAGCTGTGCTCTAATACCACTTGTAACACCCCCTTACCACGACACAATATTGTCCGCTTTGCCCCACTGGCTCACGACTTTGTTCTTGGCGGCCTGGCAAGGACTTCGCAAGGACTTCCCAGGAGGTCACCCATCCTGGTACTACTCCCACCCAAGCACGATTAACCACAGAGTTCCCAATGAACCCGCATGCTTGTGGCCCCAAAACGCGTTGTGTCTGGTAAGGCCAAGGTTTACTAATATACCCAGCATCTCTCCTGTCCACGGCCGATGTGGGATATAACTAAAGGTGTTACACACACACCCCCTTAGGGACTCATCGTCCTCGATGAGGTTTGCCCCACCATCCCGAACGACACAGGAGTGGCTCTGATACCATCTGTAACATCCCAGGCCAACCGTACCAGATATTGTCTGCTTTGTCCACACCTGAACTCACGGATTTAAAACGCGTCTGATAGGGGAGGTATCAAGTTCCTCTTATAAGGCAACCTTTGTTCCCCTCCCCAACCAATGTGGGATCTTACATAGGGCCGTCGAGGACTTTGATGTGTTTAACAGGTACCCGTGGGGTAGCCATATCTGGACACATTGCTACTCTATTCTGCACCGAGCCATAGCCAGACGCGTCGATCGACATGCAAAGATGAATCTTTGTGGTTTTACATACGCCTTCAAGGTTAGATACGTAGTATAACATAAATAATAATACATACAAACTGTTTGGCTTTCCTTTTTACGTACTTGCTCTTCTTGTGTAATTCCAGATATGGATCTTGGAGATGTTTCTCGCATCCGTCCAATATTTCGTCAAGCGCGACGACATATTACTTAGGGGAACCCGTTGGGACAAGGGCCCTATTTCCCTAAATAGGGCGCTTTGGCTTCAGTTCTTCAGTCAATCTAGACATGTAAGTTCTTTTACTATGTTTACAATGTTGCATACGTTAGTCCCGCTTATTAAATTTTTTATGTTTTATAATATATTTAGCCGCCTCATGCGCCTTTCACTCACCTTGAGCCTACTGCCGACGAGAGGGAAACACATTGGTACATAAACAGCATGACCTTTATTGACGCAGAGGCGGCAAGGGCTCGACGTCCCTCTCCTTCCACATCTGACGAAGATGAGGAAGACGACGCGAGGCCCTCCTATCAGCCGGCCCGTTCCTCCTCCTATCAGCCGCCCCCTTCCTCCTCCCATCAAGATCCGACTTCCATCGAGACATCTTATGGCACCTTACACGACCTGTGGGACTACGTTCGGGGGCCAATACACACGCGTATTGATAATCTGGAGGGCCTCTACAGACAGTTTCGCGCTGTAAATGTTAGTGTGTAACTTAATTTATCGGCCATGATCTTTTTGTTCGTATACTAATATTACGTTCTAAATTTGTTTTAGCTGTCGAGTACGACGCCGATCCCCGCTTCGTTCGGACAGGGGGCACAGGAGACGTATGCCACCACATCCTATCCGTCATTCCATGAGAATGTAAGTGACACTGAGTAACCATTATAGTTATATGTTAGTTCCTAAGTTTGTAACTCTTATAATGATCAATGTCACGCAGGCCGGGATGTCGGGGGCATACACCTCCCAAACGACTTTCGCCACCACATCCTATTCTACTATCCCGGAGAGTGTAAGTGACACTGAGTAACCATTATAGTTATATGTTAGTTCCTAATTTTGTAACTCTTAAAATGATCAATGTCACGCAGGCCGGGATGTCGGGGGCCGGGATGTCGGGGGCATACACCTCCCAAACGACGTTCGCCACCACAGCATTCATGGACATCTTTGGCGGTTCGGCCGGAGAGTATTACATGCCAGAAATGTCGGGGTCGTCGTACGCCACACCGCCAGCATCCATGCATACTGTAAGTTATTTTGGTAGTTTTGGTTTAATTGTGAACATTTCCTAAATTGTACTTAAAACATCTAATAACTTAATTTTCAGACGATGGGGTCTCCTATTCTCGAGGAGCACTTCTCGGAGCCGAAAGATGACCCGATGGATGTTGTAGATCCACAGGTGACCCCGCTCCCTCAAAAGCGGCAGCATAAACTTTCAAAATGGTTGAGTTACCCGTTTAGACAACAAGAATCTACGACACCACTGCCCCCTAAAAAGCAAGCAAAGAAAGCGGGGGGAAACAAGGGAGGAAAGAAGGCGGGAAAGAGAAAGGAAAAGGTGCCTTCACTGGAGCGTCAACCGGCATCGAATATATTGAGGATGTGCCGGACTGGTGGCCTCCCCCGCTTGACGTTCATCCCTTACTTGAACCTGGAAATCACCCCCCCCCCCGTTTTTTAAAGTATTGCTGGCGGATGACCCTTTGGAGTCTGGCTTACAGGATGTGGTTAGTATGAAGTTTAACTATAGTCATATAATCAAATATATTTATATTACATGTCTAACCATCTATTTTTTATGTATAGCACATCGATTGTTGGGTCTCGCTGCTGCAAAAATATCGTGGAACAGACACGAGGTGGACCATGATGCTCAGTATTTTCTTTCACTGCATGGTGCTTGAGCATCAAGGTCCCGTCTCCGTGGCTAGCTTATGCAATGGCGTGGAAGGGGTTTCTTGGGCTCTCCTCGATGTGGTATGTAAATCGTTTTACTCTTATTTTATTTAAGTTGTTTTGTTGCTAACTAAGTTGTCTAATATTGTAATATTTCAGGTGTACATCCCTATATGCATTCATCCCAAACATTGGCTGCTCGGAGTGTTTGAGCTTGACACTATGACCATGACCATATATGACAGCGACAGTGCCAGTCTCTTCAGAGACCAATTGGATGACCAGATGAGAAGGTTTAAAGCTGTGCTATATGACTTCTTTTGCCGGGTCAAGGACACGAGGCGTCGCGATAGGACACATGTCTTTCGCCATAAGTTCGCCAACAATACACCCCAGCAGGCCGGGATTAATGCGGATTGCGGTGTCTGGGTATGCCGTAATGCCGGGATGTTGATAAATAACGATGTGGTATGGGTACACCCTGACCACACCGAGGACGAGGCCAATAAATTTCGCCAACATATGGCGGAGTCCATTTATGAGCATTGTCAAATAGTGCAACGTTAGGTTTTTCAAACACCTAGTAAGTAGGTTTATGAAACTTGCGATAATCCTAATACATAGATTATTGGATGAACAAGCATTTATTTCTTGATTATTGGTGTATTGGTTCTGGTTGTCTGGAAGTGATTCATATGATGCAAAAATTGGTATTATGTAATGTAGAACAGTATCTATATTATAGAAACTTGCATTTGACAGTACCATATAAATCTGATCTAAATTCTCATTAATTAGCTATGTTTGACTACTTAAAGACTAATTTTCTGCCTAATGAAAGACCTTTATTCAAGAGCAGACGAATATTGCAGTTACTTTTTCAGTCGAATCTTACAGGCTCTTTTCAAACGAATCTTGCAGTGAACTATTCAGACGAATCATGCAGGCAACTTTTTCAGACGAAATCTTAGACCATATCTGATGAAGAACATACATTTTCACGGCTATAAGTAGATGGCATGATGAAGTAGTAATTCACAACTTCCTATCTATCTTTTATACATTCTCTCCTCACCGTTTACAAACACACTCTCGCTTTTCTTAACACCATGGCTGGAGGTTCAAGATCAAGGGGGAACAGGTCGGCGAATGTGGCTGGAACTTCACGTTCGGGAGCCTACCAACCACTGAACGATGGAGCTCGCCGGAGTACCTGGAAGGTACCGGAAACAGACTAGGAGTGGACAAACTGTGGGCGAACTGCAACCGATTTTCCATTCACGCATGAGGAGGAAGCAGACTGGGAGATGGCATCCGACAATTACTACTTCGTTAATGGCATGAGAACCCCACCAATGTATGATTTTATGCCGACGGGTCTTCGACAAAGTCAACGAATTACTCCCGCAGTGAAAAAATCCATTGATGAGGCGAACGCCGATATCGAAAAGGTAAAGGGTATGTGGAAACATAACAGGGGGATTCAGCAGGGGAAAATGGAGTATCTAGCGGAGAAGAAACGAGAACTGGCCATGACTAGGGCTCACGTTCGGCAGCTGCAACGAGATATTAAGGAAGCTGAAAAGGAACTAGAAGAACTCGAATCAGACTACATGGGAATGGAGGACGTGATCAAGGAAAAGGTTAACTTGATCACTGGACTCCAGGACGCCTTCCAGTAATAGATTTCTTTGTTTACCTGCACTGTATCCGTTTCAGTTGGGAAGATAATTTGCAATAATTTCTAGATGATCTTGTTAATTAATTTCCTTGTTAAATAACTTAAAATGGGGAAAACATTTTCTTAAGTTAATTTCTATATTAAAAACATTAAAATGGAAAGGAAACAATACATTAAAAACCATATAAAATGATAACCTAAAAACTATAGGGACCATTAATGTTTTTTTAATATTGCCACAAACTTCAGGGGCCAAAATTGTAATTTCGGCATATGGCGGGACCACCGCGGGACAGGGGCCAAAAGTGTAAACGCGGGCATTCTTGAGGGGCCAAACCTGTACCGCGGGCATTCTTGAGGGACCTCCGCGGGACTTTTTGGCCAAAACCGTATGACACGTGGGCTGGGGCCCGCGATCGCGAGGCCCACCGCGGAATTTTGTGGCATTTCGGTAAACTGAGCGAGATTTGTGGTATATTGATAAGTCAAAGTCAAACTTGGGGTATTTTAATTAATTTTCCCTTTTAATATATAAGAAAAACTAGTAGGGTACCCGTGCAATGCACGGAGTGAGAAAGGTGTTGAGTGACTTTTTTTTCTCAAATACACAATGCGGCGGGATGCCAATTTTTTTTAATTGAGAGTATGACGTTTATGATATTTATAAACTTTAGGCCACCCGTACCGCCATCGGGTACGGGTACGGGCTCGGGCTCAGCTGAGATGGCCTGCGGGTAAGCGGGTAAGGGGATACGGGGGGAGGGCGGGTAAGGGTGGTGCGGGTTCACCAACCCGATGGAAGCCGACGCGGGTGTGAGGAGGGTGGGTGTGGGGGGGGGGGGGGGGGGGTTAGCGGGTAGTATTGGGTAGCATTGGGTAGGCGGTACTCCACTTTAGGGTAAGGAGGGTAGAAATGAGAAAAGCTGATGTGGCGCTAAGGTGGTAATCAGGTTCAGTGGGTTCATTGGGTAGCGGTACTCATGGTCTTAAAGTTCATAATGGTTGGTTGACCAAAAGGTTACCTTCACAGTATTTTGCTATGAAGTTTGAAGTGTCAAAATATGGTCTTACGGGTCTCACGAAAACATGTTGGTCTCGCATGATCCGGAGTCATGAAAAATACGTTTTCAAAATCTAAAAAACACTAAATATAATTCTTTATAAATAATGTATTTAATATTAAATTTATAATATATTTAGTATATGCAGACGGATGTGGGGCGGGAATCACATTACTCGACTTTGTCCCCATCTCTAGTTTTTAAGTTTTGGAGATCCCTGACTCATCCCCGGTTTTGCGGGGAATCCTATACCCCATCGCGGCGGGTATATCAGGTTCATCAATGGGGCGGGTCTCATTTTCATGCCTAATTTGGTTTAGACTATACCTTTTTCTTATTGGTTTGTTGGAAAAGACCAACCATCCCGTGTGACGTTTGACCATTCATAAGGCATCTCTAACCCAACCAATATAAAAAGAACACTAAAAATGGTGGATCCCTTGAACACTAAAAAAATACAACTCCGATGCAAAATTCTATTATAAAACAAGATTAAGAAAATGAATGTAATTTCGTCGCGATAGCCACTTATTAAATAGAAAACTAAAGCTATTAGAAATTGTGTCCATTTCTTTCGTAATCTATAAGAATTGAGTTGCATTATAGTATAATGTGATTAAGCCCCAATGATGAAAGGTGGATCGAAGCACATGCCTACCCAAAATTTCATCATTGTCATGTGTACCCACCATTTCACCCACCACCTCCATATGTTATAGTTTGTATTCTCGACATTGACATATTGAACCTAAATGTTACAGTTTGTATTCTCAGCATTGACATATTGAACCTAATGAGTTCGATTAGTAAAATGTTATCTAATTAAGCATTTAGTGTTATCAAATTAAGCATCCAAAATGTTATAACCCCCATCCAAAATGTCAGCAGCCAACAATCAATATTATAACCCCCATCCATAATGTTCTATGGTAACCAACATCTAATGAAAATAAAAAAAATGGCCAGTCAGCTCTTGTAGAACAGATTTTTAAATAAATTCAACCCAATTTTCAGAAATTTGAATCCACAACCTTAAAAACAAACATCTGATCCTTACAGCTTAAATGGAAAATGTTGAAGAAACAATGTTGAATACTATCCATGGACACGGAGATGAACCACAGGGGAAAGCTTCCTTCAAACATACCATCCCTCAAACTAACTAAAGTAGATGATAAACTCATAAGGAACATATAATACATATCAGGGGAAAGCTTCCTTCAATGGTACAAAGTACTAACTTATGATGTTGCTTAGACGATGTTCTTATTTTAATTAGCCTCATCCTTTTAAATCTTTGCTCTAACCTCTTGGGTAGTTGGGTGTTTCCTGCATAACAGATCGCACAAAGAAAATCAGCGAGAACATAAAGAAATCTAGGATTTCCAAAGAAACTATTGGCATTGCCTGATCCTTACCCTGAAGAAAATCGGCAAAACATAGGAGTGGTAGGTCGCACATCTGCCTGCATTTGTCAAAGAACATACAAAACAGACTAAAAAGTAACCACAATCGTACGAAAAATAGCAAATAGAAAACCAAGACAGGAAAGTCACAGTTAGATTAGATTAATCATAGGGAGGAAAATGAAGATAGATAAACAAGGCCAATTTTAAGTTAAGGTAAATTCAATAGTTAATAATTGCATGTCATCTAATTACAATCATTTTAACACGTTTTAAGTTGTAAATGTGTGGAATGGTTTATAGGAGAGATATCAAACTTTTGATCCACCACAGAAGTTCTAGCTCGTTTGTTAAAAATGGTACTTTTCCCCACTATTCAACCTTCTGTTGCTTGTAGTCCGCATGACTTTGGATACTCATCTTACCAACGGCTTTAAGACGTGAGAGTAGAGCATTAAAAAGTTCATCGAAGAAGAATCTGGTCGAGATCTCTTCCTTGATCACAGAATAAGTTCATGCAAACAAGTTTGAATTTTTCTTGAGGTTGGTAATATAATCATGTGCTAAAATAACAATTCATAATTTGTTTATTTCTCCTTTGTTTTTGATATTGGTACATATATATATATATATATATATATATATATACACCGGGGAAGAAAAGACAATGGACAACAAGATGGGAAGCTGGATTTCAGCGATTCCAGTGGTCCACTGAGTAGAACTTTCCTCCGAATTCTGCCGTTTGACCTATGTAAACATATGGGATCGTTAATATAAGCATCACAAGTTCGTATCATGAATAAAGTTTCATAGGAGGAGCTACAACATAAGTCTCTTTCTTTCTCTCCTCTTGTACCTAATGTTACCTTCAATCTTGATTCACAGTCTAGATCCCAGTCCTCTTACCGCTCATACGAACCTGCATTCAGAAATGTAACCAACAAACTGAAATAGATTCCTAAAGAGAGGAGAAAATAGAGAATCAAACCTCCACGGGCAGCTCAACTGGGAATAGGTTTATGTAATTGGATTGAAACTAAAAACACCATGTCACCCCTATACAAAGGAACCAAATGAAATGTTAGTAGATATATTGGATGTTCCTTGATAATATTTCATGAGATATTCACATTAAACATAAACAATTCAATCATAGAGGGATAAATTTTGAAACAGAAAAATACAAATAGTTTGCTGCCATAATAAGCGGCAGAATCCATGAAACCACAAGACTTAAAGTTAGAAACAATCTAAGCAAAGCCAAGACTTAATAGTTAAAATAGCTTTCAAAGTAGAAACTACAACTTCAAATTAGAATTAGAATTAGAATTAGGTTTTGAAGTACTTTAAATTAGAATTAGCTTTTAAAGCATAATTCGGTCCAATCTAGTACCAAACATAGATATGTAAATACAAGAAATGCTATGTTCAATGGAAAACTAAATCTGATCATTTAGGAAGATTCTGATGAAATTTGAGATCAGTAGCCATCAAAACAAAATCAAAACAGGAATGAAATTAGTTTATGTTGTTGATCCAGAATTGTTCAAAAATTGGCAGCTTTATACATAGAGGAACCACAAATTTTCACCATATTTAAATCAGTGTGACTTCACCATGACTTCCAAATGTTGCAAAGGTAAACAGAGTTAAAGACTAAAATAAATGAACAAAAAAGGTAAACAAAGTTAATGACTAAAATAAATATATGTTTGCTATCAATAGAACTCTTCAAAGTTTCGTTCAAAAACTTTCAAGAAGACAAACTAAATACGTTGACTATGTGGACTGTGATTAAATATTCAACAGACTCAAAGAAAAACAAACTCATATCGACTAAAATGTAACAATAATTGTTCATTCATATTTAAAGTGGAAAAAGCTTGTCTTTAATTAGGTTTGCTACATGGATCTGTACAATTCATATAGGTCTGAAATTTTATTCATATAGACTTTTCATGCCCAATAAATACAGTTTATGATGTCACTTTCCATACCCAAAAAATACAGTTTATGACTTTTGCATACCCAATAGCAAAAAGAAAATGTGAACTTTCATACCCCAAAAATACAGGTTATAATGTGATTTTTTCTTACCCAAAAACACATAAGAAAATGTGAATTTTTCATACCCAAAAACACATAAGAGAATGTGACTTTTCATACCAAAAAACACAAAATAAAATGCGATTTTTCTTACTCAAAAAATATAGGTTATAATGAGACTCTTCCATACCCAAAAACACATAAGAATATGCGACTTTTCATACCAAAAAACACAAAAGAAATAAAATCCAAGCGATATATCCAATACATAGGTTGAAGGAATTCATTCAAAGGTACAAAGAAAACACTCAAATAGAAGAAAAATAAAAATAAAATAAACAATATAAATCGTACAGAACCAAGTAGCAAACCTGAAGAAAGAGAAGCTCCAAGCCTCCAACTATGAAATTTCTACCATGGGTATCGTTAGGTAAATCTGAACCTTAAAAAAACAGGAAACAAATATGAAATACAAACATTTGATTCTAACCTAGGGTTTTCCAAATCGTTTGGAAATAGTATCATAACCGTAAATGCAAATAAGAAAAAAAAAATAAAAGATGTGACTTGGATCCTAAGCAAGAATTTACTCCAGAATCTAAATTATGTACTTGAATTCAAACAAATAAAGCAATCTGTTGCATTGTTTTGCCTAAATTCTATATCAAACAAGCATAATATAATTTCATAAACACATTACCTATGGTCAATTTTACAAAATGTTACTTAACGAACCAGAAATCAAATAAATTAAAAGTAACTACAGAGAGAAAAATAAATTAAATAAACATACCAACCTCCTCAGCTCTACGAGAATCCAAATCTAGATCTCGAGGTCGATATGATATGGATGATCTACAGGATAACTTTGTACCTCTTTACTGGTTGGTTCCTCTAGGATAACTTTTTCCATGATATGATATGGATGATCTACAGGAGCATATGACAACAAGATGTAATGAGTAAAAACTTTTGCAAATATATCGGTTTATTGCACGTTAATTAAGCCAAAGAATGTTAAGATGTAATCATCATCCACACATAGAACCACATTTTATATTCAGATATCCAAATCTGCTGCTGCGGTCCATTCAAAATGATCAAATGACATCGAAAATTAACACTATCGCCGTTTAAAAAAACTATGAGAAGTGTATAAAATTCCAGCAAAAGGAACAGAACCTCAGGGCCGCATTTCACCTTATTTTTCATAACGGAAACGCCATTCGTGATCTTCTTATTATCAGCATCAACCTCTCCAAATGCACCTTCTTACAGTATACATAAACAACTTAAAAACAAATCAAACCAAAAACCAACCAAACTAAACCAAAAACCTAATTTCAAAGAACAAAAATAAAATCTTACCCAGAGATGGATGTGTCCTCTCCTGTACATATGTTCTTGCATCAAAAGCAAAATAAAACTCATTAACATAACTTTTACCTTTGTTGCAGATTGAAGAACCTGCAAAATCATACCAAAAAAGGGGTGGCTCAAACCAAACCAAACCAACCAAACTAAACCAAAAACCTAATTTCAAAGAACAAAAATAAAATCTTACCCAGAGATGGATCCGTTCTCTCCCGCACATATGTTCTTGCATCAAAAGCAAAATAAAACTCACTAAACATAACTTTTACCTTTGTTGCAGATTGAAGAAGAACCTGCAAAATCATTACATCAAATTCACCAAAAGCTTGCAACCTCTCCAAAATTTGCCTCATAGGACCTGAAAACCCTAATAGAACCAGGAAATGAAATAAATAGAAGCAAACACAAAAACAAAAAAACAAATCAAGTGAAAACGAAAGTTTCAATTTGATTTAGGAAAAGATTGAATATGAAAGCATCATTAAAAAGAAATCAGTAGAAAACATGAGAAGGAAGGAGAGATTGCAAGGTTTTACCTAAATTGATAGAAGATGAGACGACTGGTGGCCGGCGAGGAGATCGGCGGCAGAAGCAGCGGCGGTGGTAGTGCCCGGCGGCGGTGGCAGCGGCGGTGGCAGCGGCGGTGGCAGCGGCGGCGATATTGGTGGTGTGGTTGGAGGTCGAGAGAGAGAGAGAGAGAGTAAATGGTTTGAGTGAAATGAAAATAATCAGTTTTTAAAAGTTTTGAAATCATGGGGTAGGAATAGGCGGGATAAGTAACGGGTTTAAAAATATTATTGGAGGGATAAGTGTTGGAGGATGAGAGAGAAGAGAATTTTAAGTAATTATGCTTTAAATGGTTGTACATAAAGCTTAAAGGGTTGTTTTTAAGAGTTTAGGGGTTAAGTGTATTATAAGATAGTATAGATTGGGTTTGGTGATCAGGTGATCGTCTTCTTACTAAAGTTTGATTATGGACAATTTAGTCCTCCTTTATAAATATTTTGACAGCTGCAGTTTTGACCCCCAAAGTTTTGATACCTGCAGTTTAACCCCTGTGATTGAAATTATTTTTCAAATTCAGATTTAAAAACAAAAAGAGGTTTCTGTTTATGGCAGTTTTGTTCCCTGTGCCAGAGATGCTTTACCGTACTATTCCAAAATATTTAATTTAAATATTTTACAATTTTAAAACTATATTCAAGATTTTAATACATTTTAATTTAACTAACTTCAAATCTTTTATAAAATTTTATGTTTTTGAAAGATACATATCTTTTAGTGATAAAAGATTTTGTAAATAAGAGAAGTAAAACGAGTCGATTTTTATGAACTAAAATTATATACTATATAGCGTTGTCAAAGATTTAATATTCTTTTTGGTAATTAATACCAGGATCGTTTAAGTTGGGATGTTAGGACTAAGGAATTATAATTATTTATTTTTAGTGGTAATTAGATATGTTTGTATATCTTGGAGAACTAGGCTTTATTGGAAGAGCGTAAGGGATCTCGGAATTTTTAGTGGCTTTTTATTTTGTCGGATATCGTGTCAGGTACGGATTCTCGTACTTCTTTCACCGACATTCTATTCCATATTATTAGATAAACTATAATTTTCGTTAATAATTATTTTGACTCGTTTGGCAACTGTTTCGTTTGGTTTGATATATGTATCTTTGAGATATTCTCGAAATAATATTCGTTGACGTTTGAAACCGTAGTATTTGAAAGCCTTGACTTGGTTCTCTTTGTTTACTTGTTATGTGATGAATCACGTTTTTGATTGTTTGATTTATAAGATCTTGATGCATGGTGAATATATCCGGAGTTGAGTTGTTTATATTCATCCATGCATACTTAGAACCCTTTGTTAGATAATTGGAGAGTAGGAATACCGAGTTAACCACCTGTAGGGGTACTACACGCATGCCATTGTGGCGCTAGTGGTGTGACACTATCCGTGGCGGTGTGATTAGTCCACGGTGTCTCCTTCCGATTTTGGTGTGCTCTGATGAGAGTTGGGTGGTATGACGGTGATTTTATTCAGGAGGCGTATGGGTCGACCCTAGGACTTTTGGAGCTTTGTTATCGGTGTGCGATGTAGTGCCATACATGCCACTGATTTTGGATACACTTGGAGTCGCAAATCCAGTGTATTATGATTTGTTTGGATATCATTTTTTATGTTTTGCTCCGTGTAGCAAACTCGGTATGCATAAACCAACCCCTCGTTGCTTCAGCCTGGAATTCATTCTTGATTACTCTGGAGTTTGGTGGTGTTTCCGTATTGGGGAATTTTGAAACTTTATTTTCCATCTCATTTGAATTTGATCTTTTAATTACGTTGTGTTTGTTTATTTTGTAATCACAATCTGTATTGGGCATTTGGCTCATGCTGTGTTTTTCTTCCGGCGGGTATCTAGCTGGGGGCAATCGGGGGCGTGTGAAGAGAGGATCACCTACTTATGAGAATTTTAAATTATTTATTTGTAGTTAAATTTAGTTTTGGAATTAGATTTATTTTAGGTTTTAAAGTTTCGTTGATTTTTGACTTTTCTCTTTCGATGGCATCAAGTTATTTTAATTTCAAACTATGTCGGTTGATTTAATTTAAGGATTATTAGAGTTTGATTTTATTATTTGGAGATCCCGTTTCCACTGCAGTTTTGGGGTGTTACAATTATGGTATCAGAGCTTAGGTTCGATTCTGTAGATTGCCTTTAGGTTTGACGTGTGAGTTATGGGTAGAATTGGGGTTAAGATTCTTTTATTTAGTTGTTTAATTTCTCATGCTCTAATGTTGTATATGTAATAGTGTTGTTTACGTGGACTTAGGATGGTTCGTCGATCTCAGCGTATGGCAAACAGGCGTAATCAAAATTCGCGAGTAGGACCTGAGGCTTCTGAGGCAGACGTTAATGAAGGTCAAGTGGATCCAAACTTGTTGGCGGCAGTGAATCAAGTAGTAGCGACTCATTTGCCTAACATTGTGGCCCAAGCTATTCAAGCAGCTTTGCAATAAGCTAATAATGGATCGACACCAAATGTACAAGGAGGCGGGCATCCAGATCTTGGAGCATCTAATCTAGTGGGTAGGTCAGCATCGACCGGAGACATTCACATACGGCTAGAAAGATTTCAGAAACAGAAACCCCAATCATTCAGCACGGCACCTACTCCAGTGGACGCAGAAAATTGGATCTCTCACATACAGAAGATTTTCGAGGTTTTAGGATGTCCGGACGTGCATAAGGTTAAGTTGGGAGCGTACAAACTCGAAGGTGATGCTCAAAGGTGGTGGTGTACAATTAGGCAGGCGAAAGGCGATGACTACATTAATTGTCTCTCATGGATAGGATTTTGCGAAGCTTTCTATCAACAATTCTTCTCGGCTGCTGATAAAAATGCATATGTAAGGGAATATGCCACGATTCGTCAGCGGGATGATGAGTCTGTCTCGGAGTATTTGGCACGATTTTTAAGGCTTGCAGAATTTGCTGGAACATTAGCAGGAACATCAGTAGAGCAAGCTGAAAAATTTTAATGGACAATAAATTATAATTATCGCTCTAAGATAATTAATGAAAACTTCACCGATGTGGCACAAGCAGCAAATGCGGCTAAAAATATAGAGATGGAACGACTTGATTATGAAGCCTCAACAAAAGAAAGTAGCAAGAAAAGAAACAGGGACAGTCAACCGATCCAACAAGAAGAGAGAATATCACACCAACAAAGGAATGATCGCGAGAACCGATGGAACCGTAATGGTAATAGTCGACAGGATGCGTGGCGTGGGCAGAATCATCAGCAAGGTCAGGAACATAATAGAAATAACCACCATGGACAAGTTAGTACGGGTAACCCAAATAACATTCCAGTTAAGCCGTGCAATAAATGTGGGTCTTATCATCCAGGCAAGCCATGTTATCGAGCGTTAGGAGCATGTTTTTCTTGTGGTCAACGAGGGCACAAAGCTAAGGACTGCTCGGTGCAAAACAACAACAATAACAACAACAATAATAATAGTGATGGTGGAGACAAGCAACGTAATGCAAATACAAGTGGCAATACAAGTGGCAGGGTGTTTGCTCTAAGCGACAGTTAGATTGAAAATGCTTAAGGTACCATTTAAAGTCGTTTATTATTATTATTATCATTATTATTATTATTGTTATTTTGTGTTAGTGATGGGATTGAATTCCGAGGACGGAATTTCTTTAAGGGGGGTAGATTGTAATACCCGATAATTTAGTAATTAAAATAAGTTGATTATTAAAGGTTGAATTTAATCATCTTAGAAGTTTAGGGGCTTCTTTTGGTATCTTGTTTAACTCATAGTTTGAATATATATATATATATATATATATATATATATATATATATATATATATTATTTAGAGATTGAGTCTATCAAAGAAACTTAGGTCTCCTTGTTAGATGAGGATTAGGATTCATATTATCCTTATCATTATCTTTAAATTTAGCCTATATAAGGAGTTAAGAGAATTAATTGATCTTTTAGAATTATTTGAGTTCATAGTTGCCTTAAAGTTGGATCAAGAAAGAGTTTTAGGGTTCAAAAGTTGAGTCACGTTTTGGAGGTAAGTTTTTCAACCCTAATTTGCATGTTAATCTATTTGTCTAAATTTATTTACGTTTTTAGGGTTATGGGTTTCTCACCATTAATGATGGGTGTAACTTAATTTGAGTTATTCAAAAGAAATTATGTTATTTTGATTAAAATATCAATAAATTAGTATTTTGCTTAAATCATCATATATATGTGGTTTGTATAACAACAGTATATAAATACTTGATTGTTTTGATGAATTTTAAAATGGGTTTTTAGGGAAATTAATTAAAATACCCTAAGTCAAACCTAATGTTACCAAAATGCCCTAAATCTCTTCCAGTTTGCCAAAATGCCCTTTTTTCCGCGATGGAGCCCGCGATCGCGGGCTCAGGGACCATTTCTGACACTTTTTTAAACTTGCAGGGACCATTTTTGAAAAATTCAATCCCGCGATCGCGAAGAAATCCCGGGATGGTTTTATTTTTGTAACTTTTCAATTGCAAGGGACCATTTTTGAAAATTTCCAAGGACCATTTTTGAAAATTTGACCCGCGATTTGACCCGGCGTTGACCCCGCGGTCGACCAAATTTTATTTTTAAATTAAAATGTTATACTTTCAACCCCTATACTTATTTACTAAATTTACTTTATATCTTTTACTTTCATAATTTAATTTTACATTTAACACATATAATCGTTTATTAACTAAAATACGTTAAAAAATACGTTTTAATTTTAACAAGTTACACCATTGTAATCGTCTCTTCGATACGTTCGAAATGAGCCTAATCTTGAATTTTTTTGGATTTATATATTTTAATATATATCATATACACTACATAAAAAAGTATTTTTTATATTTAAAATTCATACTCTTATTGTTAATTATTTAATTTATGGTACATCTCTTATTTTTTTCAATTTTGTTTTACACTATTATCGCATTAACATAATAATCATATATTAACTAATTCATTAAATCGTTTTAAATTATTATTATTTGAATGTGTTTATAGATATCGTGAATGGCAATAGGAGAAGGTTTCACGAGAATAATATGAAATGGTGTTTTGACAAGTTGGTATCACTGGACTCATTTAAGAATTGTGAAAATGGGTATTTGACGAATGATGATTCATGTGTGTTTGGAGCTGAAGTATTTGCAGTTACAGAGTATGTACAAAAGGATCGATAATAAAATAAATAAAACGTATTTTAACTATAAGGGTGCGTTTGGTACGCAGACTGGATGAGACGGGACGGGACAAAAAAAATAGTTTCATGTTTGGTATGCCATGGGACAAAAATCAGATGGGATAACATGGAACAAAAACAAGTTTTAATGGAACAAAACATAAGATTTTTTGTTCCACCAAAATAGGTGGAACAACATGGGACTAAAACATCAGATTACTAAAATACCATTTTTTCCAACGTAACTTAGATTAAAATTATCTCCTCCAGTTCAGTCCCGTCCCGTCCCATCCAGTTCAGTCCCGTCCAGTTACGTCCCGTCCCATCTAGTATGTGTACCAAACGCTACCTAAAAGTACAACTGTATATGGTATATATTAAAATATATAAATCCAAAAAAATTCAAGATTGAGCTCATTTCGAACGTATCGAAGAGACGATTATAATGGTGTAATTTGTTAAAATTAAAACGTATTTTTTTAACGTATTTTAGTTAATAAACGATTATATGTGTTAAATGTAAAATTAAATTATGAAAGTAAAAGGTATAAAGTAAAGTTAGTAAATAAGTATAGGGGTTGAAAGTGTAAATATGAAATCAAAATCACAAATTGGAATTGAAATTTACACTTTCAACCCCTATACTTATTTACTTACTTTACTTTATACCTTTTACTTTCATAATTTAAATTTTACATTTAACACATATAATCGTTTATTAACTATAATACGTTAAAAAAATACGTTTTAATTTTAACAAGTTACACCATTATAATCGTGTCTTCGATACGTTCGAAATGAGCCCAATCTTGAATTTTTTTGAATTTATATATTTTAGTATATATCATATACACTACATAAAAAATATTTTATATATTTAAAATTCATACCCTTATAGTTAATTATTTAATTTATGGTACATCTCTTATTTTTTTTTCAATTTTTTTTACACTCCTATCGCATTAACATAATAATCATATATTAACTAATTCATTAAATCGTTTTAAATTATTATTATTTGAATGTGTTTATAGATATCGTGAATGGCTAGGAGAAGGTTTCACGAGAATAATATTAAATGGGGTTTTGACAAGTTGGTATCACTGGACTCATTTAAGAATTGTGAAAATGGGTATTTGGCGAATGATGATTCATGTGTGTTTGGAGCTGAAGTATTTGTAGTTTCAGAGTATGCACAAAAGGATCGATGTATTTCCAACGTAACTTAGATTAAAATTATCTCCTTCAGTTCAGTCCCGTCCCGTCCCATCCAGTTCAGTCCCGTCCAGTTCCATCTCGTCCCATCCAGTTCAGTCCCGTTAACTATAAGGGTATGAATTTTAAATATAAAATATTTTTTATGTAGTGTATATGATATATATTAAAATACATAAATCCAAAAAAATTCAAGATTGGGCTCATTTCGAACGTATCGAAGAGACGATTATAATGGTGTAATTTGTTAAAATTAAAACGTATTTTTTTAACGTATTTTAGTTAATAAACGATTATATGTGTTAAATGTAAAATTAAAATAATGAAAGTAAAAGGTATAAAGTAAATTTAGTAAATAAGTATAGGGGTTGAAAGTGTAACATTTCATTTTAAATTCATAAAATTGGTCGAAACGCGGGGTGAACAGTGGTCGACGCGGGTGAACGCGGGCCAAAAGTTTCAAAATTGGTCCCTGCAAGTTTCAAAAAGTGTCAAAAATGGTCCCTGGGCCCGCGATCGCGGGCTCCCATCGTGGAAAAAGGACATTTTTGCAAACTGGGAGAGATTTATGACATTTTGGTAAGTATTGGTCAAACTTGGGGTATTTTAATTAATTTCCCGGGTTTTTAATATATAAGAAAAATTCGGTTTGGTGATCAGGTGAAGAAGACACCGTCTTCTTACTAAAGTTTGAGTATGGACAACTTAGGGGCCGTTTACCTAATCACTTACCCGGGTAAGTGCTTACCGGTAAAATTCAACACTATCGTTTACTTTCCAGGTAAGATTTTAGTCCACCAATATGGAATCGTATGCAACAATTTAGCCGGTAAGCGCTAACCGTGGTAAGAGCCGTCGCACTCACTTACCGGATGAGACTCTCGGTCTTTGCTTTCGACTCTCGGTCATTGCTTCCGCTCTTACCGGGTATGATTCTTAGT
This sequence comes from Saussurea involucrata, assembly GCA_033807775.1. Lineage (NCBI taxonomy): Eukaryota > Viridiplantae > Streptophyta > Magnoliopsida > Asterales > Asteraceae > Saussurea > Saussurea involucrata. The sequence goes on along the minus strand of CM066318.1, from coordinate 76,019,573 downwards.
CCTTGCCATATTTATCCGATAAGCTAATGTGACTTGGTAAGCACTTACCCGAATAAGCGTTTTGTAAACGACCCCTTAGTCTTCCATTTATAAATATTTTGACACCTGCAGTTTTGACCCCCAAAGTTTTGATAGCTGCAGTTTAACCCCTGTTATTGAAATTATTTTTCATATTCAGATTTAAAAACAAAAAGAGGTTTCTGTTTATGGCAGTTTTGGTCCCTGTGCCAGAGATGCTTTACCGTACTATTCCAAAATATTTAATTTAAATATTTTACAATTTTAAAACTATATTCAAGATTTTAATACATTTTAATTTAACTAACTTCAAATCTTTTATAAAATTTTAAGCTTTTCGAAAGATACTTATCTTTTAGTGATAAAAGAATTTGTAAATAAGAGAAGTAAAACGAGTCAATTTTTATGAACTAAAAGTATATACTATATAGCGTTGTCAAAGATTTAATATTCTTTTTGGTAATTAATACCAGGATCGTTTAAGTTGGGATGTTAGGACTAAGGAATTATAATTATTTATTTTTAGTGGTAATTAGATATGTTTGTATATCTTGGGCTTTATTGGAAGAGCGTAAGGGATCTTGGAATTTTTAGCGGTTTTTTATTTTGTCGGATATCGTGCCAGGTACGGATTCTCGTATTTCTTTCACCGACATTCTATTCCATATTATTGGATAAACTATAATCTTCGTTAATAATTATTTTGACTCGTTTGGCAACTGTTTCGTTTGGTTTGATATATGTATCTTTGAGATATTCTTGAAATAATATTCGTTGACGTTTGAAACCGTAGTATTTGAAAGCCTTGACTTGGTTCTCTTTGTTTACTTGTTATGTGATGAATCACGTTTTTTATTGTTTGATTTATAAGATCTTGATGCATGGTGAATATATCTGGAGTTGAGTTGTTTTATATGCATCCATGCATACTTAGAACCCTTTGTTAGATAGTTGGAGAGTAGGAATACCGAGTTAACCACCTGTAGGGGTACTACAGGCATGCCATTGTGGCGCCAGTGGTGTGACACTATCCGTGGCGGTGTGATTAGTCCACGACATCTCCTTCCGATTTTGGTGTGCTCTGATGAGAGCTGGGTGGTATGACGGTGATTTTATTCAGGAGGCGTATGGGTCGGCCCTAGGACTTTTGGAGCTTTGTTATCGGTGTACGATGTAGTGCCATACATGCCACTGATTTTGGATACATCTGGAGTCGCGAATCCAGTGTATTATGATTTGTTTGGATATCCTTTGTTATGTTTTGCTCCATGTAGGAAACTCGGTATGCATAAACCAATCCCTCGTTGCTTCAGCCTGGAATTCATTCTTGATTACTCTGGAGTTTGGTGGTGTTTCCGTATTGGGGAATTTTGAAACTTTATTTTCCATCTCATTTGAATTTGATCTTTTAATTACGTTGTGTTTGTTTATTTTGTAATCTCAATCCGTATTGGGCATTTGGCTCATGCTGTGTTTTTCTTCCGGCGGGTATCTAGCTGGGGGCAATCAGGGGCGTGTGAAAAGAGGATCACCTACTTATGAGAATTTTAAATTATTTATTTGAAGTTAAATTTAGTTTTAGAATTAGATTTATTTTAGGTTTTAAAGTTTCGTTGATTTTTGACTTTTCTCTTTCGATGGCATCAAGTTATTTTAATTTCAAACTATGTCGGTTGATTTAATTTAAGGATTATTAGAGTTTGATTTTATTATTTAGAGATCCCGTTTCCGCTGCAGTTTTGGGGTGTTACAATTATGGTATCAGAGCTTAGGTTCGATTCTGTAGATTGCCTTTAGGTTTGACGTGTGAGTTATGGGTAGAATTGGGGTTAAGATTCTTTTATTTAGTTGTTTAATTTCTCATGCTCTAATGTTGTATATGTAATAGTGTTGTTTACGTGGACTTAGGATGGTTCGTCGATCTCAGCGTATGGCTAACAGGCGTAATCAAAATTCGCGAGTAGGACCAAAGGCTTCTGATGCAGACGTTAATGAAGGTCAAGTGGATCCAAACTTGTTGGCGGCAGTGAATCAAGTAGTAGCGACTAATTTGCCTAACATTGTGGCCCAAGCTATTCAAGCAGCTTTGCAACAAGCTAATAATGGATCGACACCAAATGTACAAGGAGGCGAGCATCCAGATCCCGGAGCATCTAATCTAGTGGGTAGGTCAGCATCGACCGGAGACATTCACATATGGCTAGAAAGATTTCAGAAACAGAAACCCCAATCATTCAGCACGGCACCTACTCCAGTGGACACGGAAAATTGGATCTCTCACATACAGAAGATTTTCGAGGTTTTAGGATGTCCGGACGTGCATAAGGTTAAGTTGGGAGCGTACAAACTCGAAGGTGATGCTCAAAGGTGGTGGCGTACAATTAGGCAGGCGAAAGGCGATGACTACATTAATGGTCTCTCATGGATGGGATTTCGCGAAGCTTTCTATCAACAATTCTTCTCGGCTGCTGATAAAAATGCATATGTAAGGGAATATGCCACGATTCGTCAGCGGGATGATGAGTCTGTCTCAGAGTATTTGGCACGATTTTTAAGGCTTGCAGGATTTGCTGGAACATTAGCAGGAACATCAGTAGAGCAAGCTGAAAAATTTTAATGGACAATAAATTATAATTATCGCTCTAAGCTAATTAATGAAAACTTCACCGATGTGGCACAAGCAGCAAATGCGGCTAAAAATATAGAGATGGAACGACTTGATTATGAATCCTCAACACAAGAAAGTAGCAAGAAAAGAAACAGGGACAGTCAACCGATCCAACAAGAAGAGAGAAAAACACACCAACAAAGGAATGATCGCGAGAACCGATGGAACCGTAATGGTAATAGTCGACAGGATGCATGGCGTGGGCAGAATCATCAGCAAGGTCAGGAACATAATAGAAATAACCACCATGGACAAATTAGTACGGGTAACCCAAATAACATTCCAGTTAAGCCGTGCAATAAATGCGGGTCTTATCATCCAGGCAAGCCATGTTATCGAGCGTTAGGAGCATGTTTTTCTTGTGGTCAACGAGGGCACAAAGCTAAGGACTGCTCGGTGCAAAACAACAACAATAACAACAACAATAATAATAGTGATGGTGGAGACAAGCAGCGTAATGCAAATACAAGTGGCAGGGTGTTTGCTCTAAGCGGCAGTTAGATTGAAAATGCTTAAGGTACCATTTAAAGTCGTTTATTATTATTATTATTATTATCAACATTATTATTATTATTTTTATTTTGTGTTAGTGATGGGATTGAATTTCGAGGACGGAATTTCTTTAAGGGGGGTAGATTGTAATACCCAATAATTTAGTGATTAAAATAAGTTGATTATTAAAGGTTGAATTTAATCATCTTAGAAGTTTAGGGGCTTCTTTTGGTATCTTGTTTAACTCATAGTTTGAATATATATATATATATATATATATATATTATTTAGAGATTTAGTCTATCAAAGAAACTTAGGTCTCCTTTTTAGATGAGGATTAGGATTCATATTATCCTTATCATTAGCTTTAAATTTAGCCTATATAAGGAGTTAAGAGAATTAATTGATCTTTTAGAATTATTTGAGTTCATAGTTGCCATAAAGTTGGATCAAGAAAGAGTTTTAGGGTTCAAAAGTTGAGTCACGTTTTGGAGGTAAGTTTTTCAACCCTAATTTGCATGTTAATCTATTTGTCTAAATTTATTTACGTTTTTAGGGTTATGGGTTTCTCACCATTAATGATGGGTGTAACTTAATTTGAGTGATAAAAGATTTTGTAAATAAGAGAAGTAAAACGAGTCGATTTTTATGAACTAAAAGTATATACTATATAGCGTTGTCAAAGATTTAATATTCTTTTTGGTAATTAATACCAGGATCATTTAAGTTGGGATGTTAGGACTAAAGAATTATAATTATTTATTTTTAGTGGTAATTAGATATGTTTGTATATCTTGGAGAACTAGGCTTTATTGGAAGAGCGTAAGGGATCTCGGAATTTTTAGCGGCTTTTTATTTTGTCGGATATCGTGCCAGGTACGGATTCTCGTACTTCTTTCAGCGACATTCTATTCCATATTATTGGATAAAGTATAATCTTCGTTAATAATTATTTTGACTCGTTTGACAACTGTTTTGTTTGGTTTGATATATGTATCTTAGAGATATTCTCGAAATAATATTCGTTGACGTTTGAAACCGTAGTATTTGAAAGCCTTGACTTGGTTCTCTTTGTTTACTTGTTATGTGATGAATCGCGTTTTTGATTGTTTTATTTATAAGATCTTGATTCATGGTGAATATATCCGGAGTTGAGTTGTTTATATTCATACATGCATACTTAGAACCCTTTGTTAGATAGTTGGAGAGTAGGAATACCGAGTTAACCACCTGTAGGGGTACTACAGGCATGCCATTGTGGCGCCAGTGGTGTGACACTATCCGTGGCGGTGTGATTAGTCCACGGCGTCTCCTTCCGATTTTGGTGTGCTCTGATGAGAGCTGGGTGGTATGACGGTGATTTTATTCAGGAGGCGTATGGGTCGGCCCTAGGACTTTTGGAGCTTTGTTATCGGTGTGCGATGTAGTGCCATACATGCCACTGATTTTGGATACACTTGGAGTCGCGAATCCAGTGTATTATGATTTGTTTGGATATCCTTTGTTATGTTTTGCTCCATGTAGGAAACTCGGTATGTATAAACCAACCCCTCGTTGCTTCAGCCTGCAGGAATTCATTCTTGATTACTCTGGACTTTGGTGGTGTTTCCGTATTGGGGAATTTTGAAACTTTATTTTCCATCTCATTTGAATTTGATATTTTAATTACGTTGTGTTTGTTTATTTTGTAATCTCAATCTGTATTGGGCATTTGGCTCATGCTGTGTTTTTCTTCCGGCAGGTATCTAGCTGGGGGCAATCGGGGGCGTGTGAAGAGAGGATCACCTACTTATGAGAATTTTAAATTATTTATTTGAAGTTAAATTTAGTTTTGGAATTAGATTTATTTTAGGTTTTAAAGTTTCGTTGATTTTTGACTTTTCTCTTTCGATGGCATCAAGTTATTTTAATTTCAAACTATGTCGGTTGATTTAATTTAAGGATTATTAGAGTTTGATTTTATTATTTGGAGATCCCGTTTCCGCTGCAGTTTTGGGGTGTTACAATAAACTACTTATGGCCACACAAACTCATATTAAACGTGGCTATTAGAGACCTTTTGGTCACATGAGTAAACTAAAACTATGGCTATAAACTACTTATCGCCACACAAACTCATATTAAACGTGGCTATTAGAGACCTTTTGGTCACATGAGTAAACTAAAACCGTGACCATAAACTACTTATAGCCACACAAATGTTACATTAACTGTGGCCATTTCATTACATACGGTTGCAGTGAATTGTTAATATCGTGGCCATTGGTTACCATTTTGTCACATGAAATAACCAAACCATGACAATAAAGTAGTTATAGTCACACAAATTGTAGAACCGTGGCTATTGGCTGCCTTTCGGTCACACCAAATAACTAAAATGTGGCCATAAACTACTTACTAATGTGTGCCAAAATAATAAATAAATCTTTAAAAAAATTTAATATAATAATTAATTCAAAAACATCAAACAATTAAATTAATAGTCATACATCATAAGGAATAAAAATACGAATGATAAACGTATCACTACTAGTTCTCTATTATATTTGATTTTTTTAAAGCTGCTCTTCGTATGCTTCAGGTTCTGTAATTCATTGACAGTTATATAATTCTTCTTTCTCTTCTTAGGATTTTGTTTATCTTCATGTTGATTAGAAGTTGGATCCGGTACCTGCAACAAGAATAAAAAATTACAAACCAACGAGTTCCACAAACAAGTACTACTTTGGTCCCAAATTAATAAAAAAAATCACAGAAAGAAAGCATTCTCAATGTGCTAGCGAAACCACTAATCTGGATTCAATCCCTCCCCAAAACGGTGTAAACAACCCTCTAAACGGATCCTAAATGTCCTCCAAAACAGATGTAAATAGCCCCTAAAACAGTTCTAAACAGTCCCTAAATATGGCCCCAAAACACCCAAACGGTCCCTAGCAATTGCCATTCGATAACATCATTATTGGGGGGTTGATGTTTTTCGATTCTACACCCAAATAACAGCCCTTAAGCTGCTGTTAATGCGTCTCAAAAGCAGGACACAACAGTCCCGAATTTGACAGCAAGCCTACCAAAAACATACCCAAATTTGACAGCATTCCGATCGAGTTAACGACTAATAATTGACACAACCTCCAACCCAAATTTTTTTTAATAGGTAGACTAGCATATGAGAAGAAAAGTTAACGACTAAAGAAATTTAGATAAACAACTAACCTTTAAGTCAGGGATGACAATGTTTTTTGGCCAGGCCACAAAACTATTAATTGCATCCCCTACTGTTTTGTGCTCACCGGCTTGTATTGGTAAAAAAGCAGCCGACTTTTTTGGTTCATCAATTGAGACTTTATAGCAATCATCATCAAGAGCAACTCCATGTAATAATTGCTTCTCTGATGAATAATAAATTTTACCGCGTGCAACAATGTTTCTCAGATCTGGATACGCCAGTCGGCATTCTACGATCTGCAAAATTATAAGACGTATGTACATCATAAAGCTCAACTCTACAATAAAATAAATCTAAATAATTTAAAAAACATAATGTTGGGTGTACATCATAAAGCTCAACTCTACTACACGTTTCTCTCCTTTAGAATCATCAAAATCTTTATGAAGTTTTACTAACCTAGTTAAACCCCTACTCTTTATCTTTGCTACATTCCCAATTTCTTCGTTTTAATCCCCTCTATCTTCTTCTGGATCCCCTCTATCTTGATCTAAATAAGAAAATAGCAAATAAAACTAATGGAAAATATTGTAATATTAAATGGATGAGAAGTTCAAATTGTATACATGGTTCTTCCACTTCTATGTATTTCAATATTGATCGACATAAATGAATTCTAATTTTTCTTATTGTTTGACAGAGTTACAATATGTCGAATAAATGGATTCTAATTTTTCTTGAATAAGGGATGAAGGTGTATTTCATATGATAACGAAACATAAGAGAGTCATGTATTACCAATTTCTTCTTCTGGATTACTACCAGATTGATATTGTTCCTTGAAATTTGCATTGATCACTTCATTGTCATACTCTGAATCATCCCCACTTGAATAAACTTGTACGTCCATAGAGACACACTAGAACATTAGAGAGCAGATAATCGGTGTTAAAGAAAAAATAGAAGCGAAAATTGGTTTTATAATATCATTTCTCAATTTTCAATTTTTTAGATGAAATAAGAGAACTGCAACAGGAAAAAAATAACAGAAACTTGCTTGAAGTAAAAAGATGGAAAATTTTATGAAGTCACTATAGTTCACATGATTCCACTGGAATCTTTCCCGTACGTAAACCCATAAATTTCAGCAAATTGTTAGAACGATAAAGAGCCAAAACGATGGGTTTTGACAGATTTGCGAGGCTGTCGTATTTTGAGCATATCTCACTCGTACGAGCTCCGTTTGAGGCGATTCAAGATGTTCCGGAAAGCCAACACATAGACGCACAGTGTTCGTGTTTTAAGTTTCTGCAAGATCAGAGTGAATATGGTCAAAAATTGATGTTGAAGTCAACCAAAGTGTGCTGGAACAGCAGCAAAGTGAAATGTATATATTTATATATGTGTAGTCCGGAAAGGCATCCAAACAGCCCCCTTAGGCTGCTGTTTTTCGAGTCAAATAACATACATGAAACCACTTATCCCTACATATAAGCAATCGAATAATCTTCATATAATGTAAGCATTCACTAATAGTCTACTACACACATCCATTGAGGAGCGTCGATAGACCGTGGAGGTATAAACAATTTACTAAGGTTGTTAGGTTTAGTCGAATGAATTCAATCAAATTCTATATATCCGTTTGTATTATAATTTAGCAAATATAAAACAAGACAATTTAAAAGCTTAAAACAAAATTTGTTATATTATTAATTAAACTTTAATTCATAAATAAATAAATAGTGTATATTGGTGAGAAAAGTTCATTAATTTTCTTTTTTTTCCTCTTTTGTGTCTTATTGAACAGATAGTGTATTTGGTGACAGAGGGTGCGTTGATATGCTACATAGCTGACTAAATCATCCAAATTTAGCTTAGTGGCAAATACCACATTAAGGTACATTGTCATCAATACCCCAAAACCAATGAACCAAACAACTAGAATGCTTTTGAACTAAAAAAGGGAAAACATTACCCCTAAAATCTTCATTTTGAAAGTACGAGGTAGGGTTGCACATGGGATGGGTTGAGCGGGTTGAAGGCACTTGTAAAAACGATCCAATGTTTGTGGTTCAAAAAATCTCAAATCAACCCATATCTCAACTCAACCCAACCCAAAGGTACGGTTGGATTTTGAACAATCTTTGATGATAGAAGCATTAAAACATATTCAAATAGATGCAACAATCTTCAATTTTGAAGACCTGATGGTGGAAATCGAAGAAGAGAAGAGTACCTCTTTATTTCAATCGATGTTGTGGAGTACCTTCGATGTCTTCGTCCCCTGTTGCTACCCCACCCTTTCCTTCGTCGTAGATATTGTGGTCGGTGACGGGAGTCGAATCGTTGAATGCGAGACAGAGAAAAAAAGGGGGCGGTGGAGGCTAGGGCATGATTTGCAGAAGTTGGATGTTAGAAAGAGATAGAAAGAAAGGAAGAAGGTGTAATTAAAATTTTAAATCTGTTAATTTTTGAAAATTTTCAATTTTTTTGTTTGGTACGTATATTTTGCCTCTTATAAGTTTTAAATGTTGAATATTATAAATTTTGTGGAAATTGTAATTATTAATTTAATATTTTATTTTTATTTTTATTTTTAATTTAAAATAATTGCGTTTATATAACAAATATTTTAATTTGGTAACATATTTTAATTTTTACTTATAATAAAATTTTAACTAATATTTAATATCATTAAAAGTATATATCAAGGGAAAACCACAAAAAATAAAAAACTCAGGAACACTCTGGTAACCGTTTATCTAGACGGTATGTGCATGTGCATATAAGTAATTTGTAAACAATGTGTCTGATATGATGCACATGTGCATAACATGCACAAGTGCATAAAAACCAAAATACCGCATCAATTATTTGTATACACATGTGCATATCATTCAAATGAAAGGTTATCAAGATGTTCTTCCGTTTTTTATTGTCTCAGGGGTTTTCCCTTAAACATCCCTATATATACGTGTATGTATAAACATATGTATATGTATATATGCAACATATGACACATGTGCTCTTTTAGGCGATTTTTAAGAAAGTTCTATTTAATAATTGATTAAATAAATGATTGGTTGAGATTCACCCTCTTATTTCCTTATCTATATTGCATTCTCGTTTTAACCTCCATCTATATATATATATATATGATGGGTATCAAATACAAACCAAATGAATTGTACAAACCCTACAAACTCAATCTGGCTTCATGAATCTGTAATCTGGCTTCATGAATCTATATTTTGGCTTTATGAATATATAATTTGGCTACATGAATCTATATTTTCCGGTCGCCGGTGCCGGACGATGAATTTAGTTTTTCATCTAACAGTTACAAAGGGTAAAATAATATATTTAAAAAAATAAATTTTAAAAATATGCTAAAAGCCCTAAAATACCCTTATGGATATAAAAAAAGAAGTTACGTGATTGGTGGAGATGGGTTTGTACAGTTTGTACAATCTATTTGGTTTGTACCCGATACCACCCCTATATATATGTTTGTGTGTATGCAGTGAATGTATATAAGTATATATGTGTATGCGGTGAATGTATATAAGTATATATGTGTATGTCTCGATATACGAATGTATGCATGTAGTAGATATATGTATGTATATGTGTAGTGGATATAGTATGTAATTGTGTATATATGTATGCATGGTATGTGGTGCACTTAAGTGGCTCTTAATGAACTATACTAAGTATTGATGGGTCATATTGGACTAGGTGGTTTTAGTGAACTCTATTGGCCAATTATAACTTATAAGTATCAATGAGTCTTAATGAGTTGTATTGGGTCCTCATGGGCTTTAGTGGCTCTTACTGGATTGTATTGGGCCTTTATGGGTTTTAGTTATTCTCAATGAACTATATTGAGCCTTTATGGGCTTTAGATGCTCTTAATCAATTATGTTGGGCCTTCATGGGTCATATTGGATTTAGGGGTTGTTAACGAACCTAACTGGGTCATCATGGGCTATAGTGGGTGGTAATGGACTGTATTGAATCTTAATGGACTTAAATGACTCTTAATGAACTTGATTGGGTCTGGAATGGGCTTCTATAATTTTGATGAACTATAATGGGCATTGACGTATCATATTTGACTCAATGGTTGTTAATGAACTTAATTGGGCTTTTATGGGTTTCATGGGCTCTTATTAAACTTTATTAGGTTTCGATAGACTTTAATGACGCTTAATGAACTATAATGGGTTTTGATGGGTCAAATTGGACCCAATGACTCTTAATAAATTGTATTGGATTTTATGAGATTCGATGACTTTTAAAAAACTTGAATAAGCCTTGATGAGTCGTATTGGACTTAATAGTTGTTACTGAACTGTATTGGGTCTACACGGCGTTTTACGACTATCAATACAATGAATTGGGACTTGATTGGGCTTTAATGAACCATTTTGGACTTTAATGAACCATAATGGGCTTTAATGGATTGCATTGGGCTTTAATGAACCGTTTTAGGCTATAGTTAACCGCTTTGGGCTTTAATGGACCGTAATGGGCTTCAATGGACTGTATTGGGCTTTAATAAACCGTTATGGGCTTCAATGTATCATTTTGGACTTTAATGGATCGTAATGGGCTTCAATGGACTGTATTGGGCTTTAATGAACCGTTTTGGGCTTTAATGTATGGTTTTGGACTTTAATGGATCGTAATGGGCTTCAATGGACTGTATTGGGCTTTAATGAATCGTTTTGCGCTTTAATGTATTGTTTTGGACTTTAATGGATCATAATGGGCTTCAATGGACTGTATTAGGCTTTAAAGAACCGTTTTGGGCTTCAATGTATCATTTTTGGCTTTAATGGACGGCTTTGGGCTTCAATGAACCGTAATGGGCTTCAATTGACTGTATTGGGCTTTAATTAACGGTTTTGGGATTTAATGAACCGTTATGGGCTTAATGGACTGTTTTGGACTTTAATAAACCGTTTTGGGCTATAGTTAACCGCTTTGGGCTTTAATGGTCCGTAATGGGCTTCAATGGACTGTATTGGGCTTTATTGAACGGTTATGGGCTTCAATGTATCGTTTTGGGCTTTAATGAACCGTTATGGGCTTTAATGGGCCGATTTGGGCTTTAAAGAACCAATTTGCACTTTAATGGGACCGCTTTGGGCTTTAATGAACCGTAATGGGCTTCAATGAACCATTTTAGGCTTTAATGAATCATTTTGGCTTTTAATGGACCGTTTTGGACTTTAATCGATTGTATAATAATAATAATAATAATAATAATTATTATTATTATTATATCATTTTTAAAAATTATATAATAATAATAATAATTATTTCTAAAACCGTGGCAAAAAGTGAAACTGAAGAATTGAAAGAAATAAATATATTGGAAGAATTGAATCAATTGATGGAAGGGATGAAGATTGCAGTGGGACGGGGGAATAATAAAAAAATGGAAATAATATAAATCTAAAAAAAAGCCTCCAATGCCACATACAATAGAAGGAGACTACAATGTCATTTTAAATGAAAAAATAATTAGTGCAGAGAGAGGGACTCAAACCCGGGTCTCTTGGGTAGAGAGAAATGCACTTACCAACTAGACTATGATCATATTTGTGTCAATTTGTGTCTTTTGTACAATATATACTAAATATATATAATATAATATGAAAAGAAATCAGAGGCCCTTGACAATCGTCACACAAAATAACTGTGACGAAATCATCACATATAGTTACGTTTAATATTTATAACCGTGACTACTGGTTACCTTTTGACCACACAAAATAATACAAACCGTGGCTATAAACAACCGTGGCTTTTGGCCACGTTTTACATATTTTTGTGACTATATATACATTTCTTTTGGTCACTGAAAATTGGTTTCATGTGGCCATATGTCAGTCTATGGCCACGGATAATAACCGTTACAATATAAAACCATGGTTTAGACAAAAACCATGGCTAACCCAATACTCATGACATATAGTTACACCTTATTTTTAGAAACGTGGCTATAGGTTACCTTTTGGTCGCACAAAATAATAGAAAGTCGTGGCTAATTCATGACATAAAATTACGCTTGCTATGTGGAATTATTGCTACCAGTTACCCTTTGGCCACACAAAATATTAAAAACCATAGCCAAATTCATGACATATAGTTACGCTTTATTTTTAGAAACGTGGCTATAGTTTACCTTTTGGTCACACAAAATAATAGCAAATCGTGGCTAATTCACGGCATACAGTTAGGCTTAATATGTGGAATTATGGCTACCAGTTACCCGTAACTTTGGTCACAAAATAATAGCAAATTGTGGCTATAAGTTACATTTTCGTCACACAAAATAATAAAACAGTGATCAATTCAAGACATATAGTTACACATATTTCATATTAACTGTGGCGAAAGCATCGCATATAGTTACGTTTAATATTTATAACCATGACTACTGGTTACCTTTTGACCACACAAAATAATAAAAATCGTGGCTATAAACAACCGTGGCTTTTGGCCACGTTTTACATATTTTTGTGGCTATATATACATTTCTTTTGGTCACGGAAAATTGGTTTCATGTGGCCATATGTCAGTCTATGGCCACGAATAATAACCGTTACAATATAAAACCATGGTTTAGACAAAAAACCATGGCTATATGTATGTCTATGGCCACGGTTTTTAGTCGTTACTTGTCACGAAAAAAAAACCGTGACCTTAAAGAACCATTTAGTTACGGTTTTATCTAAACCATGGCATTATGTTTAAACATTTTTTGTAATGGTCACGGTTTTTTAGTTAAGCCGTGGCTAACCCAATACTCAAATTTTATTTATGACTTTTAGCCACGGTTCTAAACCCAACCGTGACTAACTCCAATTTTCAAAACCGTGGCAAAAACCCATTTTTGTACTAGTAATTGGTGAAGAAATTGTATAATCTTCATCTTTGTCGCACATTGCTATCTTCAATGTCCTGCACGACACTAATCTTCATAGTTATCGCATGACAAAGAGGTGAAGAATAAGTCCTCGCATAAAGGGTGACCGAGGAACGTGATTTTCTCGCACAACATTAGCTTAAACAGTAAAGTTATTGTCGCATGATTCTTGACCGACAAACTTGGGTTGTCGCACAACACTTGATCGAGGAACTAAGTTTGTCGCACGATAAAGGTTATGACCAGTGCTTTGTCGCACAAAGCCTGACTGATAAACTTGAGTTTGTCAAACAACATTGGATTAAGTTGTCGCACAAGCCGTGTGCGACATAAGTGTTGTTAAAAAAAATTCTCTCGGGGCACCCTGCCCTTAAAGCCCGTAAGTCGTAGGAGGGGGAACAAAATAAGCGTTTTGTGCAGTTGCATTCAATAAGTGATTTCTTTGGTGTATGACAACTTTAAGACTTGGTGAATTTTTGACAGCTTGTGCAAATTGTTAGGAGTAATCAATCATATAATTGATCTTGTATAGAATTAACAAAGAAATGGGTAGAAATTTGTATAGAACAAATCCTTTACAATCACAATTCCAATACCAAAACGACAATAAATGTAAACCTTACTTGAATTTCGTAGATAATCGAAGATAACGTATCGATTGAGGCCTGTACGGAAGCAGTGTCCTAAGACAAAAATTCGCCGGTGGTATTGGCGTTTGTCCCGAGGATACAACAATCGTATTCAAGTCTTGTGCTTGAATCTAGCGAATCATCTTATGTTTGAAGATGGAAGGAGATGAGACATAACCCTTAATTTGTCTATTTTTCGTGTCTGAATTCATCCCAAAACGAAGAGGAGAGGTGTGGCATTTATAGTTTTCGAAACCAACCGACAGAAACTGCCAGGCGGTCCGCACGAGTGGCGGCGCTACTGAACTCGCGCCGAGCACTGTTTGTCAAATAATCCAGTGTCTCGCGTGCATGGCACCGCGGCTCAAACCGCGCCGTCTCCCGTGCCGGGCTCTGTTCCAAAGACCCGCGCGCATCGCCACGCGACCTTGGTCACGCCGTGAACCGCGTCAAGCGCTGTTCCTACACCACATCGATCCTCAATCGTTAATCTAGACCCCATCGAGACCCAAGGCCCAAGGCCCAATCTTTGACATTTAAATATGTATATTTATGTCAAAGAGAGCCCACCAAGAACACCACATTCCAAGCCCAAGCTATTAATGATTCATTTAATGCTCTCTATCTTGGGTTAATTAAGTGTTCTAAACTTTGCCTTGGCATCTATGTGGGACAAGGTTTCTCACATCTATACTAAGTTCCAACAATACCCCACATTTTCTATTCAAACCCAAATAATACCCCACATTTGAATAGAAAATAAGCAATATCATGGAACTTATGTTTCTATCTCCAAGCTAGTTATAATATGCATCGAAAAAGGTGTCTTTTGGACTTGAACCGTTCCTAGTGAATACCCATCGGATCTACTTCGTGGATAGTGAACTAAAGTCTTGAACTAGCCACTTTTTGTAGTAAATCAAGACAATAGACATCACACATATTATAGCTATACATAATTTAATTCTTACCGTTGTGTTCATTTCGGTCGTGAACATATCCTTTCTTCATGATAGTTTTAGAAGACGTAGCCATCTCCGTCCTCAAAGATGCGACCACACATCAGTCTCACATATGTAATGCCGATCAAGAATACTTCGTTGTATTCCACCATAATAGCTATCAGCGTTATTAAGAATATAATATTCATCCCTATATCATCAACGGAAAAACAAAGGTAAAACATCATAAGAATAGGCATACCTTTGTTTAGTTTCTTCTTGAGTTGTCCCCGACTAGTTTGCCTATTGAACCTAGACCATGGGATCTCCAATTTTGCTAGGTTAGGTTGCCGCCGAGGAAACTCATTGTGTTGGCTTTAAGCCCATTCCCCTCGATGTGAAGGATACTTGCTCTCTACTTAGGCCTTTTGTCAA
Source organism: Saussurea involucrata (assembly GCA_033807775.1). NCBI lineage: Eukaryota > Viridiplantae > Streptophyta > Magnoliopsida > Asterales > Asteraceae > Saussurea > Saussurea involucrata. The sequence continues at coordinate 76,004,281 of CM066318.1, read as the reverse complement.
AGGATCGGCAATATTCTCCTTTGACTTTACGTAGTCAATGGAAATGATTCCATTTTTCAGCAAGTCCTTTATAGTGTTGTGGCGCCTTCGTATGTGTCGGGACTTCCATTGTAGATTTGATTCTTCGCTCTAGTGAGAGCGGCCATACTATCACAATGTATACCAATAGCAGCCACCGGTTTTGGCCACAACGGAATACCCTCTAGGAAGCTTTTTAGCCATTCGGCTTCTTCAGCGGCTTTGTCTAATGCGACAAATTCTGCTTCCATAGTTGATCTGGTATTCACGGTTTGTTTGGAAGATTTCCAAGATATCGCTGCACCACCAAGTGTGAACACATATCCACTTGTGGACTTACTCTCCGAATGGTTGGAAATCCAATTAGCATCACAATACCCTTCTAGAACGGGAGGGTATTTCGTATAATGTAACTCATAACCCATTGTGTATTTCAAATATCGAAGCACCCTTACTAGTGCATACCAATGGTCTTTTCCCGGGTTATGTGAGTACCGACTAAGTCTACTCACACTATATGCGATATCCGGTCGTGTACAGTTCATGATATACATCAAGCTCCCAAGCACTTGAGTGTATTCCAACTGAGCAACACTATCTCCTAGATTCTTCTTCAATTGGCTTGAAGGATCGAATGGAGTCATAACCGGTTTGTCATCATAATGACCAAACTTTCGCAACACCTTCTCAACGTAGTGATATTGGGTAAGGATGTAACCATTTGTATTCCTTTGAATCTTTATACCAAGGATAACATCAGCTACTTCCAAATCTTTCATATCAAATGCGGAGTTTAACATCTTCTTGGTTTGGTTTATCACATCCAAGTTTGATCCCATGATGAGCATATCATCAACATATAGACATATCATAACATAAGCATCTTTGTATTGTTTCACATAAACACACTTATTACATTCATTTATGTGATAACCATTTGACAACATAGTGTTATCAAACTTTTCATGCCACTGCTTTGGCGCTTGTTTAAGTCCATAAAGAGACTTAATCAACTTACAGACTTTGTTCTCTTGGCCTTTTACAACAAAACCTTCCGGTTGTTGCATATATATCTCTTCTTCTAATTCACCATTCAAGAACGCGGTTTTCACATCCATTTGATGTATCTCTAAGTTATGTATAGCCGCTATTGCAATCAACGTCCTTATAGACGTGATCATAGTAACCGGTGAATATGTATCGAAGAAGTCTTGACCTTCCTTTTGACGGTACCCCTTGGCGACTAGTCGAGCTTTGTATTTCTCTATAGTGCCATCGGGTCTCAACTTTCGTTTGAAGATCCATTTGTGGCCAATCACTTTGTGACCCGGAGGCAAATCAACCAATTTCCATGTGTTGTTTTGCACAATGGAATCAATTTCGCTGTGGATGGCCTCTTCCCAATAAGGTACCTCGGATGATTCCATGGCGTCCTTATAAGAGAGAGGTTATCTTTCAACATTAAAAGCCATAAAGTCCGGTCCAAAGTCTTTGGCGATTCTTCCCCTTTTGCTTCTTCTAGGTTCCACTTGTTCTTGAACCTTAGAGGTCTCATCATTCCCCAATTGATCACTCTTAGTTGAATCAATGTTCACATGAGAGTGTGTATCATCAATCGGTCGTTTACCTCTATTAGAGGTATTTCCCTCTTTTACTTTATATGGCAAGATCGTCTCAAAGAACTCCGCCTCAGCAGACTCTATAATTGTATTGTTGCTTATGTCATCCACATTTGATTTATAAACTAGAAATCTATATGCAACACTATTAAGAGCAGGTCCAATATATACACAATCAATTGTTTTTGGTCCAAGTTTAGTCCTTTTAGGTAAAGGGACTTGAACCTTGGCAAGGTAACCCCACACTTTCATCCTTTTGTAGGACGGTAATCTCCTTTTCCAAAGCTCATAGGGAGACTTATCACTTTTCTTGTGGGGATCCTATTTAGGATCATATTCGTAATAAGACACGCCTCACCCCATAAATGATGTGGATTTCCGGACGTAATCAACATTGAATTCATCATGTTCTTCAATGTTCTATTCTTTCGCTCGGCCACTCCATTTTGTTGAGGAGTGTATGGAGCGGTTGTTTGATGCACAATGCCATGTGTAGCACAAAATTCTGCAATTCACAGGATTCGTATTTTCCTCCCCGATCCGACCTTAGAATTTTTATTTTCTTGTCGAGTTGATTCTCGACTTCAGCCTTATAAGTTTTAAACATGTTTAAGGCCTCATCCTTTGTATGGATTAGATACACATAGCAATACTTACTGCAATCGCCAATGAATGAAATATAATAGTTCTTTCCTCCTCTTGTAGGAGTTGCCTTGAAATCACACAAATCACTGTGAATCAATCCAAGAACTTCATTTGATTTTTCAACCGATTTATGTGGATGGTTTGTGTATTTTTCTTCTACACATACCTCACACTTAGATAAATTATCAAAGGAACACTTGGGCAACATGTCAAGTTTGATCATTCTTTGTAATGACCTAAAGTTGACATGTCCCAATCTCGAATGGCAAAGGTAAGAAGGATCAACAATATATACAGAACTAGTGGAGCTAGTGCTCGCCTTATTAATATTTATAATGGCGGCATCGATGTCGGTTACAATACTTAATTTAAAGATCCCCTCATTGAGGTAGCCCTTACCCACATACACACCACCCTTGGTGATGACAAACTTGTCCGATTCATATACAACTTTGAACCCTTTCTTACTAAGAATAGGGCCAGAGATCAAGTTTTTAGTTAATGAGGGTACGTGTAACACATCCGTCAACATTAGATCCTTCCCGGAAGTCAGTTTCAATATGACTTTCCCTTTACCTTCAATCTTGGCAATCGAAGCGTTTCCCATGAACATCGGTTCTCCATCATCCACCTTTTGATAGCTTGCAAACAGGCTCCTTGAGTTGCATATGTACCTTGTAGCCCCGGTGTCGACCCACCAATCAATAGTATTTGAGACCATGTGAGTCTCAATTACACCAACAAATTGGCTCACATCGGCCCTTTCATTCATCTTGTTGTCCTCCTCCACACGCATTTTGAGGAGTAATTGTTCGAGAGTGATTTCCTCCGTTAAATGCTTCAAGTATAACTTGAAGTTCTTCCACGAGGGAGGAAACTTTTCGATCATCGAACCGACAACAAAGTTGATATTCAAGCCCATGCCTTCCACATCAAGTTCATGGACAAGCACTTGCAATTCCTCAACCTGTTTCAACACGGATTTATTATCAGTCATCCGGTAATTCAGAAATTTCCCTATCGCAAACCTCTTGGAACACGCCACTTGCGTTTTATATTTTGCGTCCAAGGAATCCCATATCTCCCTTGCCGTTCGAAACGAGGAGTATATGTCATATAGGGAATTGTCGAGAGCGTTAAGAATATAGTTTCGACAACTATATTCGTTAGACTTCCAATTCTCGACAGATTTCTGATGCGCGGAGACTTGTATCTGCGTTGGCGCAGCCCCGTCCGCTCCTACTGGTGGATTTTCCGGTGGTTCTTCTTCCGTGAGTACGTTGGCAACCCGCAAAGTTGTCAAGTAGAACAACATCTTTTGTTGCCAACGACGGAAGTCCGAACCCTTGTATTTCTTGGGTTTCTCCACATGATTCTTCAACAATGATTGATCCATCGCTCCTTAACAAATTTTTTGTCTTAGATTGTTAGGAGTAATCAATCATATAATTGATCTTGTATAGAAATAACAAAGAAATGGGTAGAAATTTGTATAGAACAAATCCTTTACAATCACAATTCCAATACCAAAACGACAATAAACGTAAACCTTACTTGAATTTCATAGATAATCGAAGATAACGTATCGATTGAGGCCTGCACGGAAGCAGTGTCCTAAGACAAAAATTCGCCGGTGGTATTGGCGTTTGTCCCGAGGATACAACAATCGTATTCAAGTCTTGTGCTTGAATCTAGCGAATCATCTTATGTTTGAAGATGGAAGGAGATGAGACAGAACCCTTAATTTGTCTATTTTTCGTGTCTGAATTCATCCCAAAACGAAGAGGAGAGGTGTGGCATTTATAGTTTTCGAAACCAACCGACAGAAACTGCCAGGCGGTCCGCGCGAGTGGCGGCGCTACTGAACTCGTGCCGGAAGTCGCGCTGAGCACTGTTTGTCAAATAATCCAGTGTCTCGCGCGCATGGCGCCGCCGCTCAAACCGCGCCGTCTCCCGCGCCAAGCGCTGTTCCTACACCACATCGATCCTCAATCGTTAATCTCGACCCCATCGAGACCCAAGGCCCAATTTTTGAAATTTAAATATGTATATTTATGTCAAAGAGAGCCTACCAAGAACACCACACTCGAAGCCCAAGCTATTAAATGATTCATTTAATGCTCTCTATCTTGGGTTAATTAAGTGTTCTAAACTTTGCCTTGACTCCTATGTGGGACAAGGTTTCTCACATCTATACTAAGTTCAAACACAAATTTGACTTTGTGGTTGACTTTCGAGTTTGACTTCAAAATCGTTGACCTCTTGGTTTGTTTTTTAATCTTCAATGGTTTCAGTTCACACTGATTAATGATGATATCAAGTATTCAAGTTCATTCAATTTTACGGTGATCAAGATGTCAAAGGATCTAATGAGCATGAGATCTCATTCCAATCCTCCTGTTCTTTCCATTGGAGAGTACCCACAATGACACAACTCAACAACTTCCTCCTTCACATGAGTGAGCACATATTTGCATGGACCACGTTTCTTACTTTGCACGGATGACAACACTCGGTCTGATTGCAAGGTGCAGTGTTTGCTGAGGCGATAGTCATAATGCAATAATTTCAAGTAAAGTGCTAAAGATGCCAATTTCATGCTTTATCTACAAAAAGTTAACTGGACAAACGGAGCAAACTCATTAGAAAAGACTCCTAACTTAAAATATGCCAACTGGTAAGTTTTAAATGTAAAACGGTCAATTAGTTGATCAAAGGAATTTATTAGATGATTTTCAAAATTAGTAACCCATTATCATATATGAAAATTTGGCATCACTTGACCTACATTAACAATAATATAACATATGATGTATGACAATTATCAATCAAGAAGATTTAATTACTTTTACTTCACTTTTCCAGAGAATAGTTATTGCATATGTCGACAGAAATGCAGTCTCTCATTAAGTTAATTAGATGCAAATTCAGCCATAGATTAAAGAGATGTTTGGTTTGCAGAATGGAATTGGAATCCTTCAAAGAAATTTGACTTTGAATGAATTAGAATGAAATTTGACCAAACATTTGGTTCGATAGAATTGGAACGGAGTCTCTTAAAAGAATTGGATTCTTCATCTTTTTTTGGAGGGAGGGTGGGGCACTGGGGTGGCAAATTTGGTTAAATTGGAATTTGGAATTTGGTGAAAGAAATTATTCATTCCATATCCTTCAAAATCCATGAACCAAACACCCCCTAAGAGGTATTAGATGTGCACTTTGGAGCTGATGATCTAATTATTGAAGTTGCAATAATCAGCTTTAATGTCAGGATATACGAATACTACTTCTGATTATCTAAACACCCCCGAAGTGTAGAATGCAAAATGTTTGAAGTAAAAATAACCCAATCAATATCGCTTATAAATTAACACAATGCAGATAAACACAATTTTCATATGATAAATACACATTTCGATAAAATACTAGTTTAAAGCAAATGGCACTTACCCTCCACCAAAATAGGTAGTTGAAAATTTAGGCTTCCTTGCTCCCAATTCACCCATCGCGAACGACTTCATTCTTTTCAACGACCATCTAAAATAATTCAAGTGAACCCCAATTCATTCATCAGAAACATTAATTACGTTTTCAAAGCAAAAGTTACTAGAACAATCCCATGATAAAAACTCACTTGGGAGAAACTTCTGTTGGATTAACCCTCTCTGGATTTCTATAACAACGAAAACCAACTTATGTAACAATAGCGGTGATGGTTCGCATCTTAGGTGAACATGGTCGAATAATGAATAATTGAAGAGGGAGCTTGGTAATACATGACCACTGACTTTGTAGCTTGTGTTTACGTATGTGGAGATTTTGAGAAAACGGGTCGGGTTTTATGGAATCATGATGGTACGTAACATCGGGTGGAAGTAGTGACGAATTGAAAGAAAAGAGTGTGTGAAAAGTCACCCCCAAAGGAAAAAATGATATTTTTGGGTAGTGGTAGGAAGACATTCTGTGGTTGAAATTGTATTTAAACAACCTAACCATAAACCCAATTTCTGTCAACATATTCTAATGTCAGATGCAATAGTTGTTCTAATTTAGATTGCACAAATGTCAGTACTATATCCTGAGATATTTTCAAAAACATATACCTGGTTTGCTCTTCGTGGACGAGCAATCCGTAAAGCGCTCAATTTTCTGTAGAAACCACAACTATGTCCATGAACTACCTTTTTATATGGATGGAAGTTCACAAAATCAACTTAGAATCTTCAAATGGAAGTAACAAGACATGTGTACAAGCATATCCATAAAAGAATGTTGAAAGTATAATGCCTTTGTTTGACTGACTTACTCCTTCAACATCAGCAGCAAGTGTATATGCAATTGTCCACTTCACTTCGTTACTATAATTTCATCTATTACTATGACCTATACTTGGTTCATCACCAAAATCTTGTCAAGCCACAGGACATTAAATGCACCTGCAAGGATATATTGAAAAGAGAAAAAGACAGGGATTAAATTGGAACCTTTAAACTTCCAGGAAACGAAAATATGAAAAAGTGAGTTCTAATAATGACCAAATAATCTGTGGGAAAGACAAGAATATTGATGGTTGCTAAAGAACGCGCGGCAAAGTTGAGTAGCACTTGAGCAAACAACTTTTATTACTCGACAAAGTTGAGTAGCACTTGAGCAAAAAACATTTATTTTGGTGAAGGAATTCTATACAAGTATCAAACGTTAGGATTATATGACAATTACATAACATCGTTATATATGTTATATCCGTATGTTGATCAATCAATCAGTTCATCTATCAATGACTATCATCTAGCTATGCTACATACATGACGTAGGAGAAAGATCTAATGGTATTTCAAGATTTACATATAATGATGGAAAGGTAATTCACGAAAATAGACTGAATCGACTATTCTTTATTCAATTCAAAGCTTAAGATGCATGCATAGTTGTTCAATTGAAGCTGAAGAGTGTACGTTAATCCAGTTATTATTGATCAGGTACATTTAATTTTAAAATAGAAAAAGGATTGGAATTGGTGGCATTCGAAGCAAATTTGTTGCACCAGCAAAACATCTCAGAAAAAGAAGGTCCTTCATATCCAATTATCTACTACTCCACATATACCAAAAAGCATAATATAGAACCGAAGAAAATGCACAGACTTCACATCAATCAGCAAGAGCAAAAAGTTAAACCAGAACCTTTCCCTCTTCACAAATGATACTTCTACCCCGATTTAAATATTTAAGAGTAAGCATTGTTGGTTAGCAAAAATATATAGGAAAAACATAAAACAAAGCAAGTGTTGTGAAAATACCAAGGCCCAAATAGCTAAAAGCTCAAAGGTTGGTTTCCGATAAAAACACAATATTACCCAAGAACAAAATGAATTAAGTTTATATCGAGATTCAAAGCGGAAATACGGTTAACAATGCAAGTTAATCAACCACTAAGAAATGTAAACAATGATCAAGCCCAATAAATACAAAATAAAGCATAAGTAAGAGAGACACCAAGTTTTTTACGTGGAAACCCGGAAAGGGAAAAACCACTGGCAGAGGACGTCGAGAACTGATCTACTATCACTTTAATGATGATACACTTTGAGAGATTTTTAGCTTACAATAATGGAAAAAAAAGTGTGGGTTCTTGAGGTTTGAGAGAAACTTGGAGACCAAGTTTTAGAGAGAGAGATTGTGTGTGTGTGCAAAAAGGAAAGCCAAAAATCTGTTGTATTTGTTTTTGTCTTATTCTAATTTGAAAGGAATAAGAGTGCAAAAAGGCTAGACCCAAAAGGCCCAAGGCCTTATGCACTCCACTACCAAAATAATGGGTGTGACTTTGAAGTTAGTTAAACCCGCATCAATCCAACGATGGACACTGTGGTGTTAGTTAAACCCGCATCAATCCAACGATGGACACTGTGGTGTGGGTTCTTGAGGTTTGAGAGAAACTTGGAGACCAAGTTTTAGAGAGAGAGATTGTGTGTGTGTGCAAAAAGGAAAGCCAAAAATCTGTTGTATTTGTTTTTGTCTTATTCTAATTTGAAAGGAATAAGAGTGCAAAAAGGCTAGACCCAAAAGGCCCAAGGCCTTATGCACTCCACTACCAAAATAATGGGTGTGACTTTGAAGTTAGTTAAACCCGCATCAATCCAACGATGGACACTGTGGTGTTAACTCAACAGTGTCTGAAGCGACTTTTAGGCTACTTAGTTAGCACCAAACTTACTCCAAACTCACCCTGGATGCTGTTGAAGGCAAAAAATCTTCACAAATCTCCACCTTTGACTTCAATTTAAAACCCATACAAAAGAAAACTCCACCTCGTCTTGAAACCAAGTGAATACACCAAGAACACAATCTCCACCAATCTTCATCTCAAGCCAAAAACGATCACCCGTAAAGAAAGCAATAGCAAAGTAATCAAAGTTCTCGAAAAGCAATATCCTCCACAAATTTGTCCCTAAGGACATCAACCCCGTCTTGCAACACCAACCAAATCCAAACACAAATTGAACTTGGATACCGGAAGTGCCTTAGTCAACATATCCTCTACGGTTGTTGTGAGTGCTAATCTTCACCACTTTAACATCACCTTTAGCTACTACCCCACGAACATAGTGATAGATCTTCTATTATCAAGATCCTTGGCATGATATGAATCTGCATAGCCGAGCACCCCCAAAGAGTTCTTCCCAAAATGCAAACACAGATTTGTCGTGTCGCTCAAGTAATGGAAGATCCATTTGACCACTCTCCAATGCTCTTTACCCGGGTTGGCCATATATTTGCTCACCATAGACACTGCATAGGAAATGTCACGATAGGTACAAATCATGGCATACATCAAAGATCCCACCGCACTAGAATATGGCATTCTTGCCATATAGGCAACATCGCGTTGAGTCGAAGGACTTAAAGTGGATGATAACTTGAAATGAGGTGCAACTGGAGTGTGGAGAGACTTTGCTTCGGACATGTAGAACCGGAGAAGAACTTTCTCGATATATCCTTTTTGACTAAGGTATAATTTCCTCGCCTTTTTGTCACGAATAATCTCTATATTAAGAATTCTCTTTGCGGCTCCCAAATCCTTCATATCAAATTCTGAATTTAACTGGTCTTTCACTATCTAAGCTTCTCCCATATCTTTGGCTGCTAAGAGCATGTTATCCACGTACAAAAGCAAATATAACATCGACCCATCCTTACACTTCTTGAAATAAACACAACCGTCGTACGGAGAATTTGATATGTCGTGTGCGGTCACAAACGTGTCGAATCTCTTGTACCATTGCCTACGAGACTGTTTGAGGCCATAGAGAGAATTAATAAGCTTGCACACGTGATCTTCGTTACTCGGAATCTCGAAACCTTCCGGTTGATGCATATAAATCTCATCCTCAAGTTCACCATTCAGATAAAGCGGTCGCTACGTCCAATTGCTCAAGTTCAAAATCATTGGACTCGATCATCCCAAGCAATGCACGAATAGAAGTATGTTTCACCACCGGTGAGAAAATGCCATTATAGTCAATGCCAGGAATTTGACTATAACCTTTCGCGACTAACCGAGCTTTGTACCTTGGCTTCTCATTTGGAGTGGTCCCTTCCTTCAACTTATAAACCCACTTGCATCTAACTGGATTTTTGCCTTTAGGAGCGGGTACAAGCTCCCAAGTTCTGTTCTTTTTTAAGGATTCCATCTCCGCGTGCATTGCCATCATACAATTATCCGCATCTTTTAGTTTTGTAGCCTCACTATAAGAAGTAGGATCAACGGTGTATTCCATTTCTTTCGCTACACTCAAAGCATATGCTACTAAACCGGATTCTTCAGTATACCGTATGGGGTGTACAATTTGTCTCCTTCCCCTATCACGCGCAATGCACGGTTCGGGATCTTGTGGCGAAGGTTGTGATGGAGAATCACCTGCCACTTGAACACCTGTAGTGGAAGAAGAAGAAGAAGAAGAAGAAGAAGCATTAGTATTATTAGTAACATGAGGGTTCGATGTTTGAGCCATAGATAGCTCCACCTCCACTGGAGGTTTCTCCTTAGGAGCCTCTGTAATGGTCTCGGATGTAGAAGACGGTGAATCATGCAACATAGATGATTCGTCAAAAGTGACATCTCGACTTATAATGATCTTCTTTGTTTCCAGGCCCCAAAACCTAAAGCCTTTCACCCCATCTTTATAACCAAGGAATTTGCATTTCATTGCTTTGGGTTCCAACTTCCCATTATCAACACGTGCATAAGCCGAACAACCAAATATTTTTAAATTTGTATAATCGGCCGGTGATCCTCCATGAGAGTCTTCTTCTCAATAGCAACCGAGGGAGACTGATTAATGATATAACAAGCGGTAGAAGCCACTTCTGCCCAAAACGACTTAGGCATTTTAGAGTTTAAAAGCATGCATCGAACTTTCTCAGTGGTTCATCCTTTCGCCTACACCATTCTGTTGAGGAGTATGAGCAACGGTATAATGCCTTGTAATGCATTCCTTCCTACAATAGGCATTAACTCCTCCGAGGGAAATTCTAAGCCATTATCCGTTCGGAGATATTTCACCTCTTTATCGGATTGCTTTTCGATCATGGTTCTCCAATATTTAAATATGTCGAAAACATCATTCTTGCGACTTAAGAAGAAAGCCCACGCTCGACGAGAAAAATCATCAATGATAGTGAGCACGTAAGAAACTCCACCATAAGAAGAAACACGAGCCGTACCCCAATGGTCGGAATGGATATATTCAAGTGGCCCTTTTATAGAGTGTATGCCACTTAAGAACTTGACACTCTTTGTCTTGCCGTACACACAATGCTCGCAAAATTGCAAATCCGTAACTTTGTGGCCATTCAACAAACCACGTTGACTTAGCTCGATCATGTAACCAAGGCTCATGCAACCGAGACGAAGATGCCACAACTTGGATAGATCACCATTAGACATTGACTTGGAAGCTACCTCGACGTCACCCGTAACGGTTTGACTCTGCAAAATATAAAGGTTAGCTCGAGAGCATGTTTCACATTCCCAAGTGTTCGGGTGACATCATCATGCATATGGATTCTAATTGTGCCTTGACCAACAATAGGGCATGTAGCATTGTTCCGTATCATCACAACACCTTCGGAAACTTTCTCATATGTATGAAACCAACTACGGATGGGACACATATGAAAAGTGCAACCAGTGCAACCCGAGTCTAGAATCCAGTCTTCCGTGGACTTTGGATTACCATCGGAGACCGTCATGAATTCACCTTCACTAGCTCCACCATCATCGTGCTCAACAATATCGGCTTCCCCGGAGGAACCCGTTGTCTTGTTCTTGTCTTTGTTTTTGGCTTGAAGCCTAAAACATTCATCAATGATGTGACCCCTCCTTTTACAAAAGTTACAAAACTTTTTCTTACCACGAGATTTAGATCTTGATTTGCTTGAAGAGCTCGAGCATTTTTCAAATGGTCTTCCCCTTGCATTCAATCCCTAGGCCCTTGGTTCATGACCATAAATTACCTCATTCATCTTCTCCTTTGAACTCAAAGCGGTATAAACTTCCTCAAGAATAATGGAATCCCTACAATAAATGATTTGTATCCATAAAAGTAGCGAATGATGGTGGCAAAGAGCATAACAAACCTAGACCCCAATCCTCATCGTCATACTTCACCTCAAGATTCTTCAAATCACCAACTATCTCTTTGAATTTCAATGTATCTGCAGTAATTGAAGCACCTTCAGATAAACGATGTGCATACAATTTAAGTTTAATATGAAGCTTATTGGGCAAGCTCTTTGTCATAAGCATTTTATCTAGCTTACACCATATTCGATAAGCCGTTTCCTTTTCTGCAACATCCTGTAAAACATCGTTAGACAAATGCAATCTAATCAAGGATGAGGCTTTCAAGTCATTTAGGTCCTTTTCGGCTTCCAACCAATCACCATGCATAAAAGCTCGTCCCAAAATGCAATTTCGCAAATTTTGTTGAACAAGGACATCTCTCATCTTTATCTTCCATAAAGGATATCGGGTATCTCATTCCAACAAAGGTAATTGAATTTCATTGTGGACATAAAAGAAACCCTAGCAAATCAATAATCCGACAATCTTCAATCGATCAGAAATCTCGATATTAATCCTTGAGCTCTGATACCAATTGTTGTGAAAAATACCAAGACCCAAATAGCTAAAAGCTCAAAGGTTGATTCCCGATAAAAACAAAATATTACTCAAGAACAAAATGAACTAAGTTCTATATCGAGATTCAAAGCGGAAATACGATTAGCAATGCAAGATAATCAACCACTAAGAAATGTAAACAATGATCAAACCAAATAAATGCAAAATAAAGCATAAGTAAGAGACACACCGAGATTTTACGTGATACTGGAAAGGGAAAAACCACGGGCGGAGGACGCCGAGAACCGATCCACTATCACTTATGATGATACACTTGAGAGATTATAACTTACAATAATGGAGAAAAGAAGTTAGGGTTCTTGAGGTTTGAGAGAAACTTGGAGAACAAGTTTTAGAGAGAGAGAGTGCAAAAGGAAAAGCAAAAAATCTGATCTATATGTTTTTGTCTTATTCTAAATTAAAAGGAGGAAAAAGGCTGGACCCAAAATAGCCGAAGTTCGTATGCACTACACAACCAAAACAATGGGGGTGACTTTGAAGTTAGTTAAACCCACATCAAACTAGCGCTGGACACTGTGGTGTTAACTCAACAGTGTCTAAAGCGACTTTAAAGCTAATTAGCTAGCACCAAACATACTCCAAACTCACCCTTAATGTTGTTGAAGGTAAAAAATCTTCACAAATCCCCACATTTGACTTCAATTGAAAACCCATATAAAAGCAAACTCCACCTCGTCTTGAAACCAAGTGAATACACTAATAACACAATCTCCACCAATCTTCATCTCAAGCCAAAAATGACCACCCGTAAACAAAGCAATACCAAAGTAAACAAAGTAATCAAAGTTCTCTTTTTGTGAAGGTTATGCATATCAAGTCATTCAAATACTAGTGCTAAGCCAACAATTTTGGGATAAACGTGATATATACATAACTAGTAGGATGATAGTAGCAAAACCAAGCACTAGTGTGATTGCTGGGCATTTTCAGAAGAGATGTTGATTCTCTTTCATAGTTTACTTTTAACTTAATAAATGATTAGAGTATTTAGGTATAAGTTTTTCTATCTAAATTAAGCCAACAAAATTGAACTTAACAAGTACTGTAAATTTCGAAATCGATGGCAAATTGCAACAAAATAATCAAATATAACATGTTTCTCCTTTGCTAATGAAACGTCCAAAAAAACCACAACAAGTTTAAACCTTAAAATTAATCAGAGTTAACCACAATATCGTCCAAACTTTTATACATAAATGGAGAATAAGTTATGAAGGTTCACATATACAATTGAACTATCAAGACAACCTACTAATCTAATCCTTAACACTAAGATCATATTATACAGGTTGTCTAGGCAATTCATCAAAACATCTTCGTATACTCTAACTTTTCCATTACATCCCCAAAAGTTGGATTCCGCTACCACTCGTCACTCATCCCTTTACAACTTCCCCGAGCTAGTACCTGGTAAGAAAATTTAATTTGAAACGATTAGGCTTACGTCTATTGACAACATCCAATTTTCAAATTAAAACTTTATAAGCTTTGAAAACCAATTATAAACAAAGCATATAAACAAACTTGATTGTCATCTTTCTTACCCTACACATAACATCTTTCGATGACGGAAATATCCCGATTCCATGAATATGACAAACACTACGTATGTCATAACATCATGTTCGAGAGCCTACTACGAATCACCACGGATTCTAGATCATTACTCATGTCCAAGAAATTACAATTAGTCTATGCCTATTTCTTGGAGTGGAAATAGAAATAGCAGTTATATCTTGCCTATTTCTCATCTCCTAATAGAAAGCGGAAATAGCAATTATATCTTGCCTATTTCACACTTTCACGTCACCGTATAAACGGGAATAGCAATCATCCCTTGACCATTCCACATTTATCAACTATAATGGGAATAACAATCATCCATTGCCCATTCCACAATAATCAAATGTAAACGGGAATAGCAATCATCCCTTGCCCATTCCACATTTATCAAATTTAAATGCTAGTGCTTATGGATCCATTACACTTACTAGCATACATGCATATCAACTTAAACACATAACATTTCGTATCATAACCTCATTCAAGTTATAACTATGTTCGTACCGTTAAAATCACAATATGTTTCGTTTCCATAAAACCTTTGAGCCGTACAACATTTCACATAAAATATACAGGTAAACTTGTTCAGTAAGTCATTCGGGAACCAAGTCCTGCAAACAGTCCGGAATCTTGTCCGGAAACCATATTCGGAACAATTATCCGGAAACACCCGGAAATCAAAGTAATCTGGTACAATCCAGAAAAGTATCCGGACTCAAAGTCCGGAACCATTCGGAAAACATATCCAATATTCTATCCGGAAAAACCATCCGGAATCCGGTACATTCGGGTATCCGGTACATTCCGGTATCCGATACATTCCGGTATCCGATACATTCCAGACAACCAACCGGAATCCGGAACCATTCCGGTAAACTACCCGGAATCCGGGACTGTCCGAAAATTCATCTTTCGAACTTTTCAATTTTTGCCCAGTTCGATTATTTTCCACTCATTACTTCAAAAATTCGATTTGTATCTATCTCATACAGATATCAATAAACTTATTTATCCATTTCAATCCACATATAGGTTTCATTTAGCAAAATAAGCAGATGAACTCACTTGTGAACTTCGAAATCAACAAAGACTCAAAATCAACCTTCCTTCACCACACGAATCCGAAACCTATTCAAACACTGGATTACTTTTGATTTCAATTCTTAACAAACGAAAACTGCAGGAATCAATCGAAATTCCTTACCAAAAGCAATCCTGGAGTTCGTTCTTTCTTCTGCCTTTCAACCGACTTCAAAATATGAGAATTGAGATAATCTCAATTCTCACCGACTTCCCCTATTTAAATATCAACTATCAACAAATGACAATTTCGACCCCAAAGTTCATAATTCATAATTATCTTAAACTTTGGGTCAATTACACTTTCGACCCTTCAATCTCAAATTTTGACGTAACGCTTATATTAACTTCTTCTAATATATAAATGTTCCTTCGTACAGAATATGAAATTTCGAGGTGTTACAAATCTCCTCAACTTGAAAATGTTTTCGTCCTCGAAATCGAAACTATACAAACAAATGAGGATATCTATTCCTCATATCTTCTTTCGCTTCCCAAGTCACATTTGCACCTCTATGATGTTTCCATTGCACTTTAACCATGACCATTTCCTTATGTCGTAACTTCTTAGTCGTTCTCTCTAAAATTGCTTCTGGTTCCTCTACACAACGACTCTTCTCATCCACTCTGATTTCAGAAAGTGGTATAACATTTTCCTCTTCGACTAAGCATTTTCGAAGATAACAGACTTGGATTCCTTCCAATTTAGGTGGAAGATTCAACTGATATGCTTGAATTCCAACTCTCTTAGTTATAGTGAAAGGTCCTAGAAAACGAGGACTCAACTTTCCACGTTTTACAAATCTTATCACACCCTTCCACGGGGATACCTTTAGCATCACACGCTCCCCAACTTGGAATTCTTTCGCCCTTCTTTTCGGATCGGCGTAACTCTTTTGTCGATCTTGATCCGCCTTCATATGTTTCCGAACTTCTTTCACTTTATCGGCCATTTGTTGTACAATTTCAGGACCAGCAAATTGTTTTTCTCCAGCTTCTAACCAACACACTGGAGTTGTACATTTACGTCCATACAAGGCTTCAAAAGGTGCTCTTCCAATACTGGAATGACAACTATTGTTGTACGCAAACTCCACTAAGGGTAAATGCGTATCCCAGTTACCTCCAAAATCAATCACACGTGACCTGAGCATGTCTTCCAAAGTCTGAATAGTTCTTTCACTTTGCCTATCCGTTTGTGGATGATATGCCGTGCTCAAATTTACTCTTGTACCTAATTCTTCTTGTAGTGATTGCCAAAATCTTGAAGTAAATCGGTTGTCACGGTCAGAAACTATAGACATAGTTATACCATGTCTTGACACCACTTCATCAATATATGACTTGGCTAACTTATCAATCAGTGAAGCTTCTTTCATTGCTAAGAAATGAGCACTTTTGGTTAAACGATCCACGATTACCCAAATAACATCGTTACCTTTCAACGTCCATGGTAACTTAGTTACGAAGTCCATAGTAATCTTATTCCATTTCCCTTCAGGAATCTCCAATGACTATAGACTCCCATAAGGTCGTTGATGTTCAGCCTTCACTAATGAACATGTCACACATTTCTCTACACATTGTGCCACATCTAGTTTCATAGATGGCCACCAATAGTGTAGTTTCAGATCTTTATACATCTTAGTACTTCCAGGATGTATAGAATATTTGGACTTGTAGGCGTCTTCCAGAAGTAACTCCCTGTTTCCCCCAATCTTTGGCACCCAAATACGTCCTTGAAATAATTTGACTCCGCGACCATCTTTAGTCAGTTGAAGACGTTGTTTAACCAAGACTTCCTCTTTCAAGTTTTCTTCTAATGATCCTTCTGCTTGTGCCACTTTAATTCATTCAATCAGACTTGACATTACATCAGTTATGGCGTTAGTCGTTTTCAAACATCCACTATATTCCTTTCAACTTAAGGCATCAGCCACAACATTTGCCTTACTAGGATGGTAATGCAATTCACAATCATAATCCTTAAGTAGTTATAACCAACGCCATTGCCTCATATTCAGCTCTTTCTGATCAAATACATGCTTCAAACTCTTATGATCAATAAAAAGAGTGCACTTCATTCCATATAGATAATGCCGCTATAATTTCAAAGCAAACACAACTGCTGCCAATTCTAAATCATGGGTAGGATAATTCTTATCATGCTCCTTGAGTTGTCTTGATGCGTAAGCAATCACTTTGCCACGTTGCATCAATACACACCCGAAACCCATCTTTGATGCATCGCTATAAATGACTAAATCTTACGTTCCTTCCAGTAGTGCAAGAATATGAGCTTCACATAACTTCTTTTGTAAAGTTCTAAAGGCTGACTCTTGCTTTTCAGTCCATACAAACTTTACATTCTTCCGAGTCATAATGGTCAAGGCAGAAGAGATCTTTGAGAAATCTTTTATAAACCTCCGGTATTAACTGTTAGTCCCAGATGGCTTACAAGAACAAGAACAGGTATTGTAGAAGGGGGGGTTGAATACAATACATAATTTTTTCACTTTAATTAATTCTTTTATTGAAAATATTCAAATCAAGAATTACACATTGAACACATAGAACAATTAGATTGTTGCGGAAAGAACAAATAAAATCTATTCTAACAATTTTCACAAAGTAAGACTGAAAACTAAACAACTTCTAAAACACAAAGATTGAAAGCTATAAAGTTCAAAGAGAGAAAGGAGTAGAATATCTTGAGCACAGAGTAATCTTTTTGTCTTTCAAGAGATTCGAGAGTTATTCTGCATGGAGAGGTCTTCATCTTTATATAGTGCCAAGAGTATGTGTAGCATAGGACACTTGTCACTTTGTCATTTGAAGGATATGTTTGGCTCTCAAAAGTTGATGTGTCATTTCCTACAATACTATAAAGGTTTGATGGAGACAATATCTAAGAATGGGAAAAAGGAAAAATAAACCTTTTTCTTCCATACCCAGACATTCTATCTTTGAAGAGAAAACCTTTTAGCATGGACAAAAGGTAGGATCCTTCTATTTGAAGATCCCACCGACATGTCATGAACATGGTAGGTGAGAGTCTTCTTAGAAGTGAAGTTATGAGATGATCCTCCAACTTTGAGGATCCCACCGATGTATATTATGACACTTGTGACTCTACTTGAAGAAAAGCATCCATCAAGACTTCTTGAGATCCCACCTATTTGAGAGCCTTCATAGGTGGGATTTTGTTGGCCGACACAAAGAGAGGTCGGTAGAGAGGTGTCCACCGATGTGTGGGGACACCATCGGTGGACAATGACTTATAGTTGTTGATGTGGGATTTCTCACTTCCACAATGAGAGGATCTTCAATCTTGACTTTGGTTGATCTTTGACTTCACCAAACATTTGCTATCTTGTACAAGCCATTACAAAGAACCATCCAAAATTTCTCTAAGTATAAAATGTTTTTCAAAGTATAAAAGGAGATCATGATGTCATCTTCAAATCTTGATGACCCAACAATCTCCCCCTATTTGATGATGACATCCATACTTAGAAAAACATGAGTAAGATAATGAATAATACATGTTGACCCTGTTTTACTCTTTTGGGTTCTTTTTCACACATCCCATTTTGTGTGTGTGTGTGTGTGTATGTATATATGATATTTACAAGTACAATAAAATAAAAAGGTATAGCTGTACAAACAAATGAAAGGAAAAAGGAAAGAAGTATAAACAATATGAACAAAACAAATATTACTTGCATCTTTGGAGGGGCGAGTTGAAACTTGTGTCTGGCTTGAGAATTCTTCATTTTGATCAGCAGCTCCAAAAGATTTCAGCCAAATGAGTGTGTTTAGGAAGGAGACAAACCTATAATGATGACAATCTTTGAGGGAGGTTTGAGGTTAGGTGAATCAGGCTCAGGAAGCTTCTGCCCATCTCTTGTATCTTCTTTCTTTCTTATGTCATCTTCAGCTCTTCCTGTTCAGCATCATCATCCTTTGTCTTTGTTTTGCTCCCCCTCAGTTAGATCAGTCGGTCTTTGTGTTACTCCCCCTCAGTTTGATCTGCCGGACTGATGTGCGCCCCTTGATCGGTCCGCTGATTTCTTCATTTTTTTCGAGTTGGACGCTGGATATGAGTACTGAGGGTTGATGTTGCTCCCCCTCAGATGAATTCTCCCCCTCAGCGGCCGACGTAGGAAAAACCAAGAGAAGTTGAAAAATCGGCCATAACCAAGGCTATTACACTTTTTTTAATAATTTGCTGTAAAGAAAATTGTGGGGGGGGGATTATTTTCGGTAGCAAGAAATGGGGTTGGGGGTTTTTGCAGCAGGTATCATGGGGGGGCAACCAAATCGGTGGCTTGGATCCTCAAGGACCAAATCGGCAAAAAAATAATAATTAAAGAGAAAGAGGTTTCGGTGGTAGAAGAAAGAAAAAAAAGGGGGGTGTTGTGGTTTCTAAATAAAACAAAAGAAGAAAAAGGTAGGGGGTGGGGGATCGGTGGCATAAGGAAAAAAATAGAGGAGGATTTTATATATATAATATATATATATATATATAAAAAGGGGGGGGGGTGTTGGGGAATTCGGCAGCAGCAAATAAAAACAAGGGGTGGGGGTGGTCGGTCAAGTATGTCGTCAAAGAAAGAAAATGTGGCAAAGATGAAAAGGGGGGGGGGTGTTGTTATCGGCAGAAAATAAAAGAAAAGGGGAGGGGGGTTATAATATATATTATTATTATTATTATTAATATTATTATTATTATTATTATATATATATATATAATTTTTTTTCTGCACCGATATAAAACAATTTTTTTTTCTTATTTTTAATTTATGAGCCACCGATTTTGACTTGACTTTTTTTTAAGAACTCACCAAAAATTGAGAAGTACTCACCGATTTTGGAAGACAATCGGTGGGATTTTCGGTGGGGTTTTTTTTTTCAACTCACCGATGTTTAAGGGCATCCCACCGAAATTTGAGAGATTTTTGGTGGAATTTCGGTAGAAACGTCGGTAGGTTTTTTTTTGAACATTTCTCATATCCACCGAAAATTTGCAAGAGATGGACAAAAATTCGGTGGAATTGCTTGGAGAGATAAGAGGAAATCTTCTAAGGCATCTTCAGAATATCTTCAAAGTGAAGAAGAGATTGGAATCCCATCTTCCAATTTTTGATGACCCAAGAAAGATTGAAATTTGGTGAAATAGGAGAATCACCATTATGAGAGAGAAAATCTTGAGAAAAAGTCACATAGGAAGTTGGTTCTGGTGAGAGGAAGGGTTTTGGTGAGATGAAGTGTTTCACTGATGGAGGTTCATTGGAGAAGGGTGTAGGAGAGATTTTGGTGGGGGTCTTCATCGATTGGATCGGTGGGAGTCTCACCGATGGTCATAATAAATTTATTTTTTGTCAGAGAGTTGGATCGGTTGAGGATTGTCAATGAAGGGAAATATTTTTGAGGTGTGATGTTGGGAAGAATATGTGGCCGAAATATGTGAAAGGAAAGATTGGTATAGGAGAGAAAGTAGGTTGAGTTTGTTTAGATGGAAAAGGATGGTGAGAAGTATGGTGGGAAATAAAGTTTAGGTAATGAAGGAGGGTGATGGAGATATGATGATGTCGGCAGAGAGAAAGTTGGCACTAGTGAGTGTGCCAATGGGAAGAATTTTCAAAACAAGAGGAGATCCGAAAGTTCACCATTTGACACTTAGTTTTCTTGATGAACTTGATGATTTCTTCAGTTTTGTCACTTTTATACTGGTCCACATAGATCCATCTGTTTAGCTCAAAAACTGCAATCACAAAGAATTTATTTCCTAGGTACCCATTTGGTGGTGGGTCCTTTTGGGTTAGAAGAAAAAGAATTGGTGTCACTTAGATCAATTCTTTCTTTCGGACAGTCTTTTGCAAAATGAGAAGTATCACCACAGATATAGCATTTTCTATGAGGAAAAATCTTTTTAGAAACTTGACATTTTTCCTTACTTTTGCTCATTTTGGTTATCTTCAAAGACTTTGATGAGGAGTTAAAGAGTTGGGGTGCAGGACCTAAGATTCATTTTTCAGAATTTGGGAAGACAGACATCCACTAGTACAAAAACTCACAATGGCCACGGTTAAAAACCATGGCCGTAGGCCTTTGGCCACAGTTTTTTTTTCCAATCATACCGTAGCCTATTCTGTCGTGACTTTTGATACCCCTGTGGCCACGTTTAAAATGTGTCACCATATCACATGATAAACCGTAGCCATAGCCTAAAAACCGTGGCCATAACCGTATCCAACTTTTATGGTATTGAGGCATTTTTGCTATAACCGTGGCTATAAACTACTTATCGTCACACAAATTTTATATTAACTGTGACCAATTCATGACATGGTTACCATAAATGTTAGAACCGTGGCTAATGGTTGTTTTTTAGTCATAAGATAAACTAAAAATGTAGCAATAAACAACTTTTAGCCACGAAATTACATATTAACTGTGACAAAATCATGACATATGGTTACACTGAATTGTTTGAATCGTGACTATTGACTATATTTTGGTCACATTAAATACCTAAAACCGTAGCGATAAACCAGTTATCGCCACACAGACTTCTTATTAACCGTTGCCAAATCATAAAATTTGGTTACACTGAATTGTTAGAAATGTGGCTATTGATTAACTTTTGGTCACATGAGTTAACTAAAATTGTGACCATAAACTACTTATAGCCACACAAATGTTACATTAATCGTGGTGATTTCATGACATACGGTTACACTGGATTGTTAAAATCTGTGGCTATTGGTAGCATTTTGGTTACAAGAAATAGCTAAAACCGTGACTATATAGTATTTATAGCCACACAAAGTTTAATTTAACCGTTGCCATTTCATGACATATACTGACGTTGAATTGTTAAAACTGTGGCCGTTGCTTACCTTTTGGTTACATGAAATAATTAAAATCGTGGTCGTAAACTACTTATAACCACGAAAATTTCATATTAAGTGTGGCTAATTCGTGACATATATTACGGTGAATTGTTAATACCGTGGTGATTGGTTACCATTTTGTCACATGAAATAACCAATCCATGACAATAAAGTAGTTATACTCACACAAACTCCATAGTAAGCGTGGCCGATTCATGATGTATGGTTACATTGAATTATAATAACCGTGGCTATTTGTTGCCTTTTGCTCACACAAGATAACTAAAATTGTGGCCATAAGGTATTTACAACCACATAAATTTAATATCAACCGTGGCCAAATCTTGATATATAGTTGCACTAAATTGTATAACCGTGACTATTGGTTGTCTTTTGATCACACGAAATAGCAAAATTGTGGCAATAAAATTGAGCTTTGGCAACATTTTAATAATGTGACAAAACGATAAATAAAATTTTAAAAAATTCAATATAATTATCAATTGCAAAATATTAAACATTAAATATTTATTTTCATAATCATATGAATAATGTATAATAACACCAATTACAGACATATCGCTACTAGTTCTATAATATATTAGACATTTTCTTATTAAAGCTATTTTTCGTATTCTTCGGCTTCAGTGTCTCGCTCATCGTTGTATAATTCTTCTCTCTTCATAGGACTTTGTTTCTCGTCATGCTAATCAAAAAGTTAATTGTAGTGCCTGCAACAAGGATGAAAACAAAATCTTATTACACTTCTAGAAATTGTATACTAATAAAGTCGGGGAATCCATATATGACCAAAGCAAGACTCTTGTCACGTATGCATATATCTATCAACAAAAACGAGACTCTTGACTGGTTTGGTAGACTTAGACATTTGACCAAATAATGTGAGAGAATCCATATATGACAAAAGCAATTAATATCATCATACCGTCATGAGCAGGTAAAAGACAACTACAATCCTAGTTGCCCCGCACACGACAAAAAACAATTTAATATCAATACGTTGACACTACATCAACACCCCATTAAAAGATAACTACACAAATAAATAATAAGAGATGACTATTGGTTTGACAACAAATATAAACTTAGATGTCACTTCATACATGGTAGGCAATAGTACATAAATATGTGCTTAATGGTTTTGCATGTTGATCACCGATTTAGTAAGTGGTACAATTGTTTAACAAATTATGAAGGGCTTAATGATATATAAGAAATTGTTGGTCACTTGGTTGCTTGGTACTAAAATCTTTTACTTATTTTGTTGGCAACATTTGTATACTACAATAATAGACCAACTCTTTTAAGCAAGTACGTGAATTTCTACAAACTAATAGAAACATGAACAAGGAATTAATTGTGGTGTCTCATTGAAAACAAGATACATACAGACGTCTTTCCAAAGAGAAACCCTAAAATATTGATGAAAACACATATTTCAAGAAATACAAATTTATTACTTATCAAACACACAAACCCAAATTATTGAAGCCCTAAATACATAAATGAATGCCAATAAGAGATAAGTGATCTAGTAAACCCTTCACCTCTTAATGGGATAAGAGGTTCTTACCCCATAAGAGCCGATAAGAGGTAACTCGTAAGTCTACAGGGCATAAAGATTTATGTGGGTGCCGGCCGGTAGAAAAAAGTTTAGTCAAGGGACTAAACTGAAATAGGTTTAAGTGACTTTCTTGGTGGGTTAGGTGTTTTATTCAATGGTTGATCCTACCAAGGTCCATATTTTACATTATGAAAGATATATTATATTAAGAATCAAGTAACTAGTGCTTAGAGTATGATATGTAATGAAGCTTTCTAGAGACTTGTCTCTATGGATTGGAGTAATTGCAGGTTCAACAGTTGTTGCCTTTTGGGTCTTTGGGAGAAAAAGAATAATTTAAGATAGTAAAGGTTAGTCCTTTTGGGTAAATTCCTTTTCTTCCAACTGTGCTAACTACTAATAAGCATGCAAAAAACATTCAGGATAAACATGCTAAGGGCTATAGGAACATTAAACAATATAAATCAAAATGAATATCATAGCTCCTCAAGGATTTCATTATTATCAGATACCCAATGGTCATCAACCGGGTATAGCTAAAAAATCCAAAAATGAAAACGGTTCAAATGCAAGTGTATGTGTGTGTGTGTAATCTTTGTGTATAGCAAAATGGTGTGCTTAAGGCGGATAAAATGGAAATTGATGGAATATATCTCGAATAGGAAATCACATACAATAAGACAATGAACTTACTAGTTTTTCTCTTAGTCGTGATTATCCCAATCATCCCAACCGATGTTATTGAGCTTCCAAATAACCGTTGGAAGTCTATGATATAAGCTAAACCTATGACAAATGACATAAAAAGAAATTAGCATATCCTTATGGGACCATAAGTCCATAAGAGCTCTGTTACGATTGATGGTAAATATATATAATAAACAATTGTAATCGCATGTGTGTATAATAATTATACCACTTTTACCTTAATCAAAAAAATAAGAATATCGTTCTTTAAGGAATACATATCCGGCTAACTAAGGACACAATATAAAGAAATTCTATTGATGCCAACAACATAACTAACCAAGAAGATGCATTCTATTTGGTAAGGACTAGTCTAGACTTACATGTTGGCTATTTCTCTTCGACTGCCGTGTTGACTTCTATTTGCTAATTTTCCTTTGTCTAGTGGAAATTTGGAATGTAGTGATTAGTTTTATTACACTTCTGTTTATGCAAAAGTAATTGTGATCCCAGAACAAGTAATCAATCAATGTAAACAATAAAGGAAGCCATCTCTATATTCAATAAGATCAAAGTAGCTCACAAGGTGAATGCAATGCAAATACTAGTGTGTGTGGCTACTATGTGTGATGAAATGACCTAATTAGGAAGGCTAGAGAATGCAAACTATATATACCTAGGGTATAGAATGGCCCTATTACACAGATAGTCCCTCTACTTGGTACAATAACATTTAAGCACTAACATTCTCCCCTTTTGTACCAATGTAGAGCAAAAGATTTAGACGTCCACCGGGGTCACATTCTTCTTCCGAATACCAAAGATGATCTCGAATCTTCGCAGTTCAAGACGGTAGTCTTTCCGGTGGGAGATGGCTTCAATCACTTGGATGATCAAGTTCTTTTCTTTCTCAGTGAGTTTTACCTCTCCATTCGCATCCAGACGAAGCTTACTTTCCAAGTGAACCAGAATAATCTTCAAAGTACCCTCACAGTACTTGTTGATCTCAATAACTCTCATAAATCTTTTATGTGAGTCAGTATCAACGTAAACAACCCCGAGCTCAGGCTTGTTCAGTACAGTGTAGGCGGGGATACCTTGAATATCAGATAAGCGTCTGTTTGGTCTTTTTAAGTTCACATGAGTTTGAAAAGATTCCAAACCCATCTGAAAGTCAGTGAGGTATGAATACTTCAGAATATTCTTCATAAACTTCTTCACACTTCGAAAGACAGAACTGTATTGAATTCTATACTCTGGACGCTTCTTCTCTGGATGGACAGCAAGACTGTTGTAAAGGCTCAGAAGATCATTCAGTCTCAGACTCTTGAAATCAGCTTCAGAAAATACACATTCAGACCCATCTGATCTCAAGACTGTGAACTCAGGATAGAAGACATCAAACAACTTCTGAGATTCAACTTTCAGCACCTTCAAAATCATGTTATCTGACTTGACAGCTTCTGATCCTTTGTCTTTGTTCTTCATGACGTATAGAAATTCGATCTTCTTCAGCGATGGCCAGTCTTCAATCCCATATACTTTCTCCAAGTTGATCCGCTGAACATACCGTACATACAGTTCTTTCCTCAAGGTTTCTAGATAGGGAGTTTGGATTGAAACTCTCTCTCCAGTGGCTACATACCTTGGTTCAGCATCAATAATAACTTGGAAAAAGTGGAGTTCTGCTTCAAGTACTCGATCTCTGATCTTACCATCCGGTAAAAACGGTGCATGTGGAGCTGAAGTACCTGGACTTGGACATGCAGTTTCTATCAATGGTGGAGCGTCATCTTCAGATTCGATTTCCATAACCTGATCCCCAGTGGTGTCTAATTCAACATCCAAAGCATCAACCATTTCTTCTTTTATCTTGTGGCTCAAATGCTCTGGCTCTTCCTCAGAATCAATATAGATCATCTCGATAAGCATATCATCAGCCATCCGCACATCTGTTGTTCTATTGTCAACAACCGAAGGCTTTTCAACCCCGGTTAAGACATCAGCTAGAACAAGTGTTTCTGTATCAACAGTCTGTACCACATCTGTCGCCGTTCCACCTTCACCTGTATTTCCCCCAGCTTCAGGTTCATTGGCATTACCAGTAGAAGCAGCAGCACTAGACTCTCCAACCCCTGCTCTCTTCTCCCCCTCATGTTGATCAGGCGGATCCTGATCATCATGTCTTCTTTTCTGAGAGACTTCTGATTCAATACCACATCTTTCTTCTACAACTTTGAGCCTGTTACTGATGTTGGTGAAACCATGCATCAAAGCATTCATCATATCTTTCGTAGAGTCGGTAAGCTTCTGAAGTTGGTTTGCTAGAAGAAGTTGTGTATCTGTAGATGTTGAAGTTTGAGGTAGTGTATGTTGACGAAGTAAGGAAATTAAGTCAACTTCTTCAGATGTACTAGAGTCGCTTTTGGCTAAAAGGCGGGATAACAGCTCAGATTTAAGCTGGTCTTCAGGTATAAGATGTAACGGTACAGATGATGGATGTTGTGGGTTAGGTTGATTTTCTGATGGTGGATCATGAGGAGTGGATGATAATTCAGCTATACGTTTGCCCTTTATGGCTCGGCTGACTTCAGATGCTAACTGATCAACTGATCTCTGCATGTGTGCACGATGTTGCTTGTACGATCTGTCTATAGTACCTAGTGCAGAAGTCAGTAATGGTAGAGTAATAAAATGAGGATATGGCCCGAGCATCCGTATAACCTGTTCATGAGGAAAATTTGGGAAAATTGAGCTAACTTCCGGACCACGTAGGTAACCGGTTGAAGTAGCGGTTGTAGCAACCGTACTACCTGTGCTCATGGCTGGCAAAGTGTTGACCATGACATGACTTCCACCCTGTCCTCGTGGGGTACCAACGAATGGCGGCCTCACTCTGGGTGTTCCGGTTGGGGCACGGAAGCCCGCAACTTGGTGTTGTTCCAGCAACTATGTCCTAGGAAATGATGTTCTACCAAATGGTCCTAGACTCAATGTGCGTGGAATAAAAGGCGGTGGCCGGGGCGGGATCCTACTTGGTTCAATACCAGCAGATACCGATTGTATCGCCGATAGCAGTTGAGCTTGATCCCCTGTGGAGAATGAAACATCGGCAAATTGAGATGCCGATGAATGGCTGAGTGGGGCTGTGCTATGCATGGCTGGGCGGACCACGACTTGTTCAATACGCAATGGCGACGTACGCTCGTTGGTAGATGATGTGGCTACCCGGCTTGGATCGGTGTGGGGAGAGTCAGTAGTTAAAACTTTATCTGACTCTATCACAGCTTCACTCATATCTTTTCTCCCTCCATCCTCACCACTGACTACCTTTTCTACTTCTACTTCTTCTTCTACTTCTTCGTTCACAGATGAAGGACCCACAACATTAGTAGCAGTGTCGAGAAGTTCGGTGTTCCGAGTGGAATCAGCATCCAAACTCACAACACGTGGTCTCTTTCCCATATGTCTAGGAATCAAATTCACCAACGGGTCATGACCTGAGTCATCATCGTCATCATCATCGTCAAAGGCAGGAAAGAAGGGTTCTATCTCATCGTCTTGATTAACTGCATCATTATCAGGAGATGATGCAGCGGCATAAGCTTCATCCCATGAGACATCATCATCAAAGATCTGGGGAGGAGGTCGAGGCGGTGGTTGAGCTGGTCTCGAGGAAGATGCTTGGCCAACAGTCCGTAATCTTCTCCCAACTCTCTTTCTTTTCGTTCTCCTCACCTCTCGTTGTTCAGGAACATCCCCCTGTTCCTGAACCCCCTCGACATGGACTTCCTCACCACCTAAAGGATTAGCATCGTAGGGAGGTCCCTCCGGTTCTGGATTGACCATCAATGCATTATCTATCCTATATTTCCTAACTACCCTGGACTGTTGGTCAGCATAAACAAGTAGATCTTCACGTAGAACGGCGATGTGGGCAAAGTTGATCTGCTTGGGCATTCTTAGATAGTGCATGTACTAGCTTTGGTCCTCTGGGGTGATTCTCTCGCCTTGGAATCTGATCGTTGTCTACAATAGCTTGATGAATCAAGATCTGGAAGAAACGCTGAAATGGTACGAAGTTTCGTCTCATCTTTGGTATTAACTGATCCACGACAAGCTCAACGATCTCATTCCATATCAAGACGCCATAGTCAATATTGTGGTTATAGACAAATGCATGAAACATGCGCAGTGTGGATAGGTTTGTCTTGTCTAGTCCAGTATGCTTTGAGGTCATACAGCGGTTGAAGATTGAGCATATGGAGTAGTATATTCTAGGTATGTAGTTCCGTCGAAAGGTGGATGAGCCAGTAAGTGGGGCATTCTCTGGAGGTTGATAACCCAAACTTCGGATGTCATCATAAAGCTGAGATTCAGGAACCGGATCCTGAAGATTCTCACTCGGGAGGTTTAGTGATCGGCTGAGTCCCCTTAGAGTGAATCGGAAATCGAAGTGGTCAAGTTTGGCAGTAAAGTGTGGTACTCGGGCGGTTGGATGGTATTTCAGTGTACTCCAGAATTGTTTAAGATAGATCGTGGGCACGAGCTCAATTCTGGTCAATGCAATCAGTAATGGGTGACCGCGAAGAATCTCGAGAATGACTACGTAGTCAAAAGGAACCGCAAAATCTAGATGATGGTTGTTGTGCAGAAATTGTACCGCATTAGTGCTCGGAAAGATCTCTTCGTCCAGATCATGTGCATTGACTGACAGATGTGATGAACGATGTGAACGGATGATGGTGTTGTCATCCGAGGCATTTACAACATGATCAGCCATCTGGAACAGTACACAGATAAGAAACCAGCCAAAAACAGTTCTACCTTTTTTTTAAATGCTAAGTGTTGGGCAAGTCGCAATCAACATGAAAGAGTGTGTCGCAGGCCATTGTGATGTCGCAATGCAAAGCATAGACATGGTGAAGTCGCAACACAAGGTTGCGATTTGGTCCATGTCGCAATAGACCATTGCGACATGGTTGAATGTATGACCACTGCGACATGGTTGAAGATATGAAGATTAGTTGGTTGCGACTTGGATGAACACTGAACTAAAACCCTAAGTGTTCAACCCAGATTTCTAATTTTTCGCCCAAAAAGGTTAAAACCTACACTACTGGACTCGTAATCCTAGCGAGAACAAACCCTAATCATCTAAAAGCCCTAACAAACACTAAGACTCATCGATTTAGCAGATTCAAGTAAAAAACGAACCTAAAACCTAAAATCGAACATAGCATGCGATTAAATGAACGAAATCGAGTAAGATTTGGAGGTACATACCACGATGTAGATCTGAATGGAATGCACGGATCAGAAAACACGAAATTGCCTTTGAAAAAATCGAAGTCGCAGATCAGATATAGAGAGGGTTTTGGAGAGGTTTTGGTTGAGATATCGTTGAAAAGTCAAAACCCCCTTTTTTATACGATTTTGAAAACTAAGGGACACGTGGCACAACACGATTGGTCCAAGGTTTGACCTGCCACGTGTCATCAAGTCGCAGTGAACTAACTACGAGTTGACAAAAGATCATGTCGCAACTGAAGGTTGCGACTTGGTACTGTTCACATGGTCATATCGCAATGCACAGTTGCGATTTGGCATTTGATCATGTCGCAACAGAAGGTTGCGACATGTTACTATTCAAATTGTCATGTCGCAATACACGGTTGCGACATGGCACTGTTCATGCCCTTAAATCGCAGTGTACTGTTGCGATTTGAAAAAAAACTTAAGCCCATTGAGATATCGCAATAGAAGGCTGCGATGTCTCACTGTTCACATGTGAAATCGCAATGGAAGGTTGCGATATTAATGTAACTTGGACATTTTTCAGATTAAGATTTGAAAAGATTTTATCACATTAGAAGATGTCCAACTTCCAACTGATTAAGCACTCAAGGATTTAAAACACAGTTTTCACTCCCCCTTAAATGATGCAAAGATTTTTCAAAATTGTTTTCATCATTTAAGAGATAGTGTTTAAAAACAAATTAGAATACTTACCTTCACTCCTCGGAAACAGATAAACAATGTAGCTATACGTACATGATCTAGCAGTTATGCACACTCCCCCTAAACTGTTTAACTGCATCATTATCAGGAGATGATGCAACGGCATAAGCTTCATCCCATGAGACATCATCATCAAAGATTTGGGGAGGAGGTCGAGGCGGTGGTTGAGCTGGTCTCGAGGAAGATGCTTGGCCAACAGTCCATAATCTTCTCCCAACTCTCTTTCTTTTCGTTCTCCTCACCTCTCGTTGTTCAGGAACATCCCCCTGTTCCTGAACCCCCTCGACATGGATTTCCTCACCACCTAAAGGATTAGCATCATGGGGAGGTCCCTCCGGTTCTGGATTGACCATCAATGCATTATCTATCCTATATTGCCTAACAACCCTGGACTGTTGGTCAGCATAAGCAAGTAGATCTTCACGTAGAACGGCGATGTGGGCAAAGTTGATCTGCTTGGGCATTCTTAGATAGTGCATGTAATGGCTTTGGTCCTCTGGGGTGATTCTCTCACCTTGGAATCTGATCGTTGTCTACCATAGCTTGATGAATCAAGATCTGGAAGAAACGCTGAAATGGTACGAAGTTTCGTCTCATCTTTGGTTTTAACTGATCCGCGACAAGCTCAACGATCTCATTCCATATCAAGACGCCATAGTCAATATTGTGGTTATAGACAAATGCATGAAACATGCGCAGTGTGGATAGGTTTGTCTTGTCTAGTCCAGTATGCTTTGAGGTCATACAACGGTTGAAGATTGAGCATATGGAGTAGTATATTCTAGGTAGGTAGTTCCGTCGAAAGGTGGATGAGCCAGTAAGTGGGGCATTCTCTGGAGGTTGATAACCCAAACTTCGGATGTCATCATAAAGCTGAGATTCAGGAACCGGATCCTGAAGATTCTCACTCGGGAGGTTTAGTGATCGGTTGAGTCCCCTTAGAGTGAATCGGACATCGAAGTGGTCAAGTTTGGCAGTAAAGTGTGGTACTCGGGCGGTTGGATGGTATTTCAGTGTACTCCAGAATTGTTTAAGATAGAATTGTATAAGATAGATCGCGGGCACGAGCTCAATTCTGGTCAATGCAGTTAGTAATGGGTGACCGCGAAGAATCTCGAGAATGACTACGTAGTCAAAAGGAACCGCGAAATCTAGATGATGGTTGTTGTGCAGAAATTGCACCGCATTAGTGCTCGGCAAGATCTCTTCATCCAGATCATGTGCATTGACTGACGGATGTGATGAACGATGTGAACGGATGATGGTGTTGTCATCCGAGGCATTTCCATCATGATCAGCCATCTGGAACAGTACATAGATAAGAAACCAGCCAAAAACAGTTCTACCTTTTTTTTTAAATGCTAAGTGTTGGGCAAGTCGCAATCAACATGAAAGAGTGTGTCGCAGGCCATTGTGATGTCGCAATGCAAAGCATAGACATGGTGAAGTCGCAACACAAGGTTGCGATTTGGTCCATGTCGCAACAGACCATTGCGACATGGTTGAATGTATGACCACTGCGACATGGTTGAAGATATGAAGATTAGTTGGTTGCGACTTGGATGAACACTGAACTAAAACCATAAGTGTTCAACCCAAATTTCTAATTTTTCGCCCAAAAAAGCTAAAACCTACACTACTGGACTCGTAATCCTAGCGAGAACAAACCCTAATCATCTAAAAGCCCTAACAAACACTAAGACTCATCGATTTAGCAGATTCAAGTAAAAAACGAACCTAAAACCTAAAATCGAACATAGCATGCGATTAAATGAACGAAATAGAGTAAGATTTGGAGGTACATACCATGATGTAGATCTGAATGGAATGCACAGATCAGAAAACACGAAATCGCCTTTGAAAAATCGAAGTCGCAGATCAGATATAGAGAGGTTTTTGGAGAGGTTTTGGTTGAGATATCGTTGAAAAGTCAAAACCCCCTTTTTATACGATTTTGAAAACTGAGGGACACGTGGCACAACACGATTGGTCCAAGGTTTGACCTGCCACGTGTCATCAAGTCGCAGTGAACTAACTACGAGTTGACAAAAGATCATGTCGCAACTGAAGGTTGCGACTTGGTACTGTTCACATGGTCATGTCGCAATGCACAGTTGCGATTTGGCATTTGATCATGTCGCAACAGAAGGTTGCGACATGTTACTGTTCAAATTTTCATGTCGCAATACATGGTTGCGACATGGCACTGTTCATGCCCTTAAATCGCAGTGTACTGTTGCGATTTGAAAAAAAACTTAAGCCCATTGAGATATCGCAATAGAAGGCTGCGATGTCTCACTGTTCACATGTGAAATCGCAATGGAAGGTTGCGATATTAATGTAACTTGGACATTTTTCAGATTAAGATTTGAAAAGATTTTATCACATTAGAAGATGTCCAACTTTAAACTGATTAAGCACTCAAGGATTTAAAACACAGTTTTCACTCCCCCTTAAATGATGCAAAGATTTTTCAAAATTGTTTTCATCATTTAAGAGATAGTGTTTAAAAACAAATTAGAATACTTACCTTCACTCCTCGGAAACAGATAAACAATGTAGCTACACGTACATGATCTAGCAGTTATGCACACTCCCCCTAAATTTGTGCATATGATCTGTTCTATAACTCCCCCTGAAACCAAGAATATACCTTTCGTGCAGAAACAGATATCATAACAGATCAGAGATAATACGATTACGAATTGAGAAAAGAAGAACGAATTGAAAAATTGTTATGATACAATGAGAATATGACAAATTAATTAACATATATTAAAGATAGAATATGATGAAAATTTTAGTGTATTAATCTAGAAGCAAGTTCTAGATTAAGATACAAATATTTCCATCTATTATATACTTAATATATGAGATTTAAACTTTCATATTAAGCATGTCGAGCTTGGATAAGAGAAAATTGAAACGCTTTTCATCCAAGGCTTTGGTAAAAAGATCGGCAAGCTGATACTCAGTTGTAACAAAATATAACTCAACAGTTCCTTTCTCAACATGATCTTTTATGAAATGATACCTGATGTCGATGTGTTTGGTTTTGGTATGTTGGACAGGATTAGCAGATATAGCGATATCACTCTTACTGTCGTAGTAAATGGGGATCTTCTCGTATTTATACCATAGTCCATGAGTTGGGTCTTCATCCAAAGAACTTGTGAACAACAACTCGCCGCGGCAACGTACTCTGCTTCCACGGTTGAAGTTGAAACACAATTTTGTTTCTTTGATGACCAACTCACAAGCTTGTCACCCAAAAACTGAACATGCCCAGAAGTACTCTTTCTGTCCAACATGTTTCCTCCATGATCAGCATCTGAATATGCAGAGAGTTCGAACCCGGTTCCCTTGGGATACCACAGTCCAAGGTACGAAGTGCCTTTTAAGTACCGAAAGATTCTTTTGACGGCTCCGAGGTGTGACATTTTAGGATTGGATTGAAAT
Source organism: Saussurea involucrata (assembly GCA_033807775.1). NCBI lineage: Eukaryota > Viridiplantae > Streptophyta > Magnoliopsida > Asterales > Asteraceae > Saussurea > Saussurea involucrata. The sequence continues at coordinate 75,970,502 of CM066318.1, read as the reverse complement.
ATAGCACAGAGACAAATTGAAAACATTATATCTGGACGACTAGCGATTAGGTACATTAGAGACCCGATCATTCCTCTATAAAGCTTGACATCCGCATCAATACCGTCTGGATCTGGACCTAACTTAGATACAGAAGCCATAGGCGTACCGATCGACGTACAATTTTCCATCTTGAATTTCTTCAAGATGTCAAACACATACTTTGACTGGTTGATAAAGATACCAGTTGAAAATTGTTTAACTTGTAATCCGAGAAAGAAATTAATCTCTCCCATCATACTCATTTGGAATTGAGTCATCATAATACCCGAAAACCATGTACAAAGTCCAGGGTTAGTCGAACCAAAAATAATATCATCAACGTAAATCTGAACTAAAAGAATATCACCTCCTTTACGTAGAGTAAACAAAGTAGTGTCGATTTTACCTTTCACAAAGCCAGCGTTTAGTAGAGAGGTAGATAACTTTTCATACCAGGCACGAGGGGCTTGCTTGAGACCGTAGAGGACTTTGTCAAGAATGTAGACATGATCTGGATGGTTTTTGTCCATAAAGCCTTCTGGTTGAGACACGTATACTTCTTCCTTAAGGACACCGTTCAAGAAAGCGGTCTTCACGTCCATTTGATAGACGGTGAAGTTCTTAAAAGCGGCATACGCAAGAAACATCCGAATTGCCTCAAGACGAGCAACCGGCGCATACGTCTCGTCATAATCTATCCCTTCCTGTTGCCTATACCCTTTTGCTACCAAACGAGCCTTGTTTCTCACAATTACTCCGTCTTCATCTTTCTTGTTCTTTAGGACCCACTTGGTACCGATAACTGTCTTACCTTTGGGTCGTGGAACTAGTCTCCACACCTTCAATGCTTCAAACTGATTCAGCTCTTCTTGCATCGCAACCAACCAATCAGGATCTTCTAAAGCTTGTTGAACTGTTGAGGGTTCAACCTGGCATAAGAAGAGTGCGTATAAAACTTCATTTGCGGTTGCGGAAGCGGATCTTGCCTTTACTGGTTCAGATACATCACCAATCACCTGATCAATTGGGTGACTGCGTGTCCACTTAGTAAAGTGTGGATAGAGAGATACAACACCTTCATTGGGGTCTACAAGTGAGGGATCCTTATCAAAGTTCAACTCAATCGTCAACGTCGGTTCCGGATGTGAGACGGGTTGCTTGTCAGGATTGACAATCGGTATAGTCTCGGGAACTGATTCGGTTGATCTTTCAGGAATGTTGGTATTACCCTGATCACTGATAATTGAAGATGTTCTAGATGAGGAAGCACCACTTGTAGATGTATGATGGTGTGCTTGTGAAGATTCCATTGTATTGTTCCTTGGAGAAGTTGCAGGAGTAGTTGTACCAGCATTCGGTGTAGTCATAACCGGTGAAGGGCCTGACATATTAGTTTGTACTGGTGGGGTTTCAACTTGAATCCTGTCATTTACAGATGAAGAGGATATATTAGTGTTAAAATAATCATCATAAAAATGTTCAAACAATAAATCAAGTTCACTAGGATTAGAGTTAGAAGTGGAAGCTTGATCCTTGTTTGAATATCTAGTCATCATTGGATGGATTTGTCCAGATGCTAGAATTCCTGATATTGCGAGTTCTGTACTGTTTTGCACAGAAGCCATTGCTTCAGATTCATCAAATTTGACATTAATGCTTTCCATCACAATTCTGGAAGATTTGAGGTAGGCTCTGTATGCTTTTGACGTGAGCGAGTATCCGATAAAGAAACCCTCAATACCCTTAGGACTGAATTTATTCCGGTTGTCCTTATCATTCATCACCACGCACCTGCATCCAAAAACACGAAAATAGTGTATAACAGGTTTTCTATTATTAACCAATTCATATGGAGTCTTGCCAAACCGTCGATGTATGATTGAGCGGTTTTGTGTATAGCATGCCGTTGCAACAGCTTCAGCCCACAGAAACAGAGGTAGATCAACATAAGACAGCATCGTTCTGGCCGCTTCAACAAGTGTACGGTTACGTCTTTCAACGACACTGTTCTGCTGAGGTGTTCTGGCCGCAGAATATTGATGAGTAATTCCCAATGACTTAAAGAAGTCATCAAGAGTTCTGTTTTTAAACTCTGTCCCATTATCTGATCTAACTGTCTGAACTGTTTGTTGACGATTCACTTGAAGTTGTTTGATTAGCGAGATGATCAAGTCAGGAGTTTCATCCTTTGAGCGTAAGAACTTGACCCATGTGTATCTCGAGTAATCATCGACGACAACTAACACGTAACGTTTGGCACTAATACTTTGAGTCTGCATCGGACCGCAGAGATCCATATGAAGTATTTCTAAAGCTTTGTTGGTGCTGGGTTCGGGTTTCGGTGGATGAGGAGCACGCTTCATCTTCCCCTTCTCACAAGCAATACAGAAATTATCCTTCTCAAATGACAGAACTGGTAGTCCTATGACTAAATCACCCAAAATCAACTTTTAAATGTAGCGAAAATTAAGATGAGATAGTCGTCTATGCCATAACCAGCTTTTCTCTAACGTCGCTTTTGACATCAAACATACATCAGTCTTGGGCTTGAGTGTTGATAGATCAATGGTGTACAGATTAGATTTCCTAGAACCAACTAGAAGCTCATCTCATCCGTCGGTAAGAACAGCACAACGGGTCTTCTTGAAATGGACTTCTAGGTCTTTATCACAAAATTGACCTATACTAAACAAGTTGTGTCCTAAGCCCTCGACGTAATTTACTTTTGTAATCCGCACATTATCTTTTACAATATCCCCATAACCCAAAATTGAAGCATATTGATCATTTCCAAACTTCACTTTTCCACAATCTTGTTCTACAAAATTAACTAGCAGCTCTTTTCTTCCAGTCATGTGCTTTGAGCAGCCTGAATCTAAATACCATACATGACTGGGCTGCAAAATGGAAATTAAACGGTTTTAGGTACCCATTGCCAATCGGGTCCTTTCGGGTTAGTAGGCTTGGATTTAACGTTTTGCTTTCTATAACCGGTTTTAATATAAGCATGTGAATAAAACCAACGATTATAGTCAGATTTGCAGATAAAATCATCCACACCACAAGAAGCACAACAAATTTGATCTCGTGCCAAATTAATCAGTTGTCGCATGGAATAAACCTTGTAAGGAACTACAAGTTTTCGTCTATTGCCAACTTCATAATTAATAACATTCGAAACAAAATTGTCTTTCTTGGAATTTAAAACATTTAAAGTAGAGTAGGATGATTTGATCTGGGCCACATCCTGTGTGGACTCCTTTATTCTCCACTCAAGATGCGTGTTGTTTCTCAAATTACGATCTTAAAAACCAGACTAATAAGAGTTGTAAGCTTTTGAATATTGAGTCTGAAAAGAGTTAACATGCTTCTTTCTTTTTGTTTTTCTTTTCTTTTTCTGTAATGATGGTTTTGATTTGGTTTTAGAATGATCATCATTAACAGAGATTTTCTCAGCTGATGTTGAAGATTCCCCTTTCAAGATAATCTTTTCAGGTTCCTCTTCTTTTATTAGAAAGTCAGAATGATCTGGAAGTTTGGCACTAAAATCAAATTGAACAGGTGCTTCACACACAGCTTTACCTTTGTCCTTACCAACATTCTCGCTTTCAAAATCGGTATCAGTGTCATATGATGGGCTATCATTATCATCAGACTTGGGAAAAAGAAAGTCATTATATTCTTTTTGAAAGATTTTATCTTCTTCCGTAGGAAAATATATAGGAGGACCATTATCAAACTGATCTTCCAAATCCCAAGGTTCAAAATCATCTTGGTCATTGGTTGTCCAGTCTCTCAAAATAGCATTTCCTATAAAAGCTTTGCATGAGGAAACATCTGAATCTGAAGATTGTTTTTCTTTTAAAGCTTTTTCTTCAGATATTTCCTCAAGTTTGGTTTTCATTTCTTTTAAGCTTTCTGAAAATACAGTGAGCAAAACTTCCTTTTCAATCTCAAAAGCAAGCTTTTCGTCATTTCTGACTTCTTGAATAGTGCTTTGGAACTTGCTTTCGAGGTCCACGAGTTTTTGTTCAAGAACCATTGGTGGAAAGTATCTTTTACCTTCAAAAACTGGTTTGTCGGTAATATCCTTTTGAGTATTTCCTTTTTCCTCCGGTTCTTTAACAACATGACTCTCAAAGTAATTGTTTGGTAAGGTTTTCTTATTATTCAATGCCTTTGCATTGTCTGGACCATACCAAAAAGGAAGTTGCATTTTAACTGTCGTTTTCCTTTTTATTTCTTCTTCCGCCTCTTCACCATCCATCTTAAGACACTTGATTTGAAAGTTTAAATATACGGCAAGTTCAATCCATTCAAATTTATACAAAGTGTGAGATTTTGATAAAGCATTGCTCAGGTATTGTGGATTGTCATACCCGATTCCCCACTTTGAGTTGAAATATCTGAACTTATTTGGTTTATGCATGTGAATTGTTTGTTCAGTTTGACCTGCTTTGTACAATTTGTTTTCCAGATCCTTGACATTTTCACATAACTCATCATTTCTGTCTTTGTAAGCATGCAAAAGACTCTCAAACTCGCTATTCTTAACTTCCGAGCTCAGCAATTTATCTGATAGTTCAGTTATTCTGTCTTCAAAATACGCATGACCAATCCCAAATTCGGCCTTTTTCTTTTCAAAATCTTTAATTTTACTCTCTTGATCTATTATTATAGCCTTTTGAGTGGAAATTATCTCGTCTGCTCTTTCTTGGTCTTTTGTTAGGTTTTCTAATCTTTTTGTTAAACATGCTTGTTGAGTAAAGAATTGATTGTAAAGATCGGAATGTACCTCATTGGAAGTAGACTCTGAACCTTCACTATCATTTTTCTTGGTCATGAAGCACATCTTTGTCTGAGCAGCTTTCTCACCTTCAGCTTCATCATCAGACATATCTAGCCAGTATTCTTCTTCGACCAACAGTGCTATCCCCGATTCTTTCTTTTCGGCAAGCAGCAACTTGTTCTTGTAGTACGTAGAATCCCTGACTTTTGGCTTCCAACACTCTTTAGAGAAGTGACCAGTCTTTCCGCAGTTGTAGCATTTTGGAGCTTCCTCCTTCTTCTCAAATACGTTTTTCTCTTTCGGTTTCTGATACTCCTCTCTTTTATACTCAACTTTCTTGTCATCAAACCTCCTGCTAGACTCAACATTTGCCTTGTGTTCAAAATTCTTTGAACCCGAAGAATATCTTTGATTATTAGACCCAGGGCTTTTTCCAAACTGTCTCTGAAACGATCTGGTAAGGAGTGCCAAAGAGTTCTTCATGCTTTTAATCTCATCTATCGCACCTGCTTCATTCTGTTCTTCATCAGACTGATTACCCACATTCTTGGAGTAATTTCTGTTAGACAGTAAAGCGAGTGGATCTAACTCTTCTTCCTTAACCTCTCTCTTCTCATCTTTCTTCTCTTTCTTCTTCTTCTTGGCTCTCTTAGCTTCAGCATCTTCTTCATCTTGTTTCAAAGTTTCATACATCTCTTGAAGAGGCAAAACATCCAACTTGGTATTTTGTTCATTCGATGAGCATACTTCTTCCACTCAGGTTGAAGTACATTCAGAAACTTTACATTATGCTCAATTATAGACTTGTTGATGTTGTATCTGTTCAGCTCGTTCAAGATAGTAGTGAAACGGTCGTATGTGGAATCAATAGCTTCACCATCTTTCTGTTTAAAGCTCTCATAAAGATTAATTGCATTGGAAAGTCTCATCTGGTTTTCAATCTCAGAACCTTGGTAAAGTTTTGTCAACTCATCGAACATGGCTTTCCCAGAGTGATTCTTGCTATCTACCTTTCCGTAAATATCATTTGTCAATGCTTGAATTACGAGGGACTTTGCCATTTTATCTCTATAAAGCAACTTTTTCTGATCAGCATCATAGTGAATTGGTAAAACTTCAACCCATTCAGGAATTGGATCCCCGTCAGTAAGAATCCCTCTTCTTGTTATTTTTCCCATTGGCCCATTAATCAAAGAATTAGAACCGATCTTTCCATATTTTAAATTCCTTGGGAAAAAGAACCGGTGGTTTGTCCTTCGACCCAATTGTTAAAATATCTCTTGCTGTCATATTCGATTACTTGTTGTTGATCGTTAAAATCTGATTAATCTGATTAGGAGTTACTTTTAAGTTTCAAGTTTATGTCTCAACACACTCAAAGTCGCAATCCAAACCAAGTCGCAATTGCACTGAAGTCTCAACAACTGAAGTCGCAACAACTAAAGTCGCAATAACTGAAATCGCAATAACTGAAATCGCAATAACTGAAGTTCACCCGAGTCGCAACTGAAGGTTGCGATTTGATACTGTTCACCGTGTAATGAATTGCGATTTGGGACAAGTCGCAATAGACGATTGCGATCTAGAAGCCAAGTCGCAATAGATGATTGCGATATTGATGAATGTTAGTGGATTGCGATACGTATGAAGATTCAAGGTTGAATCTTCAAAACAGATCGGATTAGGCTAAAAATTGGTGGGTTGGTTCGTGAGGCTATTCTGAACAACTTTAGAACTTCAAGTTTTAACCAAAAACCAACAGAAGATGGATTTTCGATTCAAAACAGTGTGCAGAAAGTTAAAGTGCGAAAATGGAGAAAAATATCCAATCTGAGCTTCGATCCTTGTGTTTTTGTGGAATAAAACACACAGGACTATCCTAGGAACAATCCTTGATCAATTCCAATCCATTAGAAGAACTCTAATGGCTAAAATCAATCAAAAATTGAAGAAAAAAGAAGAACACTAAAAAATGGAAATAACTCACTCACTCAATCCTAATCAAATCAATGATTTACAAGCTCTGATACCAATTGTGATCCCAGAACAAGTAATCAATCAATGTAAACAATAAAGGAAGCCATTTCTATATTCAATAAGATCAAAGTAGCTCACAAGGTGAATGCAATGCAAATACTAGTGTGTGTGGCTACTATGTGTGATGAAATGACCTAATTAGGAAGGCTAGAGAATGCAAACTATATATACCTAGGGTATAGAATGGCCCTATTACACAAATAGTCCCTCTACTTGGTACAATAACATTTAAGCACTAACAGTAATTGTATACTTAAAATGGCTTCAGCGTTATTGATAATGTTTATTTACGTAGGTTACAATACAAAAACAGGTCTAGACTTAGGGGCCGTTTACAAAACTCTTACTCGGGTATGTGCTTACCAAGTTATATTAGCTTACCGGATGAATATAACAAGGACCAAAAATCTTACCCGGTAAGAGCGGAAGCAAAGACCGAGAGTCGAAAGCAAGGACCGAGAGTCTTACCCAGTAAGTGAGTGCGACGACTCTTACCACGGGAATGTATTCCGACGAATGTATTATGACCAGGTTTCAAGATTCTTTTTGTCATGGATACATTTTCTACACGTGTCTCATGCATGTTAATACTCTCATGTATCAACTATTCAAAAGTGAATACATTTCAAATTTGTGTAGATTGTGGACCATGTGAGAAGACATTTGAGAGTTTTAGCGGTTGAGGCTAGCGGAGGGTTTAAACTGTCTCTCGTATGATTCAAACTTGAACATGTTTTATATTTGAGCAAAACCGCTTTACCACTTTGCCAACCGAGCTACGCATGCCTGAGGGATTTTCATTTTTTATTTATAAAAATATTTCACACCCTGCTCACTCGGTGAATTGCATGAGCACATTGCTAGTGGTTAATATATAGTTAGAAAGGAGCTAAGTTTGGATTGAATCTGCATCAAAACGGAAATGTCTCATATTTTTTGGACATCACTGAATCGAAATGTTGCAATTATTTTGGGTCAAGGAGAATCTATTATGTCATTTTTAATTTATTACATCATGTGTATTTGTTAATATGCGTTTGATCCTTCTAACAATTGTCTGTCCTGCTTATGAAATCTTCAGTTCCGCATGATGACAACTGCCGCCGACTTATCTATAACAAGTCAGCGAACTACTCATCAATGTTTGTCTACATGGGCTTGGACTATTTATGGGGTACAAATGAATCGGTGTGAGTTTCTATAGGTGCTGGAAAGTTCTAATTTGAAGCCAGATAAGGGGCTACAGAGGTGGTTCAGTTGTAGCATTTCTTAGGGTGAGAAATTTTTATAGTTGTAATGGTCCTTTAATTTGAAAAAAAAAACCCACATGCTCCGTCTCCTTTTTTAGTTACTTGTGTGTTTAACTGAAACTTGTACAAAAAATGACATAAATGTCAAAGAGTTGTCTGTTTGGTTTTGTTCTTGAGGGTTTATGTTTTTTTATCATATTGTAATTTTATTGGTTTTAATAAAATAGATGTGTTTGTTCTTAGGGTTTATGTTTTTTAGGGGCCGTAATTATATTGGTTTCAATAAAAGGAAATATATAATAAAAATCACGAGTTTCAGTTATCTTTTATTTTGGTCACACAATAAAGAAATAATTGTGGCCATAAGCTATATGTTAGTCATACAAAATGAATTGTTAGAACAGTGGCTAATTCATACCTATGTGGTGTCTTTTTTTCAAAATAAGCTCTTAATTGCCACTTATGACTGATTCAGTCAGACGTAAGATGATTAAGAACTATTGTTTTTTCTTCCTTTTCAGAGCCTCTTAACTTTTAATGTCCTATGAGTAGTTAAGTGACAACCTAGCCACTTAATTACCTCTTATTTCCATCCAACATCATTCTTTCGATTTCAACATCGATCTTAGCTAAATGCCCCCGAATTTGTGAAAACACAAAGCACGAATGTCGTAGATTTGTGTGTTGGCTTTCCAAAACATCTTGAATCGTTTATATAGGCTCTTTGGTGTTTGACATATAATTAAAACTTCACAACCTCGCAAATTTGTCAGTGTCCTTTTGTTTTTTTTTCTCCGATTTTGTCCTTCGACCATCGATGCTCACTTCAATTGACGTATTTAAGTTGAATTTTTGAGGGATAAAATAGACAATTATACATATTCAGACGTTTGTCAGTTTACAAAAACAGACATTCTTATTGATTCAGATTTCAGACTTCAACACCACGTCCTAAAACTCAGAAGTGAAATCAGACTTCAGACTTCAGCACATCATAAAAAACAAACGCCACCTTACAATCACGCAATGTTTATATTAATCGTAAGCAACTCATGAAACATAGTTAAGCGTAATTTTTATAAGATGACTATTGATTAGCTTTTGGTCATACAAAATAATCACAATTACACTTAATATTATGACTACCGGTTACCTTTTAGTCACACTAGATATTAAACCAAAGCAAAATTCATGACATATAGTTACGTTTAGTTTTTAGAAATGTGGCTATATATGTTACCCTTTGGTCACAAAAAAATATAAAAAACTGTAGCCAAATTCATGACATATAGTTACGCTTAATTTTAAGAAACGTGGCTATAGGTTACCTTTTGGTCACACAAAATAATAGAAAATCGTGGCTAATTCACGACATATAACTACGCTTAATATGTGGAACTATGGCTACTAGTTACCCTTTGGTCACAAAAAATATTAAATACCATAGCCAAATTCATGACTTATAGTTATACTTAATTTTTAGAAACGTGACTATAAGTTACATTTTGGTCACACAAAATAATAAAGCAGTGGTCAATTTATGACATATAGTTACACACATTTCATATTAACTGTGGCGAAATCATCACATGTTGTTACGCTTAATATTTATAACAGTGACTATTGATTACCTTTTGACCACACAAAATAATAAAAACCATGGCTATAACAACTGTGCCTTTTGCCACAATTTCCATATTTTTGTGGCTATATATACCTTCTTTTGGTCACGAAAATTTGGCTTGATGTGTCCATATGTCAGTCTATGGCCACGGATAATAACCGTCACAAGATAAAACCATGGTTTAGACAAAAACCATGGTTTAGACAAAAACCATGGCTATATATCTATCTATGGCCACGATTTTTAGTCGTTACTTACCACGGGAAAAAATTGTGGCCGTAAAGAACCATTTAGTCACGGTTTTATCTAAACCATGGCACTATGTTTAAACACTTTTTGTAATGGTCATGGTTTTTGAGTTAAGTCGTGGCTAAACCAATACTCAAAATTTATTTATGACTTTTAGCCACGGTTCTAAATCCAACCGTGACTAACTTCAATTTTCAAAACCGTGGCAAAAACCCATTTTTGTACTAGTGACCTTTTCCTTTGAATTGGACATTTAGAGACTCACAGATCGGGGAAGAAAATCGGTAGGAGAAGTCACATAGGTATTTTTAGAAAAATTTGGAGGATTTCTTTTTAAGAAAGAATCGGCACCCAGAGACTTTCCTTTTTCAGAGTTAGAAAATATTTTGTTTGAGTTGGAAGAGGAGGATGCATCATCTAAAGTCAATAATTTTTGAAAGTCATGGATAGGTGTGAAAGAATCATTGGAATCTTGAGCCTTTTCCTTTGGAAAGGAAATGGGATCTTTTGCCTTTAAAAACATTCCAAATTTTAAAGCTTCAGATGAGTCGGCAGAATTCATGTACATAGACCCAATAGAATTAGAATAGGAGGTTTCACAAAAGATAGGTGAATCGCATGAGGTGGGAGCATGAGATTTTGAAGATTGATCAATTTCCATTTTTCCAAAGCCTAAGCCAGTTTTGTCATTACAAGAAATCTGATCTTGAAAAATCTTTTCCAGATTTTTGGAAGAACTGGTCCATTTTCTCATAATTTCTTGCTCCTTTTGAAAACGTTTAAAAGTTTGTTTTTCTCCTTGGCAAGAATAAAGTTGATTGATTTTAGATCTTCAAGCTCAGCCTTAACTTTGTCAAACTGGTCAAGTTGGGAGAGACATGTTTGAAGTTGATAGGAAAGAGATTTTATCTGAGCATTTGCCTTTTGCTTAGCAGTTTTAGCATCAAAAAGATCAATGGTTAAAGAATCAAATACTTTAACCTTTTCAACATCAGAAAGAGATAGAAATGGATGTACCTGTGATGAGGAGGAGAAGCACTTAGCTGATACAAGAGCAGTTGAGGAGATGTGGCCTTCTAGATTATCCATGTCATTTATCTTGGCCATGAAACAGACATTTGAGGTGTCATCCTCACTTTCAGATGTGGGTTCATCTGCCAAATCATGAGTTGTAGCAGGCAGACCCTTTGCTTTTCTGACAAGTCTTTCATGTCTTTCATGTTCTCTCTTGTATGTTTCTTTGTATCTTTCTGCCCGATCAGAATTTGCAGAAGAGGAGAGATTGGTGGAATCATGTTTGGATCTTTCTGATTTTGAGGAAAATCGTCCTGAGGAAGAAGTTCTGGGTATTTCAAGGTGTTTACTTCTACACTCAGAAGCAAAATGACCCTTTTTACCACAGTTAAAACATTCCTCATTAGATTTGTCCAAAGAAGAGTGTTTGGAGAGAGAAGAGGATGATATTCTACCAGACTTAGATTTTCCAGAAGGGTGGTGAGATTTGGATTTAGAATACCCATCCAACATGGCCATTTCATCAGATAATTTGTCAACTGAAGTTTCTTCACATTCATCCTCAGCATCACTAAGATATGCCTCCGAATGGTCATTGGGATCTTCTTGACTATCATGGTCAGAGTCAGATGGGTAGGTGATTCTTGGAATACACTTAGTTCTTTTGGAAGAGTCACTTAGGAGAGCTAGAGGAGAGCTCTTTATATCTGTGATGACAGACTTCCTTTGCAGTTTAGTCTGCTCATAGTTGAAGAGAGTTCCATAAAGAGAAGTGAGAGGCATATGATCAAGATCCTTGGTTGTCTTTATACAAGTACATATGTTTTCCCAAAAATCAGGAAGATAGTCTATAAATTTGCACAAGATTTCCTCATTGTCATACACTCTAGCTAACAACTTTAAGTCATTAAGAAGACTGTTAAAACGATTATAGTAGTTGGAGAGAGATTCTCCTTTCTCATAAGAAAAGAGTTCATATTTTCTAACAAGAGCAATCTTTCTGCTCTTTTTAACTTCATTTGTACCTTCGTACAAAACACACAGAGTGGACCACATTTCTTTGGCAGTAGAGAGATTTATCAGAGAGTGGTACACTTTATCAGGAAGAGAGAGAGCAATGATAGTTCTAACTTTAGAATCGAGAGACACAAGACGTTTTTCCTCATCAGTATATTTCTTAGGATTTTTAAGAATGTAACGACCAGTAGCAACAGATTTTTCTTCATCAGAGGAATCATCAGAATCATCTTTGTCAACAACTTTCTTACCAGATTTCTTGGTTTCATAGCGAGACCAGACTCTAGGGACTATGGGTCCCTCACTAAGAATGGTTGGATTATCTACTATCAATTCCTTCCATGAAAAGCATCATCCGGCTTTTCCACAAAGAAAAAATGTTGGGGTTAAACTTGGGAGGTTTGGCTATAGAGCCGTTTTCAGAAAAAATGTTTTGAGAGAAAGCTTCATTTTTGGAAGAAGAAGCAGCCATTGCAGATCAAGTTTATTGAAATTAAACTTTCTGCTCTGATACCACTTGTTAGTCCCAGATGGCTTACAAGAACAAGAACAGGTATTTACAACTACAACCCCGAATACCAAGGCAAAAGGTCGGCTCGATTGGGCGTAGCTTGTGAACAAACAACTTCTTCAGGGATTCCTTCAGGTGAGGAATAAATACTGGGATCTTCTCCCAACGGATTTGTTGCTGTTGAGGAAGTGGGAGATCAGAAGTTGTCGGTTGCTGAGGAGATGTCTGAATATTGGCAGTTGAAGTCTCGGGTCTTGTTGAAGTTTCATCGGGTTGAGCAGAGTGAACGGGAGAAGTACCATATAAATTCTGGAGAAGGAACTGATCATAGTCAATGTTGTCATCGTCATCAGTAGGGAAAACCAAATTAACCTCGATATTTGCGGCACTGGCGGCTTTTTCATACCATGCATCTTCGGTCTCCGGGTTGGTTTCACAGTCTGGATCTATCATATCCAATAACGGTCTGTCTGATGAGTCAAAATAAACCAGTTCCTGTGTTGAACCCTCGGGCTTTTCAACTGTCGGGTCTTCATCGTCTGATATTTCCATGTCGATTACCATCTCGGCTAATGGCAACTCGGCTTCAGGTTCGGCGTCGGTTGTTGTTGCCGCAGTTGCTGGTTCCAGATGAACCACAGTTGTCGATTCGGTGAGGATAGGGGCGGTCTCGGTAGGTCTTAGTCTTTTCTCCCCCTTACGGTGATCAGTATCATCCTGGTCATCGTGCTTGCGCTTCAGACTGCTTGCTTGACTCTTGCAGGTATCTTCGAGTGAACGGACTCTCTCGGACAGCGTTGTCATCGCTTGTTGGAAGTCCTTGAGAGTCGAGTCAATGTTATCCAATCGAGTGGTAATGGATGATGAAGGAGCAGTGACCTATGATTTCAGAACAGTTATCAGGTCTGCTTCGGTAGAGGCGTTGGTTTCGGATTCTTGGAGCAGTTGGGCTAGAAGCATCGTCTTTAGGGTGTCCACCGTATATATAGGCTGAACAAGAGCCGATAGAGGTGTAGGTGCGGTTTCAGTGTCGATGATATTCCCTTTGCCTTTGATTAATCGTTTGACGGTGTCGATCTCGGCGGCGACGTGCTGCTCCATTGCCTCGCGAACAGCCTTAAGGGTGTTGTCCAGGGACCCTAGTGACACAAAGTCGGGAAATATAACTTCGGGATCACTTAGATTACCCGTTGAGGCATCTACCATAGAGGCATAGCCACCTACGTTCACGGTTGGCGCAGGGATAGCCGTGGTAGGATTTCCGTCCGATCCTCGTGTTCTGCCTGACGGAGACACTACAGACATTCCGATCGAGTCACGAATAGTCTCGATTTGGTGTTCCGCTTCATGTGTCCTAGCCGAAGAATGTATAATATCAATTGGCTCTAGACTAGATGGTGCACGAAATGAAGGAGAGACCTGGGGTTGCTGGTCTCTTATTTCAACACCAGTACTCTCCGAATGAGAGACCAGTGGAAGTTGTGCTTGATCCCCGTGAGAGACTGAAACATCCGTCTTTTGAGAGACGGATGAGTGGATGAGGGGGTTGTGCAATTGCTCCGCTGGGTCCACGGAGGCTTCTTCAATACCCTGTCCCAATAAATGAGACGAGATAGTAGATGTGGCTACCCGGTAATCGCTCGGTTGGGGTCGCTCATGAGCCTCATTATCTTTACGGCTCAATCTTTCCTGGTTCGCTTTCGAACGCAGTTCCCTCCTTCTCACATGATCTAATTCATCACCTAATACTCCCTTGGTTCTATGTCCCTGGGGAGGTCCCTCCGGCGCTGGCTGGACCATGGGATTCCCTAACTCTCGCCTATAAGCAACTACACTCGGTGCAGCGGGATCCGCGTATGCCAGTAAGGCTTCAGTTGACAAAATCCGGATAATGATGAAGAACCTTTCCGGACCCCTTATATATGGGACAAAGTTTCCGGATGGGACATCCGGATATCAATCCGAATAGATGGGTGTCCGGATACCTGTTCGGATACTTTGGGGATTTTGATAAAAAGATCCCTGTTCTTCCATTTTCAAAAAAACTGGGACAATTTGAATTATTGAAAGAACCTTCTCTCGCTCCCCCTCAAACTGAGCATGGGGATGGTTTGGCTCCCTCTCGAATAGTGCAAACTTGTGCAATGGAGAGTCCGACACACAAAAAAACTTTTATACATTTAAAGAAAAACTTGTGGCGCTCCCCCTCAAAAGATGAACATAAAAAATGAAATGCTCCCCCTCAGAATGTGCGCATAGTGTGAAATGCACACGGGAGTATCCACACACAAAAAAAACTTTTAATCAGTTAATATAAATTGTGTGTGACGCTCCCCCTCAACATTAGAATGAACTTACCTGATAGCTGATCATGCTCCCCTAAACACATGAGCAGTGATGAAAGCACAAGTACAAACAATCCTCACGTCTTCGTAATATTGCTTTTTTTAGATCGTGAGCAGCTCCCTCCTTCCGGTCATGTGTGTGGAGCATCCAGTGTCTAAGAACTACACATGACCGTCCTGCAAAAAAAGATTAGCGGACCTTTGGTACCCAGATTTGCCTGGGTCCGGGAGGGTTAGGTTTGGCACCTCGAGGAGGAACTTGCTTTGACTCAAACTTCCCCTTAGGTGCAGATTGTACACCGTTTGGAGTAACTGGTTTTGGCACATGTTGCCTCTTAGGTATAGAATTTACACCTTTTGGAGGAACAGGTTTTGTAGCAGGTTGCCTCTTGAGTGCCGGTCTAACCTCAGTGGGAGAAGCCCGTTTTGGAATGGGTTTGGTCTCCCGCTTTGGTTTAACCTCTGTTTGAGAACCCCGTTGTTTATGATATTTTCTCTTGTTATTACGGGGTTTGCGGTTGGGTGTATGATTATACATGTGATATGACCTAAACCAATAATTGTTATTGATATCATCAAAGTCATTCCAACCACAACTAGAACAGCATAAGCAATCATGCGATAACTGAATCAATTGCTAAATAGAGTAGAGTTTAATTGGAAAATTAACATCTCGTTTAACAAAATTATTCCTATGATTCCATGCGCAATCATGCTTATGCATCCTAGGATAGAAAACAATGTTAAATGACTTCGATGCCTCTTTCTCAATATATTCCCTATCTAGCCTCTTTGGTTTATCTTGTTTGGGCTGGCCGGTTTTATCTGAACCCACATTAACAGCATGGTCATTGACTTTTGAAGAAACAGGATTTTTGATAGGCAATAGCTCGGTCTTTTGCCTCGGTTGTGATTGGTTTTGAGAAACAGGGTTAGAGTCGGTAATCTTAATCACAATTGGGGCATTGGTGTTAGAACAAGTACCCTTTTCAAAGTTGACCGGTCGATTGACTACGGGGGATAGAAAATCAGTATGGCTCGGAAGAGGTTTGTCGAAAGGGTACGACTCAAACTCTCCATCAGAATTACCTTTGGAGTTCATGTATTCAGAAAAGTTGATCTCCGGAATGTCAGGACTTAGATTAGTCAAGGAAGGCGAGGAACACGCTGTGTTAGTGTGCGTTGGGGAATTCTGTGCGGAAGCGTTTGAAAAATCAGAGTTTAAGTCCCTTTTAACACACTCATCTTGAGAAACTTTACTTTCTTGTGAAGAGATATTTCCTATGAAGGCTTTACACGAGGATGTGTCAGATGAGTTTGAGGAAAGTTCAGGTGAAATCTGCATTACATTTTAGAGTAGGTCAAGTTGCACTTGGAGTTGACCATTTCTCATGTGCTCTTTCATCGTTTCTCTTGTCATTTCAGACAATTTAGATGAGAGCTTATTGATTTCACTCTGAAGAGTTTCCTTTTCTTCATTTGACACAACTTCGGTTTTCTCAGATTTGAGTTTCTCAAGTTCCTGAATTAGCGCTTTCTTTTCGTTTTGAAAAACAGACCTTTCTTTCTCAAGTGACTCCTCCAGCTCGACAATCTTTGCTTCCAAAATGAGAGGAGGGACATAGAGTTTAAACTCGTCCGTCTCAGTCTTGGTTGCGGTTACTTGGACCTCATCCTTTTTGGAGGAATCCTTGGGCGTAGCAACCTTGTATGGGTCGAAGTAGTCATTTGAGAGATACTTTTTGTTCTTTTGATAGGAATAGTTCAAAGGTTCATAACAAAACGGAAGTTGTATTCCTCGTTTGTGTGTGTGCTTATATTCCTCGGTTTCCTCTTCCTTTTTAGGTTCAAGAGGATCAGTCCATTGAATTGCGTATTCCGGATACTTTTTATCTAATCCAAAACAACCAAAATCATACAAAGTAGGAGTTTGGTATCTTCCCTTTTTCAAATAGTGTGGGTTATCATATCCGATTCCCCGTTCTTTGTTGAAATAGGTGAACTCTTTGGGTTTATTCAGAAAGATGGTTTGATCAGTTTGACCCCTTTTGTGGAGTTTGGTTTCAAGATCAAGAATTTTAGCAACAAACTCCTTGTGTTGAATTTGAAGAGTAGAACATTGATAAACAATATCTTCTTTCTCATTCAAACACTGAGCAAACTGAGACTGAAGATCAGATAACTTGGCCCGTAAGTCATTAGGTGCTATTGAAAGATTTTTGCATTTGTCTTTTAAATTAGCATTTTCAGACTTATATTTTTCGATTATTCTTGTTTGAACATCTAGCTTTTCGGTTAGGGAACTAATCTCAATTTTTTGTTCTTTAGTGGTGGCCTTAAAGGAATCTGCCTGTTCAACAAGTGATTGCATTTGATTCAAGAAATCATGTTGGCTAGATTCACATACCTGACTTGATTCTTCAGCGGCTGGAGACATGGTGCCGATAGCAGGAGCGTCGCATGAAGACATCTTTGGTTGCAACGGAGTGATCGTCAGACGTGTAGATTGATTCAAAGTGTAAACCTAACGCAAGGCACTATGAGTGGAATCCTAACGCAGGTTCTACGACAGAAATGAACTAGGAACTGGTAAGATTTCAACAAATTGAACTCACTGGATAGGAATCCGTATGAGATATCTGATCTGGAAGTGTCCGGATCAGAATTGAGTGAAAGCAGTTCAAGTCAGACAAAAGTGTCCGGATAAAATAGAAGAGTCCGGACAGCTTAATGTTTCCGGATAAGTAGAAGTGTCCGGACAGATTGAGGTCTCCGGATAACAGAGGTTACCGGAAAGCAAAAGTGCCCGAATGAAACAAAATAAAAACAATACTTACCGGATGATGGACTTACCGGGTAGGATGAAGAGTCTGGATAAAAGGTTTTCCCGGAAACTTGGTATTGTCCGAATAAAAACTTTTACCGGAAACCTAGGGTTGTCCGGATAAAATCTTTACCGGAAACTTTGGGTTTCCGGAACAAACTTACCCGGGGAGATTTGAGTTAAAGGAACTTACCCGGAATGCTTGACTTACCCGGAAAGAATGATGTACCCGGAATGAATAACACAAACGTCCGGAAAGTGATGACTTGTCCGGAAAGTGCGGCTGTGTTACCCGGAAAGTGCAGCTGCTTCTTTTAATTCGATTGAAACTCGATTAGGGTTGCTAAAAAATATTCCTGAAAGATTAGAAACACTACCAAACACAAAAATAACTCTAACCCAATCGATTTTGAAGCAAAAGAACACGTTTTGATGGTAAAATTTTGATTTTTAGTGAAGAACACAACCAAAAACTTTGAACTTAATTTGCTTAATTAACCACTCAAACGATCGAATTAGGTTATGAAAATTTGAAGAATCACTCAAAACAATAATGCTAACAATACTTAATAAACGAAATCTATCAATTTTTCTCGAATCAAAATATGAGTGTGCAATCAAGAACACAGACGTGAAAAAGTCAAACTTAACAGAAACCAATAAAAAGGCTTTGAATCAATTATGTCCGTCTGCTCTGATACCAATTGTGAGTCTCAGATCCGTGCAACGAACAATGAAATCAAACAAATAAGCAATGTAGTATACGATTTCAACTGGTCATCTCTATTATGCTTTTAGAGAGTTTTACAATAGAGAAAGGAAAGCAAAACGACAACTAAATTATTTTTCTAAGGCTAATGAACTATTTATATGGCGGGCCCGTGGTTAACAAGCCCACGGCCCGTTCACTAATAAAGCTCAAATACAAGAATTACAAATTAAACCCTGAACTTTAATTCAACATAAATTGACCCTAACAAATCTTGACTATGGTTGATCTTTGACTTCACCAAACATTTGCTATCTTGTACAAGCCATTACAAAGAACCATCCAAAATTTCTCTAAGTATAAAATGTTTTTCAAAGTATAAAATGAGATCATGAGGTCATCTTCAAATCTTGATGACCCAACAATCTCCCCCTATTTGATGATGCCATCCATACTTAGAAAAACATGAGTAAGATAATGAATAATACATGTTGACCCTGTTTTACTCTTTTGGGTTCTTTTTCACACATCCCATTTTGTGTGTGTGTGTGTGTATGTATATATGATATTTACAAGTACAATAAAATAAAAAGGTATAGCTGTACAAACAAATGAAAGGAAAAAGGAAAGAAGTATAAACAATATGAACAAAACAAATATTACTTGCATCTTTGGAGGGGCGAGTTGAAACTTGTGTCTGGCTTGAGAATTCTTCATTTTGATCAGCATCTCCAAAAGATTTCAGCCAAATGAGTGTGTTTAGGAAGGAGACAAACCTATAATGATGACAATCTTTGAGGGAGGTTTGAGGTTAGGTGAATCAGGCTCATGAAGCTTCTGCCCATCTCTTGTATCTTCTTTCTTTCTTATGTCATCTTCAGCTCTTCCTGTTCAGCATCATCATCCTTTGTCTTTGTTTTGCTCCCCCTCAGTTAGATCAGTCGGTCTTTGTGTTACTCCCCCTCAGTTTGATCTGCCGGACTGATGTGCGCCCCTTGATCGGTCCGCTGATTTCTTCATTTTTTTCGAGTTGGACACTGGATATGAGTACTGAGGGTTGATGTTGCTCCCCCTCAGATGAATTCTCCCCCTCTTAGGGATTTATAAAACAATGAAGACATGCAAAAGAATTCGTTAAACGTAGCTTACATATGAAGAGCAAAAATAGTCATTAACCCAACCCGCTTTTATGCAACTTCCGGAAAGTCTCTATCTCCCCGATAAAAGGATCGTCCGACAATCCTCTATTTTGTAAATGGTGATTTAGAACGCTCACGGTAACATTTAAAGAAACATATTTTTCTTTCCCCTATTTTCTGAATTTTTCTTTGACATAGCCTACACATACAACAACCTCAACATAATAATAAACCACAAAAAATTCACTTCTCGAACTGAAAATCCAACCAGGACTTTAACCAACACTTGAAACAAAAAATGACATAAATGACAGCACTTAATTGAAACAAAAATGACAGAAATTACAGAAAAAAACTATTGCATTCCATCAAAGCTTAAATTTGCAAATGATTGACAACATTAAGAAAGTTAGAGTTGAAAAGAGGATAAAATGGACATAAAACTATACGATAGGTGATGAGTTGTGTGATAATAATATAGGAACATAAATGTTATAGACACCTTAACAGTTCATAATAGGAATGGGGGAGGAAGCAGCTGCTAGTCTCGTCTCACTCAGTAATCTATAAAACTTGTCAACTGGTAATGACTAAAAAAATGGGGGAGGAAGCAGCTGATAGAGTATGCTAATTCTTACCCTACAAAATGAAGCAGGAGATTAAGTAATCTAAGTATGTATCATGGAAATTTAACCAGTTCTTAGACTATACAATGAAGCAGGAGATTTAAGTAATCTGTTTGATTCGAGGGTTGTTTAAGGTACTTTTTTTTGTTTGGTTATGGATTACCCAATGAATTTAAACCAAAGAGGGATCAAGATCCAAAAAAACTTACTTGAAACTTCTGTGAACTCTAGTAATCGCAAGGTATATGCCAAGACTCATTTGTAATGTTCAAGTCCGTTGGCTTTATTCGTTTATCTCTTTCCACGATCTCCAAGCCATTGCATCTTAGGAAATGCTCGTGCAGCTTTGCTCGATGATTTTTGAAAGATCGACCCATTTGAAAGTCGATCACATCAACCACAATCTTTGAAGACAAGTCGACATCAAAATTTATCTATAAAATAAATATAATTAAGAATGACATATAATTTGTTAACGATAATGAACAAGAATGACAAAATATTAGAAATATAACTTGTGGTTATCTTACCAAAATCCTCTCGCAAAGACTAGCCTTGATAGATTTAGGGACCTTCCTCCAATCCATGTAATTGAAGGGACACTCCTTACGACATATTATGCTGCATTAGTTGTTGAACTTCTCAGAATTTGTCCCAACAACTTGCTTAAACTCCTCGCAAAAGTCTACAGTCAACCTTGCTCCTCCCATTTGCAAGGACGACGAAGCACCATTTGATTGTGATGTGTTTGTAAAGGCGGTAGCCATAATGAAGTAATTTCAAGTGAACTGCTAAGAAAGAATGACGATGAGTGGATTCTCAACTTTTATTGATATAGTAAATCAATCGAGAACCTCGATAGGTTCTCGATGGAAATGAAGGTGGTACGTTATGGTTTAACACAGATAAACACACACACCAAGTCAATG
Source organism: Saussurea involucrata (assembly GCA_033807775.1). NCBI lineage: Eukaryota > Viridiplantae > Streptophyta > Magnoliopsida > Asterales > Asteraceae > Saussurea > Saussurea involucrata. Next base: position 75,949,418 of record CM066318.1, on the reverse strand, counting down.
AATGGATTATCAACCTTTATCGATAGATTATTGATGGGTTCTCTATCGGTCATGATAGATTCTCACTTGATCTCGATCGGTGTTGGGTTACGGTGATGAAGAACATGATGTCTTACGATGTTGCAGGAAGTTTTGAAGAAGGTGATGTCGAGATACAGACTTACGGTGTCGAGTTGTTGTACATAATCGAACTTACATAAATATTCATAATGAATATAGCACTTATATTGCATTTCAAGTAAAAAACACTTAAATAGAAAAAAAATCGAGATGGATGACATATCGAAAAGCATGAAATTCTCGTTTTTTGGATATAATTTGTTTGATCACAATATTAGTAATTCAAAAGATAATTTAATTTAAACTTTAAAGGGGTAAAAGTTCTCAATTAAAAAATAAAATAAAAGTCAAATAAGATAGGCGTGTGATTGAAATTAACTTCATTTTTTACCCTAATCAACCTAGTAAATAATTTTAATTAGAAACTATATTTAATGTGAGTTGTTGGATAAAAAAGTGAAGGATCAAACTAGAATGTTTGTAAATGAAAAAACGAGTTTGTAAATGAACATTCCTTTACACACACACACACACATGTGTGTATATATATATATATATATATATATATATATATATATATATATATATGTGTGTGTATATGAAGGAGGATCCAACGAGAACGTTAACTATTCAATAAAATACGAGAACGGCCAAATCACGTATAAAATCACATGTGATTTTACATTAACGGTCCAAAAAGCCACACTAGCGACTTTGGCCGCTACTTGTGGTCGCGGGGCAAGTCATGTGAATTTGTACGTGATATTAGTGTAAAATCGCATATGATTCAGTCGTTCTCGTATTTTCTTAAATAGATACCTCTCTCATTTGAACCCGACTCATATATATATATATATATACAGAGGGAGGTTAGGGGGAAAACCTCAACAAATGAAAATTGAGGAACACCCTAGTAAGGATTCATCTGAAGAGTATGCACATGTGCATACAAGTAATTGGAGTTTTTTTTTGGTTTTTATGCACATGTACATGTTTTGCACATGTGCATATTACAACTTACTTGTATACACATGTGCATACTGTCCAAATGAACAGTTACCAGAGTGTTCCTCAATTTTTCTTTTTTTAAGGTTTTTCTCGAACCTGACCATACACACACACACACACACACACATATATATATATATATATATATATATATATATATGTGTGTGTGTGTGTGTGTATGTGTATATATATATATATATTGTTAGGATATTATTGTATTCAAGAATTATTGTAAAGTTAATGTACTATATTAGTCAACATTGTATTGCTTAGCCTTTATACCTTGTATGTCATGGGTATAAATAGGCTTATCTAGGTCATTAGCTAGTAACTCTACACAACTCTTGATAATTACTTATTGTAAAGCTTGTGACTATTCATATATGGATGACCAATGTTTTCTCTCTCTAGAATCTATGTTTAACTCTTATTGCATGCATTAGATTTGGGATCAATATTTGGTATCAGAGCAAGACAGAGATTTCAAGCAGAAAATTGAAGAATTTTTGAAGATTTCTTGGCCTTTTTGAAGTTTTCGGATACTGTTCCATTGAATTTTCGGATTTTCTGATTTTTGGACTTTTTGGATTGGAATTTAGGATCATTTCACTCGACTTCTACTCCTGAACAACTTTGTTTCAAGATTCATCAACTAATTCAGTTCAGATTTCAAGAATTTCGTGATTCTTGAACTTTTTGTTAAAAAAGTTTGAGTTTACTGTTTTCGAATCAAAATTTGATCTTTTTTGACAAATTAGAAGTTTGTCATAACTAGAAATTTGTGCGAAATCAAATTTTGAATCTGTCTGTGCAAGAATCATTGATTTTGGTTAACAATTGAAGAAGTTATGGCAGAATTAGTGATTTTTGGTTAAGTTCTCGGAAGATCTGAAGTTTTTGGATCATTCATATAGTTTTTGGATCATTCATATAGTTCTAGGATCATTCATAGAAGTTCTGGGATAGTTCATAAGTTCTCGGATCACTCATCTAGTTTTCGGATCCTTCATCAGAGGTATTCGGATTGGGTGTGACTTGACAAGTGAAGTTTTCGGATTACAATTGATCCGAAAAGTGTAGGATTCGGACCCTTCTCATCCGAGAAGTTTGGTTTTCGGACCCTTCTCAATTCGAGAAGTGACGTGTTCGGATTGTTTTTGCTCCGAGAAGTCAAGAATTCGGATTCGTTTGTTCCGAATAGTTCAGAATTCGGATCAGGGTTGTTCCGAAAAGTAAAGAACTCGGATCTGTTTGTTCCAAAAAGTTAAGAATTCAGATCAAGTTTGTTTTGAAAAGCTTAGAACTCGGATCAGTTTGTTCCAAGAAGTTTTGGTTTTCGGATTCAGTTTATTCCGAAAAGTTTTGTTTTCGGATTCTTTTATTCCGAGAAGTCTAGAATTCGCATCTAGTTTCATCCGAAAAGTTTGATAGTGTATAGTTTGGTCCGAAAAGTTCCAGAAGGCAAGAAATTTTTAAAAGTCTTTCCAAGTGTATTTCATACACTCTCTGTTTGATTCTATGGAAGATCTATTATCTAGTGTCTGAAATTATTATCAAGATGTATCAGTCATATGAGGAAGAGAGAAAATGGACTCTTCTTGAAGCTAAAGATGAGATCAAGCGTCTTGAACTTTTGGTTTATAAATACATGAATCTTCATAATGATGCTGCAAATACAAACACAAAGATTAAGTCTGAGAAAGCTAGATTGGAAGATAAGGTCTCTTCTCTTGAATCCGAGCTAAAAGATTTAAATGGCAAAATTGTAGTTCTTGAAGCTACACAAGAGAAGAATAAGATACTTGAAATCTCAACTCATAAAGATGATATGAAAGAGCTTCAAGGGAGTACAAAAGCATTGGAGGAAAAAAATGCTGATCTGAAGAGATAGATTTCAGAAATTTCTTTTTCAAATGAAAAGTTTATTTTAGAGAAACATAATTTTAAACTGTCTAAAAGAATTACTGACCTTGAAGTTTATATTGCAGATCTTGAAGCAAAGAAAGACAACTCAAGTCTACACGAACAAATCAAGAAACTTCAAGAGAAAGTAACAACTCTTCAAAAAGAAAATGCTTATCTGAAAAGCATTGAAGACAAGAGAGAGAAGGGGAACTCATATATACGAGATCAAATTAAAAGAGTTCAAGAGAAAGGAACAACGTTGGAAAGTGAAAACGTTGAATTGAAGATGAAGAATTCTAATCTTAAAAGGGAGCTACAAGAGTTAAAAGTAATTCAACCTGAAAAAGATAAAGTTGTCAAGAAACTTGTGGTTGTCAAGAAACTTGTGTTTGACAACACTGGTGATCAAAAGAAAGTTTTTGAAGAAAAGAAAGCAATTGAACTGAAATGTATAAAACTTTCAAAACAAGTTTCTGTTTTTGAAAAAGTTTTATTCTTAGGAAAAAAGAAACTTGAGAAAGAAAGAGCTGAGTTTGGAATTGAACGAAAATCTTTTGAGATAAAAAATAATGAGCTTTCCGTGAAAATCTCAGATTTAGAAAATATTTTGGATAAAGAAAGGAAAGATTTTGCGGAAAATAGAGATCTCTTTGAAAAGGAAAACAAAATCTTAAAAAGAAAAATATGGAAACTTTCAAAAAGATAACTGATAAAAGAAAGATTTTGGAAAAAGATTTTGAATCGGAACGAAAATATTTTGAAGATGCGATTCTTAATCTTACCAAAAGATTATCTGGTTTATCAGCAGATATTATGAAGGATCAAGTGATAAAATCTGACATCCAAAAGAAATATGATCTAATTTTCAAGGAGAAAAATGTTTTGATCAATAAAATCAAAGAACTTGAAGACATCATTTTTAAAATTGATGTCTCAAAGCAGGTCAGTCCTGACACTATCATTCAGACTCTATTTGTTGATTCAAATGATTCTGAATGCTCTTTTAAAACTGCTTCAAGTTCAAGTTTTAAAAACATTTCTTCTAAATAATTTAATAGATCAAATGATTTTTCAAAATATCATATTCGTTCTTCAAATCTCTTCTACAATTCTCTGTTTGATAAATCGGATAATAATCCAAAAGTGCCTAAAGTTGATACTACTTCCAAGCCCAAAGAAGTTCCAGTCTTAAAAAAGGTGATGGAATGGCGAGTCATGTTGGTGATTTTAGTGAAATCATCGGTCCATTTTGTGTAGTTGGATTCACAAAGGTAATAATGGGGTTGGTAGCTAAGCTATAACATGAGTTAGGAGGTGTGGAGTGCACACTCGTGTAAGCTAACTAGAACCCGGGATTGTTGGATGGTTAAAATCGACAAGTTACAAAGTGGTTTCTTGAGCTGGGCGTCAGGGCCACTTGTGGCGCTACTTATCTAGCGCGGGAAGTATCCCCAAGCTCTGGAATGTTGCCCGCGCTCCTTTTGGGGCTACTTATCTAGCGCGGGAAGTAGCGCCGGGCTCTGGAATGTTGCCCGCACTCCTTTTGGGGCTACTTATCTAGCACGGGAAGTAGCGCCGACGTCAGGGATGTTTTCTCACTTTGTAACTCCCGTTTTTTGTAACCGACGTCATTATGTCCACAATCAAATCTCATTAAATGAGAGATTATTTCCTGGTTCAATACAATGTAGGTTACGATTCTCTAAAGGTGTATAAGTATGAATCGATTAGTGCCTTAATCGATACACCGAAACAAAGAGATTATCCCCTAGAGAATTTCGTGATACCCAAGCATATAGGGTCGAAATATCTCTTACGGAAAGCGAGCTCTCACGCGATCTCTGCGTTTATCCAAGTTATTCTACATCTATTTCTCTCCCCAATTTTTGAATTCCTCCAACAATCGTAAGAGATATTTGCTTATCGCGAGAGAGATGGCGAATGATCAAACTATAAGAGACATGACTTCCAAGTTCACGAAACTTGAGAATTTTGAAGGCGTGGACTTCCGTAGATGGTAGAAGAAGATGCACTTCTTATTGACAACTTTGAAGGTGGCGTATGTACTAAGCACCCCGATACCGGAGCTGATGGAGAACGAGACGTTGGAGGCTACCCGGCGTCGCAGCAAGTGGGAGAATGACGACTACATCTGTCGTGGCCACATCTTGAACGGTATGTGTGACTCCCTCTTCGATATCTATCAAAATGTGGAATCCTCCAAAGAGCTATGGGACTCTCTCGAGTCCAAATACATGGCCGAGGATGCTTCTAGTAAGAAGTTCCTCGTTAGTAATTTTAACAATTACAAAATGGTGGACTCAAGGCCGGTGATGGAGTAATACAACGAGCTCCTTCGCATTCTAGGCCAATATGCTCAACATGATATGAAGATGGACGAATCCATCTCCGTATCGAGCATTATTGATAAACTGCCCCCCTCTTGGAAAGACTTTAAACACATGTTGAAACATAAGAAGGAAGAGTTGTCTCTTGTACAACTCGGTAGTCACTTGCACATAGAGGAATCTCTTCGGGCGCAAGAGGCTGAGAAACCTAAGATAAACGAGGTTTCTGCACCTTCGGTGAACATGGTTGAAGAGGGAAAGGCTAACAATTTCAAGGGAAAACAAAAGTTCAACGAAGCTAAGAAATGGCCCAACAAGAAAGTTAAATTAACCTGTTGGACATGTGGGATGACTGGCCATCTCAAGAGGGATTGTCGGGTTGTCAAGAATAAGAATGGTGCAAGCACAAGTGGTGGTGGGCAAGGATCCAAGGATCAAAACCCACGGCAAGGTCAGTTTCTTGACTTTGGTTTTTAATTCAATTGTGAATTATGTACCACTAATATCCTAATCTGTTTATGTACAGGATGATGATGTTGCTTGGTGGATCGACTCGGGTGTTACAAGTCATGTGTTCAAAGATCGTCGTTGGTTCGTCTCTATGGAACCGGTTGAAGACGGATTAATGATACACATGGGGAACGAGTGCTACCATTCTTGGAAGAGGCTTAGTTAGGCTAGAATCTAGTTCTAGCAAAATAGTTGAATTTTTAATGTTTTGTATGTACCACGAATTCGAAAGAATTTGGTTTCCGGTAACATCTTGAATAAGTTAGGATATAGGCAAGTTTGTGAGTCGGACAAGTTTATCTTGTCAAAGGATGGCTCTTGTATAGGATTTGATTTTATGTTGAATAACATGCTTGAATTAAATTTGAATGAAAGAATGTTGTTTCAAATTTTGTGTATGATACAATTGAATTGCCTTATGTTGCTTTATAAATTGCTTTATGATACAAATGAATTTTGTGTTTAAAATTCTGGTTATGTTGCAATTGAATTTTGTCTAAATTCTGTTTATGTTACTTATGAATTTTTTGTTTAAAATTCGGTTTATGTCGCATATGAATTTTTGGTTTAAAATTCTGTTTATGTTGCATATGAATTTTTGTTTAAAATTCTGTTTATATTGCAAATGAATTTTGTTTAAAATTCTGCTAATGTTGCAAATGAATCTTGTTTAATATTCTGTTTATGTTGCATATCATGTGAATTTTTGTTTACAATTCTGTTCATGTTGCATGTGAATTTTGTTTTAAAATTTTGTTTATGCTACTTTATGAATTGCTTGATGGATTTTGGGGTGAAGCCATGTTAACGGCTTGTTTCTTGTTGAATCGAGTTCCCAATAAAAGGAACAAGATTACCCCGTATGAACTTTGGTTCAAAGGCCTAACTTGAGTTTTATTCAAGTTTGGGAGTGACGAGCGGTTGTTCGATCACCCGAACCCATAAGGAAGACTTTGGGTGATGCATCTTTGTTGGATATGCCGAGCATTCCAAAGCATATAGGTTCTATGTTATTGAACCTAATGATTCTATAGCGACTCACACCGTTATAGAATCGAGAGATGCGATATTTGATGAGACTAGATTCTCTTCAATGTCGAGGCCTAAGGACATAGTTCCAAATACTAGTGAAACTAGTGAGGTTGATGAACAAGCAATTGTTCCAACCGAATCTCCGATGCTTCGAATGAGCAAAAGAGGAAGGATTGAAAAATCCTTTGGTCCCGATTTCCAAGTGTATTTGGTAGAGGGATCAAGAGATGAGATTGGATCCCAATTCCTTACTGTTATAGTGTTGAGGAGGATCCAAAATCATTTGATGAGGCTATTAAGTCTCAAGATGTTGCTTTCTGGAAAGAAGCAATACATGATGAGATGGACTCCATCATGGGGAATAATACTTGGGTATTATCGGACTTGCCACCGGGTTGCAAACCTTTGGGTTGCAAGTGGATCTTCAAAAGGAAGATGAAAGCGGATGGGTCAATCGACAAGTTCAAGGCTCGATTAGTGATCCAAGGCTTTAGGCAACGGGAAGGCATAGATTATTTTGTTACTTATGCCCCGGTTGCAAGAATCTCCATGATTAAATTGTTGATAACTTTAGGTGCTATTCACAATTTAGTGATTCACCAAATGGATGTCAAAACGACATTCTTGAATGGTGATTTGGAGGAGGAAGTTTACATGAAACAACCGGAAGGTTTTGTTATGCCCGGGATGGAGCATAAGGCATGTAAAACTTGGAATGCCATATGTCAGGTTTCCTTCAATTTTGGAGGGATATTCGGATACAAGTTGGATTACCAATTTGGAAGACCACTCTTCTACGAGTGGTTAGGTGTACTTGCTTAGGGGAGGTGCCATCTCATGGGCTTCCAAGAAGCAAACTTGCATCACGAGTTCGACTATGGAGTCGGAATTTGTGGCGTTAGCCGCTGCCGGTAAAGAGGCGGAATGGCTAAGAAATTTTGGTCCATGAAATTCCATTATGGCCGAAACCAATATCACCAATTTCTATCCGTCGTGATAGTGAGGCTACTTTGGCTAAAGCTTATAGCCAAATGTATAATGGCAAGTCTAGACACTTAGGTGTTAGACATAGCATGATTCGTGAGGTAATCACGAATGGGGTGATTTCGGTTGAGTTTGTTCGGTCGCAACAAAATCTAGCGGACCACTTGACGAAGGGGTTAGCTAGGGACTTGGTTCACAAGTCGGTAATAGGGATGGGATTAAAGTCCATCTAAATCTCTAACGGTGAGATACCCAATTCCCTTCTAATACAACGTTAGAAGCTGAATTCAATGGGAAAGCTCACCCTAAGAGATTAGAGCACAAGATGGTCATCCCAAGGTGTGTGCTCGGTACTGCAAGTGAAGGAGGTAATTGTTCTTTTGTAAAAATGCATGTGCAGGTGCATGAGGAAAAGAACTACCTATATGAGCGTGAAGTGTGGCCGCTTCAAAAAGCTTGGACTTGGCTTTGATACACTCACGAATGGATAAGGACACATGGCCTGTATAGTGTCAAGTTTATACGTTAGAGAGTCTTTTAAATTCATGTGTATGTTATCTTCTGGTACTCAAATGGGTTGACGGGTTCAATCCATAGGACACCCGGATTCTCGAGTATTTGAAATGTGTAATGTACTAAGATGGAAATTCAATCTTTTAGATATTTTCATTTATGCATGAGTTTGTTTACCTGTATTGTAATTTTATTTTGTGAATCAAGGATTGCACTAAAATGGGGGAGGAATGTTGGTGATTTTAGTGAAATCATCGGTCCATTTTGTGTAGTTGGATTCACAAAGGTAATAATGGGGTTGGTAGCTAAGCTATAACATGAGTTAGGAGGTGTGGAGTGCACACTCGTGTAAGCTAACTAGAACCCGGGATTGTTGGACGGTTAAAATCGACAAGTTACAAAGTGGTTTCTTGAGCAGGGCGTCGGGGCCACTTGTGGCGCTACTTATCTAGCGCGGGAAGTATCCCCAAGCTCTGGAATGTTGCCCGCGCTCCTTTTGGGGCTACTTATCTAGCGCGGGAAGTAGCGTCGGGCTCTGGAATGTTGCCCGCACTCCTTTTGGGGCTACTTATCTAGCACGGGAAGTAGCGCCGACGTCAGGGATGTTTTCTCACTTTGTAACTCCCGTTTTTTGTAACCGACGTCATTAAGTCCACAATCAAATCTCATTAAATGAGAGATTATTTCCTGGTTCAATACAATGTAGGTTACGATTCTCTAAAGGTGTATAAGTATGAATCGATTAGTGCCTTAATCGATACACCGAAACAAAGAGATTATCCCCTAGAGAATTTCGTGATACCCAAGCATATAGGGTCGAAATATCTCTTACGGAAAGCGAGCTCTCACGCGATCTCTGCGTTTATCCAAGTTATTCTACATCTATTTCTCTCCCCAATTTTTGAATTCCTCCAACAAGTCAAAGGCACAACAACTCCAAAGAAAGAGATACCAAAATCATCTGCATCCACATCAAAAGCAAAGAGGAACAATGCTCCGAAAGGTAAATCTTCTGTTCCACCTAATCATGTTAATTCTGCAAATCATTTGATTAGGTTGGCACATAAGAAAATTTGTTGTTCCTACTGTGGAGCAAATGATTTTGTTCATAAAAATTATGCTTCTTATTGGTATGGTACTTATTGAGTTTCTTCTAATAGAACTGCACCTAACACACTAGGACCCAAGTACCGTTGGGTACCAAAATCTGCTTAATCTGTTTTTGCAGGTTCATCATGTGTTGTACTGATTTGGAAACATATATCACACACATGACTGAAAAACAGAAGAGAAGCGGTGCGAATTTTTTTGAAGAGTACATGTATCATTAAGGAGGAGCAAAGATTCAGACTTCTGAACAAAGCAGTTCAGAACTCGGATTTCAAAGATATTACTGTTTCTAAACACATCAGTTTAGAACCCGGGCGTAAAAGATATATGGATTCTAAACACATCAGTTTAGAAACCGAGCGTCCAAAGATTTAGACTTTTAGTAAATCAGCTCAGGACTCGCACTTCAATGATTATGACTTCTGATCATATCAGATCAGGACTCGTTCTTCAACGACTATGACTTCTGAATTTACTTCAATCTTGGTAATTCAGAACTCGTTTTGATGATTAAGGATATTTTAATCCAAGTCTTGTTATTTGTGCAGATTTTGTCAAGGTAATGATCTTTTGCACATGTTAAGGGGTAGCTTGTAAATCTTTTAAATCATTTTATCATGATTTGAGGGGGAGCTCAAACGTTTCTGAATGTAAGTATCTGTTAGGACCATAAATGTCCTACACATTAGAAAGATATATAAAGAATTATATAGGTTAATTATAGAGCTTAGTTAGATTAATTAATTATTGTAAAAACCTTAATTGTGTTATTTGAGCTTAATTGATTAATGGGCTTGGGCCTTGTTTAGCTAAGGCCTAAGTATATAAGGTTAGTCTTAACCTAGTTTTAGGTTAGAGCAATTCATTAGAGCATAGAAAGAAATAATCGTTCATTTACTTTGAATTGTAATATTCTCTGAACTATACTTTGAATGAATACGAGAGGGATGACAAGTTGAAATCATCAATTGTTCTTGTCATTGCTCATTGATTATATTGTTACCTATCAATCTGGGACTCACAATTGGTATCAGAGCCGAATCGGTGATTTGAAGATAAAGAAGAAATCGAACGAAAGCGAGAAAAAGCATAAAATTCGTATTGAATTTTCTGGAAAACGCGGCGAGCCGTTTTGCCTATTCCCGGAGTTTGAACCGTCGGATCGTCGCGATTTTTGGGCAGTAGCTCCACGACATTCTGCTCTACATTCTGAAAGGTGGGATTGATCGTTTGAGGTCCAGAAGACACCCATATTATTTTCGATATACTGCAGTTTTTCTTGGAGAAAATCGATCATCAATCGGGTTTGAAAAGCTTTTCGCTGATTTAATAATTCGTTTCTTAATCTGGTGTTTATATCGATTCTCAAAGGTGTTAATTTCTCAATTTAAAAATCAATTCTTGAGTTTTTGGTGTTCTTAAATTTTTGTGGTGATTATTGAGAAATAGGATATATTTTGCTTAGAAATCGATTTGGATATGTTTGTTTTTGTGTTTTTGGTTAAAATCTAATCCTACACGAGTGAAATCAAGCAACCCTATCGAACCTGATAAACACGTATTTTATACATTTTATTATTAAGTTTACCCTAAAAATAATGGTAATTAGATGCTTAAAATACCCCTATTAATTTGAGTATATTATTTATTGTTAGTAATTAAATTAAATTGAAAAACAAAAGAAAAACAAAAGTTTTATTATTATTGTTGATTTAGATTAAAAAGAAAAAGAAAAAAAACAAATGCATATGTTGCATGTTCTTTCGTGAGTAGCACATCAAAAACAAAAAAAAAGGAAAATAAATAAATAATAAAAGCGTCTCACATTTGGTTTGGGTTTCGCAAGGCAGAAAGAAAAGAGAAATAGAATGAAAGCCCAAATTCCAGCCCAACAATCAAGAAAAGAAGGTCTAGCCAAGCAGCAAACCCACACGAGAAAGAAGAAGAAATCAGCAGCGACGCCTCTTGCCTCTGCCCGTTTTCCTTTTCCACCTCGCGCGACCCTTCCGGCGGCCATACCCGTGCCGATTACCGTGCTGGGCACTGTTCCAGAATCGTGAGCGACTCCTCGCGCGACCGTACTCGCGCCACCATCCGCGTCCAGCAATTTTTAGGGACCAATTTTGGGATTTTTAATTTTGGAGCGGTTTCTGATTCCTTTCGCATAAAAGCACGTTGAAACCGTTTATTTGGGGGGAATCAGGACAGAAACTGCAGAGAAGAGAAGAGGCGACTTTGGGGAAGCAATCGTTAGTAGTTTTCTCCCATCAATTAGGTATTTTAGATTAGGTTTAATCTTTGTTTTCCTAGTTATTCGTTTACGCCAGGGCAATGAGTTTATAATCATTTGGCTTGGATTGTGTTGAGACTTGTTGAACTTACCATCATTCGATTTCCATTCATGCAAACCTTGATTTTATCGTTTATTATCATAGTTGGGTCGATTAATTTAAGTCGGTACCCTTGAATAATTTAGCCTAATTGTGAATTGCTAGATAGAGTTGTGAATCCGTAATTGTTCTAAATTCTATGTTAGTAGCAAATAATACTTCAATTGATTGGGCGTCTGATTAATTTTAGTGTTATGGGTTTGCTTAATCTAGTCTAAATGGTCGGCGTCTGATCATATTTGGCTAGGATTGGTGTTTGTGTAATCTTAAAGCATAATCTTAAAGCAACCGGTAATTAAACTCTATGTTCGTAACTAGATTAGATTAACCGGTTAGAAATTAGCTACTGAGCTTCTCGTGCTAATTCATGGTTGACAAATGGTGTATTGATGTGTATCGATACTCAAGCCATTCTGGAATAGAATGATAAAAATCTTTTCATGACAAGTCTATGATACACGATCCGGTCAAAGATTTAAATTCATTGCTATTTTATAATTATTTGTCTTCCGCTTTAATTTCATGCTTAGTTTAGTATATAAATCTACCCCCTTTTTAAATAAAGCGTAGAAATTGACACCGTTCACATCCAATCCCTGTGGAATCGACCCTACTTGCCACTATTGCAATTTAGGTTGTAATACGAGGTAATAGGACTTTTATTATTTGTCGGGCTCGACACCCGTCAGAACCCTGATCTGAATTTCTCAACCAGCCGCAGTGTCCGGAAGTTTCTCATTGTTACCGGGTAAGTTTCCTATTTCTCACCACTTTTCGGATAAAACATCAAGTTACCGGATAAATATCAAGTTATCGGATAAATTTCAACTTCCCGGATAAAATATTTACCCGGTAACCTCACACCTTCCCAGGTACCACTTCACTTCCCGGTCAACAACCCACTTTGCCCACTTCACATCCATCGCCATACATACATATTGCATGCATATTTTTTCATTAATCTTCTCATGCATACATAGCATTCATAGGATCATTCATGCTAGTATTTCTTGCTAATTATTTAGGATCTTGCATACATATGTCGCACTGATTGCATACCTCTTTCACGCCATTTTTTGTTAATCATTATTATTGCTTGATGAAAGTGAATTCATTCATTCAGTAACTTTAATGCGGTAAGTGCAATATTGTTCACCCGGTAAGTTTTTGTCTTGTGCGAAAACTCATTCATCCGGTAACTGCCTTTGTCGGAAACCTCATCCGATAAGTTGTGTTTGGTAAGTTTTTGATTGGTAACAACGTTCATCCGGAAAGCACATCTCACCCGGTAAGGTCTCACATCACCCGGTAAGTTCTCGTCTCATCCGGTAAGCTTTTCATACGCGAATCACGTTTTCGATAACTTTCACCCGGTAAGTTTTGATTGGTAAGTTCTCGTCGGTACCCGAGTTACCGCTCGTCTCGTCACCCGATAATTTAATCGTCCGGTAAGTTGCGAACTTTTCAACAATCGGTTTTTGAGTTTTAGTGACGGTTTGAGACCTTTTTGCGATAGTTGGATTTTATTCGCGACGGTTATCATTTTTACGTAATCTATTTTATCATTAATTGATCTAACCTTTTGCATTTGTTTATCTTACAGGTTTCATTCTCGAAGTTTGATTTCGTTTGTTCCGATAATAAACAGATTTTAATTTTTGAAAACGAATTTAATTTTTTTTGATTTGTTTTTCAGATTTAATTTTTAATTTTTCTTCCGCAAGTTTTATTCTTCAAAATAACACCGATTAACGATTATTTTTTCAGGTAACAATGTCGATGTATTGCTTCAATCGGGAGTGTTCAGAAATGGTGAGAATATCTTAAGAGAATTTCAAGCGTGCAAATGAATCGTGCATAAAGTACTTCAAAGAACTGAAGGAACAGAAACTGCAAATATCTGAATATTCTGAGAAGCTTGCTAAATCTGAAGAAAAAGGCAACGATCTTAGAATCTGAGAATACTGAAATGAAAAGGAAGATTGTTGAATTGTCATCGTAAGACGACATGAAGGCACCTGAAGAGAAAGAGCAGGAAAGACGATATGTAAAGAATATCAAGCAAGCAGATGAATTGATCAGCAAGTACATCAAAGAACTGAAGGAACATAAATCTCAAATCTGGATTAGTTCTGAGAAGCTGGCTAAAACAGAAGAAAAGGCAATGTTCTTAGAAACTGAGAACACTGAACTGAAAAGGAAGATTTCTGATTTGTCATCACAAGACAAGATAAAGGCACTTGAAGAGAAAGGCAACCTCTTGAGCTGTGAAAACCTTGAGCTTAAAAGTAAACTAACTACTCTTGAAAAGGTTTTTGAAAAAGAGAAGAATGACTTCTCAAATGAGAAGAAGAATCTTGAAAGAAAAATTCTTGATCTTTCAAAAAGGATTTTCGAGGAAAGAAAAGAATTTGAGCTTAAAAATGCTAAACTTTCTAAACAAATTTCTGATTTTGAACAGGTTTTAGTGCTTGAGCGAAAAAAAATTCAGAATCAAAGAAAATCTTTTGAAAGTGAAAAGAAAGAGCTAGAAAAGAAAAACGTTGTTGTTTTCAAAGAAACATCTGATAAACGCAACTCCATTGAAAAGGATTTTGAATATGAAATAACCATTTTTGAAACAGAAATCCAGAAGCTTACACAAAGATTATCTGGATTAGCAACCGAGATTTTGAAGGAACAAATGGTTAAATCTGATTTACAAAAAATTTTGATTTAATTCTCAAAGAACGAAATGCTTTATCCGTTAAGGTCAAGAAACTTGAAGAAAACAAGTTCAAAGGTGTTCAACCTTCTTACGCTTCAAGTTCATTTTCTACAAATCATTCTTCAAAGAATTTTGTCAAATCAAATGAGTTTTCAAAAGATCAGATTCGACCTTCCAATCTTTTCTATAATTCTCGTGTTGATAATAAAGATAATCAATCTTTCAAGAAAGTAAACATGGTTTGGAGAGCTAAAAGATCCGCTCCTACTCTAAAGTCATTCGTCTCCGTTAAGAGTGACAAGAACAACAAAGCTTTCCACGCTAAACCATTTGTGAAAACTGATCGTGCTTACTTTGTTAATAAACTGATCAGTTTATCTACACAGAAGCTGTGCTGTTCTTATTGTGGAACAAGTGAGTTTGTGAATAAAGACCATGCTAAGTATTGGTATGGTACTTATAGAATCCCCGGTCCTCACTATAATAGGGCATCTAACCGTCAAGGATCCATCAATGGATGGATACCAAAATCATTCTAATTTATTTTGCAGGAACATCATGTGCACTTAGTTCAGAACATTCTTTTCACATGACTGCATTCGAAGGTTATGCCACATTTGAGGGGGAGTACTATCTTATGAAAGGTAAGTGAACTTTAACTAAATTCAAAGACCGTGGTAATTCATTTTGGATAACTTACTTGTGTTTGTTATTCTCCAATTTTAAATTCCATGATTGCCACGTGTCAATTTTTCTTGACTTAGTTATTTCCATGTCTCACATATTCGTAGATTTTTCGATGGAAATACACTCGTTTGAATTCCTAGTTGTTTTCCAAGTTCGCTATTTCTTGCAAATGATTCCATTCTTATCTGATATAATTGTGACTTGTTCTTCACAATTAAATTTTCTGATTGGTGTCTCATTCATTGCAAATACCGTGCTTACTGAGTCATTCTGTTTTGCGCTTGACTTTGTTTCTTGAAATTCTATATTTCAAATGATTTTATTGACTTATGATTATCTTAGATCAGAACTCGGACTTAAATTTTATGACTTCTGATAACCTCAGATCAGAACTCGGACTTCATTTTAATGACTTCTGATCAACTCAGCTCAGGACTCGTTCTTAAATGCTTTGACTTCTAAACATTTCAGTTTAGAACTCGTACTTCACTGTTTACTCAACTGATTTACTCGATGCATGAAAGGAGTGTTAGGAATTACATCGTTTCTATGGTCTATCCAGAACCGGAAGGACCTACCCAAGAAACACATCCCTTATAGACAACAGTGGGGGGTCTAGATTGATAGATGAGTTTGGAGAGAAAAGAATATGGTGAGGATGTGACAGGACTTAAAAGAATTATTGGTCCTTACCAAACCGAGTCAGTTATCCGGGTAACCACACAATCTATTCATTCTCGTTCTTTAGAGATGAATATTGAAACATACATGGACCCAGTGTCGATAACTCGTGTCACCCCACCCAGCCACTCAAGTATCTCACAAAAGATGCTTGCTTCATATATTCACGGAGATTTAGCACATAATCTATCTATTCCTCACTCGGAGGTCTTAGATATTGAAAAAGGAAGACATCAGCTCCGGTCTCCGAACTTCATATTCTAATCACTGTGTCAATTGATTTTAACTTGCGTCCCAAGTTAAATCAAATTTTGAGCCAAATTGATATAACTTAATTCTTTCACACGTTCAAGAGTCTTTGTGATTCCATTTGCATATCTTCGTGATATTGCCGGAACAATTTGAGAAGTTAATTTTTTTAAATTTTCTTCAGTAATAACTGGAAGTCCTATAAGAGATTCACCATTGCCAACTCTGAACATAGGTCACACAATTTTTAAAATTGTTGTGATAACAGTTACTAACGTGTTTCTGTGTTAGATTTTTACCCCATTCTGGTTACTTAATGTCTTATCTGGCATTTTGCTACTCACCAGTATTGTCTTTGAAAGTACATGATGCTACGGATGCTCCTACTCATCATGAAGACACCCATAAAAGACACCGATTATCAAGTTGAGGGGGAGTTAGCAAAGGCCGAGGGGGAGTAACTGTGTTATGATTGAAGAAGAGATTGCAAAGATTAAATCCGAGGTTGAAAAGCCGTTGGGTTTACAGTTTGGAGTATTTGATTAAAATTCTTCTTATTCCTTATCAAGTGGTGTTTGCTTCAAATTATTTTCTCCATCGAGCATATTGGTTCTACAAGTTCTTTTAAAGCTGAAAGCAAATTCAAGAGCTTTAATCAAGAGCTTTATTCAAGGGGGAGCGTTGAAAGACATGAAGACATGCTACACCATAGAGTTCCAAAGATTCAAAAGGAAGAGAAGATCAAGACTTGAAGATTTCAAGACCGATTTTTCTTTATATATCTTTAGGGGGAGATTGTTAGGACCATAAATGTCCTACACATTAGAAAGATATATAAAGAATTATATAGGTTAATTATAGAGCTTAATTAGATTAATTAATTATTGTAAAAGCCTTAATTGTATTATTTGGGCTTAATTGATTAATGGGCTTGGGCCTTGTTTAGCTAAGGCCTAAGTATATAAGGTTAGTCTTAACCTAGTTTTAGGTTAGAGCAATTCATTAGAGCTTAGAAAGAAATAATCGTTCATTTACTTTGAATTGTAATATTCTCTGAACGATACTTTGAATGAATACGAGAGGGATGACAAGTTGAAATCATCAATTGTTCTTGTCATTGCTCATTGATTATATTGTTACCTGTCAAACTGGGACTCACAATATCTTATGATCTTAATCTCCGATTGTTTGAAAGAAGAACGACTTTCAAGCATGAAAAACGTTTTCTTAAATGTTCAAACCACTTCTCTAATTCAAACAGATTTTATAATTTTAGAAGTGTGATTTTAAATGTTTTTCATATACATACATATATATATATATATATATATATATACTAGTGGTGTACCCGCGCGATGCAGCGCGGGTAAATCACAATTCCGAAACATTAGTTTAGCCTGAATCATGTTTCTTTATCACTTTCAATTTTATTTCATGAGCTTGTGTGGTTAATTTGCAAGTCATCTAATATATGAAGTTGAAGGTTAATACGGTGTATTAACAAGATCGAATGGAATATTCATTGCACACCTAATGGGGCTTCTAAACCCATATACTCAGATTTCATTACAAAACTTGAAATTGTTGACTGAACAAAGAAATACAATCATCTGTAAATAATGGTCATCCATATATCCAGAATGTTGTTTAGTTTTCATGATGCACTCATCCGTAAATATTTTCTGCAAAAAACGTGCAATGATTTTAGTATAAATATATGGTACCAAATGTGTAATAATATAATTGTTGATTATACCTTATTCATCATGTAAAACTTCTTGATAAACGACGTTTGAGGTGTAGACTCCGACACGATTGAATTTTTTCACAGGCTTCACTAACACCTTCGTATTGCCCCGTGATATCCCTCTGGACAACGCCACGTAAAGTTGCCCATGTGAGAATACTGATTCCGGTAGATAAACACCTACATTAGGAATTGTCTGGCCTTGAGCTTTATTGATTGTCATAGAAAAGCTCAACCGAATTGGAAATTGTTTTCTCTTTATCTTAAATGGGAACATGTTATCTTCGGAAGGACATAAGGGAATTCTTGGTAGAAATACTCTCTTGCCAGCATGCTGACCAACAACTATTTCTTCATCAATGACGTTTTGTTGAAAGCCTCTGCATATCAATCTACTGCCATTACATAATCCATTTGAGGGATCGATATTCCGCAACAATATTATTGGGCATCCAATCTTGAGACGAAGGTAATGAGGAGGCAAACCACTAACAGTTAGAGAGTTTAAGAACTCTATCGGATAGATGTTATTCTTATCATCTTCCGCTTCATCGAAACTGTAGTACATTTTTTCATCTCCAGAAAACTTGTCGATCAACTGATCATTAATCTCATCGACATTCTCATTTTTAGTGGATAATATCGCCCTCGAAATAATATATTCTGAATCAGCTCCATTGATTTGCAGAGATGGAAATATTGCGTCAATCAAATCATCTTTTGATTTAACTTTATCAGTATAGGGAACGGTCATGTCATCCGGTATACGAATAAAGCTTTGGCCCACCGCTTCTTCATCTCCATCACCGACTCTTAATAAAAATTCTGAAAACCACAGATCAGTGCGTGCTCTCATATTGAGCGTTAACCGTATCTTTTTAATTCTTGACCAAAGAGGTGACATCCGTAGGCTAGAATCTACAATCTGTGCTCGGGTTCCACGCCTCACGACCGGTAATACTTGTCTAAAGTCACCCCCCAAAACCATTATCTTTCCGCCAAATGGGAGTGCCACCCCTATGATGTCTTGCATTGTTCGATCGAGCGCCTCCACCGCTTGCCTCTTTGCCATCGACGCTTCGTCCCAAATGATTATTTTTGCATCTCGAATCAATTGAGCATCCCCACTTTGTTTTTTTATGTTGCACATTGAGTTATTATCAAGGTTGAGAGGAATCTTGAATCTAGAGTGAGCTGTTCTTCCTCCAGGCATATTATTGGCAGCAACACCTGACGAAGCGGTTTCAAGAGCAATAAGACCACGGGAACGGATGTTGGCAAACAAAGCTTTGTACAAAAATGTTTTCCCGGTTCCACCTGGACCATCTATAAAGAACACTCCTGTACAATCATCATCTACGTGCCTCATGATCTCCTCATATGCGTATCTTTGGTCGGAATTGAGAGAGTCTCGGGCATACAAGTGTTCGTCTTCCACAACTATAGAGCATTCCTCTTGTACCTCACGAAATTCTCCAGATTGAAAATTGGCATCTGCATCTACCATTGGAAGATCGAAATCAGCAAGACTCTTACCCATAGATTGTAGAAAAACAAGGATATCAGTTAGAACCATATTACGGACTCGATTAACACTTTCAAATTGTTGCGTATAATCTTCAGAAAGCGAATCATAGTGGTCATCCCATAACTTGCGAACATCTCCTGGCTCACAAAAAATCAACATCGTCGCAAATAACCTCCTAAGAGCAGCGGGAAATTGAAATAAGGAGGCCTCTGCAAGACAGTGGGATAAGTTATCATCGTTCTCTATTAACCCTCTCTCAAGAGATGCTTTACGAAATGTAGGTTGCAATAAGCCATTGACAGTGTATAGATGTTCAAAGCAAGTAGGCCCTCTAATATGAGACAAAAGTAGGCGTAAGTAGAACCGCTCTCCTTCAGCTGGATTAGCAGAAACCAGACGCCCTTTCATTGATCCTCCTTGTCGAGGATTCCATCGACGTAACTTCCAATTCCACGTGTAGTGTATTGGAAAATCTTTGTACAAATATTTCCTTGCACCCCTGTCAGTTTTATTTCTATCAAAAAATGCAGTCAACATTGTTCGTTTATCTCTCTCTCTCTGTCATTATATCATCATCTCTAAACCTAACCATCTGTTTGTTAGGGAGACGGAGTTGCAATGCCATCACGTAAGGGTGCATTTGAGAACGTGCGAAGCTAAAAATTCGCCATATCGCCTCGGGAGGGGAGACATAACGTGCATCTTGGAACCTTTTAATTTCATTAATAACGACCCTTTCTTCCTCTGATTCGATATGAACAACTTGTTTGTCGTGACCCTTGTAAACATACTTGAAGATATACTTCACAGATGTTATGCTCGAGCAAGCCTCAACATTGATATGACAATTGAACATCATTAGCAGCTTTGGGTTATACGGGACCACCCATGTATTATCCAAGACACTGCCTCGTACATTCACATTTATTCCACTATTTCTTCGTCGATATAATGGATATGAGTCATCGGCCTGCACCGTGTTGTCCTTGAACTGTTTAGGATATTTGGAACGACATTTTTTCGGCTCACCATGTATACACGAATTGAGCGGTTTTAAATGACCACAAGGACCATGCATCATGTGTTGGACGACCAATTGGTGCATTTGGGGATACCTTGTTGGGTCCGGAATTTCAGCACACACACTTTTGTCGTAATGACCTGGATTGGTCATTTTGTGTTCGGGTGTCATTATCAGAAGAAAATGTGCATGCGGCAAACCACGCTTCTGAAACTCGATGACATAAATATATGCCCCGACTTTACCGAGGATGTGCTTCTTGAAGAGTTGGTGTTTCATATCCTCTAGTTTGGCACGAAAAACTCTGGCAACAAGGTCGGGCCGATCAGTTGCGGTCTGACCAGACAACAACTCTCTAACAATTTCAGGCCAGTTTGGATTGCACGTCATTGTCAAGAATATATCGGGCTTCCCATCATCTTGCACTAAAGTCATGGCATCAAGAAATCGTCGTCGCATATCACGTGGGCCTCCGATGAAACTTGCAGGCAACACAACCCGTTGTCCGATTCTACTTGGTATCACTTCACCAGCATTGACGCAATCCACAACACCTTGGTATAAATCTGATCTTATTTTGGCTTGGTTTTTACGACAAAAATCCAAACGTGAAGTCTCAATCTTGATGTAGATATCTACCACGAACTGTTGTAACAACCTTCCCCCCAATAGAATTATATTCTCATTTTTACGAATCTGCAACTTATAACAATAGTATCCCCGCATCGTGACAGTATTCTTGTTGCTTCTCACATCAACCTCTGTGTAATGTGAATGTTATGAAATAAATATAAACTAATGACATGTATGTTAAAGATGATATTTGATACCTTAATTAAAATGTAAAAAATTGCAACATGGTTCGTACCTTCTAAATCTTCCTCCATGTTTTCATCATCATTAAAGCTTTGATTCATGCACACTCCATGTCTAGGTATATTAGAATGCCATCCAGGTTCACCGTTGGGAAAGAACAAAGGATAGGACAACGGGTCATAACAACTGAAGTAATATTCAATATTTTTGCTATAGTCAGATCTCCCATACACCACAATACTTCTCTTGTATGCAGTTATGTCGTCATTTCCTTCAACCCAAATACCAGCAACCTGACATAATTGTGGAACTCAATTTATTTAGTGTATAATCTAATCTTATTTCAAAAAACATAAACCAAATACTTGTATTCAAACCTCTGATGTGGTCGGTCGGTTTTACACCCTTTGGTCTAGTTCCACCGAAGTATTCAAAGTGACTCTATAGTTCTCGAGTGGTCCGAGCTCACCAAGGCTTCGAAATGTTCTCACGTATGGGTTGATAGAAAGGACACGAGTCAAAATTTCAATAACATTTCTATCAAGATTTGGCCACTGGAGTCTATGCGATAACTCTGATTCTGAATCATAAAAGTACAACTGTAAGTACCTAGGTTGTCCATCCCTCGGCAGTAACTGATCAATTCTGTGATATACAGCTCCATCCGCACGAAATGTATATACTCCATCAGTCATGTTTGCCATTGAAGTATCCAAGTTTACACCCATTGACGTGAATGAAAAGTTCGTATTGTATGCACGTACGTTGTGCCTAAACATTTTGCCTAGTTGAGATTGTGACGAGAAAAGATTGTATAATTCTTGCGGAATGGGTGAGTATGCCAACTTTGTCTTCCCTTTCATGCAACAAAAGGAAGCGAATTCAAATTTTATCCGTTTTGCTCCACAATATTTACATGGATTTTGTTCCTTCAAGACACGATGTTCTCTAGGTATACCATCATAAACAAAATCGTACGGATCCCCCCTGGAGGATGTCATGTTGACTCGAAGTATTGACATCCCCAGAACAACCTCCTACGTGATAAGACACATGAATGTTTACAGTAGTAATTAATGATTTTTCTCTAGAGGATGTGAAATTAAGAAGTAAAACTAACCTCTGAAAACATGACTGGTAACTTCATCAAAAAGAGGTAGGAGTATACCACGCCTACTTCGAATGCCTATGTAGAAAAAAAACATAATTTCAAGGAGATTTTAATTAATAAAGTTGGGAAAAAAGTACAAAAAATAATAAATGCACGGTTTTACCGTTGAAGTTTTCATGTGTTAACTCCGAACATATTGGAGTTGTTCCTTCTTTGCGTGTAACACTTGTTCCTTGTGTGTTAACACTTGCTCTACCTATGTTATTTTCTTTATTTCGATGATAATAATTTCTGTTAACAATTTTTCTTATTTCAGCAGTCACAGCACTGACAAGGGTTGTTTCATTGACATTTACGTACGGCGTCTCCATAAGTGTCGTAGATTGACTACTTCCTTCATTGTTAGCTATTTTCCTCAATCTTTTCTTCTCCTTTTGTCGTTCATAATATCGTCTGTTGTATTCCTTTCTTTTTTCTGCAACGATGTTATTTTAGATAAATATATTATATTATGAGTGACTATATCACGAATTAATACCAAATATAATGATATTTATAGCGAGTATTCCATATACCTTTTGCTATATCTCCATCAACTTGCTTTACATCACCATTTGCAACTTTGTCATCACTCATCCTCATTGGACACTGTAAAATGATGGCCATAGAATAATATGGTTTTATCTATAAAATGATGTGTAAATGTTGGAATTGGAATGAACTAAGTTAGTGTAACAAATCTTATCCATTTATTAACTTGTCATCCTTGTAAATTTACCCTGTTGTCTTGGATAGAAGTTGATTTAATAGAAAATTCCCCCCCCCCCCCCCAACCACTTCACTGATTCTATTTTTGGATATCTAATAATTTTCTTAGTCGGTTTAATTAACAATTGAAAATATATCATTATTAGACAACGTAGAGACAACAATTTAACTTAAACCGCCATCATAATACATATAAAAGATACACACAAGTTCCCAAAATCACTTCAATATACCAAAAATACATGATAATACTAATCTACTTGGCCCTCCAATATTTTATGTCATCATAATTCTAACGGCATCTGCTTCCGGCATATGTGGTTCTACCACGATTGTAGTTAACTCCGTAGAATTCAAAACATTATCTGAAAATAATCGCATATACATTTTAAATAAAATAGAATATGTAAATAATAAAATAGTTTATTAAATCATAAAAGTAACTTGTTACGTACTTGCGTATCTATGGACGAGTTTTACTCATGATGCATATATTATAGATTTATTTACGATTGCACGAGCTATCTCCGTAAAACGATATGGTGTCGAATCATACAACCTCATCTTTATAATATTTCCCCTATTATGAGTATTAAAATGTTAGTGACTATGATAATTTGTTAATGGTTTATAATATAAAAACTTACGGTTCATCTTGGAGAAATATTTCAAAGCATGCAAATCGCAAAAAGCCATGATATCGGAAAGATCTTACTCGGCGACCCGAGATGATTTTTCCAACAACATCTAAAACAAAAATTATCATTTTTTCAAAATTAGAATCGTTTTATCAAATATGATTTTATTGTTTTAGAAAGATAAATGTAACAAATAACTTAAATGTACCGATCATGAATTTTTTCCTACTGCGATCTTCCACCAGTGTTGTTATAGAATGTACCAATGGATAGAACGGAAAGGCAAAATCGACATCCATCATCAATGGTATGAAGGTTGTGTATGGTTCAATTAGGATTGTCCATTCACCAGAGGCGAAACCATAACCTTCATACCTCCAATCATTGAGATTATATCCAAGTCTAAAACGATTCATTTGGAAAACGCCTCCCACCAAGTTCATTTGTGTGTATCTTTGAATTAACCAAATATGATGAACAATTGCGACCATTTGTGTTCTCTAACATACAATAAAATACAGTTAAATAGATTTTTAAAATAATCCGTGAATTTAATATGTGAAATTTGTAACTTACGGTTTGGTCATGTAAAAAAAATGAACAGTCTTTGTTCCCTAACATCTTCCCAAATGGCCTCCACACGAACACGTGTCACGCTCCATGTTGCATGAACGTCGTTTAGCAATGAAAACGCGTCAATATTATATGGAGAGTCCATTTTCTACAAGTTTTGTTGCACTAATTAGAAACTATTATTTATTTAAAATTATCTTAAAGTATATAACGTATTATTATTTATATAGTATATCTTAAAAAACGGTAGATAAATAGATACAAGATTGTAAAAGTATACACAATTTACTACTTTAATTATACTGATATTAAATAATTAAAATATAAGTGAGAGACATGAATGACACCACTACACAAAAGAAATGAGACAATAAAATCAAAACCAGTATCAGATGTGAGAAAAATATATTAAAAACCCCCTTGTTAGTTTCACTTACACCAATATTAGTCTAGTTTCACTCAGTTGGAAAACGATTACCTATATAAAATACATATATGTCAAAAACTTTGGCCAAACAGAGAAGAAGGAAAGAAGCCACGTTTTATGGGTTTGGATATTGGTATGCTTGTTATAGACAACAATGAAATCTGCTGAACCCATAAAACAGAGCAAAGGTAACAGTTTTGTTACAGCAAACAAACCCTAAAATATAGACTGATTAATGTTCACAATAGTCTGAAAGTTTGACTTTTTTTCCTTTCAACATATCTATCATGGGTTTTGCTTGTGCTGTACGTCATTTTCTTGTTTGTCAAATAGATATAGATATGTAAATCTTATCAGATCCCAGTATTCAAGATATCCCAACCTCAATACCCATTAAAATCCATACCATCCAATTAGTAAATTTAAAACCCAACCTAAATTAGTAAATTTAAAACCCAACCTAAACGATTGTAATAGCATTGTAGCCCAAGAGCATGCAACCAAATATGTTCCAATTTATGAATAAAGCCACCGACCAAAGTGAACCTAACATCATATTATTGGTTCCATTTTTAGCTTCCGGCAACATGTTTCAAACAAAACACGATTAATGTATAAATTACGGATAAAAAGAATCAATGTAATAAAATAACGTTCCATTCCATGAAAGACAAAAAAGGTACTCTATACACAATAGATTGAATCGGAGGGTTACCTGATCAGTAAACAATCAACAACAGCCACACTCAAAATCAAAATCCTGTTAACAAAACCACAAAGAACTTTATAAAAATGGTTGAAACCATAAATTGCGGTAGGAAAACAATAAAATTCTAATGAACCCCATATAAACTAAACAAGCTGTTGCATATGCATTCCAAAGACAATTTGGCCAAAGGCCATTTCAGACCAAAAACCATAAATATATTGTTGGGATTTGCCCCAAATTAATATATTAATTTTGCTAACCAAAGTATGTAATCTAACCAACAAACGAATATGGAACGATATGATTGGATCGAATTAAAAGGATGGCAAACCGAATGCTTAATAAATAATTAAAGAATCACTCACAATTAATGTGGTGTTTCAACTAAATCTGAACTCAAGGAACATAAATGACATTGAAATTGACAATGCCATACATACTTGTGGATACAGGTAAGATATTTATATACCGGTGTGTTTTCAACTGGCGTATGCTTGTAGACAGAGGTAAGATATTTAAAATTCTCATGTTCTACTTTCTAACAACACATTCTATGCTTACAAGTAATTGTTTTGCACAAACATCAACATAAGTTGTTGTGTAATAGGTAAATAAATACTATGTACAAAATCATTTAGTTTATCTGATCACAAAAGGAAATGGAAGGGAATTTCTTCTTTTAATTAAAAAGAGATTTGGTGTGGACCATTGTGCATCAGATCGGGTGATAAGAGTAGTCAAGTATGAGTGCATTTTATTCATTGTTATTTTGACCAAATAATCTGTTTTTCTATGTGCATCTCCAG
Source organism: Saussurea involucrata (assembly GCA_033807775.1). Lineage (NCBI taxonomy): Eukaryota > Viridiplantae > Streptophyta > Magnoliopsida > Asterales > Asteraceae > Saussurea > Saussurea involucrata. The sequence continues at coordinate 75,923,090 of CM066318.1, read as the reverse complement.
ATTTGATTATGACCATAAATAATCTGTGAGAGGCCAAACAGAGAAATAAGGGGAAATTAGGTCAAAATCTACCAAGAATAAGGGGAAATTAGGGGAAGATTGACGAAGGACATACCCAAATTAAGCATTGATGGACACTTTTTTACATAATCATAAAATCCAAAATAACTTGACAAAATCAGGTCACAATGAATGAAATAAAAATAAAAAGAAAGTATCTATTTATTACACTAATTAAAAAAATACTTGCCTTGAACATTTATTACACTAATTAAGACCTATCATGGCATGTTTATGTATTTCCAATTGTGAAGTAGTGATCCATGTGACAAGATATGCAGAAATCATAATGAAAGAGGCAATACTATGAAAAAAAAAGTTGAGAAACAAAATGCATGTTATCATGTTATATCTTTTTGATAGCTGCATATATGGTTTAGCAAAATCTCCCATGTCACCAAAAGAAGGTAGGTAGGTACCTCCTTCTCCTACTGATTGGCCTTATGGTTAAGCATTTGAATAAGAGAACAGTGTTTAAGTTTATTCATAAAGTATAGACACAAAGCATGTTAATCATGCTACTATCTCACATGCTTCTTAATGAGACCATTATAAAGTGCTAAAGCCTGAAGTGTGAGTACTGAAATTTATCTAGACACATATATACTAAGTTGAACTAAGTTTAACTAAGAGCATAGTTTGGCACTTTTGCCTACTTTAAATGGTAATTGAAGTGATTATTGGTGATAGTTATTCCAAATTGCACACACATTAACATGTTAACAAAAGCATATGAAGGAAGAAGCTTAATATAGGTTGGACTGTATTATTAGGATTCTATGAAAAATGCTTGAAAAATGACTTTAAAAATGCATCTGCATCCAAATTTGGTAATAAACAATATAGATGTTTTGAAAAATGCTGCTTTGGTGGATGATTCATCAGTCTCTGCATCTATGTATCACGACAGTCTGATCTGGAGAATAATAGCTTTAGGCGCAAATAAGATGTGTTTGCCAAATGAGTTATATACTGTAAGCATTACAAACCCAAACCTATCTTATTGAAATTCAAGAAACCTGCAAGCATTAAAAACCCAAACTAACAACTCAAGAAACCTGCATGTATTACCCACCAAATTGGAATTTAAATTCAACTTCATTTCAAACCCAAATCCAAACTTGAAAATTGTGAGAGGCCAAACATGATAAAAGTGTGAAAATTGTGAGGGCCAAACAGAGAAATAAAGGGAAATTAGGTCAACATAAATCACACACCATAGAGATCCTCCAATCCAAAAACTAAGCAAAAAGAAAGTTTTTAAAAACTGAAGTGAAAAGGCGATGACAGGAGCAAACAGAGTGAAACGATGAAAAAGAATTGTTTTCCTAACTAATCTTGGAGGTTAGTCTTTGTGACCCCGTTACTCCAGATTAAGCATGCTCTCTTTGTTAAAAGAATAAAATGTAAAACAAGCAATGCATCTAAGAAGGAAGTTAATGGTATGTGAGTAAAAACGTGTTTAGGAAAACAAACAAGCTGTAGAAGACAACTCAAACCAATGGTGATGACAACTCCCCTATCGATTTGGGTGGTCATTCCTAATGAAAAAGCCATATATTGCTTCATCATATATTGTTCTATGCTTTCTATGAAAAATCTTAAGAAAAAATAGTATATAGTTGAAAATGAACAAAAACTCAAAATAAAATTGAACATGTGGATACATGAAATAGCCTTAAGAACAGTTTTTTGAGGAAGTTCGTGGACACCTTCAATAGACAATGACTATAAGTTTTTATTATGAGTGCAAACCATAGAACATCTGTGAAGATTGCGATCTTGGCCCCCGAACACCACCATCAAATAAACATGACTTCAAATAGAAAAAATAAAACATGACTAACCTAATAAATTAGCTTAAAGGGTTTACCAACTAAAGAAAACTTCAAATGGACAAAAAGATTCATACCAAACCCAGTGAAAGAAGCGGATATAAAGAAGTTCTTCCAAAGAGTTAAACAAAATGCTCAATTCAAACACGAAAATCAACTCTTGAACCTGCAGTGGCAATGGAAAACCAAAATGATGGTGGATTTTGCCAAAATGTTACTTTATCATGCATTTGTTGAAATTGGCATACATTAAAATAACTAAAGATAAAAAAACAAAAAGTAAATGACGGACAAAGAAGGAAGGTTTGTTCATTTGTTCCTTGTAGTTATGTGCCTACTGAGTTTCACCATATTGTACCTCAAGTTTACATGAGTTTCCAATTGACCGTATGTTTAATGTCGTTGATTATTACGATCAATACGATGATAAATCAATAAGATCAAAGTGTTGCATATGAATTTACGATCAATATGATGGCATCCTATAACATATACGCATGAATATCTAACGTTCCCCCAATCAATAACAATAACAAGGGTTTTATGCTAAATCATATGAAATTGACTGCAAACAGCAGTCAAATTCTTAAACTTCAAACCAACAACCTTGCTTTTCAGAAAACTGCTACATTTTCTCTAAAAATTTCAAAATTAAGCACTTTTTTAAACATAACAATGATAAAAATATGATGTACACTCGATCAAAAACAGGTAAAATCAGGGGATGAAAGCACCAACGAACATTTATTAAATGGATGAAATCAAGAGTTAGGGTTTCGTACGGCTACCTGAAATCAAAATCGGAGAAGTGATGTAGGTTTCTTCAAAGAGAGAGAGGAGATTTATATGCAACATGAAGTTCTGGGAGCCATGTAGCAGGTAGAGAAAGCGAAGAAATCTTCCATACTCATGTAGAAGGTAGAAGAAGCGAAGAAATCTTTGATTTCGGTATGGCTGCAACTTTGTACTCTCAAGTCTCAATACGGTCTGGTGAAAGCAGAGGAAGAAAGCGTGTGATACTCACGGTATGCGCTGAGACATTATGGGCTGAGACGTGAACAGGTAGAAGGGGATGGTCCTTTTCTTTTTTAAATCAAAAGGTTTTCAACTTGTACATTGTGCATTTCCATTTGTAATTAAGAGATTTTTAAAATTTATACTTTAAAGGGTGGTACCTTATGCATTAGGGATTGTCTTTAAGACATTTTGCTTAAATGCTTATATATGTAGTATAGATATATATATATATATATATCTCAGTTGATTAAGGGACGAGGAGATGTTTGCTCCAATATATATATCTCGGATTATCGTAACATCAATTCTGACCGTGTGTTTCCAAAGATTAATACTTGTGTATTATCTTTTCTATATACTTTCAAGTATTCATAAACACCGGTTCAGCTTTATATTGACTTTGTTATTACCATGTCTCAAAACGAAACATATTTTTCGATGGTAATACTCCCGTTTGTATTTCAAATTTTGTTGAGCATCATATTCATTTCAGCGTCAGAACTTAAACGTTTCATTCAAAGATTGTTTATATTTGTTCATATAAACAAAGTTCAATTCGTTGATACCCTAAACCTTACATGATTATCATTCATATTTGATCTGATTGATACATTGTCAGATTCTCAAACAAGTCTTTCGAATTCATTTCCTTCGTTCAATATCCTTGTTTTGAGAAATCTTCAAAGTTCAAATGCTCAAATATTTCATGATATTATTGAAGAGCATACATTCTGATGGCAATGTTAATCAAATACCGATATTCATATTTGTTCAAACTAAACTGCTGAACAGAACATTATTTTTAGGACAAAATTTTCATGGGATCAGTGTGAGCATAAAGAACTTCTATGGATTCACGTTAACCAGTGTTTCCTACCAAAGAAGTTATGCTTGAGTGATTGAGGGGTAAGGGGTTTACATCAAAGAGTGGCGGAGATAACTCATCCGGTTGAGTAATTTCATTGTGCTGAGGTAAAATGTAAATGAGAGTTTGGGTAGAAGTGAGCGGATTAAAAACCGAAAGAGGGTGTGAGAACAGAGTTAAAAGAATACGAGAATTCTGCACCATCCATTTTCTGAGCCGGGAAGCCACATTACTGATTGGTTCACATTCTTTGGTGACCATCATTGAAACAAGAAGTTGGCCCATGCCAACTCTTGCATTTAACCCCACCAGCCACTCATTTCTTTCTCAACAAAGAAATGTTTCATTTTTCTTAGGAACGCAGCATATAATCTATCTAATCTTCATTCGAAAGGTTTGGATATTGAAAAAGAAGGAAGTTTGCCCCACCATCGCTCTTCGTTCATGCACATTGAGTCCGTGGAAAATTGTTGCTGTCTCAACAGTTTACACGCTTTGAGCCTATATTTTTTTTCAAGCATATGTTGCTTTAATTCTTTCTACACATGAACATACACACAAGGAATATGTTTTCTTGTCATAACATTCATAGAAATTTCTTTGTGGTTTTTCGATGATTGAATGGAAGCCCTGGGGGAGTGAACATGAAAAAGCTCCTTTCCAAAGTACATCCGTTGTACTAAGTAGCTCCGTGTTGCTTACAGGCATTTTAACTGATTCATCCGTTGTTTCAGGGTTACCACATTCTTTTGTCTGAATTTGAAAAGATTCGGATAAATTCTTTTGGAATACGGTTTATCAAATTATAAGGGGGAGAATGCTTGTTGCCTCCTAGGCTCTGCGTAGCAATCGGACCACAGAGGTCGACATGTAGCATGTGCAGAGGCCTAGGACAAGACACATCAGTCTTTCCTTTGTGGGAAGCTCTCTTAAGCTTGCCCATTTCACATTCTGAGCACAGATGATCTTTGTTGAACTTAACATTCGGCAGACCTTTGACAAGATCAAGTTTCACAAGCTTGTCTAGAGTGTGGAAGTTTAGATGACAGAACCTGTTGTGTCATAACCAGGCTTCTTCATTTTTGCAAGCAACAAAGCATAGCTTGTCTTCTTTGTTCTTGACGCTAAAGTTCATGAGATATAGATCTCCCCTTCTTTCAGCCCGCAGAAGCTCTACTCCAGTGTCTTCTCCTTGTAGAGAGCAGTAAGTTCTTTTAAACATAACATCAAAGCCAGTATCGCAGAGTTGGCTAACACTTAGAAGATTGTGCTTAAGGCCATCCACATAAGCAACTTTGCATACTTCAACCTTTTCCTTTTTGATGACTCCGTAGCCTTTAATATATCCTTTCTTGTTGTCCCCAAAGGTTACTGATCCTCCATTGAGTTTATCTTTGTAAGAGGATAGTAAACCTCGGTCGCCAGTCATATGCCGCGAGCACCCGGAGTCAAGATACCAGATCGGCACATACTGCTTCTGCAAGACAATCAGAGATTTTTAGGTACCCATATCCAAATGGGTCCCTTTTTGTCAGAGGTCTTCAAGGTTGCCTTAGCATCCTTGGGTTTGGTTTTAGCTTCTGTTGAAGAACCATTTTGTTTCTTCTTTCCCTTGAAGTTTGCATTCTTTTTAGGCAAAGAGAGGAAACAGTGAGGACTTGAGAAATGTTGGTTCAATTGAAACATAAGATCAAAACAATGACAATAATGAATTTGCGAATAGATTTGCTTGAACTTTTCACTGAAAACATTAAAACAAGGTACATAGGATTTAATTTTACAATCAACCCTAGCACTAGACTTCTTATTACAAAAAGACCTATGCTGACTAGACTGTTGTTTTGAAAATTCTCTGGTTGGAGTAGCCTTCTGTGGACCCTTTCTTCTGTGGTGAACTTCTGCAGGTTTCACTGTCACAGAAGTAAAAGACTTGTTATTTTCAATCCACTTACCTTTTTGTTGCCAAGTTAATTTTTCTTTGAAAGGCCCAAAAGGTTTAGCTTCTTTTGAATATAAAGAGGATTTTTCCTTTTCAGGTTTGATTTTCTTGAGCTCCAGAGAGGTTTTGGCTTTTACACACTTGTTCACAAAATCCGGGCAAATAGGAGCACTTGTGATTATCTCCTTAGGAGTAATTGTTCTGTTAAGAATTTCAGTGGGAATTTTAAGTCCCCCTGTTTCACAAGGAACTATTTCTGATTCAATTGAATCAGTCTCAGAATCTTCAGAGGATGAATCGTACTCATATACAGAGGTTGAGTCACTTAGATCTCTATCGACAGAGGCTGGATTTTCTGAGCAAGTGCTATACTCGCTTTCTTCATCTATTTCGGGGATATTTTCTAAGTCAACAGAAGTGTTCCTCGAGGTTTCCTCAGAGAGATTATGGCTATTATTGGAAGAACTGGGACATTCATAAAAGTTATTTTCACCGATTTCCAATAATTCCTTTTCAGAAATATGAGTTAGTTTTTCTTCTGTGGAAGCAGGTAAGAACTCAGGTGCCTCTGCCGATAGTTTTTTCTCAGAATCTATAGTGCAGACAAAGGCAACCTGGGATTGAGTCTCGGGGTCACCAAACTTGAAGATTCCTATCTGATCTTGAGTTTTCAGATATTTCTTGGGTTTGGATTCTCTTTTGACAGAGACTGAAGAAGATAGATCTGTGTTTTCAACCCACACATTTATCATCTTCAGAGGTTTCCTCTGGTGAGGTTCCCCAGAGACTTTTCGCCTTTTGCTTGCAGAGAGTAAGTTTGGAAAAACGGGTTTTCTTATGCTTCCAATATAAAATAGTGAAGACAGAGATTTGTCTCTTTTGGGTCCAGTGTATGGATCAATATCCCAGAAGCCAATTCCCCGTCTCCCTATTTGTGTGTTTATCTTTTCATAAACCATCTAAGCATCTTGATATTTTTTTCATTAAAAGGTCTCTTCTGAGTAGGTCTTGATGAAGGACTTCTCTTTCCTTTTGAAAATAATGTTTAAGAGCAAGGATGTTCATTCTGTCGCTCTCAACATCCATAAGTTCTTTAGATTTAGCTTTCAAGGCATAGTTGAGTTCTGAAATTTTCTCTTTCAAAGGATTTAGATGTTTATTCCAGTTTGTTTCAATTTCTTCCTTTTCTTGAAAAATCTTTGCCTTTTCTTGAGTAAGAAGTTTTGTTTCTCTTTCAAAAAATGCAAGTTTCTTTTGAGTACTTTCACAAGTCTTTTTGAGATTATCGTATTCAATGGGCAGTTTAAGCAAATCAGCTTCTGCTTGATTGGAGTAAGAGTCAGAAGTGGATACCTCACTATCAGAGTCGGATGAGCTGACCTCTGCCATGCCACAGAACAGGGCGTTCTTCTTTTCTCCTTCGTCAGAGGATGTATCTGACTGCCAGTTCTCTTGATTCACCATTAGTGACCTCTGAGCATAATATTCCGCTTTCTTTTTGTAGAAAACATAATCCCTCTGAGGGCGGTTTGGTTTGCTCCTGCAGTCATTGGCATAGTTGCCTGGCTTGCCACAATTGTAACATCCTTGGTTCTCTGGAGCATTGCCAGTTTGTCGTCTGACTTCTGTCGGTCACCACCTCTATCACCTCTTTCACCTCTGTCATTCAAACCATCTCTTCCTTGGTTCCTTGGCTCATACCTCTCTTCTCTGTCGTCCTTTCCATCACGTTCATACCCCTTCTTCTTGTATCCTCCTCTTCCAAACTCCTTTGTCAGCAGAGCTAATGATTTAGCTATCGAGGCGATCGTTGCCTCCTCTTCTATCACCTCATCTTCAGAGCTATTGACAATCATCACTTTCTTCTTTTTCTCCTTCTTCTCCTTCTTTTCCTCCTCTTCCACAGCTTTCTTAGGCTTCTCCTTTGCCTCTGTAGTCTTCCCCACAAGTGCCAGAGGCCCAACAGTCTGAGTTTTTGCCTGGGCTATTTGGGGTTCTTGAGCTACCAATGTTCCATAAAGATCTGATAGGCTCCAGGTGTCTAGGTCCTGATTTGTCTGTAGGGACATAGACAGTTGGAGCCATTCTTCGTTAGGACTCTTTAAGAACATGACATTGTTTTCTTCTGAAGTTTTGTGGATCCCAAACTTCTTGCACTTGTTTATCAAGGAGTTAAACCTGTCATACGTAGACTGCAGAGACTCAGTCGGCAGAGCTTTGAATGAGTAATACTCATTGATACATTGGGCTCTGCGATTTTTCTGAGTTTTAGCCCCTCCTTCCAATTGTTTCTCCAGTTCCTTCCATAGATCGTATGCAGATTCACACGCGTCTAGGGATTGGAAGAGGTCATTGGGGATGGCCATTATCAGAATTCGTTTTGCCTTATGTGCCAACTCGTATTTCACCCAGTCAGGATCAGACCATTTATCTTTTGACTTAGGTTTCTCGTGCGCATGAATCTCTGGAGTGTCATCTGTTGCAGGTACACGTGGTACAGAGAGCATAGGAACGAAAGGAGGATTGTGGATGTAGTAAAGAGCTTCTTTGTCAGTACCCTCGAAGAAATGAATCATTCATATTTTCCACTGAGGGTACTCATCTCTGAGTAGAGTGGGTGGTTTTGTTAAAGAGCCGGCAGAAAAGTAGTTATTGGTGTTTGCTGCCATTTTGAATGGTTTTGGAAAATACCAGAAAACAGAGTATAAACTGAGATTTTCAGATTATGTGTCAAGATTTCAGAAAGAAGATTACAAGCTTGAAAACCTTAAGCGATGCACTAAAATGGAGAGTTTTAACCTAGAAAACAGATTCCGCAGGTTTACCAGAGTCGAACAGGTCGAGAATGGCAGAAAAACAGAGTCTGTTTGAAATATACGAAGAACATGTCAAAATCTAACCAAGTTTCCACCAAAAATCATTGTAAGAGAGGATCTCTTGATATAGAAAATCAAGGATGGCTCTGATACCAATTGTTGGTTCCGTTTTTACTTAACAATGATGATTATATCTATTAGTTCAAAACAGAGTAATGTGCGGAAGCATTTTAGAGAACTAATAAGATATTTAAGGTAGAAGAACACACTATATTAAATACATGAGATGTAAATAACGCAAGTTCTAACTCAATAACCCACTGTATATTGATATGAATAGAACACTAAGAACACCGAAAGTTCTACAAGAATTCTGCTCTAAGAGTGTGTGTGTGTTGTGCAAAGCATAATAGAAGAGCTCAACATGAGTCTTCTATTTATACTACTTCTAAAGTGGACAAGGTGGAGACAAGAAGTACTAAGGTACAAAGACACTATCGTGGAACAGTGACAGGTACAACGTTGTTGTAGTGCGCCGCACTCTACAAAGGCTGCAACCTATTAGAGGTTGACACGTGGAGGCAGTAGGGCGAGCCTTGTACGAATGATCTTCAAGATCTTCGTACAACAGTAAACGTGAGAAGCACGATCGTCTTTGTCTTGATCTTCAAGTATTCTTCTAAGTCTTTAGTCTTCATACCACAGAGGCTCTGCCAAACATGACAGAGGCTCTGTGGCCTTGTCCTCTGAGAAGAGTCTTCTGGCGATTCTTCACTTCGGTCTTCTCGAAGACTCGAGAGAGGCTTCTGTCGAGTACTTCTATACTTAGCCTATTTTTCAGTACTTCTTAAACAATAAAGATTGGAGCTAACACCTCCCAAGTCTCCTCCGAGAAACCAACCGACTACACTTGAAGCTGTTCAAGACCTTCCAACTGGTGGATACATGGATCCGGACACCTCACACTCCACTCAACAGCCGCTTTCACACACCACCAAATGGACAAGAGCTCATCCCCTGCACCAAATTATCAGTGATCCCTACTCTAGTTCAAACACGAGGTGCATCGGCCAACTTCTGCCTCTTCTCTGGCTTCTTGAGTAAGATCGAGCCTACAACCGTCTCCAAAGTGTTAGAAGATCCGGACTGGGTCATGGCCATGCAAGAGGAACTCAATCAATTTGAGGCCCTCAAAGTATGGCGACTTGTCCCACATCCTTCTCACAAGACGGTGATCGACACCAAATGGATCTTCAAGAATAAGAAGGACGAGGATGGTATCATCTTGCGAAACAAGGCGCTCGTGGCCAAGGGATACCGTCAACAAGAAGGGATAGACTATGACGAGACATACGCTTCGGTGGCGAGAATTGAAGCAATACGTATATTCCTTGCATACTCCGCGCATAAAAACTTCACAGTCTTCCAAATGGATGTGAAGACCGCTTTCCTCAACGGCGAGATTAAGGAAGAGGTGTACGTATCATAACCGGACGGGTTCGTGGACGAAAAGAATCCTAATCATGTCTACATACTAGACAAGGCGCTTTACGGTTTGAAGCAAGCTCCACGGGCCTGGTATGATACGTTATCTAAGTTTTTAATAAAATTGGGATTTTCAAGAGGTAAAATCGATACAACCCTATTTATTAAAAACGAAAAAGGTCACATAGTGTTAGTTCAAGTGTATGTTGATGACATAATCTTTGGCTCTACTAACCCGCTGTACTTTAAGAACTTTGCCACTCTAATGGGACAGTATTTTAAAATGAGTATGTTGTGTGAGATGAATTTTTTCCTCGGTCTTCAAGTTAAACAACTGTCGACCGGGATATTCATAAATCAGGCTAAGTACATCCGGGATATTCTTCGAAATTCCAGATGGAACAGTCCTCACCAATGAAAACTCTCATGGCACCCGGTACAAAGTTACACGCCGATCCTAACAGAAAGGATGTGGATACAAAAACGTACCGGGGAATGATCGGTTCTTTAATGTATCTAACAGCTAGTAGACCGTATATCATGTTTGCGACCTTTCTTTGCGCCCGGTTTCAGTCAAAACCTAAGGAGTCTCATTTAATAGATGTTAAACGAATATTTTGTTACTTGTGAGGTACTGCTGATCTTGGCTTGTGGTATCCGAAAGAGACAAGTTTTGAGCTTTCAGCATATTCTGATGCAGACCACGCGGGCAGCATGATGGATCAGAAGAGCACATCGGTACATGTGCAGTTCTTGGGCGACAGCCTGGTGAGTTGGGTATCCAAGAAGCAGCAGTGCGTCTCAACGTCGACTGCCGAGGCAGAATACGTGGCCGCCGCAAGCTGCTGTTCACAAGTTATATGGATGCGCACGCAACTCAAGGATTACAGTTTCACATACACCAAGGTGCCCATCTACTGCGACTCAAAGAGCGCCATTGCAATATCCAGCAATACGGTCCAACATACAAAGACGAAGCACATAGACGTTCGGTACCATTTTATCAAGGATCACGTCGAAAGAGGTACAGTTGAACTCTACTTTGTGAATACAGAACATCAGTTAGCAGACCTGTTTACAAAACCCCTGGATGAAAAATGCTTTAATTATCTAGTGTCCAGGTTAGGTATGCTAAATCTGAAGACTTGATCAGATCGTGTGCCCAATATAAGTTCCATACATCTACGAGAAACTGTCTAATCATCATCTGTTGTTTACACTCCAGATGATTGAGTATACACTTTCTCGCATATGTATTCTACTTGTATCTGTTACATATTTCGGTTAAATCTCTGTATGAATTAGGTAGATTTCGTCTGTTTGCTTTCTTTTAACGTGTGTTTCCTTTTCTGTTTATTACTGTCGTCTACTTTCTGTGATTATATCTGTGCTTTCACTAGTTGTTCATGTGTTCAGGGGGAGCACGAACAAGTATCAGGTAAGTACATTCTACTTTTGAGGGGGAGTGTCACACAACTGTTTTTCTAACTGTCAAAAGTTTTTTATGTGTGGACATTCCAAGTGTGCTTCATTTCACTCTACTTGTACATTCTGAGGGGAAGCACAACTCATATTTGTTCATCATTTGAGGGGGGGGGGGGGGGGGGGGGGGCGACACACAGTTGTTCTTTAGAATGTGTCAAAGTTTTTTTTATGTGTGTTCGTCTCTCCATTGCATTCACATGCACAATCCAAGGGGGAACGGAGAAGTCCCCATGCTCAGTTCGAGGGGGAGCGAGGAGAGGTTCTTTCAAAACCAAATTAAATATTTTTTAAGAAATTTGAAAGAACGGGGGAAACCATCTCTGAAATCTCAAAGTGTCCGGACGGGTTCCCGGAAACCCATCTGTCCGGATAGGTTTCCGGACAGGACACTATTCAGACCGGATAAGTTTCCGGGTATGACCCATCCTGATTGTTTGACCCTATAAAAGGGTATCCGAACTCCATACCTATTCACAACTTCCGGACACTACAAAAACCCTTCTAAACTCTCGCGCATTCTCTCTCACTCGGACACTCACACATATTGTTCATCATCACTCGATATCGACATCCACATCACAGGTATGCCTCACTTTCTTTATCTAATGCTTTTCCATACCACACACACTCCAATCGACCATTAAATCGACTCGATTATGGGTTTCGAAAACCCGGTTTCACGCCGCCTCACGTTCGGGCTCATTTAACATGATTAGGCTCGAAAACTTGCGTTGCTTTGCTTATTCCAGTGCTTAGATTCGATTTCAATGTTTAGATCTGTGGTTTGATAGCTTAAAATGTCAGATTAGAGTAAGCCGGATGTCGTCCGGATAGTTTCAAACTATCCAGACACCTTCATCTTCATCCGGAAATCACCATCAACCAAGATATTTTGTTCGGACACTTGAAACATCCGGTAACCCCAGTTGTCCGGAAACCTTAGGGTTTCCGGTAAGTTCAACTATCCGGATTGTGAGAGGTGTCCGGTAACCAAGACATCCGGTAACCTCAATTTTCCAGAAACTTAGTTGTCTCCGGTAGGTTCAACTATCCGGATGTTCCATCTAGTCTGGATACATATTGTCCGGACACTCTGGTTGTCCGGATACCATGTTGTCTGGAAACCTTGTGTTTTCCATATGATTTTGTCCGGGCACATTCAACAATCCAGTACCCTGTTTTCACTGCCAGTCCTCAATCTGTTCCAGATTGAGCCAATTTTTGGCAAAGGTACGCGCCGACAATTGTTCATCCGCCTGCTTGCTAACACTGTTCCTTTTCAGATATAAATGGCGGATCAAGAACAACAACAACCACAAGGGAAAATTCCTCCTCAAGAGGAATTCATTGACGAATCAGCTGACAATGCTTTGGTCCAACCAGACCATGGCATTGAAATCGAAGCCAACAACCACCAACTGGACGCCGCCGAGTTCCGACCACAACACCGTGTGGTCGTGGACATTTTTCTTGGTCACCCTCTCCACGAGGCACTCACAGCAACGGCCGACGTCCCTGTACTATACATCTATCAAGTATGGCTTTCAGCCCAAGTCGTCACGGCTGCCAACTCTCAAACGATCACGGTGCGGATCGATAATCACCCCTTCACGCTCACACCTGAGTCGTTCCGCCGTCTACTATCACTACCTGAAGCCAGCACCGGTGGCCGCGCAGCTTACGACCCCGCGGTCAATGACACGACCCTCTGTGCCGAGATCCGAGCTCTCGGCTAAAACCACGCCCTCGAACGCCCATCCGGTTTCAACCGAAAGTACCTGGCGCCAATCTGGTAAACGCTATTCACGATACTGAACAGATGTCTCTCATCCAGATGGAGAGGCATAGATCAATGCACCGGCGACTTCCTGCGCTTATTTCACGCCGTATGCTACAACCGCCACATCGACTACGCGATGGTGATATGGAGCGAGTTAGTACAAGCCATCCGACAAATTGGTGGTACAAAGCAGAAGAAGTTCCTGCCATTCCCACGTTTCCTCTCGCTTGCAGTCAGACAACACATGGACGCGAATCCAGGGATACCGCGATGCATTAACCATCTGGTATGTCCCCCATTTCATTTACATTACCTTGTAATTCGTAACCCGTTCGAAGCCAGAGCCATGCCCTTACCTGAAGCCCTACTGGCACATGCGGACCCCAATGCACCGAGTGTATTAGAATATAGGAGAGTGTTAGGAGCTCCCATGGTCCAGCCAGAGCCGGAGGGACCTCCCCAGGGACATAGACCTGAGAGGCGTGAGGGTCCAAGGACGAGAGGAGGAAGAGTCCGGGTAGTTGGGGCTCCCGGACGGGGTGTGTTGAGAGTACATGGGAGGGGAACATGCGCGGGCGGTGCATTGGAACCACCCGTACAAACCACCCGTACAACTGACGAAGCCGGACCGTCGACTAGTTTACACAAGGTCCCGGTCATTTCTGCCACCCCATTGCTCGAAGAAGACCCAGACACGGACACAACTGAGCCGATATCTCCGTTCACCCAGGTCAAAACTATTGAATCCGACAGCACGGACACCGATACGGATCTAGCCATCTGTGAATCTCTAATTCCACCCCGTATCGGTCGTCGACCTCCGATAACTGAAGGATCTCCTTTTGACTCACCCATACCCCCTATCATTCCTACATTCCAGCCAGTTACGGGAGACATAAGGAGAGAGGAGGGCGTAATAGTCGAAAATCTTGAACAGGTGAGTCGGAGAGAATGGAGATCTAAAAAGAACCAAGACAGAACGAGCATTAGGACTAAAGAGGCTCGAGAGCGACCCTAAACCAACGTCAGCCAGGTAGCCACATCTACTATCTTGTCTCATCCATTGGGACAAGGTATTGAAGAAGCCGTCGTGGACCTAGCGGCGCAATTGCACGACCTCCCTAGCCACTCACCCGTCTCTCAACAGATGGGTGTTTCACTTTTACACGGGGACTTAGCACAACGTCTACCGATCTCTCACTCGGAGAGTATTGGTATTGAAACAAGAGACCAGCCTCCCCCGGTCTCGACTTCTTTCGATGCACGTTCGATTCTAGAGCCACTTGATGTAATACCTTCTTCGGCTAGGACACCAGACGAGACTCTACAAATCGGTGCTTTTCGTGACCCGATCGGAACTTCCGTAGTATCTCTAATTTTGAGCGGAACACGAGGATCGGAAGGAAATCCTACCACGGCCACACCTTTGCCATCCGTGAACGTAGGTGGCACTACCTCTAAGGTAGATGCCTCAACAGGTAATCTAAGTGATCCCGAAGTTAAGTTACCCAACGTAATGTCAAGGGAATATCTGGACAACACCCTAAAGGCTATCCGCGAGGCAATGGAGCAGCAGTTCACCACCGAGCTCGACAAAATCAAGAGCTTGATCAAAGGGAAAGAGAATGTAGTCGAATCTGCAACCGCACCAACACCTCCACCGGCTCCCGTTTAGCCATCTTATTCGGTGGACACACTCAAGACTATGCTTCTGGCTCAACTGCTCCACCATACCGACACCGATGCCTCTACTGAAGTAGACCTGGTAGCCGTTCTACGCTCACATGTATCTGCTCCTTCGTCATCCATGACCAACAGATTGGACCAGCTTGACGCGACTCTCAAGGACGTTCAAAAAGCGCTCAACACTTTGTCCGAAAGAGTCGACTCACTCGAAGACACGTGCAAGAGTCAAGCTGGCGGACTCAAGAGACGGCACGAAGACCAGGATGATTCTGATCACCGTGAGGGGGAGAACAAGAGACAGCGATTGTCTGAGTCCGCACCAATCATCCCTGAAATTGCAATGGTTCAACCGAAACCATCAACTGTGGCAACTGCAACCGAAGACGAACCTGAAGCCCAGTTGAGTTTAGCTGAAATGGAGATAGACACGGATATCTCTGACGATGAAGACACGACGGTTGAAAAGCCCGAGGTAGATTCACAGGCGCTAGTTGTATACACTGCACCGGAAGGGGATGTTCTTAACCTGATTGATCCCGATTCAGAGATTGACCCGGAAGCCGAAAACGTATGGTATCAAAAAGCCTCCAGTGCGATAAACTTCGAGGTAAATCTCATATTTCCCACCGATACCGATACCGACTACGACCAGTTCTTGTTACAAAACTTGTATGGTACACCAGCCCACACTTCACAGTTTCCCGAGACTTCTACTGCTACAAATCCGACATCTCCTCAACAGCCGACAGCTTCTGATCAACCTCCTCCTCCACAGCAACAAATCCGATGGGAGAAGATTATGATCCTTATTCCTCACCTGGAGGAATCTCTGAAGAGGCTATTTGTTCACAGGTTACACCCGATCAAGCCAACATTCTGCCTTGGGATTTCAAAATTCGACAAGGAATACCAAAGCCAGTACATAAAGGTAATGAAGCGATGTCTACCAGTTAGCCATGTCCGAACGAAGAACAAGATCACTGAAGTACTCAACATACAAACCGGCCGGATCCTCAGAGTCTTATTCCCAGTATTTACCATCAGGCGCGAAGACGGAAATGAATGGAGATTCTCTGAAGCAGATTTCAAAAACCTCAGGATGTTTGACTTCCAGGCTATTCTGAAAGATCTCCGAACCAGAACCATCCGACCACTTCATGTTACCAAAGCGCTCGAGGCTGTCCGTCGATTCTTAATTCACAAAGTTTTGATTTCCTATATCACCGACTTCCAAATGGGAATCGAGCACAGAACCAAGAAGATTAACCTGCTGAAACCGAACCTGAATGCGCCTGAGTTGAAGATGTATCCTGAGAACGTACTGCTTCTAGAACCAGAATTTGGGATAGTATACCTCAATGATAAGAAAGAAAAGAGGTTTCTTCACTTCAGCCAGGTCGACAGATTCTGCGATGGCACGCTCCTCAAAGTTAGAGATGCTCTTCAAAATATCATCACCACTGAATCCGAAAATCGAAAATCGTCGTTTGTCTCCAATCCAAACGAGATAACAGCACGAGAAGCCTTAGAAGTGATTGAAGACCGCATCGACTACTGCCGAGCCAACCGAAGTTTCGAGATCTACTTTGCGCTCCGAAAAAGATACATCGAGAACTGGCGCGAACTCGAACTTCAATTCAAAGGGGAAGATTGTTAGGGATAAAATCATGTTGAATAGAAGTTCAAGGGTTATATTGTTATTGTTTATTTTGAGCCTTATTGTGGAATGTGCCATGGGCTTGCTTGTTTAGGGCCCATGATATGTATATAGTCTATTTTGTTTAGAATTTGGACTAATCGTCATTATTATTCAATCACACGTATTGTAATTCTCTCTGATTATTGAAAGTGAATTGGATGACCAGTTGAAATCATTCTGACTGTTTCTACTTGTTGATTTCTACTGTTTGTATGCACTAATCTGGAACCCACATAGAGAAAGTTTAAAGAAGGTTTTTTTTTAAACTTAAGAAAACTTTTTAAGGTTTTTAAGCTAAAATCATGAGAGGAGATGATCTTTTAAGAATAAGAACACATTTTGATCTTTGTAAACAAAGATTTAAGATGAAAAAGAAGAATTTTTGGTGTTAAAAAAGCTTTAAGGAGAAGAAGTATGAACCTGTTTTTCTTGAAGGTTTGTAGATCAAAGTCTTAGGTTCAAAGTCCGTTTAAATGCAAAGGAATTTTATTGCCTTGAGAGAGTTTTGTGCGCGTAAAGAGGAAAAATATAAATGAGAGTTGTTTATATAGGAATGAGAGAGGAGAGAGAAAGGGTGATGAGCGGGAAAAATACTCATCATGACACGGACACGTCCCAAGAAGCGTATTGGTCAAGAAAGTGTAACGGACGAACGTGTCAAACAAAAAGGCGTCCCATGGTTTATCCTCTTTTGATGACGTCACAAATAAAACTGTCTTTTCATTTTCAAAGGGCATCCCTGATTGTTTTAGAGGATCAGGGGTGGATAGTATTTTCAAAGAATCACTGATGAGAAATATCAGTGATCGAGTTTATCTTTTTCAAAAGGATCACTGATAGAGAAATGTTAGTGATCGAGTTTTCTTTTGAAAGACATCTTACTGAAGAAAACATCAGTGAACTAGGATAGAGAACATACCTTAGGATCAGAGAACATTTATTCAAAGATTATAAGATGAACAAAAGAGATAGAACTTGATTGCTGATAAAATACTTTACTGCTGAAGAGTTATTCTTCAAGGTTTCGCATTCCAAGCTCGCTGATGAGAAAGTTAAATCTTGTCTCATCAAGAGGTTTGGTAAATAAATCAGCTAACTGATAGTCAGTTGGAATAAAATGAAGTTCTATATCTCCACTCATCACTTTCATTTCAATGTTAAAATGATATCTGATCTCGATGTGTTTACTCTTTGAGTGTAGCACTGGGTTGTTGGATATAGCGATGGCACTAGTGATGTCGCAATAGTTTGGGATCTTTGATAGCTGAAGGTCATAGTCTAATAGCTGATTTCTTATCCATAAGACCTGAGCACAACAACTTACAGATGCTACATACTCAGCTTCAGCGGTAGAGGTGGACACTGAATTTTGTTTTTTACTCGTTCAACTCACCAGCTTTCCACCCAGGAGCTGACAGCCTCCTGGGGTGCTCTTTCTATCCAGTTTACAACCTATAAAATCACAATCTGAATAGGTAGTAAGATCGAACCATGAGTCTTAGGGATACCAAAGACCTAGGTTGGGTGTACCCTTCAGATATCTGAAGATTCTCTTTACAGTAATCATATGTGATTCTTTGGGTTCAAATTGATATCGTGCACAAAGACAAGTATAGCACATGATATCAGGACAAATCGCTGTAAGATAGAGAGGAGAGTCGATCATTCGTCTATAGGCAGTGACATTAACAGGTTTTTAGAGGGATCCTTGTTAAGTGTCAGTGGAGGTGCCATAGGAGTTTTCATACCTGAACTTTGAGTAATATCAAATTTCTTCAGCATATCTTTAACGTACTTACCTTGGTGGATAAATGTACCTCTATCGCTCTGCTTGATTTGAAGTCCAAGGAAGTATGCTAGTTCACCCAACATGCTCATCTTATATTCATTTTTCATTCGTTCAGCGAATCGAGTACACAGAGATAGGTTAGTAGAACCAAACATAATATCATCGACATATATTTGAACAAGAATAATATGACCTTTAACTTTTCTGAAAAATGAAGTGTTATCGATTTTACCACGTTCAAATTTTTCAGCAATAAGAAAGGAAGATAAAGTGTCATACCATGCACGAGGTGCTTGTTTTAAACCATAGAGGGCCTTATCCAGCTTATAGACGTATTCTGGATGCTTAGGATCAACGAATCCTGGGGGTTGTTCAACATAAACTTCTTCATTTAGTTTTCCATTAAGGAATGCTGACTTGCAATCCATTTGATGAACTTTCAAGTCTTTGTGAACTTCATAGGCTAAAAAGAGTCGAATTGCTTCGAGACTTGCCACTGGGGCAAAGGTTTCATCATAGTCTATGCCTTCCTCTTATTTGTATCCCTGAGCAACTAGTCGAGCTTTGTCGCGGGTTACAGTTCCAAACTAATCTAACTTGTTTCGATACACCTACTTGGTGCCTATAACAGTTTTGTTAGATGGTCTGGGGACAAGATTCCAAACTTTGTTTCTTTCAAATTCATTCAGCTCTTCTTGCATAACACTGACCCAATTTGGATCTCTGAGGGCATCATCAGTTTTCTTTGGTTCAATTAGTGAAATAAAGTTAACAAATAAATAAATATTACCTGAACTTCGTCAAGTCTAAACACCTGCGTTTGGATCACCTAGAATTTGATTGATTGGATGATTCAATGTCCATCGTTGAGCAGGAGCTTGAATCTCTAGCTCAGAATGGATTTCTGGAGGTGCTAAAGAAGAGGGGTCAACAACGATAGTGTCAGGTATACCAGGCAAGAGTTGCTGAGGTTCAGATGATGTCTCGTTCACTGGTTGTTGATTAGAAATGGATGGATTTTTCTGAGGTTGAGGGTTCAGAAGGAGTCAAAGTGTTAATGGGAATAACTGAGACTCAAGAAGAGGATTCAGCTTCACTTGTTTGCATGCTAGGAATGATGATAGGGTCATCATCAGCGATTGGGGTGTTGACCTGAGGTTCAGGGTTGAAGTTAGCTTCTGGTTCCCCATAATGAGAAAACATCCACTGATTCCATTCTTCGTTTTCAGCATTTGGTCTTGAATTCGCTGAACGTGATTCATCAAAGGTGACATGAATAGTTTCTTCAACAGTTTCTCTTATCTTGTTAAAGACTCTGAAGGCTTTGGATACTGAAGAGTATCCCAGAAATTTTCCATCGTCAACTTTGGGATCGAACTTTCCAAGTGAATCCATGTTGTTTAAGATGAATCACTGACAACTAAAGATATGAAGAAAGCTGATAGATGGCTTTCTCCCATGGAAAAGGTCATAGGCAGTTTTGTTGAATCTTTTGACGATCATCGACCTATTTTGAGTAAAACAGGCAGTGTTGACTGCTTCTGCCCATAATTGAGTTGGAAGATGAGCGTTGTTAAGCATAGATCGAGCAGCTTCGATGATCGTTCTGTTTCTTCTTTCAGCGACTCCATTTTTCTGAGGTGTTCTCACCACTGAGAAATTGTGAGAAATGTCCTTGCTCTCAATAAAGTTATCAAGAGAACTGTTTTTGAGTTTAGTCCCATGATCCTCCTAATTGAGCGAACAGTCATATTGTTCGGACTTCCATTTTCCTGACAAAAGAGATGAGTTCTTCTGAGGTGTCACTGTTAGCATGGAGAAACATTACCGAGGTATAGCGACAGAATTCATCTACTATGACGAGAGTGTATTTCTTTTCAGCAATGGATTGTATGTTGACAGGGCCAAATAAATCCATATGGAGGAGTTGAAGAGGATTTGTCACTATTGACACTTGTTTTGACCTTAAACTAGCTTTATTTTGTTTTCCTTTTTCACACGCTGAGTGTAGGGATTCCTTAGCGTATGAGTGTTGAGGTAAGCCGATGACAAGTTCTTTTGAGGAGAGAGTGTTCAGCGTTTTGAAGTTTATATGAGAGAGCCTCTTATGCCATAGCTAGTTGACATCTGATGATCCTTTAGATAGGAAGAAAATGTTCTCAGTGGTTGTTGAGTCCATGTTTATTACATAAACATTTTCCAAACGGTAACCGCTGAGAGCAACCTTTTCCTTCTTGTCAGAGACAAAACATGCTTCCTTAGTAAAGCATACTTTGTAGTATTTATCACATAGCTGACTGATGCTTAGAAGATTGTGCTTCAGTCCTTCTATGTAAGCGACTCTTCTGAAGGTGGTTGTACCATTTGAGAATACACCAAACCCTCGGGTATAGCCTTTTCCATTTCAACCAAAAGTCCCTGTTTCTCTTCCTTGAATTCGGTGAGCAGGTTCTTTTCTTAGGTCATGTGTTGAGAGCATCCACTATCAAGATTCCAGATACCCTTCGAGACATGCAAAAAAAGGAAGATTAATTTGAAACTGGTACCTACTTTACAATGGGTCCACATTTGTCAGTGGAAGAAGAAGTGGAAGGATCAGCAGTCTTCACAACATTTGATGAATTAGCGTCAGTGGTAGCCTTTACTTTGGTTAAATTCTTAACCTTGGCCTGATTTTCACCTGGGGTGATCTTCTCTGCCTTGGAGGCAGTCATCTTCACCTTAGCTGATTTCTCAGCTTTGGTGGTTGTGGGGCACTTACTAGCAATATGATCAGTAAGTCCACTATGATAGCATTTCCTATAGCTGATAGTAGCTTTAGGACCATAGGCATGAGCATTTGATAATTTTGAATGAGCACGGCCTGTATCAAGAATGCCTTTAGCCTCAGATATCGGAGGAACTTTAGGTTCTTCAAATTTCTTACCTATTACATCAACCTTTATTCTTGGGGTTGATCACTGAACATGTTTAGGGATCTTAACTTTTGAGATTGAAGGTTGAGTAGCTGAAGGTTTAGACTTCTTCAGCTTTGGCACTTTGGTATCCTTCTGAGGATTTTGTAAAACAGGTTTTCCTTTGTCTTTGAGTTTGGGGCTCAAAGAAGATTTTTCCTCAGGAATAGGAGTATTAGAAGAAGAGCACTGAGATGATGAGGTGTTAGGGATAGAGGAGACGAACATTCCAAACTTAAGCATGGAATGGTCTTTGGTTGGTTCTTCTGTGTTAGCATTAAAACCAAGACCACTTCTGTCATTGACAGGGATCTGAGCACCGATTATCTCAGTAATCTTTGCTGAGGATTGACACCATCCTTCAACAGTAGCTTTCTCAGCTTTAAGTTCAGCGATAGCTTGTTCGCGTTCAATATTGATCACTTGATTTACATAGACCTGATCGTTTAAACTTTCCTCAATTTTAGAGAGTTCTTGGATCTTTAAATGGCATTTATTAAGTTGTTCAGTTAAGTCTATATTAGTTGTTCAACTTGAGTATTGCCATTCAGGGCATCGTATAAATCAATAGGCAGTGAATCGATAGCGTGAAGTCTATTAACATCAATGATAGTTGGAGTAGGAGAGATTGATACCTGAGAAGTGGAAGATGTAGAGGGAATATCAGCGGGTTCTTCCTTTACTTCCTGAATATCGACCATTAGACAGAGGTTGGCCTCATCTTCTTCATCAGAATCTGATTCCTCATCAGATTCAACCCAATCGTGTTCTTCAGCGATTAGACCTTTACCTATCTTCTTGAAGTTTTTCAACTTCTGGTATTTTTCTTTGAGTTTTAGGTATTTATCATCTCTTGATTTAGAGGTAGAGGAGTTCTTGAATGATGAAGAGGGTTTGAAAACTTTCTTTGATCTGCACACACCTGCAAAATGTCCTTTCTTTTCACAGTTATAGCAAGTAGCATTGGCCTTATCGATAGGAGATGATTTAGGCTTGTCAGTGATAGAGAGAGGTTTATTTCTTTTGAAGTTACTCTTTCTTGCAAATCTACTGAAGGAGTTTGTCAAGAGTGGTAGGGATTCATCAAGTTCTGAAGGATCAGTGTCTGATGAATCATCAAAGTTAGATTCGATCTTAGTGATTGTGACAGAAGATCGCTGACTGGTATCAACTCTGAGGAGAGTAAAGCAACAGGTGTGCTTTTTGAATCTTTTATAAGATTCTTCTTAAGCTGACAAGATTGCTCATGATTGAGCATAGTGCCAAAAAGAGTGCTTAAGGTCATATATTTGAGGTCTTTAGATAGTTTAAGACACATGGTATAATTGTCCCAACTTTCAGGAAGACATTCCAAGAATTTTGTCTGAATCTCAGAGTTAGAGTAGGTCTTAACAATAGTTTTTAGATCAACAATTAAACAGTTAAAACGTTGGTGTACTTTAGATAAAGTTTCATTCTTACCACAAATGAAGCTTTCATATTATCTTACCAGATTTATCTTTCTGGACTCTTGTACAAAAAATGTACCTTCATATTGAACACAAATTGTGTCCCACATGGATTTGGAGGATCTGAGGTTCACGACAGAATGATAGACCTCATCAGGTAGAGCTATAGATTTGATTGAACTGGCCTTAGCATCAATGGATACCTTCTTCTTATCATCTTCAGTCCATTAAGAGACCTCTTTGATGAGTTGTCTTTCAGGAATGGCTGGAGTGGTAGCAGTGGCCGCAACAGTAGGAGAAAGAATGTAGGGGATATAGGGTCTATTTTCCACATAGTGAGGTATAGTGGGATCTACACCTTCTAGAAAAAGCATCATTCGATTTTTCCAGAGATTAAAGTTATCTCTACTAAATCTAGTAGGTTTAGCAAGTGAAACATTATCAATATAGTTTGTGTTTGTGTTTTGTGCCATTTGGAGAATAGCAAGGAACAAATTAGTATAAGCAACATCTTTTTTATATAGATTAAACAATTTTCTCTGATACCACTTGTTGGTCCCGAAGGGGTTATACAAGTAAACAGTTTGTATAAGGGGGGGGGGGGGGGGGGGAGGGGTTGAATACAAACACAAGATTTTGGTTTTCTAAATTGTTTATTGATAAATCAAACACAATTTACAGTTTGTTGCGGAACCAAATCTAAACAAACTTTAGAATCACTAAGAGTTCTTGCACAAGAAATAGAGAGAAAATGAGGTACAGAAAAATAAAGATATTTTTCTATGCACTAAGTTGTTAAGGGAGAGACCACCTTCAAACTGATGGAGCATTCCTTCTATTTATACCTGATGCATTAAATGCGTGGCAGGAGGACTTTACACGTGTCTTCATATGGTTGGATGCATGCTTCTGACTTTTTGCACAACATGCTTTGGGTCGTATGGTGAACAATGTAGTAGCAGAGTGGTGGTATGATCTTGGACAAAGGCGTGTCCCTTCTGAAAAATCGGACGAAGTGTGCTAGTAGATAAGACAAACATTTCTTGAAGTAGAAGCTTCTGATCAGCGATCGCTGAATAGATCTTCCATCAGAGAAGTCCTCGACGTCAGCAATGAACTCTTTATCGTAAAACTTGTGTTCAGGGATTACAAACAACAATGCTTACATATGAAACTATCAGCGACCATCAGTGATAAATGAACAGTCTCAGGTTACCACTGATGGACATGTATCACTGAGTTTATAAAGTTAAAATAGTTGTTACCATCAGTAATACTGAACAGACTCAGTATGTTATCACTGATGGTGAAACATTAATACATAGAGATGTCATTCGTAGTTTTGACTATGTAATTCTAAGGGTCATCATCAAATCACTGATAGAGGTTGGATCAACATTAGTATATTCGGGAATCAAGAAACTATAGATTGGACATAACGAGAAAGACACATTCAAAGGCTCGTGTCCAATCTAGACATCAAGGACAAAAGAATTAAATATGTAAACCAAAATTGACTACAAACCGATAATTTGGTGTATCACCATCTCTCGTCATTTGGGTGACGGAGATGTATTGCTAGATACCGCTCATCGTTTATCACTATAAATACGATATTTTATAGTTAATACCAACATGTCGAGAACCCATTGGTAAAGGTTTTGTTTATTGCCTTTTCTCTTATTCAAACAAGTAATACAAAGGGGGATTTAGATACTAGGAGGAGAGGGTCTATCTCTAGAAGAGATATGGATTAAACAAAGAGATGATGCTAATCTAAGAGAGGAAAAGATGCAGTATCAAATTCAAATATAGAGATAGAATCCCACTTGAATACGGTTTCCTTTACTCCCCCTCAAGATGGAGCATGAAGATCACGAATGCCCATCTTGCCAAGTAGATAGTGGAAGCGTACCGTTCCCAAGGCCTTAGTGAGAATGCCTGCCACTTGGTTAGTAGTGTCTATTGGTCGTGGTTCGAGTTGTTGAGATTCAACACGTTCTTGAACAAAATAACAATCCATTTCCACATGTTTTGTCCACTCATGGAAGACGGGATTGTTAGTGATTTGTCTGGCATCCTGGTTGTCACAATAAAGTGGTGTGGGTTCAGTAGGGGGTGCTTTAAGGTCCTTTAGGAGCCATCGTATCCATAGGATCTCGCTGAGAGTAGACGCCATGGCCCTATATTCCGCTTCAGTAGACGATCGGGAAACCACCGATTGTTTCTTTGTTTTCCAAGATATTGGTGCACCTCCTAAAATAATCAAGTACCCAGTTTTGGAGCGTCGTGTGAAGGCACAACCAAGCCAATCGGCATCGCAATAGGCAACCAGGTTTAAGTCTCCCTTCTTCGGGAGGAAAATTCCTTAACCAGGTGCGGACTTTAGGTATCTCAAAATCCTAGTCACCGCATTCATGTGTTCTTGTCGTGGGTCCGAGACAAATTGGCTCAACATATTGACGGCGTATGCAAGTATGGTCTCGTTACTTGTAGGTATAGAAGTCTCCCAATAAGACGTCTATATTTGTTGGCATCGACACTAGGGCTTTCCTTGCATTGATCGAGTTGTAGATTTTTCTCCATAGGAAACGCACTGGGCCTACAACCTTGCATCCCGCTATCATCTAGGATGTCCAAGGTGTATTTTTGTTGGCTAAACACAAGCCCGTCGTTTGTCCTTGCTACCTCGATACCCAAAAAGTACTTCAACGGACCTAGGTCCTTGATGCTGAATTTCTTATCGACATAACTTTTCACTTCTTGTATCCTTGCTGCATGGTTCCCAACGATGATGATGTCGTCAACATATATTAGTGCCGCAACATATATTCCGTTTCTCTTGTATAGGAAGAGTGAGTGGTCTGCATGAGATTGTTTAAAACCTTGTTGTCGTAACGCGATGGTGAACTTTTGGTACCAATTTCGTGAAGCTTGGCGAAGTCCATATAGAGACTTCCGTAATCTACAAACTCTTGTATCACCTTTCTTCAAAAAACCTTGTGGAATCTTCATGTAGACCTCTTCCTTAAGATCGCCATGCAGGAAGGCGTTGTTTACATCGAGTTGATGTATGATCCAGTTTTTCTTGGTTGCAACGGCTAGCAGACTTCTCACATTGACCAGTTTAGCGACGGGAGCGAACGTATTATGGAAGTCGACCCCTTCCATTTGTGTAAATCCCTTCGCAACGAGGCGCGCTTTGTACCTTTTGATCTCCCAATTTGGCTTGTACTTGATTTTGTAGACCCACTTTGAGTCTATAGCCCGTTTTCCCGGTGGCAACGTCTCTAGGGTCTAAGTCTCGTTTTCTTCCAAGGCTTTGATTTCCTTTTGCATCGCATCTCTCCATTTGGGATCATGTATTGCCTGATTAAAATGTCTTGGCTCATCGCTTGCGCTAATGGTCGACAAAAAAGCTTTGTGTGAATCGGAAAACTTTTAATAAGATACAAAGTGAGCAAGAGGACGTACCGTCGAGGAACCTTGATCGATCGCGGGTTGCGGGTGGTTTATCGATGGTGGCAGCTTGACAACGAAGTCTTGAAAACGTTTTGGTTGCGATATATTTCTTTTAGGTACATCCGTGGGCTGTTTCGTCTCCACTTTTTCTTCCTCTTCGTGATTTGGTTCCATGGTGTGGGGCAACTCATCTTCTCCCGCGTCTTGTCCGGGTGACTCTTCGGTGGGCAAGGGCTATTCCGATTCGCATTCTTCTTCTTGATTACTACGCGGATCCATCGATTGTTTTGGTTCCTCTTCAAAGAGCTCAAAGTGCCCATCGGTATTTGTATGGCAATCGGTTTTAGACATGCGAAAGGGAAATTTATGCTCCACGAATTTCATATCCCTGGAAACATAAATTTTGTTGTCGTTGATGTCGTAAACTCAATAGCCCTTTTGTCCTTGTGGGTATCCAACGAAGACTGGTCTCCCCCTCACTTCGAACTTGTCCCCTTTAGTATCGGTGTTTCTTCCGTATGCCAAACACCCGAATATTCTCATGTGATCATAGTTTGGCCTTTCCTTGAAAAGCACTTCATAGGGAGTTTTGTTACCTGTCGCCTTTGTGGGCAACCTGTTTATAATGTATGTTGCTGTAAGAACTCATTCTCCCCAAAGTTTTACCGAGAGGTTGGCTTCAATTCTTAAGGTTTTGTTTATTGCCTTTTCTCTTATTCAAACAAGTAATACAAAGGGGGATTTAGATACTAGGAGGAGAGGGTCTATCTCTAGAAGATATATGGATTAAACAAAGAGATGATGCTAATCTAAGAGAGGAAAAGATGCAGTATCAAATTCAAATATAGAGATAGAATCCCACTTGAATACGGTTTCCTTTAATTGGGTCACAGGCTTTGAACATATTCGAGTAAGGAGTTTTAATAATTAAAATGTTTAATTCTTATATCTGATTTGTATTGATTTAATCTTATTAAATAAAACCAGATATTATTTATGTGTGACATAAATAAAGTTGGATAGGGATGGTATTACAAGGAGAGTGATGGTGCATGGATACTTCCACACTCAAGTAAGGTATAGGTATGGTGGTGCTTTCATGCCATGATTCCATCACTATATAAAATGTATGACATTTTGCAAGAATTAGTCTTTCACATCTCTCTCAAAAATCACCTACAACATATGTTCCCTTTTCTTTCTAAGTTTTGAAACCGTGACTAGCATCACGAGAAGGCAAAGGATTCGGATTGTTCGCGTGAATACCGTGGAGGCATTAAGCTTTGTTTGTTGTTGTGATTCAAAGTCTCGTTAACTGTAACCTAACAAAGTGGAACTCCTAGTTAGAGGTTTCATCCGACGAGACGGTTAGGAGTCTGCCAATGTCCACGATATCACTACTCCGGGCCAGCTACCCGATCTTCCATCAAAGACGACCAGGATGAGCATTTGTGATGCACAGTTAGTGTTATATTAATTAATTGATCGGATAAAATGTTCTCTATATTGATACTTTCTGACATTAAATATATAATTTTGACAACATCCACGTTGTTCGACAGCTCGGGCAGATCATGCTAGGTTTTTTATTGTATTAAAGAACTACCCCCCCCCCCCCCTCGATTGAATCTTTTTACGCATCTGGGTCAGATTATCGATCACTAGAACATGCCCTTTTGAATGCTAAGTTTATGGCCACACATAATAACCGGTACACCGAGGTCGACAACAAAATATCCTAACACACCAGCGGATCGATCTCATTCGCAGAGCATGGTAAAACCGTGTAGTTAAGTTACATATGATTTTTAATATGTTATAGTTAACTACCATTCGTGTTATTTGACCTTCGAGGTGTAGCCGAGTTGTGGTAAGTTTTTTTTTTGCACTCTTGTTATAATGATTAGGTTTAGTTCCTCATATATAGCTTGGGTTTAACTTTCAACTTTAAAATTCATTAACATTATCTCCAAATCTCTATCTAGCTTGTGTTGTCATTTGTATTGTGCAAACGTTATAATTGTTTAAGTTAAAACCCCTGTGTGTATATATATATATATATATATATATATATCTAGTTTGGTTGGTCATTTGTTGGGCAAACGTTTGGACTGTTTTAAGTTAAAATTCTCGTATATATATCTATCTAGTTTGGCTTGTCGTTTGTTGGACAAATATTAGGATTATTTAAGTTAGAAACATTTAATTTATCGTTGTTATGTTGTCGAAATTCACATGTAGTATTTTTTTTTAAAACCACGTGGTGACTATCAAACAATCTTAGCCAGAAGAATGGCGAGGACCCAACACCCATCCCATCGTTGATACAGATCTACAGCGGCACGCGAATGGCGGGAGCAAGATAGGACAACTATTCGGCTTTGAGTACA
Organism: Saussurea involucrata; assembly: GCA_033807775.1. Classification (NCBI taxonomy): domain Eukaryota; kingdom Viridiplantae; phylum Streptophyta; class Magnoliopsida; order Asterales; family Asteraceae; genus Saussurea; species Saussurea involucrata. The sequence goes on along the minus strand of CM066318.1, from coordinate 75,894,380 downwards.
ATCAGGATCCCAATTGGATCTTGACTGGATCATGCGGCAATTCATATGGACACCGAATGCTGGCTCGTCTTCTAATTCTCGGGTGTGCACCTCTTTCCCTTTGATATTATCTATTTAATTTCTTATGCTTATTAAAGATTCTAATGTAATTTTTCGTGTATTTGTACGTTGAAGCATTACAGGCCAAGTTGAAGAGTTGAGGATGCGTGACAAGGCCCAAAACAAGGAGTATGAAGAAATCACAGAGACGGTAGGAGGTCGTCTCAATCGCAAAACGTGGGTTCCTACCGCCATTGCCGTCGGAGTTTCGATTTGACTTTATGAACTGTTTTTTGTGAACCGAACAATCATATTTTCGTCCGAACAATTTTTACTTCCACTCGAACAATGGTATTTCTTTTTAATGCATTGTAGTTTACATTTTAGTAGTATTTTTAATATTTTTGAAAAATTAAAATCCAAAATAAAAATAGGGAAATTGATTTTCTTGAGTTGAGTATCTACCGAGAGGTTTTTCGTGCCCCGAGAGGAGTGATTGGTGATCTAGAGAGGATAACAAGTCGGTTCTTTTGGGGGTGGGATAGAGAGGCAAGTGCTAAGAGAGAGGTAGCTTGGGTAAAATAGGAAAAAATGGTGAGGGGCTTGGGGATTAAATGTGAGGAGTTTACAAGTATCGAATTGGGGTTTGGTGGGGAAGCGGTGGTGGAGATTTGTGCGGGAAAGAGATGCATTTTGGGTTAGAGTTGTGAAAAGTATCCATGGGTGCAAAGGGGGGCTAGAAGGGGGTGGGGACCGACCTTTGGGGGGAATATCGGTGTGGGCCGGGATTGTGAAAGTGGGGAAGGATTTGGGGAAATTGGGGGTTGACTTCTCTTCTTCGTTCAGGAAAGAAGTGGGGAATGGGAGGGATACACGTTTTTGGTCGGAGAGATGGGTATCGGGTGAGCTCTTGAGTAAAAAAATTAAGAGGTTATGGAACCTTGCAACCAATAAAGAGGCGGTAATTTACGAGAGAGGGAAGTGGGAGGGTGAGGAGTGGTCGTGGAATTAGGAATGGAGAAGAGAACCAAGGGGGAAAGAGGGAGGAGGGTTTCATGAACTACTTAATTTGCTGCAGGTGTGGAGACCGAAACCAAACACCAATGACAAACCAAAATGGCTGTTAGGGGTGGGCGAGGAATTCTCTTTGTGCGGGTTGAAGACTATAATAGAAGAGAAGATAGCGACTATGATCGGGGAAGGCTCGGAAACAAAGTGGCTCAAGACTATTCCAAAGAAGATCGTTATACTAATTTGGAGGCCGGTACGGCTCGGCAGGATACCATGTCGGGTAGTGCTTGACAAAATGGGCATAGATGTGAATTCGCTTGTGTGCCCAAGTTGCGAGAATGAGGTGGAATCGGTCAATCACGCCTTGTTCCTTTGCGAGGAGGTTAACAAGGTGTGGCAAGCGGTGGCACAGTGGTAGAACATCGACTTAGGACAGATCTGGACGGTGGAAGAGCTGTTAGACTTTAGCAACGGGTCGGAGGGCAACGTCGTTCGGCCCAAACTGTGGAGTGAACTGGTGTGGGCATTCATTTACTTAATATGGGCACTGAAACCGCATTGTGTTCGAAAAGGACGTAAGGAAACTGCAAAATCTGTTTTTTGATTTTCAAAGGAGGAGCTTTGAATGGATAGCACCAAGGATTAGTAGTAAAAGGATCGATTGGCACGTGTGGCTCTCAACGCCGAGGAACGTTCTGTCACAGTAAGTTATGGAGTCAATAGGTACTGCTGCTGTTCGTCTGGTCTCTCGTCTGTTCGCGGTGTGAAGTCGGTTACTGCTGTGTGTCGAGGGTTGCTGTAAATGTGCAGTAGTTTTCAACTTCTGTTTTGGATCTGCATGGTACTGCAGGGCTGTGTAGAGGTGGTAGTTTGCCTCTTGCAAACTGCCTTTATATTCCTGTTTGTAATTGGTCATGTTGCTGCTGTTTGTGTGTCATGCTACTGTTGTACCGTTTTGATTTGGTGGGTATAATGAAATGTGTGCTTTCCAAAAAAAAAGAGTATCTACCGAGTGAAAATCCATGGGTGATTTCTTTAAATATTTAATAAAAATAAATACTTAATTAATTAATTAAACCATTGACGGAGGATTATCTGCGGGTGATTTCATTAATTATTTTATTATCAATACTATATTATAAAACATTTGTATATAACTTAAAAATGATAGATTACAAGTAAATGATGCATAAATACAACTTCTTAAAGCTACATATTTGAATTCATAGCTAACTAACGGATACAAATAATCAAATACAAGATAAACATCTCATTTAAATATAAATAACCTAAAACATAATTAAGATAATCATTCAATTCGAACATAATACCTAACAATTTTTTCATAAAAAACATTGTAGTGTTAAACCTATTATCAATTAAACATAAAATAAATTAAAAGTAAAAATTTAAATTAAACAATTTATGAAAAAAACATTATCGTTTTTCCAAAACCATACAAAACTGTATTGTATTGACAAAGACAAAATATAAAACGAAACATTAATATCAAGATGCAGCGCGCTGCATTGCGCGAGTACAATTCTACCATTTCGATTATCCGCAGGTGATTCAATCACATATTTAAATTAGTTATGTGAGTTCCAGATCAGTGCAACAATTGATAGAAATCAATAGATATGAAACAAGTATTATGATTTCAACTGGTCATCCAATTCACTTTCAATATGCAGAGAGAATTACAATACGTTTAGGAAAGTGTAAATTGAAAACTAGCTTATTTTTCTAAGCTATTGAACATTATATACTAGGGGCCCATGGCCCGTTTACACATTAAAGACTCAAATTACAAGAATAACAAAATAGCCCTTGAACTTCTATTCAACCAAATTTGACCCTAACAATCTCCCCCTTTGAATTGAAGTTCGAGTTCGCGCCAGTTCTCGACATATCTCTTTCGGAGCACAAAATGGATCTCGAACATTCGGATGGCTCGGCGGTAGTCGATGCGGTCTTCAATCAATTCTAAGGCATTTCGAGTGGTTATCTTATTAGAATTAGGAACATACGAAACCTTTTGATTTTTGGATTCGTAAGAGATGATGTTACGAAGAGCATATTTGACCTTGAGAAGTGTGCCATCGCAGAATCTGTCGACCTGACTGAAGCGAAGAAACCTCTTTTCTTTCTGATCATTGATGTAGACTATCCCAAATTATGGTTCTAGAAGTAGTGCGTTCTCGGGATACATCTTCAGTTCGGGCGCTTTCAGATTCGGTTTCAGCAGGTTTACCTTTTTGCTCTGTTCTCGATTGCCATTTGGAAGTCTGTGAGGTAAGACATCATAATCGTGTGAATCAGGAATCGACGAACAGCCTCGAGCGCTTTTGTCACTTGAAGCGGTCGGATGGTTCTGGTTCGGAGGTCTTTCAGTATAGCCAGGAAGTCGAACGGTCTAAGGTTCTTAAAGTCAGCTTCGAAGATTCTCCATTCATTATCGTCTTCTCGTCGGACGGTGAAAACTGGAAACATGACTCTAAGGATTTGGTCGGTTTGTATGTTGAGCACTTCAGTGATCTTATGCTTGGTTCGGACTTGGCTAACTGTCAGGCACCGCTTCATTGCGTTTAAGTACTGGCTTTGGTATTCCGGGTCGGAGCTGGAAATCCCAAGGCAAAAAGTAGGCTTGATAGGGCGTAACCTGTGAACGTATAACTTCTTCAGGGATTCCTCCAGGTGAGGAATAAGGATCATGATTTTCTCCCATCGGATTTGTTGTTGTGAAGGAGGAGAATGATCCGAAGCTGTAGGTTGTTGAGGAGATGTCGGATTTGCAGCAATTGAGGTCTCGGGTATCGTAGAAGTCTCGGCGGCTTGAGCAGTGTGAACGGGTGTACCATATAGATTTTGCAGCAGAAACTGGTCGTAGTCAACGTTGTCGTCTTCATCAGTAGGAAAGATCAGGTTTATCTGGAGATTTATTGCACTGACGGCTTTTTTGTACCATGCATTTTCGGTCTCTGGTCGATCTGGGAGTCTGGATCAATCAGATCAAGTGCGGGCCTAACTGATGCATCATATGTGACCAATTCCTGTGTTGCTCCCTCGGGCTTTTCAACCGTTGGGTCTTCGTCGTCGGAGATGTCCATATCTATGACCATCTCGACTAAGCTCAACTGGGCTTCGAGTTCGTCTTCGGTTGCAGTTGCCACAGTTGAGGGTTCCGGTTGAACCACGATTGTTTCAGGGATGATTGGAGCGGACTCAGACAAACGTAGTCTCTTGTTCTCCTCCTCACGATGATCAGGATCATCCTGGTCATCGTGCCGTCTCTTGAGTCCGCCAGCTTGACTTTTGCAAGTATTTTCGAGTGAGGCGACTCTCTCGGACAACGTTTTGAGCACTTGTTGAACGTCCTTAAGAGTCGTATCAAGCTGGTCCAACCTGGTGGTTATGGATGACGAAGGAGCAGTTACACAATAACAACTGAGATCAGGTCTGTTTCGGTAGAGGCATCTCTATCGGTGTGTTGGAGCAGCTGACCTAGGAGCATAGTCTTCAAGGTGTCCACCGAAAGAACTGGTTGAGCTAGAGCCGGTGGAGGTGTTGGTGCGGTTTCAGTGTCGACTACTTTCTCCTTACCTTTGATCAAGCTTTTGAGTTTGTCGAGCTCAGTGGTGAATCGTTGCTCCATTGCCTCACGGACAGCCTTTAAGCCGCTGTCCAGATATCCCTTTGACACAAAGTCGGGTAAGATAACTCGGGGGTCACTTAGAGCACCCGTTGAGGCATCTACCTTAGAGGTAGAGCCACCTACGTTCACGGTTGGCAAAGGTGTGGCCGTGGTAGGATTTCCTTCCGATCCTTGCGTTCCGCCCGAAAGCAGAGACACTATGGAAGTTCCAATCGGGTCACAAAGAGCACCGATTTGTAAAATATCATCTTGTGTCCTAGCCGAAGAATGTACTATTTCAAGTGGCTCTAGACTCGATGGTGCTTTGAAAGAAGGCGAGACCGGGGGAGGCTTGTCTCTTGTTTCAATACCTATACTCTCCAAGTGAGAGATCGGTAGAAGTTGTGCTGAGTCCCCGTGCAAAGTTGAAACATCCGTCTTTTGAGAGATGGATGAGTGGCTATGGAGGTTGTGCAATTGCGCCGCTAGGTCCACGGCGGCTTCTTCAATACCCCGTCCCAACGGATGAGACGGGATAGCAGATGCGGCTACCTGGATGACGCTGGTTTGGGGTCGCTCTGAAGCCTCTTTATTTTTACGGCTTTCTCGCTCATGATTATTTTTTGATATCAATTCCCTCCGTCTCACATGTTCCAATTCTTCAACTAATTCACCCTCCGCTCTCCTTGTATCTCCCGTAATAGGCTGGGTAGTAGAGATGAGTGGGGGTGTTGGTAAGTCAGATGGGGTTCTTTCGGTCAACTGTGGGTTTGGTCCGATACAGGGTGGTATTAAGGATGCGCGTATAGCACGGTCCGTATCGGATTCGGTGGAGTCAGATTCCACTTGTTCAACCTGTCTGGGTGGTGGAGGGGGGACAGATGTAAGCTTCTGCATCACAGTGAAGCAATGGGCGTTCGGTTTCTGTGACGACCAGGACCTCGTGTAGTCTAGTCGACGGTCCTGCTTCGGTCGTGGTATGGGTGATGGGAATGGGGGGTTGTTGGCTTGTTCCGGCTTGGGTGGATTGGGTTGTACTAGCTCGCGTATCCAATGCACCGCCCACGCCTGTTCCCCTCCCATGCACTCTCAACACACCCAGCCCGGGAGCCCCAGCTACCCGGACTCTACCACCTCTCGTTCTCGGACCCTCACGTCTCTCGGGTCTATCTCCCTAGGGAGGTCCCTCCGGCTCTGGCTGGACCATGGGATTTCCTATCTCTCGCCTATATTCTATCACACTCGGTGCATTGGGGTCAGCGTGTGCCAGTAGATGTTCTGGGATAGGCATGGTTGGGGTATCAGGAGGATTACGAATCACTAAGTACTGTAGGTTATGATGGGGACATACCAGATGGTTGATACGTCGCGAAATGAGTGGATTCGCCTCCATGTGTTGTCGTATGGCCAGTGAGAAGAAACGTGGAAACGGTAGGAACTTTTTCTTGGAGCCGCCAGTCTGTCGGATTGCTTGCACCAGTTCACGCCAGATGATCGCTGAATAGTCTATGTGTCGGTTGTAGCACACAGCGTGAAATAGGCGCATGAAGTCGATGGTGCATTGATCGATTCCCTTCCATCTAGAGGACAAGCATCTATTCAAGATGGTGAATAGTATGTACCAGACGGGCGCGATGTATTTACGGTTGAATGCGGATGGACGGTCGAGATCGTGGTGATATCCAAGCGTGCGGATGTCAGCACAGAGGGTGGCGTCATTGATGGTGGATGCGTACGTGGCATGGCCTCCGGCAGTCAGTTCCGAAAGTGACAGTAAGCGTCGGAATGAGTCCGGTGTGAGTGTGAATGGTTGGTTGTCGATGCTGGCGGTGATGGTCTGAGTGTTGTTAGTAGAGACAACCCTCGTCGTGCGCCATACTTGGTAGACATATAGTATGGGCACATCAGTTGTAGTAGTGAGTGCTCGACGAAGTGGGTGGCCGAGCATGATATCAACCACTACCCGATGTGTAGGTCTGAATTCGGCGGCGTCAAGGTGGTGGTTGTTCGGTGAGATCTCAATGCCATGGTCCTCGGGAACCAAGGCATTGTCCGCCTCGTCGTCTATAATATCCTCCTGAAGCGGGATGTTCTGCTGTGGGTCATCTTGTTGATCCGCAATTTAGTATACCTGAAAAGAACGCATAGTCAGATCATGGACGAGATAAAAACCAACTTCAATGCGTACCTTAGCATTTTAATGGCTCAATCAGCGGTTGATTGAATACTGGCTGTTAAAGCATGACATTGGGACTGCCAATGCTGGAAAAATGCAAAGGCATTGGACTCAAGCAGTGTCCGGATAAACAGGGTATCTGGACAGGTAGGACTTACCGGATACACAGGGGTTACCGGGTAACACAAGGGTTACCGGGTTAACTGGACTTACCGGGGACACAAGATACCGGATAAAAAGAGCTTACCGGGTGAGGCAAGGTGACCGGGTGAGATAGGTTACCGGATGGAAGTAGGTTATCGGATAAGTATAGGGTACCGGATACTAAAGGTTACCGGACACCAAACTCATCGGATTGCCGAACTTACCAGATACGTGAGTATCCGGACGACATAGATTACCGGGAATCGAGGTGTCCGGGTCTGATGAATGTTACCGGGTATTCTAGGGTTACCGGGCGAGGTACAGGGGTACTCGAATCCAACCTAAACACTCACCAAAATTAAATCTACACGGTTTAGATTGTTCTAACTGAATATATATGCCACAGACCATGATTGTAAACCAAAAATCGAACTGAATAAGAATCGACGCAAGTGTGGGTTTACGGAAACCCGTTTCGGTCACTGAGTAGATCGAATCGACATCGATTCATGGTTGTGTGTGCGTGATAGTGATCTAAATACCAGTAGGAGGTGAGAGTGATCCGTACCTGTGAGTTTCGAGTCTGAAAATGATGATCTGAGCAAAAAATCGTTGGTTTCCGAGTGAGAGAGAGTCGAGAGGGTTTTTGAAGGGTTTTGAGAATGTTTCCGGGTAAAGTGATATTAATGTTTCCGGATGACTTTTATAAGGGGACACTTACCGGATTGAGTACCCGGTAACTTACCGGGTCCGGTAAGTATACCCGGTAACTTGTGGTCACCGGGGCACTCACCGGGTAGGTGTCCGGAAAGTTTCAAAAAACTTCCAACTAGACCCTTTCTTTGAAAAAATTATTTTCTCTGCTCCCCCTCGACCTTTCCCAGCTCCCCCTCGGAACAGGAATGTGAGTGAGTTAGGAGACGTCAACACATATATATAAAAAAGATGTTACACATTTAAGAAACAATATGTGACGCTCCCCCTCAAATGATGAACACTATGGTTTTGCTCCCCCTCGGAATGTGCACAGAGTGTGATGTGAAGTGCACTCGGGAATGTCCTTACACACACAAAAAAACTTCGTTGCAGTTAAAAAATGTGTGCGACACTGTTAGGACCATAAATGTCCTACATATTAGAAAGATATATAAATAATTACTTAGAGCTTAATTAGATTAATTATTTATTGTAAAAGCCTTTTTTGTGTTAAATGGGCTTAGATTAGTTTAATGGGCCATGGGCCGTTGTGCTAATAGGCCTAAGTATATAAGGTGATGTTTGCCTTAGAAATTAGGTTAGAGATTTCATATAGACAAAATCAGTTTAGAGCAATTGATTAGCATTCCTAGAGATTCATTAGAGAGCTTAATTGTTTTAGAGAGAGATAGTTGAGTTTTTCATTCAAACATTTGTAACTATCTTGAATCATGAATATGAGAGGGATGACAAGTTGAAATCATCAATTGTTCGTGTTATTGCTCATTAATTTATTGTTACCTGATCAAACTGGGATTCACAGACACTCCCCCTCAACAGTAGAAGTAACTTACCTGATACTTGATCGTGCTCCCCCTGAACACATGAACACTTGTGAAAGCACATATATATAGCCAAATAAATTAGACGCCAGTAATAAACAAAAGAAACACACGTGGAAAGAAAGTAAACAATCGAAATCTACCTAATAAAGACAGAGACTCATCCTAACTATGTAACTGATACAAGTAGAATACAGATGCGAGAAAGTGTGTGCTCAATCATCTGGAGTGTGAACAGCAGATGATGAGTAGACAGTTTCTCGTAGATGTATGGAACTTGTATCGGGCACATAATCAGATCAAGTCTTCAGATTTAGAATACCTAACCTGGACACTAGATAATTGAAGCGTTTTTCGTCCAGGGGTTTTGTAAATAGGTCTGCTAACTGATGTTCTGTATTTACAAAGTAGAGTTCGACTGTACCTCTTTCAATGTGATCCTTGATAAAGTGGTACCGAACGTCTATGTGCTTTGTCTTCGTATGTTGGACTGGATTGCTGGATATTGCGATAGCGCTCTTCGAGTCGCAGTAGATGGGCACCTTGACGTAAGTGAAGACGTAGTCCTTGAGTTGTGTGTGCATCCAAATCACTTGAGAACAGCAGCTTGCGGCGGCCACGTATTCCGCCTCGGTAGTCGATGTTGATACGCAATGCTGCTTCTTGGATGCCCAACTCACCAAGCTATCGCCCAAGAACTGCACATGACCCGATGTGCTCTTCCGATCCATCATGCTGCCCGCGTGGTCCGCATCAGAGTATGCAGACAACTCAAAACCTGACTCTTTCGAGTACCACAAGCCAAGATCAGCAGTACCACGTAAATAACGAAAAATTCGTTTGACAGCTATTATATGAGACTCTTTTGGTTTTGATTGAAACCGGGTGCAAAGAAATGTTGAGAACATGATGTCCGACCTACTAGCAGTTAGGTACATTAAAGAACCAATCATTCCCCGGTACGTTTTAGTGTCCACATCCTTTCTGTTAGGATCGGCGTGTAACTTTGTACCGGGTGCCATAGGAGTTTTCATCGTTGAGGATTGTTCCATCTGGAATTTCTAAAGAATATCTTGGATGTACTTGGCCTGATTTATGAATATCCCGGTCGACAGTAGTTTAACTTGAAGACCGAGAAAGAAATTCATCTCACACAGCATACTCATTTAAAAAAAAATCATTAACTTGGCAAAGTTCTTAGCAAACTGAGGATTAGTAGAACCGAAAATTATGTCATCGACATACACCTGAACTAATACAATATGACCTTTTTCGTTTTTGATAAAGAGAGTTGAGTCAATTTTACCTCGTGCGAATTCCGATTTTATCAAAAACTTTGTTAACGTATCATACCAGGCCCGTGGAGCTTGCTTCAATCCTTAGAAGGCCTTGTCTAGGATGTAGACACGATCAGGCTTCTTCTCATCCACGAATCCGTCTGGTTGCGATGCGTACACTTCTTCCTTGAGTTCTCCGTTAAGGAATGCGGTCTTCACATCCATTTGGAAGACCGTGAAGTTCTTGTGCGCGTCGTATGCAAGGAACATACGTATAACTTCGATCCTCGCCACCGGAGCGTATGTCTCGTCGTAGTCAATCCCTTCTTGTTGACGGTATCCCTTAGCCACGAGACGCGCCTTGTTGCATACTATGATTCCGTCCTCGTCCTTCTTGTTCTTGAAAATCCACTAAGTGTCGATCACCGTCTTGTGAGATGGACGTGGGACAAGTCGCCATACCTTGAGAGCCTCGAATTGGTTGAGCTCCTCTTGCATGGCCATGACCCAGTCCGGATCTTCGAGTGCTTCGCGGACGGTTGTAGGCTCGATCTTACTCAAGAATCCAGAGAAGAGGCAAAAATTGGCCGATGCGCCTCGCGTTTGGACTGGAGTGGAGGTATCACCGATGATTTGGTGCAGGGGATGAGCTCTCGTCCATTTGGTGGTGTGTGGAAGCGGCTGCTGAGTGGAGTGTGAGGCGTCCGGATCTACGTAATCTCCAGATGGAAGGTCTTGTACAGCTTCAAGTGTCGCAGGTTGGTTTCTCGGAGGAGACAGGGGAGGATTCGTCGAAGGTTGAGCAACGTTTGATTCCGAGGAATGCAGAGGCTGATCAATGATTGTAGCAGAGGACGAATCTTGAGGAGCGATCTCCGGGTTTAGTACTGGTTCCTCCGGGGGGATGGTTGTGTCAGATGATGTTGAGGATGATGTTTGAGGTGTCTCCACAATGATGGATGGAGTGCTAGTCGAGGGCGGCGGACCGGAGAGATTTGCCGAATCCTCGATTTGTGCAGCTTCAATTCTTGGTTGCGCTGAGACACGGGGAGTAGAAATGTTAAGCATATCATTAGGGATGTAAACGAACTGAACGAACACGAACGGAGGCTTGTTCATGTTCGTTCGTTTAACTTAACCGAACAGACGAACGAACACGAACGGTAAACGAACGAGATTTTTTGTGTTCATGTTCGTTCGTTAAGAATTTTTGTTTGTTCGTGTTCGTTTATGTTCGTTCATTAAGAGTTAAACGAACGAACTTAAATGAACATAAACGAACGACTTTAAATGAACATAAACGAACGAACTTAAATGGACATAAACGAACGGACCCAAATGAACAAAAAAAACACCATACTCATCATTTTGTTCGTAAAAAATACCTTAACAAAATGAAAAACCGGGTTAACTTATGAGGTATGAAAAATAAATTCTAAAAGATCAATTTACTTGATGATTTTACACATTAATTTCATATTATATAAATATGTTTATGTATAAACAAGCACAAACGAACATAAATGAACGTAAACGAACGAACATTAGCGAACATAAATGAACGAACGTTCACGAACATAAATGAACGAACGAGACCATTGTTCATGTTCGTTCATTTAACTAAACAAACAAAAAAATGTGTTCATGTTCGTTCATTTATTAAATAAACGAACATAAACGAACTTCCCGCCGAACAGTTCACAAACGGTTCGCTGAACGTTCGGTTCGTTTACAGCCCTACATATCATCATAAAAATATTGAAACAGTAAATCTAAATCTGATACATCAGCATTCGAAGTAGATGCATGATTCGGATTTACTGTCGTTTGTGCAGATCCCGAACGTGGAAGTTCAGAAGCTAGCACGCCAGTTAAACCGGGTTCTGAACTGATGTGTTCAGAAGCCAAATCTACGGCTTCGTCGAATGTCACGTTTACCCTTTCAGTAACGGTTTTAGTCCGTTTGTTGTAAACGCGATACGCCTTAGCCTGCATGGAGTATCCTATGAAAACTCCTTCGTCCGCCTTCGGGCTAAATTTGTCGAGATCATCTTTGTCGTTGAGGACGTAGCACGTGCATCCGAACACATGGAAGTACTTGATGTTCGGAATGATCTCGTACGACGTCTTGTTGAACCACTTGTTGATAATTGAGTGGTTTTGCGTGTAACATGCAGTAGACACCGCTTCGGTCCAGAGAAATAATGGCAGTTTGGATTGAGAAAGCATCGTGTGAGCGGCTTCAACGAGGGTACGGTTGCGTCTTTCCACCACTCCGTTTTGTTGAGGAGTGTGTGCGGCCGAGAAGGTTTACGAGATACCGACTAAATTCAGGTATTCGTTCACCGTTCGATTTTTGAATTCTGTCCCGTTGTCGGTCCTGATAGTCTGAACTTGTCTTTGAAGGTTCAGTTGGATGGTCTTCAAATGGTTGATGATCAGCTCCGGGGTTTCGTCCTTCGTGCGTAGAAACTTGACCCATGTGTAGCGTGAGAAATCATCCACCATCACTAGGACATACTTGCGCTTGTTGATGCTCTGAACGCGCATCGGCCCACACAAATCCATATGGATAAGTTCGAGGGACCGTGACGTGCTCGGAGCTGCCTTCGGCTTATGCGTCGCTCTCTTCATCTTTCCCATTTCGCATGCCCCGCAGAGTCGGTCCTTCACGAATTGAAGGTCGGGCATGCCTTTCACGTGTCTGCCAACCACCAGTTTGTTGATACTCTTGAAGTTTAGGTGCGAGAGACGTCGATGCCAAATCCACGCTTGTTGAGAATTGGCCTTTGACATCAGGCAGACAGAATTATCGGTCTTCAGGGCTGCAAGGTCGATGGTGTAGAGGTTGGTCTTTCGCTTTTCAACCAGTAGCTCCGTTCCGTCGTCGGTGAGAATGCTACACCTTTTTGCTTTGAATCTGACCTCGAGATCTTTGTCGCAGAATTGGACGATACTGAACAGGTTGTATCCCAATCCCGCGACGTGTGAAACTTTGTTGATGGTGATCTTGTCTTGGACAATGTCGTCGTAGCCCAAAATCGGCGCCTTGTCGTCGTTTCCAAATCTCACCTCTCCGCCATATAGTTCTTTGTAGTTCGTGAGAAGCTCCCCCCTTCCGGTCATATGTTTGGAGCATCCAGAATCTTAGTACCACACATGACCGTCCTGCAAAAACAAGTTTAGCGGACTTTAGGTACCCATATTAACATGGGTCCTGGAGGGTTAGGTTTTACACCTTTCTGAGGAACTTACTTTGAGACAGGTTGCCCCTTGGGTGTAGGTTTTACACCTTTCGGAGGAACCTGTTTTGAAGCAGGTTGCCTCTTGGGTGTAGGTTTAACCTCTGTAGGAGGAACCCGTTTTGAAATGGGTTTCCTTTCTTGCTTTGGTTTAACGTCTGATTGGAAACCCCGTTGTGTATGGTGTTTTTTTTGCGGGATTTGCGTTTGGGTGAAGAGTTATACATATGATATGACCCAAACCAATCATTATTATTGATGTCATCAAAGTCATTCCAACCACAACTAGAACAACACAAACAATCATGCGATAATTGAATCAACTGCTGAATGGAATAAATTTTAATCGGAAATTTAATGTCTTGTTTAACAAAATCATTCCTATGATTCCAAGCACAATCGTTTTTATTCATTCTATGATAGAACACAGCATTAAATGACTTTGATGCAGCATCCTCGATAGATTCTTTGGCTAGCCACTTTTGTTTATCCTGTTTAGCGCGACCGGTTTTATCTGAAACAACATTGACAACATGGTCAGTGGCTTTTGAGGAAGCAGGATTTTTGGCAGTCGATCGATCGGTCTTTTGCCTCGGCTGTGATTGTTTTTGAGAGACATGCTTAGTTTTAGAAATCCTAATCACAGCTGGGGTCTTTGTTTTGGAACATTCCCCCTTTTGAAAATTGACCGGTCGATTAACTACTGGCGAAAGAAAGTCAGTATGACTTGGAAGAGGTTTGTCAAAGGGGAATGATTCAAACTCTTCATCAGAATTGCCCTCGGAATTCATAAATTCTGAAAAATCTATATCCGGAATAACAGGACTTGGATCGGTCGAGGAAGTTGAGGAACACTTTGTGCTTGTGTGTTTCGGGGAATTTTGTACGGAAGCTAGGAAAAAATCAGAGTTTAAATTCCTTGAAACACTCTTATCTTGAGATTCTTGACCGTCTTGTGTAGAAAAGATTTTGCTAATTCAGCTTTACACGAAGACGTATCAGATGAGTTGGAGGAAGGTTCGGGTGAAATATGCTTTTCATTTTGGAGTTGGTCAATCTGCTCTTGGAGTTGACCATTTCTCGTATGCTCCTTCATCGCATATGTTGCCAAGGCAGCCAGTTTTTGATGTGAGCTTATTGATTTCACACTGAAGGATTTCATGTCCTTCATCCGATACAGCTTCGGTTTTGACAGATTTTAGATTCTCAAGTTCCATGATAAGCGTTTGCTTTTCCTTTTGAAAACTTGACCTCTATTTTTCAAGTGACTCCTCTAACTCAACTATCTTTTCTTCCAAGATGAGAGGGAGAACATAGAGTTTGAACTCATCCGTCTCAGTCTTGGGTTTGGTTGCTTGGACCTCATCCTTTTTGGAGGAATCCTTGAAAGTTACAACCTTATAGCAGTCAAAGTAGTCATTCGAGAGATACTTCTTTTGATTTTTCTCATAATAATAGTTCAAAGGCTCATAACAAAAAGGAAGTTGCATTTTTTACGTGTGTTTACGCTTGTATTCCTCAGTTTCCTCTTCCTTTTCAGGTTCAAGAGGACCAGTCCATTTTATCCCATATTCTGGATACTTTTTATCTATTCCAAAACAACCAAAGTCATACGGTGTAGGTGTTTTGAATATACCCTTTTTCAAGTAGTGTGGGTTATCATATCCGATTCCCCATTCCTTTTTCAAATAAGTGAACTCCTTGGGTTTATTCATGTGGATGGTCTGATCAGTTTGACCTCTTTTGTGGAGTTTGGTTTCAAGATCACGTATTTTAGCGACAAACTCCTTGTGCTGAAGTTGAAGAGCAGAGCATTGATAAATAATTTCTGCTTTCTCATGCTCACACTGATCTAGCTGTGATTGTAGTTCAGATATCTTGGCCCTTAAGTCCTTAGGTGCTATTGAAAGATTTTTGCATTTTTCTTTTAAATTAGCATTTTCGGACTTGTGTTTCTCAGTTATTCGCTTTTGAACATCTAGTTTTTCAGATAATGATTCAATCTCAAATAGTTGTTCTTTACAGGTGGCCTTATAGGAATCTATCCGTTCAACAAGAGGTTGCATTTGGTTATAAAGATCTTGATAGATAGGTTCACATACCTGACACAACTTTGTCTTTTCTTCTTCAGCAGGAGAATGGTAGCCCATGAAAGCATCAACACCATCAGATTCGCTTTCACTGTCAGATCGACCCAGCCAATAATCATCTTCCACAAATAAAGCTTCTCCAGCTTCCTTTTGTTCAGCCAATGCGAGCTTCGCCTTGTAATAATGAGCATTGTTCACAACAGGCTTCCTACAATCTTTCGCAAAGTGACCAAGCTTCCCGCAGTTATAACAAGTCACGGGTTTGTCTTTCTTCTTGCGGTCATCTTTCTCTGTCTTCTCCTTCTTGTCAGACTGGTCGGGCTCATCGGCTTTCTTCTTTCCTTCATATTTGTCCTGATAATCATGGCGCTTGTTGGAGGAGGTGGAGTAGCGCTGATTATTGGACGTCGGCTTCTTAAAGAACTTCTTTTGCTGGAAGGATCTGGAGAGCAGAGCCATTGCTTTCTTCACGGCTATTAACTCGGGATCAGAATCACTGCCTTCCTCTTCATCAGGTTCTGGTTCAGACTCACTTGGCTCTTGGGCTCGTTTGGGACGACGGCCAGAAGATTTGTCTCGTTTTGAAGACATAAGAGCTAGTGGATCAGCAGGTGGCTTGGATGCAGACTTCTTCTCGTTCAGAATCTCCATCACTTCATCTTCGTCCTGCAGAAGCATCTCATAGAGCTCGTGGATGCCGACTTTCTCCATTAAGTGGTTGTGCTTGACGTGAGATGCGAATACTTTCCATTCAGGTAAGAGGTTGTTGAGGAACTTAAGTGCGTTCTCCGTGTTAGAACGAGTGATTTGGTTCTTGTGAAGCTCGTTGAGAAGGAGACAAAAGCGTTCATAGGTCTGGGTGAGTGATTCGCCGGCGCGCTGCTTAAACCCATCGAACTTGGTTGTGGAGCTGTTCATTTTCAGTTGATTCCCGACTTCACTCTCGCACATCATTTTCTCCACTTGATCCCACATGCCCTTTGCTGTCTTTTTGAAGCTGTCTATGGCTGTGTAGATCGTGTTGGGTAGAGCCTGAACAAGGTACCTCTTAGCATGCTTTTCTCCCTCAATCATGCCTCTTTCGTCGGCAGTCATATCAGAGAGTGTCTTAACCTCGTAACGAACTTCACCACCTGCTTCAGTTGCTGGAATGGCCTTCGTGGGTTAAGAAATTGGCCCGTCTTCTAGAGCTCGCCAGATAAACTCGAAGTTATCCTTTGACTCAATGAAGATTAGAAATCTACCCCGCCATTGGTTGTATTCACCTTGGTACAGACAAGGCGGCTTGGAGTCGGTGCCGATAGCAAGAGCGTCGCGCGAATACATTTTGTGTTGCACTAACGTGATCGTCATACGATTGATTCGATTCAAAGTGATAACCTAACGCAAGGCACTAAGAGTGATATCCTAACGCAGGTTCTAAGAGTGGATTATGCTAAATCAGGTAAGATATCGACTAGACTGAACTTACCGGATAGGAATCCGGATGAAAGATATCTAATCTGGAAGTGTCCGGATCAGATTGTGACAAACAGGTAAATTTGCTGAGGTTACCGGATAAAGTAGAGTTACCGGATGAAATAATACTAAGCAAAGATGAAACTTACCTGGTGGAAGTGCTTACCGGATGAGGAAGCTTACCGGATGAAAGAGCTTACCGGGTGTAGATGCAGTTACCGATAACAGAATTAGACAAGAAACAATCTTACCGAGTGAGAAGACTTACCGGATGAAAAAGTACTTATCGGGAACTCGTCCGTATAGGTATGCTTACCGGATGCGAGGGCAGACCGGTATCTGGGACTTACCGGGAGTGATGTCCGGTAAGTATTGAAATAGCCGGTAAGGTATAAGGTTACCCGGTAACTTTGACTTACCCGGTAACAAGTGATAGATTAGGAAACTTACCTGGTATCAAGATGAAGGACCCGATAACCACGGCTGTGGTATCCGGTAACTACGGCTGTGGTTTCCAATTCGATTGGAAATCGATTAGGGTTGCTCAAAATCGTTCCTGAAAGGTTAGGAACTCGACCAAACACAATAATAACAATACCCAAATCGATTTTGAAGCCAAATAACAAGATTTTGATTGAAAAGATTGGATTTTTGCAAGAACAGAGACCAAAAACTTGAAACTTTGATTTTGCTTAAAAACCACTAAGATGATCGAATTAGATGATGAAAACTTGCAGATTCGTTTATAATGATGATGCTAACGGAATGCAATAAACGAGAATAAACAATTTTCATAGAATCAAAATATGGGTTTTCAAAGGCAAGAACACAGTCGATTTTTATGAATATAAACCTTAACAGAAATCCAAAAGACACTTTGAATCGATTTGTCCGTTTGCTCTGATACCAATTGTGAGTTCCAGATCAGTGCAACAATCGATAGAAATCAATAGATATGAAACAAGTATTATGATTTCAACTGGTCATCCAATTCACTTTCAATATGCAGAGAGAATTACAATACGTTTAGGAAAGTGTAAATTGACAACTAGCTTATTTTTCTAAGCTATTGAACATTATATACTATGGGCCCATGGCTTGTTTACACATTAAAGGCTCAAATTACAAGAATAACAAAATAGCCCTTGAACTTTTATTCAACCAAATTTGACCCAAACAAGTAACTTTGTCGGCAAAACTTAAAAAGAATCGAATTTTTATCGGATTTGTGGCGATGTATGTGCAGGTGATGATCAATCTTTCGGTGATCGAGTTTTCAGGCAAGGTTTTCTGGTCCCGTCGTGATACCCGCCCGCCAGAAATGGACAGATAATCAATTTTCCAATGGATTTCGTCGGATTTGTTAGCCGGTGAAAGTTGTCATTATAGTAGTGCGTGCAAGAACAAAACATATGAAAGAACTTGAATCATAACTTAAATCAAACTTATTGAATGATTTAAATTGATTTTATTGGTTTGTAATGTTCATTCGATTTGTTTTTTGTTATTTGGTCTACATCAATATATATATATATATATATATATATATATATGGTTGGGTTCACGTGAGACCAACATGTTTTCGTGAGACCGTGAGACCACAAAATAACACTAAACCTTCACAGCAATTCATTGTGAAGGTATGAAAAACAACGAACCTTCACAACAAAAACATTGTGAAAGTTTACCTTCACAATACCTTCACAGTCTTTTGTTGTGAAGGTTTAGTGTTATTTTTGAGGTCTCACGGGTCTCACGGAAATAGTTTGGTCTCACATGATCTCAAGTCTATATAATTATGAAATAATGCTTAAGAAAAATTCTGATTGGTTGGAGGTGGTTTTCAAAGTTAGTGTGGTTTTCATAATAGGCCAAGACTATTTTACAAACCAGTGAAAATCTAACAAACCGTACAAACTCT
Source organism: Saussurea involucrata (assembly GCA_033807775.1). Lineage (NCBI taxonomy): Eukaryota > Viridiplantae > Streptophyta > Magnoliopsida > Asterales > Asteraceae > Saussurea > Saussurea involucrata. Next base: position 75,875,850 of record CM066318.1, on the reverse strand, counting down.
TATTTTCAATGTTTAATTGAATGAAATTGTTTCATGAAAGTGTTTCATATGATGAAATTGTTTCATATAATTCAGTTTTTGATGAAATTGTTTCATGTATTTTTGTTTCTATATAACAATGAATTTGTTTCTTATATTTCTCACTTTGATGAAATTTGTTACATATGTTGTTGATTAATCAATCTTAATATATTCTTGATGAAGTTGTTTCATGTATTATTGACCAATCAACCCCCATAATAAAGAAAATGTGAAGAAAATGAAAAAATATGATTGGTTGAACGTGGTTTGTACGGTTTGTTAGATTTCACTGGTTTGTAAAATAACCAACCCCTATATATATATATTGGTATTTCATATAAGTGACTAACTGCTGACCGAGTCAGCCTGGTCAGCAGTTAGTAAACAGCCCCTAAGGGGTCGTTTACCTAATCACTTACCCGGGTAAGTGTTTACCGGTAAAATTCAACATTATCACTTACTTCTCGGGTAAGATTCTAGTCCACCAAAATGGCATCGTATGCAACAATTTAGCCGGTAAGTGCTAATTGTGGTAAGAGGCGTCGCAGTCACTTGTCGGGTAAGACTCTCGGTCCTTGCTTTCGACTCCCGGTCCTTGCTTCCGCCCTTACCGGGTAAGATTCTTAGGGGCCGTTTACCTAATCACTTACTCGGATAAGTGCTTACCGGTAAATTCAAGACTATTACTTACTTCCCGGGTAAGATTTTAGTCCACCAAAATGGCATCGTATGCAACAATTTAGCCACTAAACGCTTACCGTGGTAAGAGTCGTCGCACTCACTTACCGAATAAGACTTTCGGTCTTTGTTTTCGACTCTCGATCCGTGCTTCCGCTCTTACCGGGTAAGATTCTTGGTCCTTGCCATATTCATCCGATAAGCTAATGTGATTTGGTAAACACTTACCCGGGTAAGCGTTTTGTAAACGGCCCCTTATTCTTTGTCATATTCATCCGGTAAGCTAATGTGACTTGGTAAGCATTTACCCAAGTAAGCGTTTTGTAAACGGCCCCTAAGGCAGTATCGTGGAGGCTTTAGAAAATAAAATCGATCTTAGATGCCCTCAAAGGAAATTTGGTGGCCCAACTCCCAGCTTGCTTGAATGGTTTTTACCGTAGTCAGTGAACAAATATTTGGGAATTACTGTACCACACAAGGTAAATTTGTTAAATTATTTGCATGCCCGAAAACGAATTATTTTTGGGTAATATAAAAAGCATACAACTTCTGGAGTAACATAGCAGTTAGACTTGCATTAGTAACAAATTAAATCATATAGTTTAAGATTAACTTCGATTCAACACAATCTTCTTCTTCATATTGTTTATGTTGCATGAAGACGGTTGCAGGTTCTTGCTCAAGACAACTAATTAAGCACATCACTTCATACAATAAACCAAAAAGAAAATATATAAAGCAAGCAAAAAGCAAAATATAAAAGACACATGCCTAATTTGTATCTTTAAAGACTCAATAAGTCGTTATTGAAAGTCCCCACTTGGAAGCATATTTCGCAAGCTCGTCTATCTCTTCATCACCTATTTGGCCATCTCCATTAGCATCACAACGACGCAGTGCACGCCAAGCTCTGAAGCCAGTAAAGCGTAGGCCAAAGCTCTTCAAGCCAACCTTCAATTCCTTCCGACTGAGCTTGCCATCTCCATTTGTGTCAAATGTTTTAAGAACACCTTTTATCGGGTCTTCCGATAAGAACAGTTCTATGGGTCTATGACACCACCCCTTACGCATTTTGAAGGTATATATATGTTATGGGTAAAAGGCTTTGTACTGATGGTGGATATGGTTTATGTTGTATTGCTCTACACTTAATTACAAAAGACATGTAGTTAGGGGGTATCTGGGATTCATTATTTTAAAGTGTTTATTAACTTATTTTTGGTGTGGTATCAGTAATAAAATGCTTATACCAGCTTGGCACCAATAACAACGAGTTTTTAATAATTAATGATCTTCTAACTTATTAACTTAATTATTTGTAACAACTTATCAGTTTTTTGGTCATTTTATGGTAATAAACAAATCCCAAACACCCTAAAACACAACTTATCAGCTTATTAAGTTTTGATACTGCAGTAAGCTAATCCAATTACTTTTTATAAAACGTGGGTTTAACAATACATAAATAAGTTGATAAACATTTTTACCAAAAAAAACATAAGTTGTTTTAAAAGTTTTTGCTTAATTTCTTTAATTATATATATATATATATATATAATTAAACGAGAATGATATATATTTAAATGAATAAGAGAATAATTCTAGGCCAGTCATTTTATTAAATAATACCTTAAATAATTAATTCTAAAAATAAATAAATAAATAAGGGTATGTAAGTAATTTTGTTATATAAAAGTTATTTTAAGTATTTAATTAAGATAACACTGTTACCATATTTATGAGTTTAATATGGTTTAAGTTTTTATTTAATAAAATATCTTATATTTATTTCTTTTAAAATAAGCATATTTAATTTCCATTTAAAGAATTCATTTTTTCATTTAAAGCAATAATAAAAAAAAATCATTAAAATCACATGTGATTCACAATGAGTTACTTTTTTTTCAAAATGTTTTCCTAATCATATGTGATTTAGAGTTTGCAAAACAATAATTCAAATTAAATATTGAAAAAGAAAAATAATGAAAACATAATCATATATGATGTGTAGCAAAACACATTTAAAATGTATAAGATCACATGTACTTTAAAACATAATTCATAATTTTTCATCAAAATCACAAGTGATTCACAATGAATTAACTTTTTTTCCAAAAGTTTTCCTAATCACATGTGATTTAAAACTAATTGTGAATATCACATGTGATTTTTGGTGATTTTGAAAAATATCTTAAATAAAAATAAATATTTAAAATGGAAAACTAAATCACATGTGATTCACAATGAATTAATTTTTTTTCAAAATGTTTTCCTAATCATATGTGATTTAGAATTTGCAAAATAGTAATTCAAATTAAATATTGAAAAAGAAAAATATGAAAACATAATCATATATGATGTGTAGCAAAACACATTTAAAATGTATAAGATCACATGTACTTCAAAACGTAATTCATAATTTTTCATCAAAATCACAAGTGATTTATAATGAATTAACTTTCTTTTTACAAAATGTTTTCCTAATCACATGTGATTTAAAACTAATTGTGGATATCATATGTGATTCACAATGAATTAATTGTGAATATCACATGTGATTTTTGACGATTTTGAAAAATATCTTAAATAAAAATAAACATTTAAAATGAAAAACTAAATAACAGTTATTTTAATGTTATAAAAATAATAATTAAATAATTAATCATGCAGATTCGTGCTTAAATTACAAAATTATAAAAAATCATTAATAAATACTTTAATTAAATTTATTACATAATCTATATAGAAATAAATGAGTTTCCATATATAATATATATACAACAAATGACACATATGCCATTTTAGGTGGTTTTTTAGAAAGTTTTATTTACGGTATTATTTAATGAAATGATTGGTCCAAAAGTATTCTTTTATTCTTTTAAATAGTTATCATTCTCGTTTGAACCCGACTCTATATATATATGGCCTCCCATGGCCGGCTACCTTGGTACGTGGAGCATTTGTTGCTTAGTTTATATATTCGTATATTATCTACCATTTCCATTTCTCATATTCATTTGTTGGTTTTCCACAATTCTCGTCCCCAATAAACCAACAAAAATGAAGATTGGAGAGGGGAAGAATATTAATGTAAAAAACGAATAGATCTACTTTTTCGTGTTCTATGTGGTTCTTGCCATAAATTTTGCGCTTTTACATTCTTCTCGACACAAAAAAAACACATCAAATATCTTTAATTAAAATTGTTTTTCTAAGAAATTCCTGCATACATACGAAAGGATTTAATTTCCCTCTTTTATTTTTTAAACGGGTTAAGGTACAGAATGCCAGAAGATCAATGTGTCCATCGTTTTTAACATTTGACACAAATTATTGGGTTTGCAATAAGTACACGCCTTTTTCTTTGACCATTTCACTAGCCAAAAGTGTTAGAAACAGCATCTATATCATTACAAAACAAATGCAATATTCATCTAAGGTCTTTTTCATCTGTCATTTGATTTCCATTACCCACTAAAAACTTACCCACCAGCTTTTGTGACGGTTTTATGATAAATCACTCTTTAGCGACAGATTTCCCAGAAAAAGTTTGTAGGTAAAAGTCTTTTGTTTAGTAATGTATATTCAAAGTATATATATGATTCGATATCTCCTGCGTCTTTATGAAAAGAATGTAGCTTCAACAATTGAGGCTAACAGAAAGGTATTCTCAGTTATAAGATTTGTATTCTTTTCTTGACAAGATTTACTATAAAACATGATTATTTATCAGATTTGGCGATTCGCACAATATTCTGATAATACATTACACATGGAACAAATCACTTTAAGTTGGTGTGAAGCCAAACTTTGATTCACAAGTGATAGAGTATTAATTAAATCATTTTCATCTGCTTAATTATTCTTGGAGTTGATCATTTGTAGCAAATTAATATGAATCGACTTTTTTTAGTTATAAATACTGTTCTAATGGAAACAAGGGGCACTAGAAAGTGCTTTATTCTGATATTCCTTCCAAAGGGTGGTGATTGTTTACCATGCAAGTGCTTTATTCAAAATGATTGTGTGAAATTAAGAAATATAAATTAAATTACCTTTTATATAAAAGTGTGGGCACGATAACGGGTACTTTAGAGGTGCGTCCTTCCATATAGAGATTCAAAAAAGAATCGACCTGATCGAAATCATAATCTATATGGGATTTCAGAATATATAAATTACTGACAAATTATATATATTATGCTTGGGGAGAAATATATAGTTCTTTTTAATTTCCTCCTGTGCTTGAAAAAAAATTAGTGTATCGCAAATTAACTATTGTCGAAAGAAAAAAGATTAGGCACCAAATATGACTTTCATAATTGAGTTTCTTGCACCACTCTTGATTCGTATAAAACACTTTCTTTGCTTCCTCTAATTACTTATGCCTTCCACGCCCTAAAACAAAGAAAACTGACATTTTATAGAATCTCATGATCCACTTAATTACTAAACATTTATTAAAGAAAAATCAAGAGACTCGAAGCTAAATGAAAGAAACATAAAAGACTCAAAACTAAATGTTGTCATGTTCCTCACAAGACAATCTAGGGTAAACATGCAGTAAGGTACCATGTTTTTATTTTCAATACCGTGTATCAACCAATTATAATTGGTACGCAAAAATTTATACCGTGTACCGGTCTAATTGGTACCATGTTTTTTCGGTTGATACGGTTTTGTACCAATATATCAAAAGTTTACAAAAATATGTTGACCAAAGTTTGTTGTCTGTAAAACTTTTTGTTGCAAAACAATAAGATGCCTAAATTGAGTTCATTGAGTTTGATGAGGGACGGGTAAAACTTTTAGTATTTCAGTGTAAATTGTAAAACAATAAAACGTTAATTTAATAAATAATTAAATCTCTTTAAGAAAACAATAAGGACGTATAGATGCATAAACAATACATTAGTAATTAAATACATTTCATTTCATTGAGTTTTTATTTAACAAATAATCAAATAAATATATATATATATAAGTCGGTACGGTATAGTATTACCGTGGTAGACAATTTTCAATATCACGTATCAACCAAGCTTGTGAAGTTGGTACGATAGTCCCAACCAATTTAGTTGGTATCAATTGAATTAGTACGATTGGTAATGAATTGGTTGGTTTGTCATGGTACAAATTTGACACTCCTAAGACAATCGAGTCATAGCTCAGTACGTGTTCAACGCCTGCTTGACTAGCTCAAAAGGAGGCACCTGGAGTGTGTAGATGGGCTTTGAAGTAGTGAACGAATTACGTAGAAAATTCCAAACAATCCAAAACCAGGTTCACTGAAATTAAGGCTGACTTCAAAATGATAGGTAGAACACTTGGAACATATTCTGTTTGAACTTCCAAATGCCACTTTAACAACCAAATATTCTTTTATCGTTGAATGTTGAGGAGCCGGGTGTTATTCTCAACACCCCCAGGTGAACTTGACACGTCTTCTCAACTCCAAACATCTGTCTAAGTTGATTGGTCATACTCGAGCGACTTTGAAAGGATATGTTTATTGCTCGACTTCATAAACTACCTTAATTAACACATCCTTGTTAATTTGGAATGAAAGCTTACATTCATAAGGTGTAACAACTTGCATCAAGTTTAACTTTTCATGACCACACACTAGCCCTGTTCCAACAATTGTCTATGGGCTTAAATGGTAGTCCCTACAATAAAATTGTGTTTATAGGACACTTAAAATAAATAAGTGTCCTAATAGAGTGCTTTATACGACCTAAATTTATAGGAACAAAAAAATGTTTTGTCTAAAAGTGTTATAATAAATTTATAAGACGTTTTTTTAGAGTCGTAACAAGTTTTTTAGAACATTTTTAAAATATAGTGTCGTATTAGCTAATTTTATACAACGCTTTTGAGCAGTGTCCTATAAACTCATCTTTTTAGAGGACACTTGTATTTATAGAACACTTTTTCAATTAATGTCTTATATAAAATATATAACATGACACTTTATTTGAAAAATGTTCTAAAAGACTTGTGACGGCGTCCAAAAGTGTTCTATAAATTAATTGTGACACTTTTAGAAAATATGTTTTTTGTTTGATTTTATAAACTTAGGTCCTATATGTTTGTACCCGCCCGCACATGTTACTACTTGCATTAGAATTGAGACACCACACATTTTCTCATTCGTTTCCTCATTAGCTACAAGATTGGAATGTTATTAATAATCACTATCGTTAGGACACTATTATTGTTAGTGCTTAAATATGATTGTACCAAGTAGAGGGACCTAATATGTCAATGTTCAATAGTTGTAGCTAGTATATATTGTTTGCTACGTACTTTTCTCTTTAGGAATTAGGTCATCCATTTACACATAATAGCCACACATAGTGTTCTTCCATTCCAATCATCATTGTGATCTACTTGATCATATTGAATATAGAGATGGCTTCCTTATTGTTTTACATTGATTGATTACTTGTTCTGGGATCACAATTGGTATCAGAGCTTGTATATCACATTGATCTGATTAGGATTGTTAGGGTTTTTGCAAAAATTGAGTGTTCTTCATATTTTTCATCTTTTTGGTTGATTTTAGCCATTAGAGTTCTTCTAATGGATTAGAATCGATCAAGGGTTGTTAGTAGACTATTCCTGAGTGTTTTTATTCCGCAAAATCACTAGGTTTGTAGCTCAGATTGTGCATTTTCCCATTTTCGGACTTTTGTATTTTTGCACTCTGTTTTGCATCGAAAAACCGCTTTCTGTTGGTTTTTGGACAAAACACGAACCATTAAAGTTGCCCAGAATAGTGTCACGAACATGCGTACCAAATTTCAGCCAAATCTGATTAGTTTTGAAGATTCGACTCAAGAACACCTTGAATCTTCATAACTATCGCAACCCTCGAAGTTTCATAACTATCGCAAGTGAATAGTTCCATATCGCAAGAGTCACTTGCGACAAGAGTTTTATCGCAATCATCAGTGTTTGAACAGTAACTTATCGCAACCTCCTGTTGCGATAAGGTTAAATTTTACCTTTGCGATAAGTTTCCTTATTGCGACAAGTTCCTTATTGCGACAAGTTTCCTTATTGAGACAAGTTTTCTTATTGCGACAAGACTTTGGTTGCGATAACAGTGTGTTGCGATATTCGTTTGTTGCGACTTCATTTGTTTGCGACAAGTTTGGGCTGCGACAAGTTTGAGCTGCGACAAGACAGTGTGTTGAGACAAAAGTTTGTGTAATCACTATTTCCTAATCAGATCAAAAAGATATTAAAAGATCAATGACAAGTAATCTAAACATGACTGCCAGAGATATTTTGACCATAGGTTCAAAAGATAAACCGCCAGTTCTATTCCCTAAAGACTTTAAAATTTGGAAAGACAGATTTCTTGACTATGTGGAACGACAAGAAAATGGGGTCTAATCTATGATTCCTTGATAAATGGGGTACAACGAGAAGTTTATGAAACAGACATAGATGGCAACGAAAGACTTCTTGACCCAAGAGACTACGCCGGTCAACCACTGTTGAGACACAAAGCTGATAAAGCGGCTACATCACTGGTTATGCAAGCCTTAACCAATAACATATATCGGAAGGTTAACAGTTTGAGTGAAACAGGGAAAGGAATGTTTGATGAGCTGATCAAGTTGTATCAAGGTTCAGAAGTGGAAAATCAAATGAGAGTCTCAAACATCATCAACAAATATGAAAATTTCAAGCAGAAGGATGGTGAGAATCTAGACGATGCATATGATCGTTTCACAACCATTCTAATTGAACTCAGCAGTTACAAGATATCAAAATCCATCATCGAGATTAATGTGAAGTTCTTGAGCGTGCTTCAGCCCGAATGGAAGAAGTATGCTCATAGAATGAAACATAATTCTAGATTGGATTCTCTTCCGCTACAACAGATGTTTGAAACATTAAAGCAAGATGAGGATGATGTTGATCTGAAAAAGAAGAAGTTGATGAAAAAGGAGAAGAAGGATAAGAAGGATAAGAAGGAAAAGAAGACAGTGGTGTCTGAGAAGAAAGAAGTGGAGGATGAGCTTGAGAGTGAACCGATAGCTTTGATGTCAAGAAAGTATGCTGAAAAAGGTAAGAGTATTCAGAAAGAGGATTATGGGATAGACCAGGATGATTTGGATGAGGCGGAAAGCTTAAGGCAGGCAATGATACTTCTATCCAAGGCCTTTCAGCACAGATTTGTAAAAACGTCTGGATCAAACAACCAACGTTACTCATTTGGTTCTAAAAACTTTGAGCATAAGAATCGGATTGAGTCAAAGAAACAGTTTGATGATCACAAGGAAGATGGTAAAAGGTTGGACGTGAAGAAGTTTGGTGAAAGAAAGGATGAAGAGCAAAAGTGCTATAATTGTGGGAAGTCCGGCCATTTCTCCAAAGAGTGCTGGAAACCGAAGGTAAGGGATTCCAACTACTACAAGAAGAAAGCACTGTTGGCAGAGCAAAAGGAGTCTGGAATAGCACTGCTAGTGGAGGAAGAGTACTGGTTGGACCAAACTGATGATGAAGGAGAGGAGGAGACAGCTGCTTTAGCGAAGATGTGCCTGATGAGCAGAGAAGGTGAGGATTCAGAGGCTGATGCGGCACCTGAGACAAATGAGGTAGATCTTTGCACTGTTAATCACTATGCTAATCAGTTTAAAGTCTTCCAACTAAAACTAGATGAGTTAAATGAGAAACTCAATAATGCACATAAAATAATGGAATCTCAAAGACAGCGAATCACTGAACATAACAAGTTGAGTGAAGGGTTGAAAAAGGAATGAGTTGAGATCGAACAATCTCGAACTTATTTCCGAAAAAGAATGGATGAAATGGAAGAAAAGGTAAGAATTTCTGAAAATAGGAAGAATGAGCTTGAAAAGTTGTTGCAATCTTATAAAGATATTAACAACGAATTGATCGAAAAAGCAAGTGGTCTGGAAGAGAAGCTGTACAAACTTGGTCAATCTGAACAAACCATTTTTCTAAACACGGCTAAGAATTTCAGATATTACAACTCGAAATGGGGTGTGGGATATGACAATCCTCATTATTTGGAAAATGCTTTGAAAAAGGCACCTTGTCTATACAAGTTTCAATGGCTTAAGCTTCTAACCATAGAACCCAAATACATAATCAAATGGCTTAATGAGGAAGAACAAGGGGTTGAGGAAGAGATTAAAAGAAAGACAACTGTGACCATGCAACTTCCTTTTTGTTATGATTCGACCAATAGGAAGGCACTGCTTTGGAATGGGAAACAAACCTTGTCTAATGACTATTTTCAAAGCTATGTTGTTGTGCCACCAAAGGATATTGTATCGAAACCCGTTTTTTGAAGGAAAAACATATTATCCTCCTTTGGTACTCGAACAGAAGCTTGTCGATCTAGAGTTGAATATTAAAAGCAAAATTGAGGAAATCAGAAATGATGATCAACTTCCTTTTGATATTGAAAAGGAAGTTATGTTAACTGTTTTGTTAAATAGCAAGAGAAATAAGTCTGAAAAGGTTGTTTCTAAATCGTCAACAAAAAGCTTTGAAGAAAAGAAATCTCTTGAACTTAGATGCTTGAATCTTTCAGAACAAGTCTCTGATTTTCAGAAAATGTTATTTCTTGAAAATGAACAAATTGAGAAAGAAAGAGAGAAGTTTAAGTTCGAAAGAAAATCTCTTGAAACTGAAAGTGTGATATTTGCAAAGAAAATATCTGAAAGTTTTGGCACTGTAGTAAACTGTCAAGTGGTTCAGATGGCTCAACATGATGGGAACTCTTCGGATGAAAACACCATCATCCGTTCGCATCGTAGCCACACATAGTGTTCTTCCATTCCAATCATCATTGTGAGCTACTTGATCATATTGAATATAGAGATGGCTTCCTTATTGTTTTACATTGATTGATTACTTGTTCTGGGATCACAATTATCCCGACTATGTGTTTTTGGTTTAAGGCTAATTTACACCTAGGATTGCCTAATCTTAGATATAGGACACACAAAATCCTAACATCTCCATTGCCTCAATGACATGTTAGTATCACTACAAAACAAACTCGGATTTCCGATGGATTATATCGTCGGTAATCTGTCGGTGTGCTCAGATCCGTTAGAAAATCCGTCGGGATGGGGTCGCAATTATTTGGTAAGCAATCTGTTTTCCGACGGAATTAGCGCCGGATCAACGACGGCAAAGATTACCGACCGATCAACGACGACAAACCGACGGTCACGAGTTCAGACGGAATAGTGACGGCCCCGATTTTACCGACAGAAAACGTTACCGAGGGTTTTCCGGTCCGACGGACACTTTTAGCGACGGATCGTTCGTCGGTAATTAGTCTAAAAATAAATCAAAATTTTAAAAATATTAACGATGGATAGTACGTCGATAGAATGTATTTTATTAAAAAAATAAATAAAAATACAGAAAAGCCTGTACAAAAACTATACAAAACCTGTACTTCACTACTATTATCCAAAGACATTTTTATCCCAATAGCGTTCGTAATCACCGTTCAAAATAAAAATATTATCCCAATAGCGTTCGTAATCACCGTTCCAAAATACAATATTATCCAATACAAAACAAACTAAACCAGGCCTGGGGGAGGAGTTGGGGGGAAATTTCTCCGTTTTCGCCTCCAACGCTATCATTTTTTCTCCGTGTTGTCTCGCTTGCTCCTCCATTTTGAGCCTCGCTTCTCTTTCTTCCCGTCGGAAACTTCTATCTTTACCGACGGATCACCGACAGAAATAGTATGTCGTCGCTAATGTCAAGAATCCGTCGGTAGTGCGTCGGTGTTCCGTCGATACTCACCGACGGAGGTAATCCGTCAGTAATTGTGGTCGAAAATTCTAAATTTTCTAGCAGTGGATTTATAGGTTTGCGTTGACATTTTTTAATCATAAAAATCGTCATTTAATGTACATTATTCAAAATTATAGCAAATTTTATAGCAACATATAGCCTTTGTGCCAACATTTCATATGTTAGAATCAGAATAATCACACAAAACTTGTTTCTCTATGATGTTCACGTATATTAAAGCACCATTTTGGGCATGTTCTCAACCTGGATTCCTATATTTACAATAGTTGACCCAAACTTTTTTCTAGAAACGACTCTTTATATCCATATAGGTGTAGTTCTAATACTACAGAGAACCACATTTAGAGTATAGTACTGATCACCTTGAAACTTACACGAGATATTAAATCTTTAAAAACTAGTGTGACTTAACTAGTTATCAACAGTTTGTTGTTACCACATTGAACCTTTAACTAAGTATATTCTCAGAAAAGATTAAGATGCCATTGTTGTTGACAAATCCATGGGTCTCCCATTTCCGAGTTGTTCCAAAACCCATCTCTCTTAAAAACTAGTGTGACTTAACTAGTTATCAACAGTTTGTTGTTCCAAAAATTGTTACAAGAACTTACATATATTATAGTAATTATCCCATCAGATATCTACTCTCTTACCTATGCATGTTCGAACTAATATGTCTAGATTTTCCATTATAAATTTTATTATAATCTCTAGAAAATGTTGCCTCAATGTCACTGTTAGAGTTATTATCGTATATATGTAAAGTACAAGGGTCGTTCTGTAATTATCTGTAACTTATCTAGTATATATAGGTCTCTTATGTTTCATAATTAGGTTAATCAATCTCTTGTAATCGTTCTCTCAATATATGAAAAGTTGCTGAAACCTTCAGCCACATCTCTCTCGATTCTCTCATTCATTCGTCGATTGAATCCTACATCATTTCTAACATGGTATCAGAGCTTTAGGTACGTCTCATCTACTTGCCTGATTGTTTGATTCCTGTTCTTTGTTTTTCTTTCTTGTTCGATTTTAGATTCGATGTTCGTCATTGTTTGAAAACGTCAGACACCCTAATCCGGATCGTCACGATTCCGGATCCTGCTAAACTCCGAAACCTGTTTCCGGTTCTCTCGACTTTCCGGAACCTCACGAATTCCGGATCCCGCTGCTAAACTCCGGATCACTTCCTTCCGGAACTACAATTCCGGTACTTGTTTTGTTTTTGTTTATTTCAATTCTTGACTCCGGATCATCACGATTCCGGTTCTCAAATTGGTTACAAATTCCGGAACCCATATTTCTCAATTCCAGATCTCTCGATTCCGGACCCTTTTCCTATCCTAGTATCGCTTCCATTTTTTTAACTCCGGCTCTCAGTTCCGGATCCTGTCTAACTCCGGCTCTCTTCAAAGTTTCGGAACTTAATTCCGTTTTTTCTTCATTTTCGGAACTCAACTCCGGTCCTCTTCAATTCCGGAACTCAACTCCGGTTCTCACTTTTCTGAACTTAATTTCGGAACACTCAGTTCCGTAACCCACAACTCTGAAACTCCTCTTTTCGGTCTTCATTTCCGGAACACACAGTTCCGGTACATCACGATCAGTTTCTTACATTCCGGAATTTCCTTCCCGTCTTCAGTTCCAGTTCTCAATCAGTTCTCTAATCAGTCAGATGGCCCTCAATTCCAATCACTCCAATCCTATCTCAGTTGTTCTCAATGGGAACAACTACATTCTGTGGCATCATCACATGTCTATTCTTCTCAAATCTCATGGACTATATACCTATGTCACTAGTACTTCTAAAATGCCTGTTCCAGACGAAAATGAAAGTGCGACTTATTTTGCAAAACGCATGAATGATTGGGATATAAAAAATGCTCGCATTCTAGGATTCATAAATGCTTCCACAACTGCTGAAATCAACCAACAAATTCTTGGGTATACAACGGCTAAAGGACTCTGGGATTTCCTCGCCAAAAGGTACACTTCTACAGGCCTATCACATCAGTACCAACTGTGGACTACTTTTCAAACCAAGAGGCAATTCCCTGATCAGTCCATTAACTCATACATCTCTGAGATGCAAGCTCTTAGAGATCACTTGAGCTTGGGTGCAACTCAAATCTTTGATGACACAGCTCGGCAGTTTACAGCCTATTTCAGCCAACTGCATTTGATCACTATACTGATGGGACTTACTGATCGTTTTGAGAATGTTCGAGCCTCGCTACTACACAGGCACCCATTACTTACTCTTGAAGAGGCTATCACGAAACTACTCAGTGAAGAAACTCGCCTCCAACAGCGTCTTCCTCTGCCCTCAGTAACTTTGCTCTATACTTCGAGCTCAGGAAAGCCAAAAGGTAAGTGGCATAACAATGATCAGTCTAAATATGCAGGAAAGGGTCACAATAGTGAATGCACGTTTTGTCACTCTACATCTCATCTTCTCCTCAACTGCCCAGTACGAAAATGTCGTTGGTCTGGGATCACACATCCACGATACTATGGGTCTGATTGCCCAAAGCATCCAAGAGACTCAGGTAATCAGAAACAACAGCTCCGCACTCAATCTGTTGCTGGATCCATCACTCAGAATACCCCTACGCCTGCAACTCAGGCATCGCACAGCAACAACTCATCGCCTGGTCTTATGGAACTCATGCGCCGAAACCAAGAGCTTATGAAGCAACTCATGACAGGTTCTATGGGTATGAATTCTCAGTGCAATACCTCTACATCAGGTAATCCTTGGCTATTTGACTCTTGATAATCACATGACACCTAAGGATGACGGGTTTGTCTCTAAGCAAACCTCCAGAATGTTCTCATCAGTCCGTACGGCTGATCATACTCGCTTACCTGTATCCTTCAGTGGGACTGTATCTACTCCCAATATACAATTACCTGATGTGCTACATATTCCTAACTTATCTCTGAGCCTGATTTCAATCACTCACCTTATGGAAGTCGGTCTAATTGTTCTGTTTCATCCTTCTGGTTGTGTTGTACAGGATCCAAAGACCATCTGCTTCATTCTGTTCCTCACCAGACTGATTACCCACATTCTTTGAGTATTTCCTGATAGTTTTGTTAGACATTAAAGCGAGTGGATCTATCTCTTCTTTCGTAACCTCTTTCTTCTCTTCCTTCTTCTCTTTCCTCTTTGTCTTAACTCTCTTCTCATCAGCATCTTCCTCATCCTGTTACAAGGTTTCATACATTTCTTGCAGAGGCAAAGCAGCTAATCTAGCATTCTGTTTCATTCGATGAGCATACTTCTTCCATTCTGGTTGAAGAACACTCAGAAATTTCACATTGTGCTCGATTATTGACTTGTCTATTTTGTACCTATTCAGCTCATTCAAAATTGTAGTGAAACGGTCATATGTAGCATCAAGTGCCTCCCCTTCCTTTTGTTTAAAGTTTTCGTACATATTGATGGCATTGGAGATTCTCATCTGGTTCTCCACTTCAGATCCTTGATACATCTTAATCAACTCATCAAACATGGCCTTCCTAGAATAGTTTTTGCTATCTACCTTTCGATAAATATTGTTGTTCAAGGCTTGAATAACTAGGGACATTGCCTGTTTGTCTCCATAATGCTTTTTCTTTTGTTCAGCATCATAATGTATTGGTAGAACATCAACCCATTCTGGAATTGGCTCACCATCAGTAGCTATTCCTCTTCTTCTTTGTTTCTCCATAGGACCATTCTCAAGTGAATTAGTAATGTACTCCCCATTCTCTTGTCGCTCAACATAATCCATGAATCTGTCTTTCCATATCTTAAACTCCTTAGGAAAAATAACAGGTGGTTTGTCCTTTGACCCAATAGTCAAGATGTCTCTCGCAATCATATTTAGATTACTTGTTTTCCGATCGTTAAGTACCCCTTAGATTTAATTAGTAAAAATTGGTTCACACTGTCTTGTCTCAACCCAATGTTTGTCTTAACCCACGTCTTGTCGCAACTCAGAGTTTATCTCAACCCAAACCTTATCTCAACTCAAGCCTTGTCGCAACTCAATTCTTGTCTCAACTCCCTTCTTGTCACAACCAAAATCTTGTCTCAACCAATAGGTTACGATAAAAGCCAAAAAAGTTTCTTATCGCAACAGAGGGTTGCGATAAGTACTGTTCACAAAGTAGTAGGTTGCGATAAAAAGGTCTTGTCGCAACAGGCAGTTGCGATATGCTACTGTTCACTTCGAAGAAAGTTGCGATAACAACGACTTGTCGCAACTAAGGGTTGCGATATAATACTGTTCACTTCTTGTGAGTTGCGATATGGATGAACACTCAAGAACACAGAGAGTTGCGATAGTTATGAATGTTCAAACAGTCTTAAATCGATTCTTCAAAACTGATCCAATTTGTCTGAAAATTGAAAAATAGGTGCGCAATGATATTCTGGACAACTTTAATTCTTCAAGTTTTATCCAAAAACCACTAGAACAGTGATTTCCAATCCAAAACAATAGATTTTCTTCAAAAGTCCAAAAATACAAGTTTTGCACAAATTGAGTCAAATTCTGGTGTAATTGCGGAATAAAAACACACAGAGATGAATAGCAAACACTTCTAGACCAATTCTAATCCATTTGAAGCACTCAAATGGCTAAAATCGAATAGAAATGAATGAAAAATGAAGAACACTCAAATTTTACAAAAATCCTCAAAATACTAATCTGATCTAAGTGATATACTATGCTCTGATACCAATTGTGATCCCAGAACAAGTAATCAAACAGTTAATCCAATCAGATGGCCATCCATATATATTAATCAATGATCAATTCACCAAGTACACAATGAAGAATGTAGAGAGAATGGTGAGTGTGTGTACTTGAGAGTGTAGCAATTGGATGACCTAAATGAAATTTAGGCTAAAGTTACTATTTATAATAATTACATAAATGGTCCCTCTACATGGTACAACATGGTAAATTAAGCACTAACAATATGTCTTTAATATATAGATTGAAATCATTTGAGGTCACTATGTTGACCATTCGGAGTAACATATTAAGTAATCTAACATAAATCAGTTGAGTTTCTACATGTTACCTGGTGTTATTGATTTTCATCACCATTTTAAATTTTTAGAGTTGAAAAAAACTTTTTTAGAACCATCAATTTTAGAATCAAAAGTCCATGTTGGTGTTATAGTTTGAGAATCTATTCTCGTTTTAGAGATAAGAGAGTACTTAAGATTCATGCACTCAATATTAGGTAATAAGGAGTCAATATATAATGTATGAAAAAAGAAAAAAAATATAGTTTTGAAATCCTGAATATAGTTGGTAATTGTTTTCAATAGGTTGGAGTTTTCTTAGTTAATAACAACAAATCTATTATATTCTAAAACAAAAATAAAATTTATGCGGAAGGAATAAACAAAAGAGTATGTGAAAAATGAGTAATGGAGTATATAGGAAGGTTTTTAGGCATGAAATAATTTTTAGATATTAGTACTAGATAAAAAAAACTTAGAAAAATAATGAGCAAATGACAGACCAATTAACCTTTTACAAAATTTGTTGTAATGCTAAATTCTTTTTGGGTCCTATTTTTTGTTTTTTTATATACATTTTTTTAACTATTACTATATAGTACATACTTAAAAAATTGGCCTCTATTTTTATAATGGACCGTGGGCGTACGCCCGACTTGCCCTCCCAGGGACAGCCTTGAGTATGAAAGAAATAATAAAAGTTAGAACTACAAAAATTGCCATTGCAAATTTTTTGTTCTATATTTAAACATTGAAACTTGAAGTTGGTGAAAAAGAAAAGGAGAAGTTGGTGAAAATAGAAAATGGAGGAAAAAAAATTGAAGCGGGAGGCACGTAAATGAAAAAAAAGAAAAAAGGAAAAGAAAATGAAAGGAGATGAAAGGTTATGGTCATTTTGTTCCTGGAAGAAAGAAAAAGGGGAAAGTTTCTTGTTTTGTATTTTTCTTTTTAATCAAGGGTAATAATGGAATGCCCTATTAACTTGATACTTAATTTGCGACATAATTTAATTTGAGATGGGGGGGTTCATTTTTTCAAATCAGCAAGTTGATTTCTCATCTATAGAATTGGAGTTGTACAACTTCTAGCGGCCACATATTCAGCATTGGCAGTAGAAGTTGAGATCGATTTTTTTTTTCTTACTTAACCAGTTTATCACTAAGAAGTTGACAGCTTTCTCCCGGTCTAATTGACATCTTATAGAGTCAAAATCTGAATATCCAATTAGTTCAAAGTCGTAGTCTATAGGGTACCAAAGAACTAAGTTCGGGGTACCTTTTAAGTATTTGAAAATCCTTTTGACAGCAGTCAAATGAGACTCTTTTGAATTTGTTTGATATCTAGCACAAAGACATGAGGAGAACACAATGTCATGGTGACGTGCAGAGAGATATAAACGAGAACCAATCATTCCTCTATAGTTAGTTACATTAACTGGTTTTTCATTTGGATCGGTATGTAACTTTAATAGAGAACTGATGAAAATCAAGTTTCTTTAAAATATCCTTTTAACATATTTACTTTTGTTTATAAAAACTTCATCATCAATTGTTTAACTTGTATACCTAAGAAAAATGTTAATTCACTCATGAGGCTCATTTCATATGTGTTTTGCATGAGTTTGAATCTTTTTCATATAGAAAAATATTTGTTGCACCAAAAATTATATCAACCATATAAGTTTGCACTAGAATGACATCACTTTTATATTTTGTGAGAAAATGGGTGTTGTCACTCTTGCCATGTAAAAATTATTCTCTAGACGAATTTATCATAAAGCTTGCATGCATATTCACTATGTTTTTAAGAATCTTCAAAGTCCAGAGGCTGTTTCATATGACTTCTTCTCAAAAGATTAATACGTCTTTGAGGTTTGAAGCTCATCTCATGATGTTCATCTTGTTAAGTTTCCTATTTTTATTTAACAAATCAACATCATAAAATAGCAGTAAGTTTGATTGTATTAACTAGTTTTATTAATTTTATGATGTTAAGACTTATTGTTAAACTGTTTGTTAAATATGTTTTAGAATGCAAAGATTGATAGTTTGTTTAGATGCTAGATTTTCTAATTGAAAATTTGAGCACTACTAACCAAGGGAGCAAACGACGGCCGTTTATGGCGTATTTTCCGTCGGAAATATTGTTAGGACACAAAATGTCCTAATTATATGATAGTTTTGTAAAGGATTATAATTGTACTCTGGCTTGGGTTATTGTACTATGGGCATGGGCTTACATGTGTAACAAGTGGGTATATATATGATTTGTGTGTGTAATTAGGGTAAGAGAACATTTACAATGTAGACATCATGGTGTAGTGTGTGTGTTCTAGAGAGAGAACCATTCTCTCTCTAGGTACATCTCTTCCATTTGAATAATACACCATATATCCTTATGCCTCATCTTGTTACTTCATCTATTAATTACTTGGATTGTTGCTTGTTAATAATGGGACTAACTAGTGGTATCAGAGCCAAAATCGAAGAAATCATTCATTGATATGATCATTCTGCAACAATTCAAGATCTACAACCCAGTTTTTGATGAAACAATAAGTTTTTGATGATTTTGTGCGTATAACTGTGTTTGGATCAGTGCCGATTACTACGGATTGATTGAAAAGTGTTTCTGAACATCATACGATCATCAGTCCATTATATTTTGATCAATCTGAACATTTTGAGCTTTCTGTTCGATCTGAATTCATATGTTCAAAGTTATCGCACAAGGCTATGTTCATACTTATCGCACAAGATTATGTTCATCTTTATCGCGCATCAAAGAAGATTCAAGTTTATCGCACAAGTGGTGTGCGATAAAATAAAGTGAATAGTGTTTTTATCGCGCAAGTATCATGCGATAAAAGTGAACAGTATTTTATCGCTCAAGTAGCGTGCGATAAAAAGGGTTATCGCACAAGTGGTGTGCGATAAAATAAAGTGAATAGTGTTTTTATCGCGCAGGTATCATGCGATAAAAGTGAACAGTATTTTATCGCTCAAGTAGCGTGTGATAAAAAGGGTTATCGCACAAGTGGCATGCGATAAAAGGAGTTATCGCGCAAGAAGCATGCGATAAAATTAGTTATCGTGCAATAAAATCAATTCCCGCCCAAGTAATCTCCCATTCAATAGTGGAAAATTGTTCTCTAGGGGCTCTGTCCTTCGACCCCGTAAGGGCGTTGCCCCTTGACCCCATCCACCAACCGGGTAGCGGAACCCCCGTGCTAAGTCTCAGGAGGGAGGCATTGTTCATGGATTTTAGCATAAAGCGTGTGTGATATCATTCTCATATTTAGTTTGTCACATACGTATAGCAACTGTCAAAGTTTAAAAGAGCTCAAGTTTGTCAAGTTTTTTAGAAGGTGAGTGTTGGAATTCAGTCTTTGATTGGATTGGATTAGACGTTTGAGCATTTGCAATCATTATTCTGGAGTTTTGTTGACTATGCTAGACCTTTGAGTACTCTTAATCATTCTTCTGACCTGATCAACCAGAATTGTGATTGCTTGCAATCATTGTTCTAGTACTTTGTTTGTGATTCAGACTCTTGAGTGCTTATAATCATTCAACTATTTCTTGAAGATTGAAGTTCTGGATTTTCATCATTCAGTGTTCTGAAGTATTTTGGAGATGAGCATTTTCTACAGTTGATGAACAATGTTACTTGTTTGGTTCTTCTAATCCCTACCTTGTAGTGTGTGCTTCATTTTGTTTCCTCCTTCGAGGAAATCTGAATCAAGCTCTTAAGCCGAATTCCTATTCAACTCACGGTTTATCGACGAATTTGGTGTTATAAACTGAGATTGCACTTATGTAAAGCCCGTGTCCCGGGACGCAATTTATTTAATTATTTATATTTTTTTTTCTTTAAGCGAGTTGATTATCGGGTTTAGGCGGCAAGGACCTAAAATGATTTAACTGTTGGGTTATTGGTCATTTTGTTAAATCCTAAGTTATGTTAGAAAATGGAAATACCTTTAAAACCTAGGGACTTATAATGTAATTCTTGGAAGAGGAGTGCATGGGATCGGCTTAAGTAAACCGACCCCTCCCCTTCTCTTGTCTTATTTCGGTCCCAAGCAAGAAACAAACCACAGAAACCCTAATCGCAGCCCCTTCCCTCTTCTCCCTACCTGTTGTCGCCGCTGAACCACACCAGCGCCGCCGTGCTGTCGCTGTGTTCACCGCCGGCGAGAGAGAGAGAGAGAGAGAGTAGCAAGAGAGAGAGAGAGAGCAGCGAGGGAAGAAGAAGAACAGCCGGTGAGCAGTCGGTGATCGGATTTCGTACGGTTGCTGCTGGGTTTCGTCGCAAGGTAAGCCCTTTCTTTTGTTTCTTTTCGTTACCACCGTAAAAACCACCACCACCGCCGCCGCAGCCATGGCTGCCGGCGGTGTGGCCGCCGCTGTACGCCGCCGCTGTGTCGGCAGGAGGTGTACGTGTGTGTGTGTGTGTGCGGGTGTGTCGGGGTGTGCGAATTGGTGGTTTCGCCGGAAGTTATTAACCGTACCGCCGCCACCAACCACCACCGCTGCCGGAGGCGGTAGTGGGTGGTGCACGGTTGTTGTCCAGCTTAGTATAGCCCTGTTCCAGTAAGTTTTTGGGCTTTCCGGGTCTGTTTGGATTAAGTCATGACTTAATGGATTGATAAGCAATAGTTGTCATTTCATGTGAAATATATAGTTTCTGCCACTGTTCTGTAAAAGCCATAACGTATTCTAGGAATATCGTATTGGGGTGAAATCAGTGCCAAAATCTCCCATTCTGAGTCTAGTAAGTTTCATATGTTTTACGGAAAAATCAGTTCGGACCATAGCTAGTGTCAAATTGTCGTTTTGTACTGACAGGTCCTGTTTTTCGCTGTTCTGCGAGGCGATTTTGTAAAATTCTTATAGGAGGCTTGGAACATCGTTAGAACACGTGCGATATGTCCATGGAACCCTAAGACATGGGACTTTGTGATTATGGTTTTTGGTTTCTGGAATTATCAGTTTTAAGGGGATAAAACAGGTTCCGAACAGACCTGTGTTTTTAGATAGAAAGCTGGAATGTTTAGTTTTGGTAAGTTAGTAATCGTAGTTTGGGTTGGGACTTCCTTTTGACGTTTGTGAACGCGTGTCTAGGTGGAAAGAGGTGAGGGAAGTTAGCCGGTTGGTGTTGCTGATCACGAAGGCTTGCGTTGCTTTGAGGTGAGTTCTCTCACTGCGTAGACTAGGAGTTACATATATGTTGCGTTTGCTCTTGCGTGTTATTGTATGCTTACGTGAACTAGTTGTGATGTGATAGCTAGTGGTAAATTATATAATATGTGATTGGCGTGTGTTTGGTGTACACCTCGGGGAGACCGAGGGCTCGGGGAGACCGAGGAATTGTGTGAACTCGGGGAGACCGAGGAATTGTGTGAACTCGGGGAGACCGAGGGCTCGGTGGGACCGAGGTATGTGATTACATGTTTAAACCTTGATTTGTTTCTATACTTGTGATTGCGGTGTTGTTTGCCTACTAGCGAGTAGGGGCGATATATGTGTGATTGCTACATGCGTAGGTGGTAGAATTCACTAAGCTTCGTGCTTACCCCTTCCCAATATCTTATGATTTCAGGTGCGAGTAGCAGTCGGGCATGACGGTACACACGGGCGTAAGGCGAAGGCTGTTTAAGTTTAACTTTTTAAATGGGGATTTAATTATATAACTTTTCCGCTGCTTAAATTTTATTTGACGATTTAAATTAACGACGTTTATTTTTATTGTAATGGGATTTGTTAACTTATGGTTTGATTATAATGAGATGCATTATTTTTAAAAATTTTAAATTCCTTGTAATTTTTGGGACGTTACAACTTGGTATCAGAGCACAGCTTGAGTGAATCAAACACATCTCGGTGTGTTTGGTCTCAAGTTGCGGCTATGAAATTTTAAAATCCTTTTACTAAAATCTTTTAGGGTAAAGGAAAAAGGAAAACCCGTTTGGGAAACGGTGATCGAGGGCGCAGTGTGTACAGTCAGCCGACGCTAAGTGGGAAGGTACAATACTTAGTGTATTTATCGCTTTCTAGATCATAGGGTATGCATGCTAGACTGCTTATGTGGTTTACACTGTACTGTATGATGATTGCTTGCTAGTAGGAATCAATGCTAGTTATAGTAGGTTGTTAAGTGAAGGCCCTATAGGTTGTATGCAGTAAGAATCATATAGCCTTAGAATATTTGATTTAGTTCTATTGCGCAGCTCTTGTTTGAGTCCAACCGTTCTAGGATAGAATCTTGTATTCGAATGTCTATTTGATTCACGCTGCATGCGACTGGTTATTCGCGAGGCAACTCGTTATGGCTAATAGGGATTCCATTGTAGCAAGGGTAGTGGGATGAGATGAAATTCCTAGTGAGCTGGGAAGAGTGTTTACATATGAGTATGTATGTGAGATTGCTTTCTAGAACATAGGAGTATGTATGCTAGATTGCTCGGTGCTTATTACACTGTACTGCATGTTTGTTGCTTGCTAATAGGAGTTTATGCTAGCCTTGATAGGTTGTTAAGTGAATGCACTATAGGTTGTATGCGGTAGGAACCGAATAGCCTTAGAATGTCGGATTTAGTTCTATTGCGCAGCTCTTGTTTGAGTCCAACCGTTGTAGGATAGAATCTTATATTCGAATGTCTATCTGGTTTTACACTGTGTGCGACTATGCATTCGCGAGGCGACTCGTCATGACTAGTGGGGATTTCGTCATAGCAAGGGTAGTGGAGTTGGGTGGAATTCCTAGAGAGCTAGGAAGAGTGTGTACATACGCCGGTGCGGGCATATGTGTATAGTTTTCGGCAAGGAACTACTTGGGCACTTCGGGACGGGACTCGAAATGAGTGAGGATAGGTGTGGAAGGTAGTAGTAGAGCTCCTACTATCTGAAGCACAGGATCCGTGCTCGAGTCGGGGAAAGTCACGAGGAATCCAAGGAGTTGAGCGTGAGCGTTGTTAGTGTGAGTTATTATGTGCTAATAACTCGTTGTAATATCTACCCAGAATAGCCATCACAAGGAGGAACAACAATAGTGAACCTACTAGTACAGGTGTGTACTTGATTTGCTTGAGGAGACGATCGTTGGGGTAGTGATGAAGGTTCTAAACTAGTAGTCGTTGGAATAGAAGGACGATTCTAGTATTAATCCCTTGGAGTGACGATAAGGATGAGGTTTGTCTTAAGTAGGCCATTTCGGGTCAAGATTGATGATTGAGCTAGAATTATAGGCTTTTGAGCCGACTTTGTTTTGAGGAAAAGCCGTAAGATGATTTGACGTGAATTCCAACTTGCCATAAGCGGTTTAAATGTCCGGATGGCGATAGTGGACCAGAGAGATTTGGAGTAGTACGAGTCGAGACGTAGAAGGCCGACTAAGTCATGCACAAAGTTTGATTTTGAAAATAAAATTGTATTACCTAATTCTTGTGTTTCCAATCCTTATATGGATTGTGTTGTAGAATTTTGGGAGAATATTTTTGGTAGACTGTTTGCATTGGATCCTTGGTCATGTCAGTCAGTCGTTGGTAACGGTCAGTTGGGTATCTCGGGGTGAGACCCCGGTATTCATGTGTTATGACCTTGACTTTCCAGTAGGCACTAAGAGGATATAGTCTTGGGCACTTACCTGAGAGGTAGTTCCGATATGTCGGGCCTTGAGACGTACCTGGGAGGTAGGCGTTAAGGTGTATCTTGATACGGTGTAACTAGGTTTCCTAGAGCGAGCGTGGAGGATAAGTAGACGGTGGAAGATTGGGTATTCCACACGTGTTGTTAGTGTAGATCGAATAGTGTCGGTTAAGGGAATGATGCCCTTTGTAATTAAGAGAATAAATGTGCAGTAACCTTTTTGAAGTAAGTAGTATATTTAGGTGTCGACTTTTGGACTTGAGGCCAAACACCTTTAGTGTAATCGGAGAATTGTAGCCAATTTTAAGGTAATTATGGTGATGGTAGTAGTAACCCTGAGATGCTTAATTGTGATGAATGGTTATGGTGGAATGACCTTCGTGGGTGATTATAAGTTTACTGGTTTGATGATCCGTGTGAAATAAATTTTGGGAGTCTATTAGAACTCGTGGAAGTTAATCGGCAGTAATGGTAGGAATGATCGTTTTCGAGTATCCTGTAGGGTACATTGGTGAGCAACTTTAGGATGATTAGAGCTTGAAATTTGAATCGGGATGTATGGAACATCTAAGGTTGGGAGGCAATCGAAGTCGTTTAACTAGGAATGATTCCAGTTGTTGGAATGTTTTTCCGATCATAATTTCAGCGTCCTTGAAGGAGTTTTGTTGGTAAGAATAGTATTCGAGAAATTCTAGACGGGGTGAGAAATTTAGATTCTAGTTGAGGAAAGTCCAGTGGAAGCACCGAAAGGGTTCCGAGTGGACTTGCGAACCCAAGGCTGAGATGCGGGAGAATTACCCGGAGCTGTTTGCGGACGTAGACTTCGAGGACGAAGTCTAATTCAAGCGGGGGAGAGTTGTAAAGCCCGTATCCCGGTACGCAATTTATTTAATTATTTATATTTTTTTTCTTTAAGCGAGTTGATTATCGGGTTTAGGCGGCAAGGACCTAAAATGATTTAACTGTTGGGTTATTGGTCATTTTGTTAAATCCTAAGTTATGTTAGAAAATGGAAATACCTTTAAAACCTAGGGACTTATAATGTAATTCTTGGAAGAGGAGTGCATGGGATCGGCTTAAGTAAACCGACCCCTCCCTTTCTCTCGTCTTATTTCGGTCCCAAGCAAGAAACAAACCACAGAAACCCTAATTGCAGCCCCTTCCCTCTTCTCCCTACCTGCTGTCGCCGCTGAACCACACCAGCGCCGCCGTGCTGTCGCTGTGTTCACCGCCGGCGAGAGAGAGAGAGAGTAGCAAGAGAGAGAGAGCAGCGAGGGAAGAAGAAGAACAGCCGGTGAGCAGTCGGTGATCGGATTTCGTACGGTTGCGACTGGGTTTCGTCGCAAGGTAAGCCCTTTCTTTTGTTTCTTTTCGTTACCACCGTAAAAACCACCACCACCGCCGCCGCAGCCATGGCTGCCGGCGGTGTGGCAGCCGCCGTACGCCGCCGCTGTGTCGGCAGGAGGTGTACGTGTGTGTGTGTGTGCGGGTGTGTGTGTGGGTAAGTCGGGGTGTGCGAATTGGTGGTTTCGCCGTAAGTTATTAACCGTACCGCCGCCGCCAACCACCACCGCCGCCGGAGGCGGCAGTGGGTGGTGTACGGTTGTTGTCCAGCTTAGTATAGCCCTGTTCCAGTATGTTTTTGGGCTTTCCGGGTCTGTTTGGATTAAGTCATGACTTAATGGATTGATAAGCAATAGTTGTCATTTCATGTGAAATATATAGTTTCTGCCACTGTTTTGTAAAAGCCATAACTTATTCTAGGAATATCGTATTGGGGTGAAATCAGTGCCAAAATCTCCCATTATGAGTCTAGTAAGTTTCATATGTTTTATGGAAAAATCAGTTCGGACCATTGCTAGTGTCAAATTGTCGTTTTGTACTGACAGGTCCTGTTTTTCGCTGTTCTGCGAGGCGATTTTGTAAAATTCATATAGGAGGCTAGGAACATCGTTAGAACGCGTGCGATATGTCCCTGGAACCCTAAGACATGGGACTTTGTGATTATGGTTTTTGGTTTCTGGAATTATCAGTTTTAAGGGGGTAAAACAGGTTCCGAACAGACCTGTGTTTTTAGATAGAAAGCTGGAATGTTTAGTTTTGGTAAGTTAGTAATCGTAGTTTGGGTTGGGACTTACTTTTGACGTTTGTGAACGCGTGTCTAGGTGGAAAGAGGTGAGGGAAGTTAGCCGGTTGGTGTTGCTGATCACGAAGGCTTGCGTTGCTTTGAGGTGAGTTCTCTCACTGCGTAGACTAGGAGTTACATATATGTTGCGTTTGCTCTTGCGTGTTATTGTATGCTTACGTGAACTAGTTGTGATGTGATAGCTAGTGGTAAATTATATAATATGTGATTGGCGTGTGTTTGGTGTACACCTCGGGGAGACCGAGGGCTCGGGGAGACCGAGGAATTGTGTGAACTCGGGGAGACCGAGGAATTGTGTAAAAGTGTTGTGTGAACTCGGGGAGACCGAGGGCTCGGTGGGACCGAGGTATGTGATTACATGTTTAAACCTTGATTTGTTTCTATACTTGTGATTGCGGTGTTGTTTGCCTACTAGCGAGTAGGGGCGATATATGTGTGATTGCTACCTGCGTAGTTGGTAGAATTCACTAAGCTTCGTGCTTACCCCTTCCCAATATCTTATGATTTCAGGTGCGAGTAGCAGTCGGGCATGACGATACACACGGGCGTATGGCGAAGGCTGTTTAAGTTTAACTTTTTAAATGGGGATTTAATTATATAACTTTTCCGCTGCTTAAATTTTATTTGACGGTTTAAATTAACGACGTTTATTTTTATTGTAATGAGATTTGTTAACTTATGGTTTGATTATAATGAGATGCATTATTTTTAAAAAATTTAAATTCCTTGTAATTTTTGGGACGTTACAACTTTGGTTTGTCACGCAAAAACTCGCTCGTTATCTTTCTTGTGAGCTTATCGGTACGTGCTAGAATTTCAACATTTTAAAGATGTTTTTCATGCACTCGGTCGAGGTTATGGCGCACATCGAATCCGGTTTTTCAAGGTTGAAATATAAAGAGTAAGTGCTTATTTCAAGGGGGATCCTAGACTACATTTGAAGAATTGCATCGCTATGGTTTTCTAAAGAAATCAAGGGGGAGAGGAACTGAAGAGCTGAAGATCTTTCGAGAAAGGCGATTCATTTACAAAACTATAGGGGGAGAATGTTAGGACACAAAATGTCCTAATTATATGATAGTTTTGTAAGGGTTATAATTGTAAAATGGGCTTGGGTTATTGTAATATGGGCATGGGCTTACATGTGTAACAAGTGGGTGTATATAGGATTTGTGTGTGTAATTAGGGTAAGAGAACATTTACAATGTAGACATCATGGTGTAGTGTGTGTGTTCTAGAGAGAGAACCATTCTCTCTCTAGGTAGATCTCTTCAATTTGAATAATACACCATATTTTCTTATACCTCATCTTGTTACTTCATCTATTAATTACTTGGATTGTTACTTGTTAATAATGGGACTAACAAATATTATCGACGGATTTCCGGGTTATTGAAGAAAAGTAAAAAAAATCAACACCCACATAATTCCGTCGTAAAGCCGCTATATATCCGTCACTGTCTCACTGATTTTTTTAAATATACATCTTTGTGAATATTCATGGCGGATTTGTGACGGAATTGCAATCCACCGCAAATCCATCACAAATATTTAAAATTTTTAAATTAAAAACTTAATTAGAATAGTTACCAATTAATTATATTTTAATCTATTATTTTCGGCGGATTTCTAGCGGAATATAATTAATTAAAGAGTGAATTGTGGATTTGGTCCTCGTGCTTTGATACTTTCTTTGACTAAGGTCCCTATGGTATGTTTATTGTGTATTTGGTCCTTGTGGTATTCATTTTTCTTGGTCATGGTCTCTCTGAGAAACGTCTTCGTTAACTCCGTTAAATTAAGAACCATTTTAGGTATTTTTCTAATTTTTAACTATAAAAAAGTAAAAACAATATTTTTATACACACACAAATATATATATATATATATACATATATATATATATATACATATATATATATATATATAATTATACAGACACAAATATATATAGGAGTGAAAATGAGAACCACAAATTGTTACAAACCTGTGAGAACCGATATAAAAATATTTTTTTACATGACATTTTTTCATCAAATGCTAGGATTTAAGATATTTTACTTTACATATATTTGTTTCACAATATGATAGCTTCATATGGATTTGTTTCATCATGTGAATATTTTTTACGTGTATTTTTTATTTCACTAGGTGAATCAAAAACAAATCCACATGTAATCTTTTCATAAGGTGAACACGAACCTATGTAAAACAATATATTAAATCATAGGTTTTGATGAAAAAAAATCATGTAAAAAATATTTTTATAATGGTTCTCACGGGTTTGTAACATATTTGTGGTTCTCATTTGATTATCGTCATATATATATATATATATATATATATATATATATATATGTCTAGGTTGAGTTGTCATTTGTTGGGCAAACATTATGATTGTTTTAGTTTAAAGTTGGTATATATGTATATCTGTCTAGGTTGAGTTGCCATTTGTTGGGCAAACATTATGATTGTTTTAGTTTAAATTTGGTATATATAACTCCATTTTATTATGGGTTGTCACTTGTTGGGTAACGTTAGGATTGTTTTATTTGCAAACTTCCCATTTACAGCCATTATGCTGTTGAAATCGACTTATGTTTTAAACCACAGGGTGACTATCAAACCAAACGCATCCAGAAGTATGGTGATAATGCCAATTCCAATCCCGTAGTAGATGCATTGTGGTAGCAAGCAGGGTAGTCGGGGGAAGTAAGAAAGGCTAACTATACGGCTTTGGGAACACCTCTGAACCAATTTGGTGTTGACCGGGGGTACCCGCACATGGATACACGAGTGATGCATCGTCTTCTGATGCGTGAGTGTATATCTTCTTTTCGTTTATCTATTTCGTATATAACTCTTATTAAAAATTCTAACATATTTTTTGTAGCTTCAAGCATTAGAGAGGGAGTTGGAGGAGATGCGCCGAGTAGAAGAGGTCCACAAGAAGCAGCATGAGAAGATGATGGAGTTGGTGAACACGTTTACCCAAAGTCAGCACGTCGCCAGAGTTTTGATCTTTGGTCGTATATTTATGAACTCTTGTCATACTAAACAATCATACTTGAATTCCGTTTATCGAACAATTTGAAAAATCTGTATTTATTCCGCCCGAATAATTGTTGATGGACTTTAATTAATATATGGTATTTTTTCCATTTTTTAGCAGGTTAATTTTTAACATTTACAGGATTTTAAAATTTTTAAATCAAATTTTTATAATTAATATTTTAAATATACACGTTAATTTCTGGCGGATTACTGGAGGAATTTCGGCAGTGACTTTTTTCGATTTTTCAAAAAAATAAACACATTTCCGGCCGAAGGTTTCCGGCTGTCTGAATTTTTTTATTAAAACTTTTGATGACTAAATCAAAAAACTATAGTCTTAAATTTTTTTATTAAAACTAAATTAAATTACCGACGGATTATCCGTTGGAAATCCGTCGAAATCTTAATCAGATTGATTAAGGGGCTGTTTGGTTGGTTTTTCATTAAGTCCTGTATGAATATAGATGTCTGTCGGGATTTGTCTGTCTATCTATCTGTCTGGATTCTGATATCGTGTTGTTTGTTTGGCGTGCTGAACAAACGAGCTGAACGTCAGAAATGACTATTTTACCGCTTATTGTGTATTAACCCTGAATATGTGAAATATGTAATCAAATTCATATCAATTTTTGCCTCAAACAAATAATAAATCTCATGCTATGAAAACCTTTTTTTTTGGTCCACAAATGCAGCAGCTAGCTCCGAATCCGTGGGAAGAGACGATAACAACACACTAGAATCTTGAGTATATGTAGACCTCTGATTTGCTTTCTTACAAGCAACACTCCAATGTCGCTCAACCACGGAAAACCTCCTGATCAGTTCCAATCAAAAAATAAAATTATGATCATGAAGTTCATAATCAAACTTAGAAATTCAGCAAGGAGTTGGGTAAAACGAACAAATTGGATCTGTTAGGAGTAAAAGAAACATGAAACCCTGGGAATTTATTAATACAGTGATGGAAAATTACCGAGAGAAGACGACGGTATCTTGATTGTTGAGGATCCATAGACATCGGATGCTGCAACTAGCGGGCATTACTGATTTCTGGTGTTGTTTGAAATAATATTCTGGAAAGGTGTTGCAGCCAAATATGGGTTGGGATCGTTCTGCAGGTTTTTTGGTGGGAGGCGATAAATGAAAAGGAAAGGGGTAAAATTGGAATTCTCATGGTTGACCACATAAAGGGAACATGTAATAACTTATTCGGTCAGACACTCCATTTTTCATTAAGCCACTACCAAACACCCCTGTATGGCTGACCGAATAAGCCATACAGGCCATTAAGCTCATTAAGCCAAAAACAAACAGGCCCTAAGTAAACTTGATTAACTCAAAAAATTTAAGACAATAGAAAAAAAGACCGCGGATTTTTGACAAAAATATCTGCCGAAAATCTAACGGAAAATGCATTTTGCTGCGAGAGATCTTGCAACAGTCAAATCCATCAGAAATCCACCGCTAATAGGTATTTACGATGAATATTTGGCGAATTTTTTCGACGAAAATACCTGTATGTTTTGTGAGGTTTTAATTCTGAGATATTATTTCACTAGCCCTAAATTTAATTTTGATGGGTTTCGGACTACAATACAATTGCTTTGTAATTAAAGTTTGATAATGTTTGAAGAATTATTTTGCCATCATATAATTTTATAACATTCATTAACTTTTCAAATTAAAATGTATAATTTATTTATTCTGACAATACGGTCCACCCGACCCAACCGGGGTCGGGGATTCCCACCGAGTTGGGCCAAATAACTTATTTTCGTATCTTTTGATTAATGGTAGATTTAATGTTTTGTTTAGATTTAAAGTAAGCTGAGATGTATTGATGTCAGTATTGATTGATTTTATGTTTTTATGTTCATCTGGAGTTGGGCTTTAAAAGTTGAACACGGTTTGAAAAGCTTTGTTTTTTTATATATTAATACCGTTTATTAATGAGGTTTTTATAAACTTTTTCCTTTGGTGATACATGATGCAATCCTACACCTACTCCTCCTACGGAAGGAAACGAGAAAGGTCGGTCTGTCAACACCACCAACGAATTTGTACGCATGCATATAGGGTCGACTGCGACCATTGAAGTTGAACCACCGAACAAAAGATTAAAACCTGAATTTTGGAAGCATTTTTAAGCAATTTATGTAGATGGTGTTCGTAGATTTGCCAAATTGTAATTATTGCAATAAGCAGATGACCGGTAGACCGAATGATGGGACGACCCATTTGAAATATCACTTTAAGATATGTCCTAGGAAAGGTACAAAGGACATAAAACAACATATTCTAGTTCAAGAGCAAATGGCTAAGGATGAGAATACGTCTTTGATGAGTAATTATGCTTTTAGTGCTGAAACGACTGGGATGATTTAGCCAAGATGATCGTTATTCATGACTATCCGCTTTCTATTGTAGAGCATTAGGGTTTTAGAAAGTACTCAACTGGTCTTCAACCAATGTTTAAGGTGCCTTGTAGATCTACCATCAAGAATGACATCATGAAGCTATATGAAACAAAAAAGGGTGGTACATTTCGTTGTTTGGAAGAGAATGAAAGTAGGATTGCTCTTACATCTGATATGTGG
Organism: Saussurea involucrata; assembly: GCA_033807775.1. Lineage (NCBI taxonomy): Eukaryota > Viridiplantae > Streptophyta > Magnoliopsida > Asterales > Asteraceae > Saussurea > Saussurea involucrata. Next base: position 75,843,852 of record CM066318.1, on the reverse strand, counting down.
ACGACAGGACCCTAAAAAAAAGGTTGCATGGCACTTACAACACACTACATAGATGCCAACTGGAAGTTACAAAATAAGATTATCAGGTTTTTTCTCGTTTACTATTCTTTAAATCTTTATAATTCAATATTAATATCTATAATATTAATTTTTAATACACTTTGATGCAACTTCATACATGTGCCTTCTCCACACATGGCCGATGCCTTGTCTCAAGTTATGATGGAATAGTTTTTGGATTGGAACATTGACAACAAGTTGTCATCATTGACACTTGACAATTGTTCAACAAACGATGCTTTGGTCGACAAGTTGTGAGGTACTCTTACTCCTTCCTCATTAATGTTAAAGGGTAGGTTGTTTCACATGAGATGTTGTGCACATATCATTAATCTCATTGTGCAAGACATATTTTCTGTGATTGAAAGGACAATCAAGAATGTTAGGGATAGTGCCTCGTTTTGATCATGTACTTCTAAAAGGTCCCAAAATTTTAGACTAGTTGCACGACAACTTGGTGTAGATTGTGAAAAAGAATTTGTGCTTGATTGTAAGACTAGATGGAATTCTGTTTATAAAATGTTGAATGTTGCCTTAGAGTATAAAGATGTTTTCACTCGTCTAAGCAAGAAAGACAAACATTATGTTAGTTTACCTAGTGAAGAGGAACGGAGAATGGTGTTTGATGTTTGTGACAAATTGAAGTTGTTTTATACGTGACCGAGACATTCTCCGGGACCAAGTATCCCACTTCCAACATATTATTTCCTTTTATTTGTGACATGGAATTAGAAATTAGGAGTTGGCAAGATCATCAAAATGTGGTTATTAGGAACATGGAACCAAGTATGATGGAAAGTTTTGATAAATATTGGGGAGTCATACATGATGTCATGTGTGTGGCTATTGTTTTAGATCCTAGGTATAAGCTAATGTTGATCAATTGGTTATTTCCAAAGATTTATGGTCTTGACTCAAAAGATAAGGTTATGAGGATACATAGTGTAATACCTCGGGTAAGTTCGTTATTTATTTTGTGTTTTTCGTTTTATTTTAATTTAAGATTTGGATTTATTTATTTGTTTTACGTTTTTTAGTTTAGGCTTTGTTTGTGGCGATTTGTATGTTTAAGGTTGTTAGTGTCATTTTAGTATAGTTAGAATATATACTTGATTGCAATTTTGGGTATATATATATATATATATATATCTCACATCCGTATCATTTCAAGAGTCGGTTCCTAAGTGTGTATGTGTGTATGCTGCTAAGTCAAGAGATAAGAGGGCGAGAGCAGAGAAGTTCGTTTGATTAGGGTCATGGGAAATTCTAGTTGATTCATTTTTGAGGTAATTCTCTTTTCAAATTATGTTTGTATCTAGTAGTAAGTGATTTCTACCGGTTTAGAATCGTAGATTTTGATTCTTAGTTAGTCGATGTCGATTATGGGTTTGATTTCGATTTGTCCGGATTCATTAGTTTTCTCGGATTCGAATTAACCGGATTTCATTGGTTACCGGATTCCGTTGTCCGGACCGGGAGTATCCGGATTATTGGGATTTCCGAGTGGTTTATCCGGATAATTATTTCCCGGATTTTTATAGTTTCCGGATGAGATGTATCCGGATTATGTACCGGATTCTCTAGGTTTTCCGAATGGGTTTCCGGGTGTAACACCTCGAATTTCCATTATATTATATTTAATATGAATGGGGTCGAAATTTAATTTAGTCTAAGATTTAGACTATTTGTAAATGTAAAACTCAAGGGTTAAAATTGTAATTGACCAAAGATTAAGTTAATTGTGAAACTTGAAACTTGGAGGTTGATTCTGTCAATTATTGAAAGTTGACTTTATACTTAAGGAATGAGTCGGCAAGTGAATTGAGAAAAGATCTCAAATCAATTGCTGAAGTCGGTGAAAAGCAGAAGGAAGAAACAAGTCCAAGATTTCTTTTGGTAAGGAATTGCGATCGATTCATGTAGCTTTTGTTTGCGAAGGATAGAAATCAACAGTAATCTTGTGCTTGAATAGGTTACTGGTTCTGTGGTGAAGAAAAGTTGATTCTAAGCCTGTGTCGATTTCGGATTAAACCCAAGTAAGTTCATCTCTTCTTTTAAACATTTGCAGTTGAATCAAATGAAATAATTGATTATAAACTGTCTATATGTTTTAGTAATTATGTATTGGTATGAAAACGATTGAGATAAGTTTTAAACAAAAAATCGATGTGCAGTTCGAATAGTCCGGAAGATGAGTAATCCGGATTTGATACCGGATTTGGTACCGGATTCCGGATTGGTACCGGATTTGGTACCGGGTTCCGGATTGGTACCGGATTAGGTATCGGGTTTCGGGAATGTTCCGGATTAGATACCGGATTCCAGGAATGTTCCGGATTGGTACCGGATTCCGGATTGTGTCCGGATAAGAATACCGGATCCGTTTACCGGATGGTTCTGGACTTTGAGTCCGAAATACTTTTCTGGATAGTTCCGGATTTGGGTTCCGAAAAAGGGATTTTTCCGGATGTGTTATCTGGTTAAGCTTTGAGAATATGATATGAAATGTTTTGTGCGTTCGAGTAAATATGCACGTATGCTAGTAAGTGTAATGGATCCATAGGCACTGGCATTAATTGAAACGTGGAATAGGCATAAAGTAAATTGTAATTCCCGTTGACCTGAAATGAGGAATAGGCATAAAGTAAATTGTAATTCCCATTTCGTAAGGTGATGTGAAACGTGGAATAGGCATAAAGTAAATTGTAATTCCCATTTCGTAAGGTGATGTGAAACGTGGAATAGGCATAAAGTAAATTGTAATTCCCGTTGACCTGAAATGAGGAATAAGCATAAAGTAAATTGTAATTCCCATTTCGTAAGGTGATGTGAAACGTGTAATAGGCATAAAGTAAATTGTAATTCCCGTTGACGTGAAATGAGGAATAGGCATAAAGTATATTGTAATTCCCATTTCGTATTGTGTTTAGAAATCTAGGAATAGGCGTGAGTTAATCATAATTCCTGATTTCCATGGGAAGGTAGGAGATAGGCATAAAGTAAATTGTAATCTCTACTTCCACTCCAAGAAATAGGCATTAAGTAAATTGTAATTTCTTGGACATGAGAAATGATCTTGAATCTGTGATGATTCGTAGTAGGCTCTCGAACGTGATGATATGACTTACTGAGTGTTAGTCATATTCATGGAATCAGGTATGTTCCCGCCATCGCAAGATGAGTATGTGTACGGTAAGAATGGTGGCAAACCAGGTTTGTTGATACGCTTTGCTTACATTTGGTTTTCAAAGCTTATAAGTTTTAATTTGAAAATGTATGTTCTCAGTAGGCGTAAGCCTAATCGTTTCAAATTAAATTTTCTTACCAGGTACAAGCTCGGGGAAGTAGCGGGAAGAGAGACGAGTGATTTCTAGTTTTCAACTTTTGGTGATGAGTGGAGAAGTTATCATATACGAGGATGTTTTGGTGAATGGTCTAAACAACTAGTATAACTTGATCTTAATGTTTAGGATTAGATCAGCAAGTTGTTTTGATAAGTTCAAATTGTGTATGTGAACCCTCACAGTTAATTCTCCATTTATGTATAAAAGTTTGGATGATTTTATGGTTAACCTTGATAAATTTAAAGGTTTAAATTTGTCATGGTTTTTGGATGTTTCACCGGGTGAGTTACCCGGATAAGTTCCCGGATCACATATCCGGAAGCTTTCTGACTTCTCTCAGTTTTAAAATTTTTTCTCAGGGCGCTGCCCTCAGACCTCAGACCCTGCAAGGGTGTTGACCCTTGACCCCACCCGCTAACCGGGACCCCCGTGCTAAGTCACCGATGGGGGGGCAATTGTGAGTGTTTTCTGAGTAAGGGTATGATAGGCTTATTTAGAATTCTTAGCCTGCTAGGGAGTCTTATGTGTTTCAATGGTAAATGGATATTTGTATTCAATTTATTTCATATTTTGGGACTTTTGGTGGGAGATCGAATCATCAATTTATTTGAGAAAAGCGTGGAAGTATTTTGATAGCAATCAAGAGAGTTTTACTTTAACCATTTTCAAACTGGAATACATATATACTGAATAAGAATGTGGTAGGTAGTGTGATGATGTCCTTATGATTGAAATATGATATATTGAGATGTATGTTGTATTTATATGAGCATTACACTACACGATTGCACGTTGGCTGGACTTAGGGCCGGTGGAGTTTGGCTATACTGAGGGACAACGGAGTTGGTTGTATTTTAGTGTAGCGGAGTAAATTGATTAGTTGTTTTAGCGCAACCAACTAATATGGCTATGTGAAAGAGTTGTACATAGTGCATACGAGTCATGCTTGGTATTCTAATACTTGTTGCATATCTATGTTTAACAAAAATGATTACTTAACTGACAGGGATTTGCTCACTTAGACCAATTGGTCTAACCCTCATTTTGTTTCAAAAAAATGTATTCCAGGTCAAGGAGCGAGTAAGAGCAAAGGAAATGATAAATTGTGATTTGGTTTTGAAGGTTGTGTGTTTATGAAGTTTTCTGGAAGTCTTTTTGTATCAATAGTTTGTTAGTTGTAATGTAAATTATTAACGAAAAGTTTGTACTGAAACATGTATTGTACAGTTTTGAGACCAAGGGACCGTATGTAATATAATATGTACTTATGTTCTTTTATGATGAAATGTATATTATGTTATATGATGTATGTTTGGGATGGGTTGTTACACGTAGCCTATGTAGATATTTGTTTGAGGAATACAAAAGGTAGCATGATCAAAAGAAAGGGAATGGGCAATCTAGCACTACTCACTCAGATGGGGAGATATCTTCAAAGGGAAAGGGAAAGGGAAAGGCTTCATGGGAATTAGAATTTGTGAATGCGGTTTCCGTGGATGATATGTTTGAAACGACCGAGTTGGATCACTATTTGGAGGAGAAGTTGTTACCAAATGATGATGGATTTGATATTTTAATGTGGTAGAAGTGCAACGGTGCCAGGTATACTATCATGCGGAGGATTGCGAGGGATGTGCTAGCCATTCCAATTTCTACCGTAGCATCAGAATCAGCATTTAGCATGAGCGGGAACAAGATAACCAAATAACGTAGTCGGCTAAAAGCGCAAACTGTTGGAGCATTGATATGCACTCAAAGTTGGTTGAGGAAAGAAATTCAAGGTAATCATTATATAAATTGTTATCCTACACTTATATAATTTTTTTTCTAACTCGTATTTTTTAATTTTAGATAAAAATACGGAGAGCCGGAAGGATTCGATCAAACGGTTGCATTTGATGAAGATGTTGATTGATGTGTTTCTTACTTGGTCATGGACATGTTTTTTTTTATTATAGACCTGTTTTTTATTATGCACTTGTTTTAAATTATGGACTTTGTTGATCCAAACCCTCAGTGATTTGATAATGACCCTCTCTTATACTTAGTGAAAATTGTAAGTAAACAATATGTATCAAAGTTTCACTATCGCTGATAAGTACTAAGATCTTACAGTACCGCTGATAGACACTCTCGCTCTTTAAATTAAACATTCAGCGAACACTGTTCACCATAAATGCTCTGAGTCTGTTCAGTCATTATGATGATCGCTGATAAGTTAGTTGTTTACTTATGATCCCTGAAGACAAGTTTCACGTCAACAAAGGTTCTACGCTGAAGTCGAAGATCAAGCTCAAGAACCAGCGACAAGTCTCCTAATGAACTGATGCGGATCAACGAAGACTCAGATTTGTCCACTCAACGTGAAGTATCAAGTACAAGACTTCAGCTATCGCTGAACTTTATCATTCGCTGAATAGAAAATGATAATGCTCTGAATCAACGAAAGCTGATCATGAAGTCCTCCGTACAAAGTACTTTTGTCTTAACCCCCCTTGCACGACTCTGTACGAAATGTCAGAAAAGAACCTCCGACTGTCTGGAATCGTACAACCACTCTGATACTACACTGTTCATCCATGCGGCTACTAAGGTTGTCATCCAAGGTCAATGACATGCAACCAACCAGCTGATGACACGTGTAAAGTGTATACTGACTTGCATTAAATGCATGCAGTATATAAAGAGATGAACCCACTTCATTTGAAGTAACTTGCTAACTCTGGACAAGTTCAATCTCTTATCTCAAGATAGGTTATTATTAGTAATTTCCTTATCTCTCTTAGTGCAAGAAACCTTAGTGTTCCAACTTGTTTAGATTTAGGTTTATCCTTAATCTTGTTTCCGCAACAAGCTGTAAATTGTTAATGATTTAGTAATATACAATTTAGAAAAGTAAAATCTGTGTGTTTGTATTCAACCCCCCCCCCCCCCCCCTTCTACAAACTTGTATAGGCCTTCGGGACCAACAAGTGGTATCAGAGTGGATTTGTTTATTCTCATAAACAAGATCTAATCTAAGATATTTCTCTTCCTTGCTATTATCTGAAAATGGCCACCAACACAAACCCAAATTATATAGACAATGGTTCTCTTGCTAAACCCCCTAGATTTTCCAAAGATAACTTCAACTTATGGAAAAATAGGATGACACTCTTCTTAGAAGGTGTAGACCCTACTATGCCTTACTATCTCGAGAATGGTCCATTCATCCCTATAAGAATTGATGCTGCTGTTCCAGCCGCTGAGAATAGACCTGCTATTCCAGAAAGGCTGGTACCTAAGGAAATCTTTCAATGGACTGACGAAGATAAGAAGAAAGTGGCTATAGATACAAAAGCCAGATCCATACTATCCATGGCTCTTCCTGACGAAGTCTACCATTCCGTCATGAATCTGAAAACATCAAAAGCCATGTGGGACACAATATGTGTTCAGTATGAAGGAACGTCTGAAGTCCAGGACTCAAGAAAGATCAACCTGGTAAGACAATACGAAAGCTTCATTTCTGGTAAGAATGAATCTCTCTCTGAAGTTCACCAACGTTTTAATTGTTTAATTATAGATCTGAAAACTGTTGGTAAGGAATATTCAAACTTTGAAGTACTGACAAAGTTTCTAGAATGTTTACCTGAAAGCTGGGACAATTATTCTATGTGTCTCAAGCTGTCAAAGGATCTAAAATCAATGACCCTTTCAACCTTATATGGAACGTTGCTGAATCATGAGAAATCGAGTAATCTTAAGAAGAATCTTGTAAAAGATTCCAAAAGCACCCCTGTTGCTTTAATCTCAGAGGAACCTTCTACTCAGCGACCCTCGGTCACTATCACTGAGTTAGAAAGTAACTCTGAAAGGTCATCAGATTCTGATTATTCAGATGATGATGAATCTTTGGCTCTCCTAACTAAGAAGTTCAGGAGATTTGCCAAAAATAAAATGTTTAGAAAGAACAAACCTCTTTCCATAACTGACAAACCTAGATCATCAGCTTTTGTTGATAAGGCTACTGCTAATTGTTTTAACTGCGAAAAGACAGGACATTTCGCTAACGAGTGCATGTCTAAGAAAGTTTCTAGACCCTCAGCTTTTACAAAGAAATCCTTTGTTCCAAGGAATAAAGATGACAAATATTCAAAGCTGAAAGAAAAATATGCTAAGCTGAAAAGCTTTAAGAAGAAGAATTAAGGCCTGATGGCTAACTATGATTGGGCTGCTTCTGATGAAGAAGCATCATCATCTGACTCTGAAGATGATGAAGCAAATCTATGTCTTATGGCCAAGATTGAAGAAGAGGAAGAAAGTTCAGACATTCCCTCCACTTCAACCTCTGCTATTCAGGTATCACCTTCCTTCTTTACCAATATTGCAAATATTGATGAAGCTGATAGTCTCCGTAAGATCGATCTCTTGACTAGAAGTTTATACGAAGCCATGAACGGCAAAACTGTGGTTGAAAACCAAAACCTTGATCTCGCTGAAAAGCTTAATAACTGCCACCTTCAAATAGAAAAGCTTTCTAAAATTGAAGAAGATTTTAAAGATCAAGTATATTTAAATCAGCTAGTCAAAATCGAACGAGCAGAAGCTATCGCTGCATTAAAAGCTGAAAAAGCTACTGTTGAAGGATGGTGTAATTCTTCAACAAAGATCACTGAAATAATAAAGTCTCAGATTCCCCTAAGTGATAAACGTGGTTTGGGTTACAAATATGATACTCCAAAACCAACCACTGAGCGTTCAATGCTTAAATTTGGAACGTTCGTATCCTCAGTCGCTGATACTTCATCTTCTCAGTGCTCCTCGTCCATTACACCAATCCGTGAGGAAACCCCTACCTCCTCAAAAGGCAAGGAGAAAATGGTTTATTCAAAACCTACCTCTGTCTCTAAAGACAAAGGTAAAGGAATTGTTATTTACCAGAATCCTCAGAAGGGTACCTTAGTACCAAAGCTGAATGCTTCTAAAGCTTCAGTGGCTCATTCCTCTGGATCAAGGAAGCAGATCTCTGGATCTATTCAGCGATCTACTCCTAGACTCAGAGTGGATGTCCTTGGTAAGAAATCTGAAGAACTGAATGTTCGTCCCATTTTTAAAGCCAATAGTTTACTTGGTGCTGGCACTTCTAATTCGAAATCAAAAGCTCAGCATTCAAATGGTCCTAGAAATATTTTTAGTTATAGGAAATGTTATCACTGTGGACTTACCGATCATATTGCTAGTAAGTGTCCCACAGCCACCAAAGCTGAAAAGATAGCTAAGGTGAAGATTGCCCCCAAGGCAAAGAAGACCAACCCTGGTGCAAATCAGGTCAAGGTGAATCCTACCACTGAAGTTAAGAAATTAACCAAAGTGAAGAAAGACAAAGCTGAATTTTCAAATGCTGCGAAGACTGCTGAATCTTCCATTCCAACTACTTCCACTGACAAATGTGTGTACATGGTCAAGTGGGTACCCAAGAAAAACTAATCTTCCTTTGTATTGCAGGTTAAGAAGGGTATCTGGTATCTTGATATCGGATGCTCTAGACACATGACTGGAAAGAAAAGCCTGCTCGCTGAATACAAGGAAGAGAAGGGTCCCTCTGTAACTTTCGGTGGAAATGGAAAAGGACATACCCGAGGGTATGGTGTACTTTCAAATGGTACAACCTCCTTCAGAAGAGTCGCATATGTTGAAGGGCTGAAGCATAATCTTCTAAGCATTAGTCAGCTTTGCGACAAGGATAACAAAGTAATCTTTACTAAGGAATCCTGCTTTGTCGCTGACAAAAAGGAGAAGATAGCTCTCAGCGATTATCGTTTGGAAAATGTTTATGTAATAAACATGGACTCAACAACCACTGAGAACTCCTGTTTCTTCTCAAAGGCCTCATCTGATGTCAACTGGCTATGGCATAAGAGGCTATCACATCTAAATTTCAAGACACTGAACACTCTTTCTTCAAAAGAGTTAGTCACTGGTCTACCTCAGCATTCATACGCCAAAGAGTCTTTATGTTCAGCGTGTGAAAAAGGGAAGCAGACCAAAGCAAGCTTTAAATCAAAGCAAGTTTCTTCAGTGTCATCTCCTCTACAACAACTCCATATGGATTTGTTTGGCCCTGTTAACAAACAATCCATCGCTGGAAAGAAATATACACTGGTCATAGTTGATGAATTCTCTCGCTTCACTTGGGTAATGTTTCTCCGTTCTAAGAGTGACACCCCTGAAGAACTCATCACCTTTGTTCGGAAGATGGAAACCCTGAACAATCTGACCGTTTGCTCAATAAGGAGTGATCATGGGACTGAAGAAACTATTCACGTCACGTTTGACGAATCCCGTTCAGCGAACTCTAAATCGTCCGCTGATACTGAAGAACTGAATCAATGGATGTTTTCTCATCTTGGTGATTCAGAAGATATTCCCACTCCTCATGCTCATCCAGTAGAAGATGATAGTCCTATCATTCCAAACATGCAGAATAGTGAAGCTGAAACATCATGGGTCTCAGCTGTTCCTATAAACACTATACCTACCGCTGAACTAAATGCCTCAGACATTCCATCTATCTCTCAACAATCAGTAAATGAAATGACAAATGCAAGTATTCCTCTCTTAACTGAAACTCCAGAAGTAGCTGAAGTCTCATCTTCAGCTCCTCCAGTTCAAGATGAGTCAGCGACTTATGCTCCGGCTCAGCGATGGACCATAAATCACCCAATTGATCAAATTCTTGGTGATCCAAACGCTTGGTGATCCAAACGCTTGGTGATCCAAACGCTGGTGTTCAGACTCGACGAAGTGCAGGTAATATTTGTTTGTTTGTTAACTTTATTTCTCTAACTGAACCAAAGAAAATAGATGATGCCCTCAAAGATCCAAACTGGGTCAGCGCAATGCAATAAGAGCTGACTGAATTCGAAAGAAACAAAGTTTGGAAACTTGTTCGGAGACCAACTGATAAAACAGTAATAGGCACTAAATGGGTCTATCGAAACAAGTTGGACGAACATGGTACTATAACCCGCAACAAAGCTCGTCTTGTTGCTCAGGGATACAGACAAGAGGAAGGTATAGATTATGACGAAATATTTGCTCCAGTAGCAAGACTTGAATCTATTCGTCTATTCTTAGCATATGCTGTACACAAAAACTTCAAAGTACATCAGATGGATGTTAAATCAGCGTTTCTGAATGGAAAGCTGAATGAAGAAGTGTATGTGGAACAACCTCCAGGATTCTCAGATTCTAAGCGTCCAGGTTATGTTTATAAACTGGATAAGGCACTTTATGGCTTGAAGCAAGCTCCTCGTGCATGGTATGACACTCTTTCTACTTATCTCCATATTGAAAAATTTGAGCGAGGTAAGATTGACAAAACTCTATTTTTTAGAAAAGAGAAAGGTCATATCATTCTAGTTCAAATATATGTTGATGACATTATATTTGGTTCTACTAACCCTGAGCTTTGTACTCGATTCGCTGATAGAATGAAAGATGAGTATAAAATGAGCATGATGGGTGAACTGACATATTTCCTTGGTCTTCAGATTAAGCAAACTGAAAAAGGAACTTTTATCAATCAGGGAAAGTATGTTAAAGATATGCTGAACAAATTTGATTTAACTCATAGTTCAGCTATGAAAACCCCTATGGCACCACCGCTGACACTTGACACGGATTCAAAGGGAATACCTGTTAATGTCACGCTGTACCGTGGGATGATCGGCTCTCTCTTGTATCTTACAGCTAGCCGACCCGATATTATGTATGCAACATGTTTGTGTGCACGATATCAAGCTGAACCTATGCTATCTCATATGAAAGCTGTAAAGCGAATCTTTCGATACCTTAAGGGTACAGCGAACCTAGGTCTTTGGTATCCCAAAGATTCAGGATTCGATCTAACCGCCTATTCAGATAGTGATTTTGCAGGTTGCAAAATGGATAGGAAAAGCACCACAGGAGGATGTCAGCTCCTGGGTGGAAAGCTGGTAAGTTGGACTAGTAAAAAACAAAATTCAGTGTCCACTTCCACAGCTGAAGCTGAATATGTAGCTGCTGGAAATTGTTGTTCTCAAGTCTTGTGGATGAGAAATCAGCTACTAGACTATGATCTTCAGCTCTCCAAAATTCCAATCTATTGCGACAGCACAAGTGCCATCGCTATAGCAAACAATACAGTACTACATTCAAAGACCAAACACATAGAAATCAGATATCATTTTATCAGAGATCATGTGATGAATGGTGATATAGAACTTCATTTTATCCCAACTGATTATCAGTTAGCTGATTTATTTACCAAACCTCTTGATGAGACAAGATTCAACTTTCTCATCAGCGAGCTTGGAATGCTGAACTTTGAAGGGTAAAATCCTCAACGGTTCACATTGATCAGCAATAGGATAAAATCAACTCGTATAACCTATTCAATCATCTTCTCTCTGAATAAAACTTGGTTAAAGCTGATATCAAGGTATGTTTTCTCTCTCTGACAATCGCATGAAAATGCAAGATTTCAAAACAAAATGCATCGCTGAATATCTCTTCCTTAACAGCGATATTTTGAAAATTCTTAAAACCATCACTGATATTTTCATTCAGTGCTTCATGTTTATAAAAGAGTCCCTGAGTTTTTCAAAACCTCAGAGACATCCTAAAAGAATATGAAAGGACAGTTGTGACGTCATTGCAACGGATAAACCCCGACACGTTTTCTCTTTCTGACACACGTTTGCACGTCTCGTTCAAACTTCCAATCAAATGCAAACACGTGTTCGTGTCATGATGAAAATCTTTTCCCGCTCAAGATTTTCTCTTTCTAAAATCTCTATATAAACAAATTCTTTGTTTATATTTTTCTTTTACGCGAACTTCATCTTCCTCCGCAAGAAAGAATTCACTGTTGCATTTGTGCTTTCAAAAACATCAAGAACTGTTCATCATCTTCTTCATCAAACATCAAGGTTAATATGTTCTTATTATTTACCGAATGCGTATAACTTGTTTCCGATCTTTTCCTTGTTTTAACAAGATCAAACAAAAGAACTTCTTAAAAATGAAATCATTTTCTTTCATGGTTTTATGAACACAACCATCTCATGGTTGTTCTTCAAGTTTAAATGCGAAAATCTTAAACTTGTTCTTCATTCGTTTCCAGAATCTAATTCTTCATAGAAAACTGGATAACAAGAATAAATGGGTTTTACATTTCGTTTCTTAAAATCAAGAAAAACCCTAATCTTCTTTAAGACATTTGTGTCTGAATGAAATGGATAAAATTTGAACCATCTTAATGGAAAATCTTTCCACATTAAGATAATTCTTATTTGTTAACATCTTTGGTTAAACTGATAATACAGAGAAATGGCATCGTCTGACATTCCTGCTACCACTGAGAACATCTCCGCTGATTCTGAGGAAGTGGACATCCTCAAGGCTCCTCAAGTCAAGTTTGCCCTTGACAAACTGGATTGGACTAAGGTGAACAACCTCTATGTGCTTCTCGAGTTTCCTCCTCGAAAGCAAGTCACACATCTAGATGATGCTGTGAAATTCCTAAAGAATTGCTGCATCTCCACAGCCCTGACCATAACACCTCCTGCACATCAGCTTTTGCTCTCACAATTCTGGTACTCAGCCAGACACTCTCAACTACCTTCAGCCAAAGACCCCTCCAAAACAATCGATTGCATCCTCTGCGATATCGAATATGGCACCATGAAGATCACCCCTGCCATTATTCGCAAAGCTCTCAGCCTTCCCATCGCTACCAAGGAAAAACCATTCGTTCCCCTCCCTGACCCCAAGAAAAACTCAAACAGGGAAGCCATCATTGCATTTTTCGATGCAATGGGCTATGTATGGGAAATCGGCAGAGACATGAAGGCCGAGAAGAAGCTGACGATTATCAAGAAATTGAAAATGCCCAGCGAGATGAATTTCATCTTCGCTCATCTAATCAGCTGCATGACTGCAAAGAGCGGCTCCTCTGACCAAGCCGCTAAACCTCAGCAAGCAATGGGATATGCACTGCTGAAAGGTCTCAACATAGACTGGGCATCGATTATCTATGATGACCTAGTTCTAAGAGTGGACACCGTCGCTGACAGACCTCCATGGGTTCCTTACCCCCGATTCATCAGCGCCATCTACCAATATGGCCTGAAGGAGAGCTACCCAACTGATGGTGACCTGAAACTCTCTCAGGTCGGCCCAAAGATACTCGACTTCAAACCAATGGTGAATGAGGTACGTCTTTCTACACTCTTGACTCTTCTCAACCCTTCTTCTTCTAATTCCGTGGCTCCTTCAGCGACAATACCCATTGCTGATACCCTGGCCACAAAATCCTCTCCTTCTAAGAAAAGGAAACATTCATCTACCCCATTTGGTTCTAAAAGGATCAAGAAAACAAAGGAGCAACCCCAACAATCTCATGATGAAGACTCCTCAGCTCTTTCTGCTGAGCTGAAGGAACGTTCAGTGGTACGCTCTGCCACACCTGAACAACCCATCCATTCCATCCCAACTTCAGCGTCTCTAAACGCTGAGGTTACAAACTTGGAACCTACCCAACCTCCTTCAGTCTCTCAAAAGACTGATGAAGTGTTTATCAGCGAATCCAACGTTGAACTCAGAACCCAACCTCCATTCTCATCCTTCGCTCCTCCCTCTACTCATTTGGTCTCTCCTCCAGATCTCGCTGGAGCTGCCATCATTTCTACGGAACCTAAAGCTGATTCTCCAGGAATGATGAAGACAGGACCTGCAGGACAATCCATGGGCACTTTTGAAGATGACATGGAACATTTTTCAGGAACCCGTAATTTTGACGAGTTCATCAATCCTCCTGCAGGTACACACCAACCCATAAACACTGTCACTAAACCCCAAACTTCTGAGCTTTCCTATGTTCACAAGTTTTTATATGTTACAGGTCCAAATTTGGGAGACATCAACGCCTCTCTGAAAGCTGTGGAGACAACGCTGACAGATCTCACCACTACTCTTTCTAATAACTCTACAGCTGTAACAAACGCTGGAGAGAATCTGAACAAGCTGACAACGGTGGTGGAGAAGAAGGCTTCCACAGATGACATGAAGCAGGTTGATAACACTCTCAGCGACTTCGCCAAGGTGCTCGCTGACATCTACACAGACTACACCTCTCTCAAAAATTCAGTTTCATCCATGTCCAGCGAGGTCACAACGCTGAAGACATCGGTTGGACAACTAGAGGGAGATATGTCTACTGTAAAGACTGACTTAGGCTCTGTAAAGACCGATGTTAGTTCGATAAAATCGATGATCGAGCAGCTACTACAGAAAGCGAATACTCCTGCTCCTGCCCCTGTCCCTGCATCTGACAATTTCACAGCGGCGGATCGCACTGAGCTGGAAAAGATCAATCATGCTATCTCTGGCCTTCAAGACAGAATAGCAAAGATTGAAGATTTGATAGGTATCTCTGGCCAAGAAGACAGAGAACCTACCAACGTTGCTGAGTCAACCCATTCCTCCCCCACTCATCATGAGAAAGAGGGGGAGAAGTGCGCTGAAGATCTCTCCAAGAGCGCTGAAGACCTTTCCCATGATGAATCTATCAGGGGCGAGAAGGATGCTGAAGAAACCACCGCTGGACCTCAGGGAGATGAAAACCCTGAGGAAACCGAGAAGCTCGCCTCTATATCTGAGGGGGATCAACTCGAAGAAGAAGCTGATAAAACCGAATCCGAAGCAGAAGATGATGAAGCCGTCGACATCCCTGATAATGAACCATCCTCTTCTCCAAAGAATGATGATGATGATGACGAAGATGACGATGACTTCTTTATCGTCAAACCTGCTCCGAAGATCAAAGTTCTTAAGGGAATCTCGATAAATGAACCTTCAGGGGAGCGGACTAAGACAAAGCCCTCAGCCTCTGGAGCTGAGAAAGGCAAAGGCAAAAGCGTCGCTGAAGATGACAATCTGACGATCTTGCTTGAAAAGCCGGTTTGTCAGGTACACTAAACTTCTCTCACTCCATCCCTCCTCTATCATACACCATCAGTTCTACTACCCAAGCCTATACACTTGAACCAATTCTCTCTATCTGATTCTACCCAAGTTCTTACTCGTAAGATCGCTGTGTTTCAGCTAGTCCTCTCCCCTGTTTGAGGATATCGCTGAAGGCTCCACAACTGCGACTTCACCAATAATACCAGCTGCTGCTAAAGAAATAATCCCAGTCCTAGATTTAATCTCTGAGACTGATGAACCTGAAGAACAACTACTCTCGCACAGACACAGACCTTCCTTAGCTCCTCAAAAGCTAAGTGAATAGGATCAGAAAAGAAGAGAGGAGATAATAAAGCAATTCGAGGATCAGCGAATCATTCTGAGGCGTGATCAACTTCCTTTAGTTCCTCCAAAGTTCAGAATTTCCCAAAAGGAATACAAGGAACACCTCAGAGCTGAACGCCTAATCACTGAAAGAAAGGAAGCTGAAGAAAAAGACAGAGAATACGCCATCAAGCTTACTCAACGATCAATAAAAGACCCCAAGCTGAAAAGAGTTCCCATTGATGTTCAACGTCAGCTATGGGATGATGCTCAAGAGATCGTTAGAGAAAAGACTAAGGTCTCTGATACGACTTTGGAATGGGCTAAACAAATGCTGACCTATCGATCTAGACCATCCAAAATCATCAAGGCAAACATTAGAGGAAGACTATACGCTGAAGTTCCTGTTGTTGAAGTGGATGTCTACAGAGATGACAAAACCAAGCAAACCTTCTATGCTGCTACCTTAGAAAAGTTTGGTCTCTCTGAATGGTTAGAAACAAAATTAGCCATTCAGGGATCGCGCTCAAAGTTCAAAAGCCATGTCGAGAAGATCTTAAACAAACAGATCGACCTGCTTTCATCTGCTGTGGATATTCCTCCTACTCTTCCTCAACCAAGAAAAGTATCTGATAAGAAAAAGAAAGTCTCTGGTTCAGGTCCTCCTATTCGGAATGAAACGGGCATTGGTTTCTCTCGTGCTGAAGTTCTTGGCCCTGATGCCGATCTCTCAATGCTTGACACCTCCCTACCACCTGGAGAAACATTCATTCCTGGCACAGTTGTAAGTGATCCCTATGGTATATTCTTTTTAGACTACTATGGAAATCATCACTTTCAACGTATCTCTGAGCTCCACATCGCTCCCATCGAACAACTCAGAGATCTCGTATACTGGTGTGAAGTCAGACGCGACATCAAAGCTAGACACCTGAAGCCCTTGATTTTTGAAGCAGCTCTGATCAAAAGAAAACAAGGTGTAACCGTCCCTGACTGGATGATTCCCAACATCAAAGACCCTTGATGAACTTCTCATCAAGGAAGAACCCTTTACAAGCTGATATGATCGCTCTTTTCTCTATTGTATCAGTTATTCTTCTGTACTTGTAATTTATTTCGCTTGTACTTATAATCTTTCCATTTCTCTTTGTAACCTGATTCAAAGTTTTAAAGAAAGATTTCAGCGAATGTACTTTACTCCATCAGTACTGAAAAGATCCCAGAAAACAGTAATAGGGACAAATATTTTATGAGTTCTTTTTATCCTTATGTTTTCATTAAATAGCAATTTTCTTTGTTGCTATGTCATAATCAAATAGGGGGAGATTGTTGATCCAAACCCTCAGTGATTTGATAATGACCCTCTCTTATACTTTGTGAAAATTGTAAGTAAACAATATGTATCAAAGTTTCACTATCGCTGATAAGTACTAAGATCCTACAGTACCGCTGATAGGAACTCTCGCTCTTTAAATTAAACATTCAGCGAACACTGTTCACCATAAATGCTCTGAGTCTGTTCAGTCATTATGATGATCTCTGATAAGTTATTTGTTTACTTATGATCCCTGAAGACAAGTTTCACGTCAACAAAGGTTCTACGCTGAAGTCGAAGATCAAGCTCAAAAACCAGCGACAAGTCTCCTAATGAACTGATGCGGATCAGCGAAGACTCAGATTTGTCCACTCAACGTGAAGTATCAAGTACAAGACTTCAGCTATCGCTGAACTTTATCATTCGTTGAATAGAAAATGATAATGCTCTGAATCAACGAAAGCTGATCATGAAGTCCTCCGTACAAAGTACTTTTGTCTTAACCCCCCTTGCACGACTCTGTACGAAATGTCAGAAAAGAACCTCCGACTGTCTGAAATCGTACAACCACTCTGATACTACACTGTTCATCCATGCGGCTACTAAGGTTGTCAACCAAGGTCAATGACATGCAACCAACCAGCTGATGACACGTGTAAAGTGTATACTGACTTGCATTAAATGCATGCAGTATATAAAGAGATGAACCCACTTCATTTGAAGTAACTTGCTAACTCTGGACAAGTTCAATCTCTTATCTCAAGATAGGTTATTATTAGTAATTTCCTTATCTCTCTTAGTGCAAGAAACCTTAGTGTTCCAACTTGTTTAGATTTAGGTTTATCCTTAATCTTGTTTCCGCAACAAGCTGTAAATTGTTAATGATTTATCAATATACAATTTAGAAAAGTAAAATCTGTGTGTTTGTATTCAACCCCCCTTCTACAAACTTGTATAGGCCTTCGGGACCAACAGACTTGTGTTTGATGTTTTTGACTTTTGTTGTTGTTAACTTCTTATGTAATTATTTTAAATTATAATTTTTTTGATGTACTTTGTTGTTATTAAATTACTTTTAGCTATTAAATTTAAAACAGCAAAAAAATGCAGAAAACTGGGTCATGGCCGAGTCGGGGAACCGGGTAAAAACCGGGGAACGAGTGTTAGGACCATACATGTCCTATAAAATAAAAAGTTATATAAAGAATTATAGAGTTTGATTATTTATTGTAAAAACCTTTAATTGATAAATGGTCTTAGTTTAGCTTAATGTGCCATGGGCTTGAAGCTTAAGCCCTAGGTATTTAGGGTTGTTTTGTTTAGAAACCAGGTTAGATTAACCAGATCAGTTGATGCGCTTTATAGAGAGATAGAGAGTGTTTATCATTTGAATCTTGTAACACTCTCTAATCGTTCAATTAAAGGATTAATCGTTTCGTTTATTCATTGTTACTTGAACAAACTGGGATCTACACGTGGTATCAGAGTAGAGAGACAAAGCTATCGATTCAAAAGGTATCAATTTTGAATCTATGTTCTTCAAAAGTCGATAAAACGGCAATGTGTTCATATTGATTTTTGGGTTTGTTGATTTTTGCATTAAAAGTGAAATCTTTGTTTACCAATCCATTCGTGATATTCTCAAACTGATTTCTGCATCTTTTCACAATCGTTTTTGAAGTTTTTGACCACCAATTTCTTAAAATTCGATTCACAGTTCTTGAGTCCTTGTTCTATATTTTTTGAACTTTTCAAGCCAAAGGGTGTGATTAGGAGCAAAATCGATTGGTGTTTGGTATTTTTCATGTTTTGGATGTGCTAACAATCTTCAGGAATCAAAGTCTGTAAGAAAATATGTTTCCCAGATCTGTGTTCATCGCATCGTCACTTCCAGGTATGTATTTGTTCCCGATTTCCCGACATCAGCTCCCGGGTTCCCTTGTCCCGGACCCTTTGTCCCGGAATTGTTACCTGGACTCTACTCATGCCCGTTCTCGGACTTGAATATCGGTACTTTTTATCGGGTTTGTACTAACCGGTTTCTAAACACTGGGTACTTAGAGGTTTGGCTCACTGCCTGACAGTTATACCTCTGCCATATAGGTATGAACTAATAGAAACCAGATTTCTTCATGTTATGGTGTATAAGACCTTTTTCTTCTTTCAATAAAAATATAAAGATGTTAATAGAAATTTTTAACTATTTCATACGAATTTTACAACATGTATTGGCTTTCTAAACCTGAGGGTTTAGCCTGCCATAAGAAACTAAAATATAAATACTAACCTTGTATTAAACAGTAGGATGATTACAAAGCTTCAAACTTCAAACTACAGAATTTAGAGACTCTATTATACTTGGAGGTTTTTCTTCAGTTTTTCTCACACACATATATTCACTCACACTCGAGGGATTTTTCACACCCTTATTACAAAGAAATGAGAACACTTATAGGTACAAAAAGTAGAAACGATCGGTTACCGATGGCTTCTACCTGCTAAGGGGGTCTTTGTCTTCTTTCAGGAATAATTGAGCTAAATAGTCAAAAGTAGCACAAATTATTTGCTGGTCAGTTGCAGAAGGGTCCCACTGTCTTGTTTTGTCAAGATTCTTCTAGAAGGGTAAGAAAAGTGAGTTTTTCTTAGCCGTCCACGTGTTTTTCTTGTCGGCTGTAATTATACAGGTGAACAGTTTGATTGAATTAATCAACTAATAATGCTTTTACCTTTCTGCACTTGGTTGATTAGGTTACCAATCTTTTGGTTTTTGAAGAAGGATCTCCAGCTGTCACTAATATCATCTTCATCTCTGTGGAAGTTCATAAAAGTATAACTTGAGACTGGTGAAGGGATTTATATTTTGACGGTGGGAGTTTCTCCAAATAGCGAATAATCATCTGATTGTAGTACTTCAGAGTTCCAAAAGAAGTCTAAATAATGAACATGTTGAAACCAAACTTTGATGTCTTCTATTGTTTGTCCGGTTATGAATTGCCAACAAGGATTGTGTGGCATTATTTCATCGTCCCAATCTGATGAGAATGCTTTAGTCATTATCTTGATAGCTGAACAACTAGGTTCAGGTTCAGATTTCCAGAATTTTGGAGGTGAAGCAAATATATCAATAACCATGACTGAATCATCATATTTATTGACAATATTAATGGCATGCTTTATACGAACAGGCATCCATTCTATTTGCTTAGTATCCGAAAGGATTAGTCTGCAGAGTAACCCATACTTGAAAAGATTGCAAAAACTGATTTTCTTATTTCTAAACAATTTTTCAGAAGCTTTTCTTAAATCAATTTGAACAGTTCTAATAAATCTTTTCATTTCATTTTCTGGTACAGGAATTTCTTCCAGTTGTACAGAAAATCCTTGGATAGGTGATCTTGAAATAATCATCATCCATTCTTGTAAATTTAAAAATTCCTGAAAGTTGATGTCAGAGAGACCAACTAATTCAGTTTGGTAGGAAAAGCAGTTAAGATTTGGAATAAATAACTGCTGAGTATTAAGATCTTCTATCATTGGTGATTTACTTTTACCACTCATCTGTGAAGATGAAGAATAAGAATACCAATCTTTGGCAGTCTATTCATGATTCTATGATCAAGAAAAACAAAGCTATTCTTAATTTGGAAAACAAATTATAATACCTTAAGACAACTTTTTCTTTATTCGAAGAAAAACTTGTAAGCTTTGAAAAGAAAATTGATTTATTGGTTTTAAAACCAAATAATCGCTTTTCAAAAGAAGATAAAAGAAAAGAAATTGAATTTCAAAATAAAGATTTATTAAAATAAATTCAAAATCATGCGTTTGAAAATACAAAGATTTTCAAAGAACAATTCGAAGAAATTAAACTTCATTTAATACAGCTTGAAAGACTAGCTATCAATTAAATGAACTTTAGTTTTGAAGGAATTATTCTTGAAGAAGCTCAAAAATTTTGTAATCAAAATTTGCCTAAATCTTCTGGTTATTTTGAAACAAAAAATATTGTTTCTGACTCCAACAAGTTGGTTGTTACTCAAAACAATATTATAATAGCTCTTTTAGTTTCTTTACATCATAAGGTTGATAAAATTTATGTTAAAGAAATTCCAAAATCTTCTGATATTGAAAAACTTTCTGACCAATTTTCAAAACTCTCAACAACTTTTGAAAAGAAGCTTGCTCCAAAAACCAAATTTCTTGTTTATAAAAATGACTAGCAGAATTCCTTTTAGTGGTTCTTCTAGAACTATACAAGAAAATGAGTCCCCTGAAAATAGGCCTCAATTGGTTGGACAAGACACTAGACTACATTTCAGTACTCTAGGAAGAATTTTCTCTAGGAGATCCTCAAGGTCTAATTCTAGACTTGAAGACATGATTAATGTTGATAGAAGTGAACAACTACTTAACAATAATCAAATAGAAGCTTTTGATCCCACTAGATTATACTCTATTGGAATTTTTGAAAGAAACTATGGTCTCTTTAGACATCATAGTTTACAAAATCTTTCTGTTCCTCAAGGAAGAATCATTACCATTAACTTGATGACTAGAGAAGCTAGCCTTAGGTTAAGAAGATCAAACCAAAGCACTTTACACTTTGGACTCCTAACTATTGCAATAAAAGGTCTCCATAGAACTGGTTTAGGAACAAAAGCCCTTGTAGTGTTGATTGATAATAGATTTTCTAATCTTGATCAAGCTATAATCGGAACAATGGAAATAGATTTAAACAATAGTATAGGCGTTGCTTATATTGCTCCCCAAAACTTTTCATTAAGCGTTGATGATTTCTGTAGACATGTTACTTTACAGATTCAAACACTTGGATATGAAAGTTTTATAGGAAAGAATCTGGCAATAGAAATAATATTTCTTGGAAGATTGACAGGAACCACAAGAAGTCAGTATAATGTTGATATTGACTCAATCATTCAAACTGTATCCTCTAGAGGAATACAAATGATACCTCCTGTCCAGATAGATTCCCAAACCATTGCTGGTAGTGAATGGACTATTCCATTTCACAGAGAAGCAACAACTATTGTCCCCACTAATTATGTTGCTTATACCAATTCAGGTGGATCTAAATCTCTAAGATTTAGAAATTATAAGGACAATGCTTCATCATCCCAAACAAAAGATGAAGAAGAAGATGAACCTACTGATGAAGATCTTCATAGATTTTCCACTAGCTTCATGAATGTTACTTTTGATGATGAATGGGATACCTTAGAAGAAGATTCTAAGTATTTTGACTCAAGCAATCCTAATGACATCAAACCATTCTTGGTCAAATACAATCCACATCCTTCAAGCCAAGTTGACATCAGGGAAATAAAACCTACTGGATGGGAAGACTATGATCATAAAATTCTTTACCCCAAAGAATTATTTGATTATACTCTTAGTCCCCAAGAGCTTGAAGAACCTTAAAGATCAAGGACAACTCTCAGAATCACAAATTATCTACCAAGATGATTTGAAAAATATAAGAATGACTCCTAAAGAAGAAACTTCTTTGGACTCATACTTAGATGATTCTGTCAAATCTGTTAACTTCGCCCTCATGGATGACAATGTTGGATCATCTGTTACTGGCCCAGTACCAGGAAGACTTGAAACAATGAGTTATGAAACAGGAAGACATCCTCGTGTTCAAGCCAAAGGTTATAATGAACCAACTCAAAGTTATAGAAATAAAGGAAGAAGATTACCAACTGATCCGACTATCACTTGGAAATCTACCCCTTTATTAAATGTTGGGAACTGAAGATTTGCTAAGTATGGATAATACTGCCAGAACAACATTACTAC
This sequence comes from Saussurea involucrata, assembly GCA_033807775.1. Taxonomy (NCBI): domain Eukaryota; kingdom Viridiplantae; phylum Streptophyta; class Magnoliopsida; order Asterales; family Asteraceae; genus Saussurea; species Saussurea involucrata. The sequence goes on along the minus strand of CM066318.1, from coordinate 75,820,998 downwards.
TTCCAGAACAAAGTTACTACTGCCAGTAAAGGTTAGTACTGCCAGAACAAAGTTACCACTGCAAGACAAAGTTAATACTGCTGGAAGAATGTTAGTACTACTGATGCATTAATGCTGCTGAAGCAAGGTTAGTACTGCTGGAATGAGTTAATGCTGCTGGAATGAATTAATGCTGTTGGAGAATATTAGTACTGCTCATGCTAGAGTGAAGTTAATACTGCTCGTGCATAAAGAAGTTAATACTGCTGATGTGATAAGTTTGGTATGCGAAGATTTTGGAGATAAAGATGGAATGGATGAAGATATGCTTAAAGAAGATTCAGAAGATCAGTTTATTTTTGATAGTTATCTTGTAATTATTTTGTATAAATAGATGTTGATAGATAGCTATTGAAAAAAAGGCAAGATATGCAATATGCGATATACGAGAGTTTCAGAATACGTTTTGTTTTAGAGAGAATTAACCTCAAGGTTTAGAACCCTATTTCTAGAGAAGTAGAAGTCGTCTTGATTGAGCCTGTTCATCAAGATTGAGGTTTGGTTGAAAGCTTGTGAGTTGAATCAGTGAATACAAACAGCTGTGTGTTTTCTGATATATTGTTCTTTGATTGTGAGAATTAAAGTTCTATTCCGCAGATTCTTTAATTCTGAGTTCTAAGTATTATTAGTCTTGTTAAGATTCGATCCTGACAAGTGGTATCAGAGCTTGTGTTTCTTAGAATTCTACAATTATTATGGACAATTCTATTGAATCAAACAGTACTCTTGTTTCTAAGGTTCCCATGCTCAGACCCAATGAGTTTGACATGTGGAAAATTAGAATCAAGCAGTATATTCTGCTTACTGATTATTCCATCTGGGATATCATAGAGAATGGTCCATGTGCTGAAGGAAGAATTGGACCAGAAGGCAAAAGACCTCCTCCAAAGACTGATGCAGAGAGAAAAGTCAGACAAATAGAGATGAAGGCCTTAAGCACTCTGCTTTTGGCTATCCCCAATGAATATCAGCATCAATTTCATCACTGCACTGATGCTCAGATTCTGTGGAATGCATTGGAAAAGAGATTCACTGGCACCAAAAGCACCAAGAGGAATCAGAAGGCAATTCTCAAGCAGCAGTATGAAAACTTTACTTCTACTAAGAATGAGTCTATGACTCAAACTTTTGATAGATTTAATAAGCTGATTAGAGAATTGGCCACAGTAGGAGTCAAGATGGAGGCTGATGATGTTAACAGAAAGTTCTTAAGATCATTAGGTGAAGAGTGGACAATGTATACTGTGTCCTTCAGACAGAATGACCAATTGGAAGATAAAGAGCTTGATGATCTTTACAATGATCTTAGAGTCTTTGAAGCAGAGGTTGAAGCCAAAAAGAAGCCCTCTGGATATGTACATAATGCTGCACTCCTTTCAGCATCACCTGATTCTACTGCTAACCCTGAAGCAGTTAGTGCTGCTGGAGGAGTCAATCAGGAAAAGACCAATGATTCAGTACTAGAAGCCTTCTTTTCTAGTCATGTTAATTCCTCATTGATTAATGATGACTTAGAACAGATTAATGCTGATGATCTTGAAGAGATGGATATCAAGTGGCAGATGGCTATGCTGTCTATGAGGGTGAAGAGATTCATAAAGAGGACAGGGAGAAACAACTTTTCCCAAAGAAGAGAAGATGGTGCTGGATTTGACAAGTCCAAAGTTGAATGCTACAAGTGTCACAAGATGGGACACTTTGCCAGGGAATGCAGAGGTGGAACATCTCACAACAGCCATCAACAAACTCAGGCTGGAAGCTCCAATCAAAACAGAAACTCTATTCAAGCTCTTGTCTCTCAACAAGGAATGGGATTTGATTGGAGTGATCAAGCAGAAGAGGCCATCCAAAATCAAGCTCTTATGGCTGAAGTTTCAGATATTCCCACTGAGGTAAAATCTAATCTCTATACTCAAGCTTGTATAGACACTGTTAAAAGGTATAGAGATCACAATCAGGGAATGTGTGATGACCTTAAGAGATTAGAAAAGGACAGAAAAGACTATGTAGTAATTGTTGAGAAGTTTGAAGAACAGATTAGGGCTTTTCAAGCCAATGAACTTCAACACTCCTATGATACAAACTACTGGAAATGGGAAAAGGATGGTCTAGAGTTCCAGCTTAGAGAATCCAGGGAAGAGTGTGAGAAACTAAAAGGAGAGCTTGAGAAAGTTAAACTTGATGTAGAAAAGTTTAATTGTGCCTCTAAAGTCATGGACAACATAATCAACTCTCAAATCCATAGTAAGTTGAAACCAGGCATAGGGTACAATGCCACACCCCCACCCTACAACAACAACTACATCCCTCCTAAGTCAGACCTATTAGAAACCAAGGATAGGAAGGACTTACCTGAAGGAGCCACTGAAGTAGATCCATTAGATAAAGTAGTTGTTGAGGATAAGACTGAAAAAGAAGGATCTGGTGAGGAATGTGTAAGTCCATGTGTTAAGAACAATGAGATGAAAAGGCCTGGAAAGGGAAAGGGAGTTCATTATACACAGACCACTGTTGTGAACTCTAATACTTGTAAACATTGTTCTTGCAAGAAATCTCAAGAGAATAAGCCCCAAAAACATGATGAAAAGAGGGGAAATCAAAGAAATTGGAATAACCAGTGGGCACAAAAGCAAGGAGTTGATCTGCAAAGGATTAACAGACCAAAACCTTGTTTTATTTGTGGCAAATTGAATCATCTTGCCAAACACTGTTATTTCAATCCTATTAACCAAAAGAAAAGTTTTCAAAGAAGTTCTCAAAAATCTTCTGGTTATAGGAAGCCTGCAAGGAATAATGTGGCTAAGAAACAAGCTAAATCCAAAAGCCACATGAGAAAACAGACTAAAAAGGAACGTGTCAATATGTGGGTCCCCAAAAGCATTAATGTTAGTACTGCTACCTCAGATAGTACTGCTGACAAGGATAGTGCTGCTAGAAGCAATACTTCTGCCAATACTGCTGCTAGCAGTGTTAGTGCTGCTAACACTGTTAGTACTTCTTTTAAAGAAGAGAATGTTGCTGCTAGCAGTGTTAGTGCTGCTAACTCTGTTAGTACCTCTTCTAAGAACAATACTGCTGCTAGCAGTGTTAGTGATGCTAACACTGTTAGTACTTCTTCTAAGGTTAATACTGCTTCTAGTTTTTGTGCTGCTAGACCAATCATATTGACAAAGTACTCCAGTGCTGCAGTACCTAAGTTTGAAAATCTCATCAAAACCCAGTGCAAGTACTTTGATGAGCAAGGGAGACCCAAGACCACTGTGGCTTGGGTTCCCAATAAAAACTAACTGATTTATCTGATGTGCAGGGCAACCAACAGCTCAAGGGAAAAAGCATCTGGCATGTTGATAGTGGTTGCTCCAGGCACACAACAGGTAACATGGCCTGCCTCAAGAATTTCAAAAGAATTGATGGAGGACATGTTGCTTTTGGAAATAATCCTGCAGGAGGTAAGATAAGTGGTAAAGGTGATGTGTCAAAAGGTAAGATGACATTTGAGGATGTTTACTATGTTGACCAATTGAGATACAACCTGTTAAGTGTATCACAGGTCCGTGACAAGAAACATAGTATATTATTTACTGATTCTGAATGCATTATTCTTGCTCCTGGATTCAAAATAGTTGATGAAAACATGATACTATTGAGAACTCCTAGAAAGGATAATGTGTATTGTTTAGATTTAGAAAGTGTTTCATCTGATTCATCTCTAAATTGTTTGGTTTCAAAAGCTTCAATAGATGAATCTTCACTTTGGCACAGAAGGATGTGTCACATGAATTTTAAAACAATGAATAAACTTGTTAAAAATAATCTTGTTAGGGGTTTACCATCAAAAGTCTATTCATGTGATGATCATTGTGTTGCATGTCTCAAAGGCAAACAACACAAAACTTCTCATAAGTCCAAAGAGATAAACACTATCTCAAATCCTCTTCAGTTGTTGCATATGGATCTGTTTGGCCCTACAAATGTCATGAGCATTGGCAAGAAGTCATACTGTTTAGTTATTGTTGATGATTACTCTAGATTTACTTGGGTATATTTTCTGAGAACTAAAGATGAGACAAGTAGACTGATCAAATCTTTTATTCTTAGAATTGAAAACCAATCAAATCAAAAAGTGAAAGTCATTAGATCAAATAATGGGACTGAATTTAAAAACTTTGATCTAAACACCTTTTGGGAGGAAAAAGGAATTGAGAGACAATACAGTGCTCCTAGGACTCCACAACAGAATGGTGTTGCTGAGAGAAGGAATAGGATACTAATTGAGGCTGCTAGATCTCTGTTAGCTGATTCAAAATTACCCACTACTTTTTGGGCAGAAGCAGTTAATACTGCTTGTTATGTTCAAAACAGAGTTTTGGTCATAAAGCCTAAAAACAAGACACCTTATGAGCTTTTTCTGAAAAAGAAACCATTTATTGGATTTTTCAAACCATTTGGGTGTCCTTGTACAATTCTCAATACCAAATCTCACTTAGGTAAGTTTGATAGCAAAGCAGATGATGGCTTTCTTGTTGGTTACTCATCTCAGAGTAAGGCTTACAGAGTGTTTAATACCTCTTCTAGAATAATTGAAGAAAGTGACAATGTCAAATGCAATGAGAACACACCAAATCCTATTGGTTCAGGTCCTGATTGGCTATTTGACATTGATTCACTCACTAATTCTTTGGGTTTCAGTAGTGATGTAAATGCAGGACAAAGGGATGCACCACCATCAGATAACAGTATCCAGTCTGTGATATTTCCACTCCCTACCATTGATCCTGTTGACTTCTGTGAACCAGAAAAGGAAGCTGAACCCATTCAGAATGAAGAAGATAGAAGAATAGAGGAAAATCAGACTTCAAGAGAGTCTGAAGTACTTGAAGAAGCTGAAGAAAATCCAGACTTAAATGAGTCAAATCTGGATGGGAACTTAGTTGAGGAATCTGGTCATCCATCCAGAACTCAGAAAAATCATCCTCCTGAGTTGGTTATAGGAGACATTGCTTCTCCCATGATGACTAGGAATCAAAGCAGACTTCAAGAGCTACAAGATCAGCAGAATACAGTTAATACTGTCCTTACTTGCTTTCTATCCCAAATTGAGCCCAAAAAGGCTTATGATGCTATGAAAGATCCAAGTTGGATAGAAGCAATGCAAGAGGAGCTGCTACAGTTTAAATTACAGGATGTTTGGGACTTGGTGGACCTTACAAAAGGTCATAGAGCAATTAGCACCAAGTGGATTTTCAGAAACAAGAAGGATGACAGAGAAATTGTGATCAGAAACAAAGCAAGGCTGGTTGCACAAGGGTATACTCAGGAAGAGGGCATAGACTATGAGGAAGTCTTTGCTCCAGTGGCAAGGATTGAAGCAATTAGGCTATTTCTAGCCTATGCCTTATACATGAAGTTCAAGGTCTACCAAATGGATGTAAAAAGTGCTTTTCTGTATGGAAGTATTGATGAAGAAGTATATGTCTGTCAACCCCCTGGATTTGAGAATCCATTGCACCCTGACAGAGTGTACAAGTTGAAGAAGGCACTTTATGGTTTACATCAAGCCCCAAGAGCATGGTATGACACCCTGTCTACCTATCTCTTGAAAAATGATTTTGAAAGATGAGTCATTGACAAGACCTTGTTCATTAAGAGGAGAAAGAAAGACACACTACTTGTTCAAATCTATGTGGATGACATCATCTTTGGATCCACAAATGATCACATGTGTAAAGAGTTTGAAGAGTTAATGCACAAGAGCTTCAAGATGAGTTCCATGGGAGAACTTACTTTCTTCTTTGGGCTTCAGGTGAAACAGAGGAAATATGGGATTTTCATAAGCCAATCCAAATATGTGAAAGACATCCTGGACAAGTATGGTTTAACAAACTCAAAGCCAGCAAGCACACCAATGGAGACACACAAACAGATCACTGCAGATCTTGAGGGGGAGGATGTGGATGTCCATCATTACAGATCTATGATTGGATCACTCATGTATCTCACAGCCTCTAGACCAGACATTATGTTTCCAGTATGTGTTTGTGCCAGATTTCAGGTTACACCTAAGCAATCACACCTGCATGCAGTCAAAAGAATTTTTAGATACCTAAGAGGGCAACCTAGATTAGGTCTTTGGTATCCTTATGAATCTTCATTTGACTTGCTTGCATACTCAGACAGTGACTTAGGTGGAGCTAACATGGATAGGAAGTCTACTTCAGGTGGATGTCAGTTTTTGGGTGCAAGACTTGTATCATGGCAGTGCAAGAAACAAACCACAGTGTCCTTATCTACAACAGAAGCTGAGTATATAGCTGCTGCAAGTTGTTGTTCTCAGGTGTTATGGATTCAGAATCAGATGTTGGACTATGGGGTAACATTTCTTCACACTCCAATCTTCATTGACAACAACAGTGCCATTAGCATTGTAAACAATCCTGTCAAACACTCAAAAACAAAGCACATAGAGATCAGGTATCACTTTATTAGAGACTGTAATGAAAAGAAATTGATTCAAGTTGCTAAAGTTCATACCAATGACCAGTTTGCAGATCTATTCACAAAAGCCTTTGATGTGGGTAGATTCACTTTCTTGGTAGCAAGTGTGGGCTTGATCAACCTTGAATAAATTTATGATTTTTTTTCTATATACCTGTATTTCTTTGTATATTTGGTGTTACTAACTAGTTTTCTCAGAACCTCAGTATGCCTCAGATTGACAAGTGCTGCAAAGTGTAAGTATAGTTACTACTGCCAGTACAGAGTTACTACTGCTAGTACATATTTTCTACTGCCAATTTGTAGTTAATACTGCTTAGTGGTTAATACTGCTTTGTTGTTAATACTGCTTAGTAGTTAATACTGCTTTGTAGTTAATACTGCTTAGTGGTTAATACTGCTTAGTGGTTAATACTGCTTTGTTGTTAATACTGCTTAGTAGTTAATACTGCTTTGTAGTTAATACTGCTTTGTAGTTAATACTGCTTAGCAGTTAATACTGCATGTGTAGTTAATACTGCTCTGTAGTTCATACTGCTTAGTAGTTAATACTGCTTTGTTGTTAATGCTGCTTAGTAGTTAATACTGTTGTGTAGTTAATACTGCCTTGCAGTTAATACTGCTCAGTCGTTAATACTGCTAAGTCGTTAATACTGCTTCTAAAGAAAATCATGGCTAGTACTGCTATAAATACTCTTTCAGCCCGCCAAAGTTCATAACGTCTCTTTGCATTCAATTTATCTCTCTCTCGTTCTAACCTTTTCTCCCTAGAATCTCTGTGTTCTCTATCCAAATCCTCAGGAAGAATGACGACAATGGAGTTTGTCGATGAGCACAATGAGATTGCGATGCTTCAGAAGCCAAAGCAGGCCGCAGGATTTCATGATATTGTGGATTTTCTCAAGTCCACACACATCTCTCATGCCCTAACAGTGTGCCCAACCATATATATCGAGCATCAAAAGCAATTTTGGGAGAATGCCACTGTTATATTCGAAGATGGGCAGAAAATCATTCGAACAAGGGTTTGTGACAAACCCTTGAAGGTCACAGAGGAGGTTATTCGCATCACTCTTCACTTAGATGATGCCTCAGGTATAACCTATCTCTCTAATGATGAACTTTTCTCGACCTTACCAAGAATGGGGTATGAAGGTCCCATTGGAATTTTTAAATTCTACAAGTCAAAGTTTTTCACCCAATGGCGATTTCTTGTTCATACTCTTATGCACTGTATTTCAAAGAAAACAACTGGATGGAGTGAGTTTAGCAGTACCATTGCTTATGCCTTGGTCTGCTTAACCACTGCCAGAAAGTTCAATTTTTCAGCAATGATTTTTAATGATCTTGTGGCAAACCTAGAATCCAAAAAGAGCTTTTACATGTATCCCAGGTTTGTCCAAGAAGTAATTAACCATGAATTGACGGATTTACCTCAGTCTGCTGAGGTATATGTGCCAAAACCCCCTAAAGGGAAGGTTTTCTCAAATATGAGAAGAATGCCTAGGGACTCGGAAAGAGTTGACACACCATTGTTCTCTACAGTGATGGTTGTGTCCCACACCACTGAAGGTATGGCATCAGGGTCAAGGCCCCCATTAGACACACCCACTGATGACCAATCCCAACCTTCCATCACCAAAGAAATCCCACAGTCCATTCTTTTAAGACCCACTCCCAAAATCACCAAAAAGTTTGAAAGAAGAAAGGTACACAAGGTTCCTTCCCTTGGTGTATCTCCTAATAGCCCAAAGCCTACAAGCCCTCTATTGGAGCATTCTCCAATAGAGAATATCAAAAGGGTAACCACAGGGGTGTCTCCCAACCCCAAGAAGGTGCTCTCTAAGGAGAAGGATGAGCATGTGGGCTGCAAGGCTGCCACTACTTCTGCTAGCAAAGAGAAGGACAGTGGTAACATCACTAAGACCTTCCCCACGGCAACTCAGAATGTGAAAACATTCAGAGGACCCAGGCGCCAAGAAACCATGGGAGTAGGTTGTGCTTCTGCTAGGCAAGAGACACCTACTAAAACTTCCAATGATCCTGTAGGGAAGGTAAACACTTCTAAACCAGGTGAGGATAGATATACTTATGAGGAATTGATGGAAACCATTGCCAACATCAACATTGATGTCATGAATCAGCAGAAGGAGATTGATGAGCTTAAGAAGGTGGTTCTTTATCAACACACCAAGATAGAGAAGAATAAGAAGATGATCACCAAGTTGCTGCAAAGAAGGAAGAAAGCTCAGTATGTTCTGAAAAGGAGAAGATCAACCACTGATGCTTCCAAAAAGGGGGAGTTAGAAACTGAACTAAACATGGAGGATGCAAAGGTTGAGGGGGAGAATGAGCATAAGGTTGAGGGGGAGGCTGAGCAGGTTGCAGAAGTTGCAAAGGAAGCAGAAAGTGAGAAAGCAGCAGTAACTGAAACTGCAGAAAATGAGAAGGAAGTAGTATCTGAGTTTAAAGCAGCAGAAACCACAGAAAAAGCAGTAGAAACAGTTAATGCTGCAGTATCTGAGATTGAAGCAGCAGTAACTGAACTTATGAAGAGTCTTGTTGATGCAGCAGTATCTGAAAGTGAGAAGGAAACAGTATCTGTATCTACAGTAACCAAATCTGAGATTGAAGCAGAGGTATTTGAGATTGTGAAGAATAGTGTTGAAGCAGCAGTATCAAAGATTATAAAAGAAGCAGTAACAGATAGAGCAGCATAAATGGTTAATGCTGCTAGTCAAAAAGCAGCAGAAACCATTCAAGCAGCAGAAATGGTTAATGTTGCTGAAAAACATAAAACAGCAGAAACCATCCCTGAAGCAGCAGAAACAAAGGAAACAGCAGAAACCATCCCTGAAGCAGCAGAAACAAAGGAAACAGCAGAAACCATCCCTGAAACAGTAGAAACAAAGGAAACAACTGAAACCATTCCTGAAGCTGTTAAATCACTCAAAAGAACCAAGATGGTGTCAAACAAAAGACCAAGAACAAAGTCTATAGCTTCAAAGAAGAAAGTTGTAAAGAAGCTTAGGGTGGAACCCATTGTAAAAGAAGCTAAGGAGGAAGTTGTGAAAGAGAAAGCTGATCAAAAAGTTGCTGAAGAAGAAGTGGCAACTCCATCAGGTCAACCAAGCAATGTACAATCACCAACAAATGCTCAATGTGATATGTATATTACTGTGGTTGATACTAGTCCAATCAAAGTTAAACCATTAGCTTCTATGGCTCCTGAGATCATCTTCTGGGATACTTTGAGAGATCAGAGAAAGGAGTACATTAGAGTAAAAAGAGCAGATGGGAAGTTTGAGGTCAGTTCTACATGGGGAAGACTTATCAGGATGTGCTCTAGATCTGACATTGAGGAGATGTTCAAGGTAGGAATGAAGCTTTATGGAAATATGCTGACTGAGAATGGAATGTCCATCACCAAAATGGTACTTGAATACTTGTGTCTAATGTTCAATACAGAAGCAGTTAAGTATTTGACAGAAAGGCAATTTCAAGCTGTTACCAACTGGATGCTTATTGAAAACTGTGGTGTGTATGTCATAACACTTGACTATGCATATCATGAGTATTATTTGGTGGATAAAGTATACAAGCACAGCATGACAAGGTTGAAAGGAATGCTAAAAACTAAGTTGGTGGGTAACAAAGATTCTAAGATGGCAAGATACCTGGTAAGAAGGATCATCAATCAAAGTTTGGGATTGAATCCTGACTTGTGTGTTCAAGATTAAGTTTTGGAAGCATCATCATCTGAAGAACTTGACTTCTCTTTCTAAAAGTCAAGTTAGGGGGAGATTGTTGGGAACTGAAGATTTGCTAAGTATGGATAATACTGCCAGAACAACATTACTACTTCCAGAACAAAGTTACTACTGCCAGTAAAGGTTAGTACTGCCAGAACAAAGTTACCACTGCAAGACAAAGTTAATACTGCTGGAAGAATGTTAGTACTGCTGATGCATTAATGCTGCTGAAGCAAGGTTAGTACTGCTGGAATGAGTTAATGCTGCTGGAGAATATTAGTACTGCTCATGCTAGAGTGAAGTTAATACTGCTCGTGCATAAAGAAGTTAATACTGCTGATGTGATAAGTTTGGTATGCGAAGATTTTGGAGATAAAGATGGAATGGATGAAGATATGCTTAAAGAAGATTCAGAAGATCAATTTATTTTTGATAGTTATCTTGTAATTATTTTGTATAAATAGATGTTGATAGATAGCTATTGAAAAAAAGGCAAGATATGCAATATGCGATATACGAGAGTTTCAGAATACATTTTGTTTTAGAGAGAATTAACCTCAAGGTTTAGAACCCTATTTCTAGAGAAGTAGAAGTCGTCTTGATTGAGCCTGTTCATCAAGATTGAGGTTTGGTTGTAAGTTTGTGAGTTGAATCAGTGAATACAAACAGCTGTGTGTTTTCTGATATATTGTTCTTTGATTGTGAGAATTAAAGTTCTATTCCGCAGATTCTTTAATTCTGAGTTCTAAGTATTATTAGTCTTGTTAAGATTCGATCCTGACATTAAATATTATAGATATACACCCACAATTGTGAAATTCATATCTGGAAACTTGGTCCCAAGAAGTTCATCGAGACTACACATCTAAATATCTTGAAAAAGATATAGATGCTGAAGTAATGATTTCCATTGCGGAAAACTATCTTGGTACTACTGCACTTGCTGCATGGGAAGACTGGAAAAAACACTTTCCTGAATCACTAGCACAACTTGTTGCACAAGGTAATAACATAAAGAACTTCACATCAACTATCCTTAGGATTAATAATGGTGGAGATACCTTATCTGGCCTAACCATAAAGCAGAATGAAGCACTTCGTGATCTTGAACAACTCCAATTACATGATTGGAAAAAAATTGTTTTCTTCCTAAATGACTTTGTTCATTTAGCCTCCATCTCTGGTAATTATTATGATGCAAGTATTTGCAACAGAATGTTTACTAAACTTCCAGGAGAATTGGGAAGAGAAATTGAGCTTAAATGGAAACAAGACCAGCCCAGTGTTGATGCCCAATGGAATAATGCAACAGTAAGAGCTAAGGTTATCATAGATCACCTTAAAGCTAAGTGTTCCATGATCCAGACCCAGAGAGAGTTAAAAAGGAAAGATACAGGATTTTGTTCCTTTATCTATACTCCTCAAACTTATGATAAAGTCCATGAGAAGAAAAAGGCCTTTCCTAGTAAAAGAAAGCCCAAAAAGACTTACTTCCTTAGAAAGTCCAATGCAAGAAAGCCCACATTAAATAAAGACAAACATGTGAGAAAATATAAAGATAATAAGAATTATAACAAATTTTCTTGTTATGCTTATGGGAAGGAAGGACATTTATCAAGCAAATGCCCTGGAAAGAAAACTCTTTTTAATCAAAGAGTTAATCTGATAAATTGCACTAATGAAGACTTAGTTGACATAACTTCTGATGTCTCAACTAACTCTGAAATCTACTCTATTATTAGTGTAGAAGACCTGCAAGATACCCTTCAACAAAGTGATTATTCCTTTATTGAACAACTTGCTCAATCTCAAACACATTTACAACAGAAATATGGCTACCATAATTCTCTTGTAAATATAGGTATTTCTGATGAAGAAATTGAAATGTTTCAAAACTTAAATTTTGTAAACATTGAAGTTTTAGATTGTACCCATAAATGGAAACACAACACAGGTAACACAAACAATAAGTGCTATAATTGTCTTTGGTACCCTTCTCTTGAGAAGCGTTCTCGTTGTGATCTATGTAGAATTGAAGTTTGTTACTTCTGTTTATCTTCTGTTTATAATTATGTTCTACCTGAACCTAATATTCATAAACAAAAGACAGATAGAATAACTATACTTGATGATAGACTTCATACCCTTGAAAATCGTATGGAAAATCTTGAAATTAGTTTTCAACAATTTTCACAAAAAGACTTTGATCAAGAATTTCCTCCTTTATTTTCAAGACCACCAAAAAAATAAGGGGATTCAGATTCAAGATCAGCCTTCATCTTCATATATGGCTATAACCCCAGTTATACCCATTATATGTAATAAAAAACCACTGAAAAATCTTTTTGTTTTAGTTCTCTTAAACATTAAAGGTATGAAATTTCAAATTCCTGCTTTTATTGACACAAGAGCAACTGAATCTACTTTAGATGCCTCTATACTTCCCCCAGATTTACTTAGTAAACTGATTGAAGCACAGAAGCCTTTAAAGTCTATGACTTTTTCAGGAACTATACATGAAACGAACCATTACTTGAAAAATCTTCATTTACAATTCCAAACAAATTGTCAAGAATGGTCACCTGCTTACTCTATGGAAACATGCTGGGTCTTAAACTTAAACGAATTACATGGTATACATCTAATTCTTGGACTAAATTTTTTACTTACAAAGGATAGATCCTTTCATATTTGTAAGGATTATGTCATGATTTCTCAGCAAGCCACACTTACACCCATAATATCAGAGTACGCTCGAAAGCGTGGTGGAAATAATAGTGAAAGTGAAGCAGAAAAATTACAAAATCCCAGACTAGTTTGTACTCCTCAAAACTGTTCTTGTAATGATAACAGTTGTACAAGAAACTAGCATCTCTTAGTCCTGAGAGGACTTTTAATGATTTTCCAAACGTTGACGAACTTTGGGAAATTGAAAATGATGACTCTTCTAAAGATTATTCTTTTTTAGACTTATCATATAATTTGGTAAAACCCCATATACTAAACCAAAAACTTATAAGTAAAAATTTTACTTATGAGGATATTTTATATATGGTGGATCATTTACAAAAAACAGAAATTATTGGTGAGGTCCCAACAAAATTTTGGGAAAGAAATAAGTTTTTTGTAAATTAGAGATAATTAATCCAGATTTGGTAATTAAGACGGGAATGCCTAAATATGATAATTGGACTATTGAAGAGTTCAAGATGCGTATTTCTCAATTACTAAAGCTTGGAGTAATTACAAGAAGCACTTTTAAGCACAGAACTGCAGCTTTTATAGTTCAGAAAGAATCAGAGAAAAAACGTGGTCAATCACGAATGGTTTTTAACTATAAAATACTAAATGACAATACCCATATTGATGGCTATTGTATCCCTACAAAAGAAATTCTTCTTAAAAAAATCCAAGGAGCAAAATGGTTTTCAAAATTTGATCTCAAATCAGGATTTTGGCAGGTAAGAATGCACCCAGACTCTATTCCATGGACATCTTTTACATGTAGTGAAGGACATTTTGAATGGAAGGTTATTCCTTTTGGCCTAAAAAATGCCCCTCAGATTTTTCAAAGAAAAATGGATGATTGTTTTATGCATATATCCAATTTTACATGTGTCTATATTGATAACGTCTTGGTTTTTTCCAAAGACAAAAGTGAACACTATGCTCATTTGTATACTGTTTTCAAAATCTTTGAAAAAGAAGGAATGGTGATTTCTCTCAAGAAAATGCAACTTTTAAAAGAACATATCGAATTTCTTGGTGTAGAAATAGGAAAAGGAAAGATAAAGCTCCAGCCTCATATTTCAAGAAAAATACTTGAATATCCAGATAAATTAGAAAACTTAAAACAACTACAAGGTTTTTTAGGTTCTCTAAATTATGCTAGACCTTTCATCAAGGATCTTTCTAAATATACTGGACCTCTTTATAATAAAACATCAGTAAAAGGAACAAGGAATTTTAATTCTGAAGATATTAAGCTTGTTCAGAATTTAAAAAGACTAGTCATGAATCTTCCAGAAATGGCCATACCATTAGATTCTGACTACTTGATTGTTCAAACTGATGGATCAGAATATGGATGGGGAGGTATTCTTTTAAAAAGACCTTCAAAATACTCCTCTATTCATGAAGAACAACTCTGTAGATATGCTTCTGGAACATACAAAGAAAAAGGAAGATTAACATTTTTAGACTTTGAAGTCTTAGCTGTTATCAATTCCTGTGAATCTTTTGCTCTTTTTTTAACAGGAAAAAAGGAGATTACACTCAGAACAGACTGCGAGGCTCTTGTTAAATTTGCAGATATTAGGAAAGAATCAAAACTTTTGTCCAATAGATGGTTAAAGCTAAATGAATACATTATTGGCAAAGGAATAAAATTCAACTTGGAACATATAAAGGGAAAAACAAATGTTATTCCTGATTTACTTTCAAGATTTAATCCTCTTTCCTAATCTTTTGCAGGATGCCTAAGCCTAGAGTTGTCAAGAAAGAAAACATCCCTACAACTGAAGAATCTTCACTTGTAGGAAGACAGTTTATTCCTGTTTATCCTATGGATAAACAATTCAGCTTCAATCTGAGGTCTAGACTCTCTAAAGAAGAAGCTTCTATATGTGATGCCATATGGAACCTTGAAACAAAACCTGGCCAAACCAATGAGAAAATCTTTATTATTAACTCGGTTGTCCAGAGGTTTAATGAATTAAGACAGTGTCCCAAAAAATATTCATGCTATTTACTAATGAATGGGCCACAAAAAGGAATTTATAAAAACTGGACAGATGTAGCTGCCCAGATTGAACATCATAAACCTCTTCGCTCATTTTGGAAGGGCTTTCAAAGTTTTTCTGAATGTCTCAAGGTTGCTCATGAGAAAATAGGCTTTAATTATTACTTAGACCCTATCTTCGAAAATCATCATTCTACAGATGATAAAATCCCGGACTTCAAACCTGAACTCCCTTTAAAAACTATTTGTATGACATCTTCTTCATCTTCACAGATGAGTGGTAAAAGTAAATCACCAATGATAGAAGATCTTAATACTCAGCAGTTATTTATTCCAAATCTTAACTGCTTTTCCTACCTAACTGAATTAGTTGGTCTCTCTGACATCAACTTTCAGGAATTTTTAAATTTACAAGAATGGATGATGATTATTTCAAGATCACCTATCCAAGGATTTTCTGTACAACTGGAAGAAATTCCTGTACCAGAAAATGAAATGAAAATATTTTTTAGAACTGTTCAAATTGATTTAAGAAAAGCTTCTGAACAATTGTTTAGAAATAAGAAAATCAGTTTTTACAATCTTTTCAAGTATGGGTTACTCTGCGGACTAATCTTTTCGGATACTAAGCAAATAGAATGGATGCCTGTTCGTATAAAGCATGCCATTAATATTGTCAATAAATATGATGATTCAGTCATGGTTATTGATATATTTGCTTCACCTCCAAAATTCTGGAAATCTGAACCTGAACCTAGTTGTTCAGCTATCAAGATAATGACTAAAGCATTCTCATCAGATTGGGACGATGAACTAATGCCACACAATCCTTGTTGGCAATTCATAACCGGACAAACAATAGAAGACATCAAAGTTTGGTTTCAACATGTTCATTATTCAGACTTCTTTTGGAACTCTGAAGTACTACAATCAGATGATTATTCGCTATTTGGAGAAACTCCCACCGTCAAAATATATATCCCTTCACCAGTCTCAAGTTATACTTTTATGAACTTCCACAAAGATGAAGATGATATTAGTGACAGCTGGAGATCCTTCTTCAAAAACCAAAAGATTGGTAACCTAATCAACCAAGTGCAGAAAGGCAAAAGCATTATTAGTTGATTAATTCAATCAAACTGTTCACCTGTATAATTACCGCCGACAAGAAAAACACGTGGACGGCTAAGAAAAACTCACTTTTCTTACCCTTCTAGAAGAATCGTGACAAAACAAGACAGTGGGGCCCTTCTGCAACTTTCCAGCAAATAATTTGTGCTACTTTTGACTATTTAGCTCAATTATTCCTGAAAGAAGACAAAGACCCCCTTAGCACGTAGAAGCCATCGGTAACCGGTCGTTTCTACTTTTTGTACCTATAAGTATGTTCTCATTTCTTTGTAATAAGGGTGTGAAAAATCCCTCGAGTGTGAGTGAATATATGTGTGTGAGAAAAACTGAAGAAAAACCTCCAAGTATAATAGAGTCTCTAAATTCTGTAGTTTGAAGTTTGAAGCTTTGTAATCATCCTACTGTTTAATACAAGGTTAGTATTTATGTTTTAGTTTCTTATGGCAGGCTAAACCCTCAGATTTAGAAAGCCAATACATGTTGTAAAATTCGTATGAAATAGTTAAAAATTTCTATTAACATCTTTATATTTTTATTGAAAGAAGAAAAAGATCTTATACACCATATCATGAAGATATCATGAAGAAATCTGGTTTCTATTAGTTCATACCTATATGGCAGAGGTATAACTGTCAGGCAGTGAGCCAAACCTCTAGGAAAGTCCTAGTTGTAAATTTGAAAAATATTTTTAATCCTATCTATAAAAGATTCATAATTGCTTTGAAAAACAAAAGACGTAAGGATGTTCAACCTCGGAACAGTACCCGCTGTTAGCCGTGGTAAGGCGTTTTTAGGGGAATAGTACGAATTAGTCCAAAAATGTGAGTTTTTTTAAAGAAATCTTGAAATAATCTTTCTTGGATTTTATTAAAGAACATTTTCAAAAAGTGATAATAGAGTGACTATGATGGGTGTCATGATATTAATAAATAAGATCTTATTTTTCTCAAAATTTTAATATAAAATGATAATAGAGTATTTTTAGCTAGTTCATATGAAGATTAACAACCTCTGTTAAAATTGGTTTTCTAATCCCTTTTTATCATAAGAAATCTTTTATATAATATTCTTTGTTAGAATTACCTATGTATGATCCTGAAAAGTGTCCTCATATTAGGCCCAAAATTCATCAAGAAATTTGTGATTGTCCTTGTAGATGTTTCTGTTATACTCATTATGAAATATGTTGTTCAGAAAATCTAAAAAGGAATCTTACTTACTTGCTAGCTTCCAATCTGTTTAATTCTGATATAAAATATTTAATTGTTGGAAAAGTTTTCAAGGACATAAATACTTTTTATAAAAGTTTTTGGTTCAACCCTGAAGTTGAAAACGAAGATAAATTTGAAGCCTTTGCAGCCTTCAAATGAGATAATTGGTCTTACTCTAATTGGTCTGAGGATTTCCCTTACCATGAAGAGAATATCCAATCCCCATAAACAGGAATAGCCGTGGAACTTGGCATTATACGATCAAGATTTCCCTGCCTATATACTGTAACCTCGCTGAGGCCCATTTCTTAGTGAATGATTCACTAATAACTGCGTTGCAGCCCCTTATAAGGTCTTATTTTGGTTTGATTTTTAGATAAATCATCTGAGATAACCCCTTTTTATTATATATATATATATATATATATATATATAGAGAGAGAGAGAGAGAGAGAGAGAGAGAGAGACCCGCTATTTTGAAATTGTTTCATATCATTCATTTCTTGATGAAATTGTTTCGTATATTTGTGTTTTTTTATGTAGTTTCATATATTTTTTTCATTCCTATGAAACTGTTTCATATATTTTCTCAGTTTGATGAAACGTTGTCGTTTTAACATAAAAACACAAATATATGAAACAATTTCATCAAGAAATGAATGATATGAAACACTTTCATCAAAATAAACAATTTCATGAAACAGTTTCATCAAGAAAACCTATGAAATCCAAATTTTACAAAGTTTACACACATTTAGAAGCTTACAAATTATTATCCCTCTCTCTCTCTATATATATATATATAGAGAGAGAGAGAGAGAGAGGAAGGTTCAAACGAGAACGTTAACTATTTAAAAAAACAACAAATCATGTGCAAAATCACATGTGATTTTACATTTACTGCAAAAACTGGCACGTGCGACTTTGGACGCAACTTAAAGCGGCGAGAAAAGTCGTGTAATCATATATGATTTTGTAAGTGAATCATATATGGTTTTGTACATGACGGCTGTTTTCTTGTTTTCTTAAATAGTTAGTGTTCTCGTATGAACTCACCTCTCTCTCTCTCTCTCTATATATATATATATATATATACAGAGAGAGAGGGAGGTTCAAAGGAAAACGTCAAAAAACGGAAAACTGAAGAACACCCTAGGAGCCCTTCATCTGGGCGGTATGCACTTGTGCATACAGGTTATTTGTAACATGCATTTGTGCATATATGCACAAATGCATAATGCACTTGTGCATAAAACCAAAAAGTCAACTATTTACCTGTATGCACAAGTGCATACCGCCCAGATGAAGGGCTCCTAGAGTGTTCTTCAATTTTCCGTTTTTTTGAGGTTTTCCCTTGAACCTGACCCTATATATATATTAGTATGTGTGTGTGTGTATATATATTAGTATGTTACCGGGGGCTGAGCTCAATAGCAACTTACTCAAAGACAAAGACTGCGGCTACTTTAGCCTCAGTATGTTCCTACAGTGAGGATAGGGGAATCCCCGGTGGTAAGGAATCAAAATAGAAACAAGAACCACGAGCAGCCAGGAGCCTAAAGAAAGCACTATATATAGAGGGAGGTTCAGGAGAAAACCTCAAAAAAACGGAAAACTGAATAACATCCTAGTGGCCCTTCATCTGAACGGTATGCATTTGTGCATACAAGTAAATTATGTTTTTTTTTATGCACGTGTGCATGTTACAAATTACATGTATGCACAAATGCATACCTCCAGATGAAGAGCCAGGGTGTTCTTCAGTTTTCCTTTTTTTGAGGTTTTCCATGAACTAATGCACGTCAGAATAGAACTCTTGTATTGGATTGCTATGAAGTAAGTGTACCCGATCAGCTTACCTCTGCAGATGCAAGTTCCATATTATTATCATATATTCCATAACAATGAGCAACAGTACGACTGATTCATTGGTTTACAGTAGACTTCATCATGGACTTCTTCTTGTGATCCTAATCATACAACATCATGGTGGAGTGTGGTCTTATATTGACAGTCAACGACCTCCATCTACCCCAGATGACAACATGAAAAAGCAAAAGATATCACATGCATGCCATATATATATACATAAAGTACGTACTTTGATAGACTTCTAAAATTCTTAATTACCTAGCTAATTAAGCTAGATCTTAATTGATATTATATATGAATCAGAAATTGACGTCATAAGTCACGCCTTGAAAATGTCAAGGCTTCGCCGTGGCTCCTAAGGCTTGAGGTTTGGCCTCGCCGCCATGCCATGCCTCACGTCATTTAGAACCTTGGTTTTTAGAGTCAATCTACTCTATTTTGGTGTCAACTATTCTTGTATCTCTCAAAATCTTTAAATATAATTTCAATACTCAAACATCTTCTTAGCTAAAACTTTAATCATCTAAATACTTTAGTTTTTTAATATTAACTAAAATCCAAAAATATTTTCATAAACTTGAAATTGCTCAAATCGATTTGAAAGTGACAAAATAACGTGATCAATTATATAAATAAAGTGAATACAAGATGTAATTATGTAAAGTTAAAACATATTTTTAATGAATTGATTTTTTGAAAAAAAACAAATGACAACGTTTAATACAAATTATTATTAACAATAAATACAAAATAAAAATGTTCATAAAAATAGGTCTTTCCTTTTTAAAAAGCCAAAGGCAATAACGTTAAGGGACTTATTGAGCCCGCCTTGAGAAGATGAAAACAAATATTCTAATCCTTTGAATGAATTAATTTTTTAATCTAATGATTCAAACAAACCGACCGGACCTTCAACCATCTACCTATCTATATATATAGAGAGAGATTGGTGGACTCAAACGAGAACACTAATTATTAAAGAAAACACGAGAACGGCTGCTCATATACAAATCATACATGATTCACGTATAAAATCACATATGATTCGCGCGACTTGCCCCACGACTTTTAAGTCGCGGCCAAAGTCGTTCGCGTCCAGTTTTTTGTTGTTAGTGTAAAATCACATATGATTTTCTACATGAGCAGCTGTTCTCGTGTCTTCTTAAATAATTAGTGTTCTCGTTTGAACCTTTCTCTATATATATAGTGCAAGATTCAAATAAAAAGGTTAAATATCATGATTAGATAAGAAGGTAAAGTTAAACGAAGATTTATATATGAATCACCGAATAATTGGTAACGTTGGTTCACATATGAATTATCCAATATAATTTTCCAAAATGTTTTCAATTAATGAATTCACATATATGAACTTAATTTCCCTTCCTACTTTCTTACGATGTTTAACCTTTATATATGAATTGGCCCCTACACGTGAGACCACATTTTTACACTTGAAATTTCACATAAAAAATAATCAAATAATAAAAAGATTCTATAAAACCAATGATAAATAGATATGAATAGAGCAAGAAAAGAGGGAACTCTTGCTTGCAATGTCTTATTTGGCCTGTACCGGAACTGAGAACATTCGAGTTTATGCAGGAGTATACACGAAAGATCCGGTTCATCCTTCGCAACCATATCACATGCATCCAACACTGTGAAGGTAACATTCACAGTGTTTTTGTTGTGAAAGTAACAATCACAGTGTTTTTGTTGTGAATGTTCGAATTTTTTTTAGTTTCACAATGTTTTGTTGTGAAATTTTAATTGTAAAAATATGGTCTCACAAAAACATGTTGGTATAACGTGAACCCAACCCTTAACCCCTATATATAAAATATTGACCCCTATATATTTATATTATATATATATATATATATATATATATATATATATATATACACACACATAGGAGAATAATTAAAAGGTAATTAACACCATACATCATGAACCACGAGGACTTTTACCTTAACATAACATATTAAGGTATTTATTAATACATATGTTTAATATAGTAAATAAATATATGTTAACTAATACATAAAATTTTACCTTTAAATAAATGAAATATGCAAAGTAATACAATTGACTTCATAATTTGTAACATTTTTATGGTTGTTAGATATATAATCTCTCTCTCTCTCTCTCTCTCTCTCTCTCTCTCTCTATATATATATATATATATATAGGGGTGGGTTCAAATGAAAACTTATTTTCAATTGTGAACATGAGGACAAGTCACAACCATTGATTAAGATTTGGAAAATTAATCAATGGTTAAAACTTAATGAAACCAATTGATAAGTGATTAGGGACAAATTTGGAAATTTAAATTAGCGCCTACAATCTTTGACTTTTTATTTTATTTTTTAATTAATTTTTTTTACCCCTTACAGTTTAAAATAAATTATCTTAAAAATTACTAATATTTTAATCAAACAAAGTACATCAAAAAACGAGAATTTTGTACTCTTCGATATGACATCCACCTCGATATAGTTTTTTCTTCATTTTAACTGTTTTTACGTGAAATGCTATGTATGTGTTATATTCAGTATGAATATGTATGCACGTTTCCTGGTGTCCATATTCAGTATGAATAACAAAGGGGAACGTTCATTCACTATTCATGACGAATAACACAGTATTCAAAATGAATAATACAACATTCACCTTGAATGTTGTATTATTCATCCCGAATGATACATTATTAATGATGAATAATATATGAATGACCCGTGAAGGTGTGAACACAAGACGCACTCTCTTTTGTTTTTCGATTCACAATCGAAACTTGGTTTTATTCTTTATGAATATGTATGCACATCTCCAAGTGTCCACATTCAGTATGAATAACAAATGTGAATGTTAATTCACTATTCATGATGAATAATACAATATTCAGGATTAATAATACAGTATTCATGATGAATTATATAACATTCAGGATGAATAATAAACGAATTCATAAATCATGTATTATTCACCCTGAATGATGTATTATTCATACTGAATGTGGACACCATATATTATCCATCATGAATAATACAACATTCAAGGTGAATAATACACGATTCGTGTTTAATAATACATGAATCATGAATTCGTGTATTATTCATCCTGAATGTTATATTATTCATTTTGAATATTGTGTTATTCGTCATGAATAGTGAATGAACGTTCCCCTTTGTTATTCATACTGAATATGGACACCAGGAAACGTGCATACATATTCATACTGAATATAACACATACATAACATTTCACGTAAAAACAGTTAAAATGAAGGAAAAACTATATCGGGATGGATGTCATATCGAAGAGCACGAAATTCTCGTTTTTTGATGTAATTTGTTTGATTAAAATATTAGAAATTTTTAAGATAATTTATTTTAAACTTTAAGGGGGGTAAAAAAATTAATTAAAAAGGAAAATAAAAAGTCAAACAAGGTAGGCGTGTGTTTAAATTATCTTCCTATTTTACCCCTAATCACCTTATTTAATAATTTCAATAAAAAACTCTATTTAATATGGGTCATTGGATCAATATAGATGGAAGGGCTAAGATCCATCCTCATGTTCAGAATTGAAAATGAGTTTTTATTTGAACTTTCCTATATATATATGTATATATATATGTATATATATATATAGAGGAAGGTTCAAACGAGGAGCGTACCTATTTACGAGAAACGTGAGGAGCGTCTTCCATGTACTGGATCACATGTGATCCACTACTCTCGAAAAAATCGGGTAGCGGGCGACCTGGTTCGCGAGTCGCGTGGAAGTCGCCCGGACCACATGTGATTTTAGGCGTGAATCACATGTGATCCACTACATGGGCGGAAGCCCCCCGATCAGGTTTGAATCACATGTGATTTTGTACGTGAATCACATGTGATTCAGTACATGGGCGGTGCTCCTCACGTTTTCTTAAATTGTTACGCTCCTCGTTTGAACCCGCCTATATATATATATATATATATATATATATATATATATATATATATATATACATATATCACTTTCCTTCTATTCATGTTTATCCTCTTCATGCTCACATGTAATTATTTATATAAGTACGTATCAGAGACAAACTTTAGAGTAAATTACAAATTTGGTCCCTGTGGTTGATGCAAATTTTGGATTGGGTCCCCTTAAGGAATTAATTACGGCCATGGTCATTGTGGTTTCGTTTTTGTTTCGGATTAGGTCCTTTGTCTTAACTCCACTAACTAATGCTCCGTTAAATTAGGGGTAATATTGTCTTTTACAATTTATTTATTTTCTTTTTAAAGATTGTACTTATGATTAATATTGCAAATATAATAACTTTCATCGTCCTGGATGCTCTCACCCACCCCGATGCAGCCACCCTTCCCCAACGATTATACTTTTTCGGCAGCATCACCACTGCCGGCTAACCCTTCTACTGAGTACCGACCTCTCTCCCTCCCTCGTATGTCCGACAACCCCATTAATACACTTATGGGTTTTGATTCAAACCATTTCTCGATCTCCAACTTCTGGGTTTTGATTAAAACTTATTTCTCAATCCTCAACTTATAGGCTTCGATTCAAACCTATTTTTGATCTTTCAACTTCCGACGCCCTCCCTGTTATTGCATTTCTAGGTAATAGTACAATTATTGAAGGAAAAAACAAAAAAAAAGTTTAAACCCCCTTGCACCACACTATCGTCGAGAAAGGAGGCATCAGCAGTGTCGGTGGTTTTACCAGGTCAAACCTTCCTTCAAACACACTGACAACTGCCTTAAAATCACCCATATTCAATTTACCAGGTTTTGTGCGACAAAAGATTTTGTATTCAAACAAAAATTGAATAAACAGTGGTGGACGTGGTTATCTGATTCAAATTTTTTCATCTAAATCACCACAAGAAGATCAAACCTATGTAGAAAACTTGAATCAATATCAAATACATAATCCAAAACCTAAATCAATGAGCCATAAGCCTGAAGATCGATTCAAAACTTGATAGTACTCCAAACTCATCTTCTTCTCCCCTCTTTCAAGATCAACACCGTCTGCAATCTTACCGAAGAAACCAACAACAAGACGCAATACATGTACTAAAACCAAAATCAAAACAACCAAATCTATTTCAAAATCAAAATAAAAACCAAAAACAAAACAAACCCTAACATCAACAATCCAAACCATGTATAAAAAATTAAGTTAAATCCATTGACAAATCTTTTCTTTATCAATTACCATAACTTCTCACAACACCATCTTTCATTGAAGTCGTTTCACAGAAGAAACAGAAACAGAGACGGGAGAAGGGATGGAGATAAAACTAAATCTGAGACGGGAAAGAGCAGGCCATAAAGGGGTAATCGGAGGTGATTGTGTAGAGGGTGGTGAATGCACCAATGGAGACCGGATATTGGTGTAGGGATGACGTTTAGCAGGGGAGAGTCTTCGTCGGCGGGGGAGGAGACGACGTTGGGCCTCCACATCTCTCTATTTAGTATATAGATTGTATTAATAAAGAACTATTATATTATTGTTTAAAAAACAGACAAAAATGTGATCCCAGAACAAGTAATCAATCCATATTAACATCAATGGAAGTCATCTCTATATTCAATAATCTCAATGTAGCACACAATTACAATGAAGAACCCTAAGTGTGTGTGGGTACTATGTGTGATGGATGACCTCTTGCCCTAAAGAAGAAATAAACAAACATTATATACTTAGGGTATAGAATACCCTATTTACACAAAAGGTCCTTCTACATGGTACAATTACATTTTAAGCACTAACATTCTCCCCCTTTGTACCAATGTAGAGAAAAAGATATTAGACGTCTACAGGTGTCACATGATGTTTACGGAGACCAAAGATGTATTCAAATCGGCGCAGTTCCAGGCGGTAGTCTTTTCGGTAAGATATGGCTTTTAGCACTTGGTTGATCAGATCCTTTTCTTTGTCAGTAAGCTTTACTTCTCCATTGGCATCCAGACGAAGCCTGCTTTCCAGATGAACTGAGATGATCTTCAAAGTACCCTCACAGAACTTGTTCATTTCAATGACTCGCATGAACTTCTTCTTTGAGTCAGTATCAATGTAAACAACTCCAAGTTCTGGCTTGCTCAGTACGGTGTAAGCTGGGATACCTTGAATATCTGATAAGCGTCTGTTCGGTCTTCTCAGGTTCACATTGGCTTGAAAAGATTCCAAGCCCATCTGAAAGTCAGTAAGATAAGAGAACTTGAGAATATTCTTCATAAAGTTTTTCACACTTCTGAAGGCAGCTCTGTATTGTATTCTGTTCTCAGGACTCTTCAGCTCCGGATGCTCAACAAGAAGGTTGAAAAGACTCAGAAGGTCATTCAGTCTCAGACTCTTGAAATCAGCTTCAGAAAATACGTGTTCAGACCCATCTGATCTCAAGACTGTGAACTCAGGATAGAAGACATCAAACAGCTTCTGAGATTCAACTTTGAGTATCTTCATGATCATGTTATCTGACTTGACTGCTTCTGATCCTTTGTCTTTGTTCTTCATGACATATAAGAATTCGACCTTCTTCAGTGATGGCCAATCTTCAATACCATATACCTTTTCCAAATTGACTCGCTGAACTTCCCGCACATACAGGTCTTTCCTTAAGGTTTCTAGAAAGGGAGTTTGGATTGAAACTCTCTCTCCAGTGGCTACATATCTTGGTTCAGCATCAATAATAGCTTTGAAAAAACGAAGTTCTGCATCAAGTACTCGATCTCTAATTTTACCATCTGGTATTATCGGTGCATGTGGAGCTAGAGTACCTGAGCTTGGACCTGCTGTTTCAATCAGCGGTGGAGCTTCATCTTCAGATTCAATTTCCATAGTCTGATATCCGGTAGTATCAAGTGCAGCACCTAGAGCATCAACCATTTCTTCCTTGATCTTGTGACTTAACTGCTCTGGCTCTTCCTCTGAATCAATGTGGATTATATCAATAAGCATATTATCAGCCATCTGCACGTCTACTGTTCTATTGTCAACAGTCGAAGGCTTTTCAACCCCAGCTATGACATCAGCTAGAACTAATGAGTCTTCCACTATCTCCATAACAGTATCCGTTCCACCTGTTCCCTGTTCACCAGCTGGCTGATCTGAGCCATGAATAATTCCAGTAGCTGTCCCACTAGATTCACCAACTCCTGTAGATCTCTTCTCCCCCTCATGTTGATCAGGCGGATCCTGATCATCATGTCTCCTTTTCTGTGAGGTTTCAGCTTGAACACCACACCTTTCTTCAACCACTGAAACCCGTGTGGCAAGAGCCTGATATCCAGTCAGTAGGGCGTTGGTCATATCTGTGATAGCATCAGTTAGCTTCTGATACTGTGTGTTTATAGTAGCTAACCCATCTGAGGATGTTGAAGTTTGAGGTTGGGGTTGAGGTTGTGATTGTTAGCGTAGTAGAGAAACAAGATCTACTTCTTCAGCAGTGTTGGAATCTCCTTGGGCTAAGAGTCGGGCTAACAGCTCTGATTTGAGCTGGTCAGTTGGGATTTGGTGTAATGGAACTGGTAGAGTTTGTGAGTCAGGTTGAGCTTCAGTAGATTCTGCAATGCCTTTTCCTTTCACAACTCTGGATACATCTTGAGACAACTTTTTCATCTCTTCTTTCATTTCGGCAACATGAGCTTTATAAGAGTTGCTCAAGGACTTGATGGCAAGCTGCAAAAGAGGCACTGTTACAAGGTTATCCGGTCCAATAGAAGACCGTACACGTTCAGCATTAAGGGAACTAACACCCAGACCACTTAGGTTACTGGTTGAAGTAGCGGTTGTAGCAACCGTACTGCCTGTGTTCAAAGCTGGCATGGTGTTAGCAATGACAGGTCTTCCGCCCGGTCCTCGTGAAGCACCAACGAATGGCGGCGACACTCTGGGCGTTCCGGTTGGGGCACAAAAGCCTCCAACTTGGTATTGTACAAACATTTGTGGCCTAGGAAAGGATGTGGAACCAAAAAGCTCTAAACTCTGTGTGCTTTGAAAGAACGGCGGTGGCCGGGGCGGGAGCCTACCTGTTTCAATACCAGCAGACACCAAGTGTGTCGCCGATAGAGTTTGTGCTAAAACCCCTGTGGAGAATGAAACACCGGCCTGTTGAGAGACCGATGAGTGGGTGAGTGGGGCTGTGCTTTGCATGGCTGGGCGGACCACGACTTGTTCAATACGCAACGGCGACGAACGCACGTCGGTAGTAGATGTGGCTACCCGGCTAGTAACGGTTTGGGGAGAGTCGGTAGTTAAAATTTTTTCCGGCTCTGTCACAGCTTCACTCAATTCTTTTCTCCCTCGTTCCTCACCACTACCTATCTGTTCTACTACTACTTCTTCTTCTACTTCTTCGTATATATTTGAAAGACCCGCAACAGCAGTAGCAGTGTCGAGAAATCCGGTGTGCCGAGTCGACTCAGTATCTGAACTCACAACCCGTGGCCTTTTGCCCATATGTCTCGGAATCAAGTTCACTAAAGGGTCATGTCCTGAGTCGTCATCATCATTATCATCATCATCATCATGTGGAGGAAAGAAAGGTTCCATCTCATTGTCTTGATTGGTTGCATCATCATCGGGAGATGATGCAGCGGCATAAGCTTTATCCCAAGTTACATCATCGTCAAAGACATTAACTGGAGGAATTTGAGGTGGTGGTTGATCTGGTCGCGAAGAGGATGCATTACCAACAGTCCGTAATCTTCTCCCAACACTCTTTCTTTTAGTTCTTCTCACCCCTCTTTGTTCAGGAACACCCCCTTGTTCCTGAACCCCCTCGACTCTTGGACCCTCACCTCCTAAAGGATTTGCATCGTGGGTAGGTCCCTCCGGCTCTGGCTGGACCGGCAATGCATTGTCTATCCTATACTGCCTAACTACCCTGGATTGTTGGTCGGCATAAGCGAGTAAGTCTTCTCGTAGAACGGCAGTATGAGCAAAATTCATCGCTTTGGGCATTCTTAGAACGTGCATGTACTGGCTCGGCCCTCGGGGATGTTGCTCTCGGCGTGGGATCTGGTCGTTGTCTGTCATGGCTTGATGTATCAAGATCTGGAAGAAACGCTGAAATGGGACGAAGTTACGTTTCGTCTTGAGTTTTACCTGATCAGCAGCAAGTTCAATCATTTCATTCCAGATCAAGACAGCATAGTCGATGTTATGATTGAAGACGAACGCGTGGAACATGCGTAGAGTGGCTAGGTTGGTCTTATCTAACCCAGTATGCTTTGAAGTCATACATCTGTTGAAGATAGAGCATATAGAGTAATAGATTGGCGGGAGGAAGTTACGTCTGAATGTCGAAGATCCAGTCAGTGGAGCATTGGGTGGAGGTTGATAACCCAGACTTCGAATGTCCTCAAGAAGCTGAGATTCAGGAATCGGATCCTGAATATTTTCATCGGGAAGGTTTAGAGATCGTCTAAGTCCCCGAAGTGTGAATCGGACATCGAAGTGGTCTAGCTTAGCTGTAAACTTTGGTACTCGATCTGTTGGTCGGTAGGTTAAGGTACTCCAGAACTGTTTGAGGTATATCGCGGGCACGAGCTCAACCTTCGTCAACGCAGTCAGTACCGGATGATGGCTGATGATTTCAATGATAATTTGATGGTCAAAACGAATTGCAAGATCTAGATGATGGTTGTTATCTAGAAATTGCACATTCGGACTCGTCCTCGGATATATCTCCCCGTCTAAGTCATGCGCGTTAACTGACGGATGTGACGAACGATGCGAACGGATGATGGTATTTTCATCCGAAGCATATTCATCGTGATCAGCCATCTGGAATAGTACACAGTTAAGAATCGGACCAAAATCGAGTTTACCTTGAAAGACTTTTCCAACAATTTCTAAGTGTAGGCCAAGTCGCAATCAACAAAAAATAGCAAGTCACAGACCACTGCGACATCGCAATGGGAAGAGGATGAGACCAGTTGAAGTCGCAATGCAAGATTGCGATTTGGTCCTCAAGTCGCAATGAACGATTGCGACTTGGATGAATGTGTGACCACTGCGACTTGGATGAATGTTTGAAGGACATGTTGGTTGCGACTTGGTTGAACACAGAAAAAACATAAGTGTTCAATCCCTAAGAAACATGTTTTTCGCTCTAAAAGTGTTAAAACCACTACCACTAGACTCGTCTAACATTCGCGAACAGACCCTAGCCATATAAAAAACCTATCTAACAACAACAAATGAATTTTAAGCAGATTAAAGAAATTTCGAACCTTAAACCCTAAAAATCGACAATAGCATACGAATTAATGGATGAATGACGATAGAAATCGAGATACAATACCTCGATGATGATGTGAAGTGATTCCTCGAACCAGAAACTCGATCAAAACTTCGAATAGAAATAGCAGTTGAGAGAGACTTCGATAGGGTTTAGGAATATTTTGAATTTTGAAAAATCAAAGTCTCAATCATATACGAAATTTTTCAAAAAAGTGACACGTGGCACAATCTGATTGGTCCAAGGGTTGACCAGCCACGTGTCATCAAGTCGCAATGAACAAATCACGACTTGACAAATTTTGAAATCGCAATAGACCATTGCGATTTACACTGTTCACCTGACCAAGTCGCAATGGACTATTGCGATTCGGTACTGTTCACCTAACAAAGTCGCAATGGACTATTGCGATTCGGTACTGTTCACATGGTCAAGTCGCAGTAGGCCATTGCGATTTGGCACTGTTCAAACCTCCAAGTCGCAATAGACCATTGCGATTTGGCACTGTTCAAACTTCCAAGTCTCAATGCACCATTGCGATTTGATACTATTTAAGCTCATTGAGAGGTCGCAATAGAAGGCTGCGACATCTCACTGTCCATATGTGAAATCGCAAGCGATATTGATGTAAATTGGACATTTTTCAGATAATAAAAGAAAGATTTTATCACATTGGAAGATGTCCAACTTCCAGTTGATTAAGCACTTATGGTTTTAAAAACACGGTTTTCACTCCCCCTTAAATGATGCAAAGATTTTGCAAAGAGATTTTCATCATTTAAAAGCAAGTGGTTTAAAAACAGATTAGAAAACTTACCTTGAGATCTTCAAGTAAGAAGCACAGGAAATCAACACTTACAAGCTCAGTCAGAGATACACGCTCCCCCTATTCTTGTGCATACTCTTTAAATTTGTACTCCCCTGAGACTATTAACACACCTTATGCAGGCATAGATATCATAACAAGAAATAAAAGGCAGCAGAGATAATAAACAATGAAAAAAACAACAAAGACATGAAAATAAATATTTTAGATTGAGAATAGAATGAGATGAAAATTTGTATGTATCAATCTAGATAGAGAAAACTAGATTGAGTTACACATATTTCCATTCATTAAATGATCAATATAGAAT
The DNA here is from genome assembly GCA_033807775.1 of Saussurea involucrata. Taxonomy (NCBI): domain Eukaryota; kingdom Viridiplantae; phylum Streptophyta; class Magnoliopsida; order Asterales; family Asteraceae; genus Saussurea; species Saussurea involucrata. Next base: position 75,790,348 of record CM066318.1, on the reverse strand, counting down.
ATTAAACTTTCATGTTCAACATGCCAAGCTTGGATACTAAGAAATTAAAACGTTTTTCATCCAAGGCTTTGGTAAAAAGATCGGCAAGTTGAAACTCAGTTGTGACAAAGTATAGCTCAATCGTACCTTTTTCAACGTGATCTTTGATGAAATGATACCTTATGTCTATGTGTTTGGTCTTTGTATGTTGGACCGGATTAGCTGATATTGCAGTTGCACAATTGCTATCGCAGTAAATGGGGATCTTCTCATACTTGAAGTCATAGTCAGATAGTTGAGTCTTCATCCACAGAACCTGTGAACAACAACTGGCAGCGGCCACATATTCTGCCTCCGCAGTTGATGTTGAAACACAATTCTGTTTCCTCGAGGACCAACTTACTAGTTTATCACCCAAAAACTGGACATGACCAGATGTGCTCTTCCGGTCTAGCATACTACCACCATGATCGGCATCAGAATATGCAGTGAGTTCAAATCCTGTTCCTTTCGGGTACCACAGACCAAGGTACGGTGTCCCCTTCAATTATCGAAAGATTCTTTTAACAGCACTCCGATGAGATACCTTTGGTTGTGCCTGAAATCTTTCACAAAGACATGTTGCAAATATTATATCTGGACGACTTGCCGTCAGGTACATTAAAGAGCCTATCATCATGCGGTAATCCTTAACATCTACATCTTCACCAAGTGGATCCGGACCTATTTTAGATCCAGGAGCCATAGGTGTTCCAATAGAGGTACAGTTTTCCATCTTAAATTTCTTCAAGATGTCAAACACATTCTTCGACTGGTTAATGAAGATGCCTGAGGAGAATTGCTTGACTTGTAATCCAAGAAAGAAATTAATCTCTCCCATCATACTCATCTGGAATCTGGTCTTCATTATACCCGAGAACCAAGTACACAATCCAGGGTCAGTTGAGCCAAATATAATATCATCAACGTAAATTTGTACTAAAAGGATCTCACCGTTTTTATGAAGAGTGAAGAGAGTTGTGTCGATTTTACCTTTTCGAAAGCCAGCACCAAGTAGGTAGGTAGATAAGATTTCATACCAGGCGCGAGGGGCTTGCTTTAGACCGTAGAGAGCTTTGTCAAGAATGTAGACGTGATCTGGTTTATCTTTGTCCACAAAACCCTCTGGTTGAGAAACATATACTTCTTCTTTCAAGATACCGTTCAAGAAAGCAGTCTTCACGTCCATTTGATAGACAGTGAAGTTTCTGAAAGCGGCAAATGCAAGAAACATCCGAATTGCCTCTAAGCGAGCCACCGGTGCATACGTTTCATCATAGTCAATTCCCTCTTGTTGCCTATACCCTTTTGCTACAAGGCGTGCTTTATTTCTCACAACAATCCCATCTTTATCTTTCTTATTCTTGAGGACCCACTTGGTACCAATTATTGTTTTACCTTTGGGTCTAGGAACTAATCGCCACACATTCAATGCTTCAAACGAATTCAGCTCATCTTGCATGGCTATGATCCAATCCAGATCTTCCAAGGCTTGTCGAACTGAGGTTGGTTCAACTTGACTTAGAAAAAGCGCGTAAAGGACTTCATTGGCCATTGCAGATCTAGTCTTTACAGGTTCAGAGACATCACCAATGACTTGTTCAATTGGGTGACTCTTAGTCCATCTTGAAGCATGAGGATGAACAATTATAGCACCATAGTTGGGATCCACTAAGGTAGGATCTTTATCAAAATTCAGCTCTATTGTCAAGGTAGGTTCTGGAAGTGAGACGGGTTCATGGACAGAAATGTCAACAGGAACTGCCTCCGGTTCTGCTTCAGAAGATGACTCACGTTGAGTTGCAGAATCCTCACCATCGTCAATAGGAGTTGTACCTGACGAAGAAGCACCATTCGTGGATACATGTTGTGTTGCTTGTGGAGATTCCATATGCATATTACTTGAAGTTGTAGCAGGAGTTGTTGCACCAGATGAAGGAGTAGTCAGTTCCGGTGAAGGCCCTGACAAAGTAGCATTAGCTGGTGGTGTGACAACATTGCTCCTGTTAGACATAGATGAATTAGGCTGATCACTTCTGAAAAAATCATCATAAAAGTATTCAAACAATAAATCAAGATCATCAGGTTTAGAGTTAGAAGCGGATGCTTGATCCTTGTTCGAAGATCTAGTCACCATAGGACGAATCTGTCCAGATGCTAGTACACCTAATATAGCGGGTTCTGTACTGTTTTGCACAGAAACCATTGTCTCGGTTTCATCAAATTTGACATTTACGCTTTCTTTCACAGTTCTAGACGACTTGAAATAGACTCTATATGCTTTTGACGTAAGTGAGTATCCGATGAAAACGCCCTCAATACCCTTTGGACTGAATTTGTTCAAGTTGTCCTTGTCGTTCAGCACAACACATCTGCAACCAAACACACGAAAGTAGTGTATCACAGGTTTTCTATTATTAATCAGTTCATATGGAGTTTTACCAAACCGGCGATGGATAATTGAACGGTTTTGTGTATAGCATGCCGTAGCAACAACTTCAGCCCACAAGAACAGAGGTAGATCAGCATAGGACAGCATCGTTCTGGCAGCTTCAACAAGTGTGCGATTTCGTCTCTCAACGACTCTGTTCTGCTGAGGAGTTCTAGCTGCAGAAAACTGGTGAGAAATTCCCAATGATTTAAAGAAATCATCAAGATTCTTGTTCTTGAATTCTGTCCCGTTATCTGACCTAACAGTCTGAACTGATTGTTGACGGTTCACTTGAAGTTGCTTGATTAACGAGATTATCAAGTCAGGTGTTTCGTCTTTTGATCGAAGAAACTTGACCCAAGTATATCTCGAATAGTCATCGACAATTACTAACACGTATCGTTTGGCACTGACGCTCTGAGTCTTCATCGGACCACAGAGATCCATATGAAGGATTTCTAACGGTTTTTGTGTGCTGGGTTCGGGTTTCGGTGGATGAGGGGCTCGCTTTATCTTCCCCTTCTCACAAGCAATACAGAAATTGTCTTTCTCAAACTGCAGAACTGGTAGACCTATAACTAAATCACCCAACGTTAGCTTTTGAATGTAACGAAAGTTGAGATGAGATAGTCTTCTATGCCATAACCAACTCTTTTCCATAGATGCCTTAGTCATCAGACACACGTCATTCTCTGGCTTAACTTTTGATAGATCAATAGTGTAAAGATTTGACTTTCGCGAACCAACTAGAAGTTCATTTCCTCCACCGGTTAGAATTGCGCACCGAGTCTTCTTGAAATGAACTTCTAGGTCTTTATCACAAAACTGACCTATACTAAATAAGTTATGCCCTAAGCCTTCAACATAATTCACTTTAGTTATTCTGACGTTGTCGGTCACAATATCTACATAACCTCTGATTGGAGCATAATGATCATTTCCAAACTTAACTTTCCCTCCATCGTGTTCCACAAAGTTGTTCAACAGCTCCTTTCTACCTGTCATGTGTTTAGAGCAACCACTATCCAAATACCACACATGACAGAGCTTCAAAATGGAGTTTAAACAGTTTTAGGTACCCATTGCCAATTGGGTCCTTTCGGGTTAGGAGAATTAACCTTCTTCTTTGAATTGTAGTGATTATAATATCTATTTGAATAAAAACGATTTGAACCATAGAAATTATAACCAAACCATGAAGAATAATCAGACTTGCAGATAAAATCATCTACACCACATGAAGAGCAACAAATTTGATCATGTGCTAAATTAATCAGTTGTTGCATAGAAGAAATCTTGTACGGAATTACAAGTTTTTGTTTGTTAGAAGCAACACGATCACTAACATTAGAAACAAAAGTGTTTTTCTTGGAATTAAAAGCGACAGTAGATGATTTTCTCTGGGCCACATCATGTGTGAACTCCTTTATTCTCCACTCTACCCGCGAGTTGTTTCTTAAATTACGATCTGAAATGGAATCAAAGTAAGAATCGTAAGCGTAGGAATTTTGAACTTTAGAAAATTTAGATTTACGCTTATTTTTCTTTTTCTTTTTCTTTTTCTTTTTCCCAACGGTCTTAGAAGATTCCCCTTCGAAGAATTTCTCCTTGGGTTCCTCTTCCTTGACCAAAAAATCAGAATGATCCGGAAGTTTAGCACTAAAGTCAAAATTAACATCCTTTTGAACTTGCTTATCCTTCCTTTCACAAGGAGTGGCAATAACATGATCAACTTTAATATCACTGGAGGAGGAGTGATGAGAGAAGTTACAAGAGTTTTCATTAACAAGTTCTTCCTCTAACTCAATGGGACCAAAATCATCCAAATCAACCGCCATCATGCTTCTATTAAGAGAATCGCCCATGAAAGCTTTGCATGAGGAAGCATCTGAATCAGAGGAAACTTTGCTAGCAAACTCTGTCATAGCTTCGGTGGATAGATTTGTCAATTTTCCCATTAGTCTTGAGATCTCATTTTGAAAGTATTCTTTATTGGACTCAAGATCATTTCTCTCTTTGATCAAAATGTTTTCTAAATCAGATATTTTCTTTGAAAGTAAAACATTTTCAGTTTCAAAAGACATTCTTTCAAATTTAAATCTCTCTCTTTCTTTCTCAATATTTTCTTTTTCAAGAAATAACTTTTTCTGAAAATCCGAAACTTGACGTGAGAGATTCAAACATCTAAGTTCGAGAGATTTCTTTTCTTCTAAGGTTTTTAAAGACGAGACAGAAACAACCTTCTCAGATTTTTCATTCATGCTATCTATCAAAACGGTTAGCATCACTTCCTTTTCAATATCAAATGCAAGTTGATCATCATTTCTGACTTCATCAATTTTGCTTTTAATATTCAATTCAAGATCAACAAGCTTTTGTTCGAGTACCAAGGGAGGATATTATATTTTTTCTTCAGAAACTGGTTTTGATACAGTTCCCTTTGGTGACTGAACAACGTAGCTATCAAAATAGTCATTAGCCAGGATTTTCTTGTCTTGCAATGCCTTCCTATTTGCTTGATCATAAATATAAGGAAGTTGCATGGTTACGGTTGTTTTTCTCTTAACTTCCTCCTCAATTCCATGTTCCTCCTCATTAAGCCATTTAATTTTGAATTTAGGATCCTTTAGAAACTTGAGCCATTGAAACTTATAAATACAAGGTGCCTTTTTCAAAGCATTCTCCAAATAGTGAGGATTGTCATATCCCACACCCCATTTAGAGTTGTAATATCTGAAATTCTTTGGCGTGTTTAGAAAAATGGTTTGTTCGGATTGACCTAGTTTATATAGTTTCGCTTCCAGATCACTCGCTTTTTCAGACAATTCGTTGTTTATGTCTTTATAAGAACGCAACATTTGTTCGAGCTCATTCTTCCTAGTTTCAGCAATTCTTACACTTTCTCCCATTTCATCCATTTTTCTTCGAAAATAAGTTCGAGATTTTTCGATCTCAACCCTTTCAACTTTCAAATCATCATTTAACTGTTTATGGTCAATGATAGCTTTCTTTTGAAGTTCAATAGTTTTATGCGCCTTTTTGAGTTTCTCGCTTTGTTCATCAAGTTTTAATTGAAAAACTTTGAACTGATTACCAAAATGATTAATAGTGCAGAGATCTACCTCATTTGTCTCAGGCGCCGCATCAGCCTCTGAATCCTCATCATCTCTGCTCATCAAGCACATCCTAGCAAAAGCAGCCGTGTCTTCCTCCTCTTCATCATCTGTCTGGTCCAACCAAAACTCTTCCTCCACTGGAAGCTCAATTCCCGACTCTTTCTGTTCAGCTAACAAAGCCTTCTGTTTGTAGTAGTCGGAATTCTTCACCTTTGGTTTCCAGCAGTCTTTGGAGAAATGACCGGTTTTCCCACAGTTGTAACACTTTTGATCTTCATCCTTTTTCTCAACAAACTTCTTCATCTCCAGCCTTTTACCATCTTCCTTGTGATCATCAAACTTTTTTGACTCAATCCGATTCTTATGTTCATAGTTTTTAGAACCAGATGAGTAACGTTGGTTGTTTGATCTGGGAGTTTTTACAAATCTGTGTTGAAAGGCCTTGGAAAGAAGTATCATAGCCTGCCTTAAGCTTTCTGCTTCATCCAAGTCAGCTTGGTCTAATTCAAATTCTTCTCTCTGAACACTCTTGCCCTTAGCTTTTCTTGACAACAATGCTAACGGCTCATCTTCAATCTCATCTTCTTCTGCCTTCTTCTCAGACCCCACCATCTTCTTTTCCTTCTTACCATTCTTCTCATTTTTCATCAACTTCTTCCTTTTCAACTTAGCATCATCTTCATCTTGCTTTAAGGTTTCAAACATTTGTTGTAGCGGAAGAGAATCCAGTTGGGAATTCTGTTTCATTCTATGAGCATACTTCTTCCACTCGGGCTGAAGCACGTTCAAGAACTTCACATTAGTCTCCATGATGGATTTTGATACTTTGTAACTGTTGAGATCATTTAGGATAGTTGTGAATCGATCATATGCTTTATCTAAACTCTCACCCTCCTTCTGCTTGAAATTCTCATACGTATTGAATACATTTGATATTCTCAGCTGGTTTTCCACTTCTGACCCTTTATATAGCTTGATAAGTTCATCAAACATACCTTTACCTGTTTCACTTAAACTATCAACCTTCTGATATATGTCGTTGGTTAAGGCTTGCATAACTAAAGACCTAGCTGCTTTATCGGCTTTGTATCTCAACAAATTACCACATGTGTAGTCCTTTGGATGAATAACTAACATGTTACCTTCTGGATCTTCTTCACGAACCTCTCCTAGAACCCCGTTTATCAAGGATTCATGGATAAAAGTTCCATTTTCTTGTCTTTCAACGTAGTCAAGGAATCTGTCTTTCCAAATCTTAAAGTCTTTCGGGAAAAGAACGGGTGGTTTGTCCTTTGAACCAATAGTTAACATATCTCTGGCATTCATTTTGGATTACTTGTTGTTGATCGTTAAAAATCTGATTAATCTGATTAGGAGTAACTTTTAAATTTTCAAGTTCAAGTCTCAACGCACTTAAAGTCGCAATGGGTTTGAAGTCGCAATGCAATGAAGTCGCAATGCTTGAAGTCGCAACAGTTGGAATCGCAACAAATGAAGTCGCAATAAAATGGAATCGCAACACTTGGAGTCGCAATAGAGGATTGCGATTTGGTACTGTTCACGGGTTAATGGACTGCGATTCGGGATCGAAGTCGCAATAGGTCACTAAGTTATCCTTGCATTAACTATTATATTAATAAAGAACTATTATATTATTGTTTTAAAAACAGACAAAAAGCTAAATTGACTAAGTTATCCTTGCATTAACTAACTGAATGTTTATAGAGTTAGGTTTAAGGGACCCAATCCATAACAAAAGTGAAACTACAATGACCATACATGTAATTATTTTGTTTGAGGTACCTAATCCAAAATTTCATATAACCATAGGGATGAAATTAGTAATTTACTCCAAACTTTAATATATTAGAATTGGACCCCTTTAGAATTATATGTACCTTTTGTCCATCTTGTATTTTTCTTAATATATATTATATATATGGTTAGGTTAAACGAAAACAGCGACACATCAAAAACACGAGAACGACGCCCAAATTACATTTCGGTTTTCACTATAATCACATGCACAATCATAGGTGAATCGCACGAAATTGCTTGCATACCCTTGTATTGACCGTGTTTCGCAATCGTATACGATTTCAATGCAACATTCATACGTTTTTTTACTTTATTTCGTTTGAACCTCTCTCTCTCTCTCTATATATATATATATATGTGTGTGTGGGGGGGGTTTATGGTTAGGCATACATCATTTAACACGACGAATGTGAAGCGTATAATAAGAAATCTAGACGATTGAAAGCAAGCATAACTTGATTTTGTTGGATGGATTCCATATTTGTTGCTGAAAGAGCGAAACGTGTAACTACTTTGGAAACATCCAAGACCGGTATGATATTCTGCTTTGAATTAATTTGAAGAGTCAATTGACCAAAGAGAATCACCATGCAACGTGTTTCAGGTAGTAAAGAATAAATTTGTATTAATTATATTGTTTAGTTATATATCTCTTGGCTTATCATCAAGTGGTTTAGTGCCTAACAAGCAAGGGTATGGCCCATGCAGATTCTTTAATGATAACACAAACTAACATCTTTAATTAGGAAGTGTTTTCAAAATGGTATCTCAATTACTCTTGCTAATATGGATATGTCTGGTGTGAGAACATGTAGATATCCATTAATCTATTCTTTAAAAATAACACAATAAGGTTCCCCCATATATAAAAATATTCATACGAATAATAAAATAAAAAAAAACACAAAAACGACTTAATTACATGTGTTGTTACACTAACACTACAAAAAAATTGGCCTTATAAACGACAGATTAATGACGATCGTCGCTAATTCATCGCAAATGACCAAATCTCGCTAATCCGTCGCTGGTAGGCTATCGGTAAATTGTCGTGGATGATGCTATCAGCGACATACTAAATCTACGATGGAATAGCGATTGATTTTTTCAGCGACGGATTAGCGACATATTAATTAGACATATTTATATAATCTCTGTATACTAGCATGGCAAGTGTCTAAAATGCTCAATAACTATAACGAAAGATATGTAAGATAATTATATTATACATTCGTTTAAAAGAGTATAAAATGATACCGTTCTAAACCACCTCTCCAATTATGTTAACTTGATATTTATCGTAAAAGAATCTACATAGTGCATACCTAAGCTTTTAGGCGCAAAGCTCGTTGAGAAGCTAGAAAAAAACAACATGCACAAATACTATTCTTATATTGGTACCTACTACTCATTGTTACATGCTTAGACGTCCGGTAATTGCCAATACGGCAGCTCCCCAGAAATACTCCGCTTTACCCAATTGTGTGTTACCCTAAAACCCACATGCTTTCTATAGTGCCTTGACTCGTGTGGGACACCATCATAAACTGTAGGAAGGCTACATACTTGATTTCATATTTATGTCCCTTACGAAATCGGATCCTATCACACCTGAACGTGTGTCTCATTGGTAGAAACTTGCGGTGACAGTCAAACCAACACGACTTCCCTACGCTGTGTAACTGGAACACACATGCATTACCCCTGCAATATGGACAAGCTAAATTGCAATGTGTGTTTCAACCAGAAAGCATGGCATAATCAGGGAACTCACTAACCGTCCACATCAATATTACCCTCATTGTGAAATTCGTCCTACGATAGGCATCATAGGTATAGAGATACCCTCTAATAATAACATCCTCAACTCGTCAATCAAGGGTCGAAGAAATACATCAAAATTCTGTTCGGGGCTCTTCTTTCCGGGAATAAGCAAAGCGGTAGATTGTAGTTTGTTAGAAAGACGGGCCACGATGAATACGGATTTGAGTTCGAGTTATTGGGGTTGAAACCATCTGTATATAAGCCAAGACGAGCAGTCCCGATCTCTTGAGGAAAATCGGGATGTATCCTGTCAAAATGTTTCCAAGCTTCCCCATCACTCGGATGTACCATCTTTCCCGACCGAGTCTGATCACAGTGCCAAGTCATCTCATTTGCTGTTTTCCATTGTCATCTTGGTGCAATCGACAAAGACGTTATCACCATATTAGGCACTGTGATCCCAGAAACAAGTAATCAATCCATTATGAACAATAAAGTGGCCGTCAATATATAGAATGAAGCACAATCCCAAAGTACAATATGATCTAGCTAGAGAGCAATTGTGTGTGTACTTGGGTGTAAAATGTGATGACCTAATGACCTAAAGAGAAAGTAGCAAATAGCAAACATTATATACCTAGGGTAAACTATGACCCTATTACAAAACTAGCCCCTCTACTTGGTACAATTACATATTAGCACCAACATTCTCCCCCTTTGTACCAATAGTAGAGATAACAAAATCAGACGTCCACTGGGGTCACAATCTTCTTCCGAATACCAAAGATGATCTCAAATCTGCGCAATTCAAGGCGGTAGTTTTTCCGGTATGAGATGGCTTTCAACACTTCGTTGATCAGGTCCTTTTCTTTCTTGGTGAGCTTTACTAATCCATTCGCATCTTGACGTAGCCTGCTTTCCAAATGAATCGAGATGATCTTCAAGGTACCCTCACAGAACTTGTTCATTTCAAGTTAGACATCCCCAAGTTCTGGCTTGCTCAGTACGGTGTAAGCGGGAATACCTAGAATATCAGGTAATCTTCTTCTCGGTCTTCTCAAGTTCACATGTTCTTGAAGGGATTCCAAACCCATCTGAAAGTCAGTGAGGTATGAGAACTTGAGAATGTTCTTCATAAAATTCTTCACACTTCGAAAGGCAACACTGTATTGAATTCTATACTCTGGACGCTTCTTCTCTGGATGGACAGCAAGACTGTTGTAAAGGCTCAGAAGATCATTCAGTCTCAGACTCTTGAAATCAGCTTCAGAAAATACGCATTCAGACCCATCTGATCTCAAGACCGTGAACTCAGGATAGAAGACATCAAACAGCTTCTGAGATTCAACTTTCAGCACCTTCATAATCATGTTATCTGACTTGACAGCTTCTGATCCTTTGTCTTTGTTCTTCATGACATATAGAAATTCGATCTTCTTCAGCGATGGCCAATGCTCAATCCCATAAACCTTCTCCAAGTTAATCTTTTGAACATCCCGAACATACAGTTCTTTCCTCAAGGTTTCTAGATAGGGAGTTTGGATTGATACTCTCTCTCCAGTGGCTACATACCTTGGTTCAGCATCAATAATAACTTGGAAAAAGCGGAGTTCTGCTTCAAGTACTTTATCTCTGATCTTTCCATCAGGTACAAACGGTGTTTATGGAACTAAAGTACCTGAGCTTGGACCTGCTGCATCTTCTAGTTGTGGAGTGTCTGAGATTGGACCTACAGAATCAACCTGTGTCGGAGCATCTTCTACCACTGTCGGAATATCATCTTCAGACTCGATATCCAAATCCTGATCCCCAGTTTCACAGTCAATATCCAATTCATCCAGAGCTTCTATCATCTCTTCTTTAATCTTGTAGTTGAGCTGCTCTGGTTCTTCCTCGGAATCAATGTAGATATAATCTCGTGCGAATTCATCTGCCATTCTTTCTTCCTCTGTTCTATTGTCAACAACAGCAGGCTTTTCAACCCCAGCTATGACATCAGCTAGAACAAGTATTTCTGTATCAATAGTCTGTACCACATCAGTTGCCGTTCCACCTTCACCTGTATTTCCCCCAGCTTCATGTTCATTAACATTAACAGTAGAAGCAGCAACACTACACTCTCCAACCCATGCTCTCTTCTCCCCCTCATGTTGATTAGGCGGATCCTGATCATCATGTCTTCTTTTCTGAGAGACTTCAGGTTCAATACCACATCTTTCTTCTACAACTTTGAGCCTGTTACTGATGGTGGTGAATCCATTCATCAAAGCATTCGTCATATCTGTCACAGAGTCGGTTAGCTTCTGAAGTTGTGTTGCCAGAAGAAGTTGTGTATCTGTGGAGGTTGAAGGTTGAGGTTGGGTTTGAGGTGGTGTATGTTGACGAAGTAAGGAAATTAAGTCAACTTCTTCAGATGTACTAGAGTCTCTTTTGGCTAAAAGGCGGGATAACAGCTCAGATTTAAGCTGGTCTTCAGGTATAAGGTGTAGTGGGATAGATGATGGATGTTGTGTGTCTGGTTGAGCTTCTGATGGTTGATCTTGAGGAGTGGATGATGATTCAGCAACATGTTTACCCTTTATGGCACGGCTGACGTCAGATGCTAACTGATCAACTGATCTCTGCATGTGTGCACAGTGTTGCTTGTACGATCTGTCTATAGTACCTAGTGCAGAAGCCAGTAATGGTAGAGTAATAAAGTGAGGATATGGCCCGAGCATCTGTGCAACCTGATCATGAGGAAAATTTGGGAAAATTGAGCTAACTTCCGGACCACATAGGTTACCGGTTGAAGTAGCGGTTGTGACAACCGTACTGCCTGTGTTCATAGCTGGCGTGGTGTTAACTATGACAGGACTTCCACCCTGTCCTCGCGAGGTACCAACGAATGGCGGCCTAACTCGGGGTGTTCCGGTTGGGGTACGAAAGCCCTCAACTTGGTGGGATACCATCATTCGTGTCCTAGGAAAGGAAGTTGTACCAAATGGTTCTAGACTCAATGTGCTTCGAATGAAAGGCGGTGGCCGGGGCAGGAGCCTACCTGATTCAATACCAGCAGACACCGAGTGTGTCGCCGATAGACTTTGAGCTATATCCCCTGTGGAAAATAAAACATCGGAAAATTGAGATGCCGATGAGTGGCTGAGTGGGGCTGTGCTATGCATGGCTGGGCGGACCACGACTTGTTCAATACGCAACGGCGACGTACGCTCGTTGGTAGAAGATGTGGCTACCCGGCTCGGATCGGTGTGGGGAGAGTCAGTAGTTAAAACTTTATCTGACTCTATCACAAGATTTCTCAGATCACTTTTTTGGCTCCGATTATTTGATGCCGTGAAATACCAACTGAAGTTTCCCATGGAATTCTCCGGCAACGGTGTCTTCATTCGTGACCTCATGTTCACTAGCTGAATCAATGTTGAATTTCTAATGTAACCCGTTTTCTCCATCGAAGTAGCGATCGCACATCTGTAAAGCTCCGCGGTCACAAGTTCGACTTTTGTGGGTTTTTGCGATAAACCCACGATTGAATTTTTCAATTCGAGTATTTTCTGGGCATTGAAAACGTATCTTTTCGTGACGCAAGTTGTGGTTTTATCCAACACAATTTCGGGCACAGTGAAAGAGAGATCGAAAGAAGGAAGGGATGTAGCGAGTATCATCGGTTTTGGTCTCGCTTCGCCACGAGCTGTGGCAGCCCAGTCGTCGAGAAAAGCAGCGATGGTGGATCCGTCTACAACCTTATGAGATATGGAAACAGTAACCGCCATCCCACCACGTGAAAATCAGTAGAAAATCGAAGTACAAATCTGCAGATCGTGATTTTCTTGAAGATGAACAGTATACTAACGGAAGTCCGTTAGTTCCGTTAAGTTCGTCACATTTTTGGTCCTTTTCCGTTAAGTCAGTTAATTAGTTTAGGAGTTTGACACTTTTGGTCCCTTGACTTGAGGTTTCAGGGTTTAGCAATTTCAGTCCCTGGACTTTTAGGTTTAGATTGTGTCAAGTTCAGCCCCTGTAGTTTTTGTTTTAGTTTAAGTCAGTTTTAGTCCCTCCAGTTTTAACTTTCAGTTTTTTTTTACATTTTTAGTCCTTAGACTTGTAAGTTTTAGATTTTTACATTTTTAGTCCTTATAGTTTTAATCTTTAAGGATTTTTCATTTTTAGTCCTTTGAGTATTAATTTTAGGATTTTTTGGTCACTTTTAGTCCTTGTTTTTCGTTTTAGTTTCGTAAGTTGTCAGTTTTAGTCCTTATTTTCATTATTTTTCATTTTTCATCGTTTTTATCAGTTTTTGCCTGCATTTGTCCTTAACTGATATATTTTTCTCGTGTTTTGCAGGTTTATCGATTTAAAGTCCAGTTTTCCGCATTAATTTTTTCGGAATTAATTTTTTGGAGACAAATTTACAATTTGTTTTTCAAATTTTATTTCTGAAAATTTTTCTGACTTTAATCGTGTTTTCTCTGATCGTTCAAACGCACAAATTCTACTTCTCACGAAGTATCTGTTAACGATCCGACGTTTTTAAAATTCCAGGTAACAATGTCACTAGAGGAGGAAAATCCTATTGTAACAACCCAGTCTAAAATAAGCACGCATATCATATGAATTAGAACATCCTAAAAAAAGGTCCCACAATTTCTTACATATGTCTCAAAAATAGGTTGGCGGAAACAACCTATACACAACTGAAAATGAACTAGCTACTACAAGTATAAGTGGCACTGTCTCTATCTGCATCTGTCCTCTATCATGCTTTTGCTCACTTACCTGAGCCTTCTACTATCTGCTTACCTGAAAAGGTTTAGTTTGGAAAAACGAGGGTTAGACCATGAGGTCTAGTGAGTCCCTCCTGACAGTTCTCAAAATCATTTTAAACTTTCAATAATAAACTTTCACATAACTGGACATTAAAAACTTCTACGGATAAATCCGCTCCCGTAAATGGCACCCTGAAGTCACCCGAAAGTGACAACGAGTCAGTATCACGCTGCCTTACTGGGTATCACTTCCCATGGCATCAACGGAACCTCCCCCCGACGTGAGTACTGGCGGAACCTCCCCCCGACTTAGCCAATTTACGTCTACACAATGTATGCATACATCTCACATAAAACTTTAAACAACTTTCATGCAATAAAAGCATAAGAACAAAACATGGCATTTCTCATCATGTATTCACTTTAGAAAAACACGTAAAAGGCACGTATTTTAGTTAGAAAACTCACCTGAGGCTCTTACTTCTCGTTCCTAAACAGTTCCAAACTTCCAAATCGACTTCCCTGAATAAACGGGCATAAAACAACAACTCAGCAAAAGTACCCGGACAACTCAGTTTTCCGGACAACCCTACTTTTCCGGACGCTAAAGAGTCCGGACACCCAACTAACCGGACAACACCCTTATCCGGGTAACTACTACATTCCGGACGATACCCCTTTCCGGATATCGAACTTACCGGATACTAAACTTTACCGGACATAATACCTACCCGGGTAGCTTTCCTATCCGGACAGTCTCCACACCCGGAGACCTTCTAACGCATCGAGGAGTCCGGACGTCCGAGAAGGTTTCCGGACGTCGACCTGGACCCTTTTTGAGGCTGAAATCTACTGGTTAGCTCGATTCTCTCGAAGTAAAGATTAGCAATAGCAACAACATCACTAAACTTAACAATTACTGAGTTCTTAGCAATCGAAACACACTATAAGATCCGATTTCTCTCATTTTAGCTTCAAACTTCACTTTTGAACAAAAACCCCAAGACTAACCATTCTGCTCCCTAATCAAAGATAAATCGATGAAACAAGAGAGTGTTACCTGGTTGATTGCTTGCGATAAACGAAATCCAAATGCTATTTCTTCTTCAAATCCCAAGGTTTGATGGCTCCTTTCTTCCAAGTGCACCAAAAACCTTCAAGAACCTCTCCTCTTCTTTCCCTCACAAATTCAGCCGACACACACACTAAAATCAGTAATATGGAATGTCCTCTAGGGTTTTGTGCCTTTTTATACCCCAACTCGTATTTACCAACTAGCCCCTCAACTTCTACTTCTGCTTAAAACTCCACACCAAACGCAAAACATTTCGAAAAAGGTCTGGGTCGTTACAACACTCCCCCCTCAAAAGAATTCCGTCCCCGGAATTCCGTTCTCGAAAAGGTGAGGGTAACCGAACATCATATCTGATTTTACTTCCCACGTTGCCTCTCGTCCCTTATGATAACTCCACTGAACTTTTACTAGCCAAACTTCTATGTTCCTCGTTTAGCAAACCTTACCGCTCACGATTTATATCGGTCCTTCTACGTAAGTCAACCTCTCATCTATACTGATGTCCCCTCAAAGGAACAGCCACCACGACCTCAAAGTCTAAGACATGAAATGTCGGATGAACACTCTTTAATTCTTCTGACCAGTCTAACTTGTATGCTGTTGCTCTAACTCGCTCACTAATGACAAGGTCAACTTCTTATCACCTGCATCTCTTGCAAGGTCGTCATCATCTCACTTCTCACATCAGCTCTCCACAAAAGAGACGTGCATCACACTATGAATTTCTTCTCAAATTCACATCGAGTACCTCAAGATCGCGCACTATCTATTCAACTTTCATGCTTCGACGAAATCCGCAGACTTAGTCTACCTTACCTCTCTCTCAAACTTCAAAGCTCAAAGCCTTATGTTTTTCATTTGTAACCACTCAGTTCTACTCGGTTGCCTCAGACCGCTCAGATGGGAAACATAACCACACCCCATACTTTGAAGCCGCCCTCGGCGAGACACCACTTGCTAAATCGTGCCATCTTGCACTACCTACTTGTACCCTCTTCGATCACTATACTCGCTTAAAACTACCTGATAAAACCAAGGCCAACCGCGCCTCCATTTGCTCGCCTCCGTTCACACATCGGGACTCACGGTTTTAATCACGTCTAAATAAGGTCTCTCATACATTTATACTTCCTTAAGAGAAAGAACTTGGCGGAAATTCCTGCCACAACAACGAGGATCTTCCACTAGGAAAACTCACTTACTAACAACTTGGCATAAGGCCAACCTTGTACATCTCGACAAGCTCACACCTAAGAGTCCCCTCCTCGGGTTACATGAAAATTCTAGGTTACTTCTTCCAACCAACATTCGTCCATGTAGATCATACTCCCTTCCCGATTCACATCGGCTACAACTCGACAACTAATTCGTACATTCTCACCACTTCATCATTTCATACTTAACGTGTCTAATAGTAGGAAACCTCTATAATTCTTTATTAGAGTGCTCACCTATCCGAATTGCACTTATCCTGAAGGCTCATAGATTTCTCGCTGCTTGCCACAAGCGTCCAGTCATATAACATAACTTCGGTTACTCTCACTCAACTAGGAGGGGTAACCACGATCACGCCCTACTATTCTCAATAGCTTACACTGAACGATCAGTTCGTTTGAACGTTTCTCTCAAAGTCACTAACTTAACTCGTTCAGTTGTCTTATCCACTTCTTTCCTGCACAAAATCATACACAATTTCCTTCCTCAATACTCTTTCCAAAAGTTCGCACACTTATCAAGGACAAACTACACAACACTGCGCCTATCGGCATTACTGTCAAGTTTACTACTTCCGATTTACTTACTTATTCCAGCATACTGTCTTCACCTCTCCACGTTAGCGTGGAGCACTTCCCACCAACATTACTCGCCCCTCTCTTCCGACAATTCTCAAGCTGCAATTGCTGTCTTATTACTATACATAACTAAACGGTTGCACTAAAATTCTAACTTAAGGCTTTTGACTAAATCGCCTCGAACTGACACCAGAGTTCGACGTCACTATACATTCTTTAAACTCCAACTTTTACTTTCTTAGACAATTCGTTCACACATAAGCAACAACTCACATTCTTTAAGGATTTCACATCTATTCCACCACATTTTGACTAATACATCCATCATCTTCTTTAAACTTCCAAGGATTCCAAAATATACTTACTTAGCGACTCTTACAACTAAAAACACTTGGTTTCTCCTTTGGGTAACTACCCACCACCACTCCGTGATGCTATCCCGAACATAATCATATCACCACGTCAACTTACACCCTACGTGCTACAGCAATCTGGTTAACACTCGAACACCCCATCCGAAACCCCCCAAAGGCTTCTATCTGACGCTTCCTCTTTCTCTAACATCACACTACTACAACACTGACTGACACATTTACCTAGGCAATTGCCGCCACTACTTGACCGTACATTCTCCACCCATAACATCTTGCTGCAGACCAGGTCTCTCATGGTCATTCGTGCACAGCCCAAACTTACTCTCATGTTCTCCCGCATAAATAACCGAGTCTATCTCGCTACTTTGTCTCTCCCCAACTCTAGCTGAACCATTACTCACGAATTTCTGATTAACTCTAACATACTCGTTTCTTGCTAGCTCTTTACGATCTCAAACCAACACATAGACATGGCACATTCCCTCACAGATAGACATAATCTATACACCTACTTTGTTCGTGCTAACTACTACATCTTTTACGTACCATCCACCTCGTAAGTAAAACGCTTATCTAAACAACATCCTTTCACTAGCTCAACACCCCTACAGGGTGGCCTTTCAACTTTCAACCTTCTGATTCTAGTCTTCGACCTCATACACTTTACACAACTGCCGACTCTGACGTCAATAGTTGACCTGTTGATACTTCGTTGATACTTCCTTAACCTATTCTTCAACAAGGGTCCCCTACAGGACCTAATCTTTCCAACACCAACCTCTTAATCAACTTCACATATCGTCGTCCTCATTTCAAACTGACTCGCGTAATGTCAATATTACAGGATCACCTTAAACTCCTATTCAACGTCGCGGATATTTCATCTCTACTTCACCACACTACTCACAACGAGTTGCTATACCAACACCTTGATGACTTCTAGTCCTTCCCTGAACACAACCGTCCCTCGGCAACTGTACTTCCAGTCACCGCACGAGGGTACAGACCCTCATGCAACCGACATTAAAGTCCACTTCCGACTCTTCCACTGCTCACCTCTCCTCTAGAACGCAATTACCAAAGCTACAAACGTTCTCTCCTGATTTGTTCAACACCTCTCCACTCTAGGAGTTCTTCCTTAGCCTAAAATGTAATACTCTACGACCTATTGAGTTCATAGCCTTCATGCCTGACAACGCGATAAATGAATCATTTAACACTTTTGATCATTTTAAAGAAACAACACTTGAAAACAACTTGGGTACACACGACCCCAACATTCTCATAACTCTAATGCCCCGCACAACGATCTTGAGGATCGTTTGCATGCAATCTTTATGTAAAACTTAATCTTACTCAACCAAAAATGTGTTGTTACGACAGGAATAAATATTGGATGAAAATCTTCCCATACGACAAAATTTTGAATGAAATTTACCGACACGAAGTAGGCCAGTCGGTCCTCACACTCATTTATATAACTTCGACATGTCAATACTCATTTTGGTTATAAAAGTTGTGCATTCAAACGTTTTCTTGGCTTATCATGAAAAGAGTGGAATATTTTGCAATTCGTAAACCTCACGACTTCATTGTACGATGTAAATGGATTGTATATATATATATATATATATTTTTTAAATATACGCTTGCACATGCCGACTCATATCCGATCAAATTTGATATTTACACGTTTACTTTTCTTATGAAAAAAATCTCATGTACACATATACGAACTCAAAACATGAAACTTTACTTGCAATTGAAGGCTACTCACTCAAACAAGGTCAATCGCTTTACTCACGCAACTTATAATTAACACTCTACTTTCGACCAGTGGTCGCCCTCTCGACTTGCAACGATTTGCTATACATACATTCAACAGTCTACTTACTCAACCATTTCATACTATTTCGTTTTGATCAACTATCTCACTTTCCACTTCTACATGGTTTCATTTCACTATAGGTATCTTATTTCATTTATCCTGCTAATGGAAAGCTCGACCAAGAACCCAGGGCTCCATTGATACCTTCAAGGTTTTGACACTGACTTTTCTTACCATCCTGACTGATCTATCCCATGATTTCTAGAAATGGGACTCTCTCGAAACAGGAGTCTTACTCAAACTCAAGCATTCTTCCTCTCCGAATCCACGAAGAGCTACCTCTAGACGACTCGTAATACTCTATACAACATCTCTTCTCTATGATGTATACGTATATCCCATCACCATGACTTCTCATGAAACTTCCCCAACAAGGGGTCTCAGTCTACCCCTCAGGGATCTTGCTGACATTCTAAAGTACTGGAACACGACATAAACACTAGCTTTTGACTACCACTTCGGAATAATAAGGCAGGTTAAGCACATACATGTACCTGTAAGTCCGCAATTACACTGGCAGGTGGAATCTCAAACTTACCTTACATGACAGTCCTCAGTGCCCTATTAGTCCTATCTCTATAATAGTGTCCTCCTAACGCATTTCCTGTATCCACAATAGTGCCCTCCTAACGCATTTCCTGATTCTCAGTTGTGATTTCTACTCCCAAGTTTAAGTTTAGGCCCGTCCGGTCACCTAAATCCCTTAAACTATGGCTCTGATACCAATTGTAACAACCCAGTCTAAAATAAGCACGCATATCATATGAATTAGAACATCCCAAAAAAAGGTCCCACAATTTCTTACATAAGTCTCAAAAATAGGTTGGCGGAAACAACCTATACACAACTGAAAATGAACTAGCTACTACAAGTATAAGTGGCACTGTCTCTATCTGCATCTGTCCTCTATCATGCTTTTGCTCACTTACCTGAGCCTTCTACTATCTGCTTACCTGAAAAGGTTTAGTTTGGAAAAGCGAGGGTTAGACCATGAGGTCTAGTGAGTCCCTCCTGACAGTTCTCAAAATCATTTTAAACTTTCAATAATAAACTTTCACATAACTGGACATTAAAAACTTCTACGGATAAATCCGCTCCCGTAAATGGCACCCTGAAGTCACCCGAAAGTGACAACGAGTCAGTATCACGCTGCCTTACTGGGTATCACTTCCCATGGCATCAACGGAACCTACCCCCGACGTGAGTACTGGCGGAACCTCCCCCCGACTTAGCCAATTTACGTCTACACAATGTATGCATACATCTCACATAAAACTTTAAACAACTTTCATGCAATATAAGCATAAGAACAAAACATGGCATTTCTCATCATGTATTCACTTTAGAAAAACACGTAAAAGGCACGTATTTTAGTTAGAAAACTCACCTGAGGCTCTTACTTCTCGTTCCTAAACAGTTCCAAACTTCCAAATCGACTTCCCTGAATAAACGGGCATAAAACAACAACTCAGCAAAAGTACCTGGACAACTCAGTTTTCCGGACAACCCTACTTTTCCGGACGCTAAAGAGTCCGGACACCCAACTAACCGGACAACAACCTAGTCCGGAAAACACCCTTATCCGGGTAACTACTACATTCCGGACGATACCCCTTTCCGGATATCGAACTTACTGGATACTAGACTTTACCGGACATAATACCTACCCGGGTAGCTTTCCTATCCGGACAGTCTCCACACCCGGAGACCTTCTAACGCATCGAGGAGTCCGGACGTCCGAGAAGGTTTCCGGACGTCGACCTGGACCCTTTTTGAGGCTGAAATCTACTGGTTAGCTCGATTCTCTCGAAGTAAAGATTAGCAATAGCAACAACATCACTAAACTTAACAATTACTGAGTTCTTAGCAATCGAAACACACTATAAGACCCGATTTCTCTCATTTTAGCTTCAAACTTCACTTTTGAACAAAAATGTAACACCCGAAAATTTCTAAGTAAGTATATTCTTCTAAGTTGGGAATGAATGTTAGTTTTAAAAGTTTCATCTAGTAACTAAATGAAGTATGTGTTATCTTATTTAATAAAAGGTTTTATTAAATAATATAAAATATGAACTAATATGTGTTTGGTTTGATTACAATAAGAAAAAGGAGAAAATGAAATATATGAATTATGTTTTTTAATTAAATATTTTATTGATTTAATTATATGAAATAATATTTATTGGTTAATTATTTGGTTTTACGTAGTTATTTTGTTTAAGCTAAAATAAATAAATAAAAACATCATTATCTTATAACATGAATTACTTTTGATATTAAATTATAAGTTTCATTTATTAATTAGAAACTAATATATTTATTTTTATGAAAAAATAAAGTTGCCTTCTAATTGTTTATTAGGGTCATGGGTTTTCAAATGTATGGACCAAAATTCCATTGGAATGTGTAAGTTAGAATCCAAGGTCAAAATGGACCTAATATGAATTTGTGTTCCCCGGGAGTGAAAAATATTTCACGGGAGTGAAAAGTCCACAGCAAGCTATTAGTAAGCATACGGACAGTGGGGTCTAAGGAAAAAATTGAGTTTTCTTCCATTTATCTCATTGCTTTTCACTTTCTTCACTTCCATCTCTGTTCTCTCTACACTAAAATCCTTAGGGTTACATTTATGGTCATAAATCTATCTTCTCTAAACATTTAATAACTACAAAACATTACGATTTCCAAGTCTCCGATCAAGATCCAACTTCATCTTCTTCACTTTCAAGAGTTTTGCCATTTTTAGGTTTTCTCCCAAAAAAAAGGGGGAAAACCTATCAGGTGAGTGTTCTAACCTACCTTGAACTAGATCTATACTTATTACTTGTTATTTTGCTTATTTCTTCACCTTGTTGGGAAACCCTAATTTTGGGAAATGTGGTTTGTGACTTAATGAAAGTGTTTTGGGGTTATGGAAGTATTGATGGGTTCTATATGTTGATACTATGACCTTTGTCTTAGTAAGTTTAGGATTCCACTCCTAAATGCTACAAATTACATTAATGGTATTAAGCATGTCTTAATGGTTAAGCTATTTCTAGCTATGTGATTTATTGAGTACAAATGACCCTACATGAGCTATTTATATCCTTATGTGTGAAACATGTATTAATGGATGGTGATTCATGTACTTCAATTGGAAGCTCTTATATTGATTGAGCATGTGGATATGATTTATGGCTAAAGTGGGTTTTGAATGAATCAAGTTAAGTGTTCACTAGGAGGACATAGTCTTGGGCACCACCCTCCGGGTATGTGCCTAGACCCTCGCCACCATTGGGCAATGCCTTTGTTGTATCCCCGGTGTGCCTGGCCATTGGTGTCGCATTTATGCGGATGGCACTAAGGTATCTCGACTCTTTGGGTGGAACTTCTTGGTGTTATGGGTCTCCCCCATTGACTTCAAATATAATTGTGGAAACCATATGATGAATCTTACTTAACTCATGTGATTATGATTATGTGTCTTATTTGGAATTACTCACCAAGCCTTGTATTGACACTTGTTTGATTGTTATCTTGGATCTCAGGTTTTAGTGGAGCCGTGATTAAGAAAGATTAGGTGGAGCATGTGAGCCTCGGGGAGATACTTTGGGGGACGTGAACCATAGAGGATTTATGCGCATAGAATTTAGATTAGTTGGTTGTTATAACTTCATCTTCTACATGCAATTGTAATTTAAACAAATGTACTTAAAACTCCCCTTTTTGGGATGGCTCATTTATGTTCAATGCCGCTCTTTCGTATTTATGAAAGTTTTTGTTTATCCCTATTTTTAGGGTGTTACAAGTTGGTATCAGAGCATTGGTTTAAGTGAACTAGGTGTTGACCTTAGCATACCTAGACTTAAACTGAATTGCCTTTATGAAATTCCGTGACTATGGGTAGAAACCATAGGTGGGGAGAGGATAGGATCAACGGAATTGCGATTGTTAAAATTTGTAGTGATGATGAAAAGAATTCTTATGTGTGGTATATTCAAAATTTCATAGGGCCCGTGTTATGGTGAATATATTCATACGTGAGCATGCTTGAATTTGTTATTATGATGCTTAATGATTGTAGTAGTACGTTACACACCGTTAATCTTTTAAAGAATTAACCGGTATGGTATTTATCATGTGTGGCAGTTACCATGGTAAACACGAGGAGCCGTGTAGCTAATCAAGAAGATGGTCACGAGAACAGTGTGACAGCTCGGGAAAATCCGGGACAACCGAATCAGGGAGGTAATCCCCCTACTCCTCCGATTCCCCAAATGCTAAGGGGCATCGTCGACCATATTCCTCAAACCAACATCGTAGTGGAAGAGCCGGTTTTGGAAGACGCTGACCCACAATCCGTCATGATGGAAAGTTTTCTACAGATGATGAACTCTGCCATGGACAAACGCGATGAAAGGTTCCTAAAGCTGTTAGAGGACCGAGATGCCAGCCACCGAAGGAATGAAGCGGTTGCAGAAAATGCTCTACTTGGTTCGGGTGGGATTGTACACGTTGTGGACACCGATGACCGCGTGGTCATCGAAGAAGAGAGAAGAGAAAAAGGTTGCTCCTATAAGACGTTTCTCTGTTGTAAACCACCCAAGTTTGCAGGTTCCGATGATCCGGTAGCTTGTATGAACTGGATCAGAGAAATTGAACAGGCTTTCAGGGCTTGTGACTGTGGTGAAAGCCAAAAGGTGAAATTTGGTTCTCAGATGTTACGGGGTGCAGCCCTCACGTGGTGGAACGTCTTCACTTCTACTCTAGAGGCATCGGTATTGGCCAAAATGAAGTGGGACTCGTTCAAGAAGAAAGTGTTGGAGGAGTATTGTAACGAACAAGAAATGGATCGGATCGAGGAAGAATTTCGGTCGCTCAAGAAGGGAAACTCGACAGTGAGAGAGTACACCCGTCTGTTCATGGAGAAGTTAAACTTGGTGGGGCATGTGGCTCCAACGGAGAAAGAGAAGGTTAAAGCATATCTCAAGGGGTTGCCAGCGGATATGATGGCTATGGTTCGAAACTCCAAGGCCGTTACCTTGCGGGAGACTATAGAGGAGGCTAAAATGATGGAGACTGTTTATGCAAAGGGAAAAGAAGAAAGGGTTGTTGTTGCTGAGAAGCGAAAGTGGGAAGGGTCGGTTGGACCCACTCGTCAGTTTAGACCATTTTCAGGGGGAAAGAATGTTGATCCCCGACGTTAGGTGAGATGGTGCCATCGGTGCAAGAACAAACATAGTGGCCCATGCAATTCTAGGCTACACCCTAACCCCACCGAATGCGCCAAGTGTGGGAAGAAGGATCATGCAGTTCGAGACTGCCCTATCCGAGGGCCGGTTTGTGTTGAGTGTCGGGAACCAGGGCACGTAAAAAGTGAATGCCCGAAGTTGTTGGGGGGCAATCGGAATGCACCAAGCGGGATGACGACAAAGAGGGAGAACCCGCCGAGGGCGCCAAGTCGAGCTTTTCAGATGACAGTCGCGGAGGCGAGGGAGACTGCCGACGTGTTAACGGGTACGTTCCTTGTAAACTCCTTGCCTGCTCGTATACTGTTTGATTCGGGAGCGAACCTTTCTTTTGTGTCAAATTCTTTTTGCAAGCAATTTACTATTCCGATTAGCACCCTCCCAGATGCCCTAATAGTCGAGGTGGCTAATGGGGAACAAGTTTTGATATGTGAATGTTTTAGTAAGTGCATCTTGGAAATAGATGGAGAAACTTTTGAGGCGAATCTGTTGCCTATGGAGATCAGGGGTTTTGATGTGGTTGTGGGTATGGATTGGTTGACCGAGAATAAGGCCGAAATCTTGTGTGCGAAAAAGATGATCCGAATCCCGACGTCAAATGGGAAGTTAGTGACAGTGTATGGGGAGAAAAGGGGAAAGACCACGTCGTTAATCTCTTCGTTAAAGGCGCGGAAGTTTCTTGCCAAAGGGTACTCATCATACTTAGCCTATATCATAGACGCGAAACTAGAGAAGAAGAAGTTGAAGGATGTGTGTGTGGTACGTGACTACCCGGATGTTTTTCCGGAGGATTTACCCGGTTTACCATCGGAACGACAAGTGGAATTCCATATTGACCTTACTCCGGGGGCGGCCCCGATTGCACGTGCTCCGTACCGTTTTGCTCCAACCGAAATGCAAGAAATGATGTCGCAACTACAAGAATTATTAGAGAAGGGATTTATACGGCCGAGCTCGTCGCCTTGGGGAGCATCGGTTTTGTTTGTGAAAAAGAAGGATGGATCGATGCGAATGTGCATTGATTACCGGGAATTGAACAAGGTGACAATAAAGAATAAGTACCCGCTTCCCCGTATTGATGATCTCTTTGACCAACTACAAGGAGCGAGTTGTTTCTCCAAAATCGATTTGAGGTCCGGATACCACCAAGTAAGAGTAAAAGAAAGCGACATTCCGAAGACGGCTTTTCGGACGCGGTATGGACACTATGAATTTTTGGTGATGCCATTCGGATTGACAAACGCACCGACCGTGTTCATGGACCTAATGAACCGTGTGTGTCGTCCTTTCTTGGACAAGTCGGTGATAGTTTTTATCGACGATATCTTGATTTACTCGAAGGGTGAGGCCGAACATAGTCGACATCTACGGGAAGTACTGGAAGTCCTTCGGAGAGAAAGGTTGTATGCCAAGTTTTCAAAATGCGAGTTTTGGTTACGAGAAGTCCAATTCTTGGGACATGTGGTATCTCAAGACGGGGTGAAAGTTGACCCAGCAAAAGTTGAAGCCATGACAAATTGGAAACCGCCCACGAGCCCAACGGAGATCAGAAGTTTCTTGGGTCTAGCCGGGTATTATAGACGATTTATCCAAAACTTCTCGAAGATCGCTACGCCGCTTACCTCCTTGACGAGGAAGAATGTTAAATTTGTGTGGACTACCGTTCAAGAGCAAGCTTTTGAAACACTTAAAAATAAATTGTGTGAAGCACCAATATTATCCTTACCCGAAGGATCGGAAGACTTTGTGGTTTATAGTGACGCTTCAACGATGGGGCTCGGTTGTCTGTTAATGCAGAGAGGGAAGGTGATAGCTTATGCATCACGACAACTAAAAGACCATGAGAAGAATTACCCAACTCACGATTTGGAGTTGGCAGCGGTTGTCTTTGCCTTGAAATTGTGGCGACACTATTTGTACGGGACGAAGTGCACTCTTTATACCGATCACAAAAGCCTCAAGTATATCTTCGATCAAAAGGAATTAAATATGCGACAACGGAGGTGGCTCGAACTACTAAAGGATTACGATTGTGAATTACTCTACCACCCCGGGAAAGCTAACGTGGTGGCGGATGCCTTAAGCCGAAAGGACCACGGGGGTGGGATTAAGCTAAACCTCAACCGAATCGATGTAATATCAAGTTTAATGGCAAACATCAAAACAAGTCAACTGGAGGCACTTCGGGAAGAAAATCTTAAGGCCGAAGTTATGGTGAAGCAACGAGAGCTACTAACGAAAGATAGTCGCGGCCTCAAGCTATTCCAAGGTCGGATTTGGGTGCCGAAAGTTGGTGGTAATCGTGAGCTACTTCTCGAGGAAGCCCACAAGTCTCGATACTCTATACATCCCGGTAGCACAAAGATGTATAGGGACTTAAGGTTGAATTATTGGTCGCCGGTGATGAAGCTCGATGTGGCTAAATACGTGGAATCTTGTGTTACGTGTCTCCGAGTTAAGGCTCAACATCAAAAACCGTATGGAAGTTTACAATCTTTGAAGATTCCGGAATGGAAATGGGACAATATCACCATGGATTTCGTGACAAAGCTACCAAAGACATTGCGAGGTCATGACACCATTTGGGTGATTGTGGACCGTTTGACTAAGAGTGCGCACTTTTTAGCAATGAGGGAGACTTTGCCTTTGGACAAGCTCGCAAGACTTTACATCAACGAGATCGTGTCGAGGCACGGAGTGCCATTATCCATTGTGTCCGATAGAGACAGCCGATTCACTTCTAATTTTTGGGCTAGCTTCCAAAGAGAATTGGGAACGAAGGTGAAACTAAGTACGACCTACCATCCCCAAACGGATGGACAAAGCGAGAGAACGATTCAAACCCTCGAAGACATGCTTCGATCATGCGTCATAGATTTTGGTGGAAGTTGGGACACACATCTACCATTGGTGGAATTCGCGTACAACAATAGTTATCACTCAAGCCTTAAGGCCTCTCCGTTTGAAGCCTTGTATGGTCGTAGGTGTAGAACTCCCGTTTGTTGGGTTGAAGCGGGGGAGAAACAATTTGCCGGGCCAGACATTGTGCAAGAGACTGCGGATAAGGTGAAAGAGATCCGTGAACGTTTGAAAGCGGCACAAGACCGACAAAAGAGTTATGCGGACAAGAAAAGCCGACCGGTTGAATTCCAAGTGGGAGACCGAGTTATGTTGAAGGTGTCGCCTTGGAAAGGAATTATACGGTTTGGAAAACGCGGGAAGCTTAGCCCTCGTTTTCTTAGACCATTCACAATCTTGGAAAAGATAGGACTTCAAGCCTATAAGCTAGATCAACCGCCGGAAATGGATGGAATTCATCCTACTTTCCACGTATGTTACCTACGGAGGTGTTTAGCCGAAGAGGAGAGTGTGATTCCATTGACGGAAATTCGGGTTGATAATGGGAATCGTTGTGTGGAGGAACCAGAAGCTATATTAGAATCAAAGACCAAGAAACTCCGACACAAGGACGTGACGATGGTTAAGGTCCAATGGAAACATCATTGTAGTGCCAATGTAACGTGGGAATCCGAGGAGGATATGAGGAGGTGGTACCCCAACTTGTTTGGTTAAGACACGATTTCGTGGACGAAATCCTCTCAAGGTGGGGAGGATTGTAACACCCGAAAATTTCTAAGTAAGTATATTCTTCTAAGTTGGGAATGAATGTTCGTTTTAAAAGTTTCATCTAGTAACTAAATGAAGTATGTGTTATCTTATTTAATAAAAGGTTTTATTAAATAATATAAAATATGAACTAATATGTGTTTGGTTTGAATACAATAAGAAAAAGGAGAAAATGAAATATATGAATTATGTTTTTTAATTAAATATTTTATTGATTTAATTATATGAAATAATATTTATTGGTTAATTATTTGGTTTTACGTAGTTATTTTGTTTAAGCTAAAATAAATAAATAAAAACATCATTATCTTATAACATGAATTACTTTTGATATTAAATTATAAGTTTCATTTATTAATTAAAAACTAATGTATTTATTTTTATGGAAAAATAAAGATGCCTTCTAATTGTTTATTAGGGTCATGGGTTTTCAAATGTATGGACCAAAATTCCATTGGAATGTGTAAGTTAGAATCCAAGGTCAAAATGGACCTAATATGAATTTGTGTTCCCCGGGAGTGAAAAATATTTCACGGGAGTGAAAAGTCCACATCAAGCTATTAGTAAGCATACGGACAGTGGGGTCTAAGGAAAAAATTGAGTTTTCTTCCATTTATCTCATTGCTTTTCACTTTCTTCACTTCCATCTCTGTTCTCTCTACACTAAAATCCTTAGGGTTACATTTATGGTCATAAATCTATCTTCTCTAAACATTTAATAACTACAAAACATTACGATTTCCATGTCTCCGATCAAGATCCAACTTCATCTTCTTCACTTTCAAGAGTTTTGCCATTTTTAGGTTTTCTCCCAAAAAAAAGGGGGAAAACCTATCAGGTGAGTGTTCTAACCTACCTTGAACTAGATCTATACTTATTACTTGTTATTTTGCTTATTTCTTCACCTTGTTGGGAAACCCTAATTTTGGGAAATGTGGTTTGTGACTTAATGAAAGTGTTCTTGGGTTATGGAAGTATTGATGGGTTCTATATGTTGATACTATGACCTTTGTCTTAGTAAGTTTAGGATTCCACTCCTAAATGCTACAAATTACATTAATGGTATTAAGCATGTCTTAATGGTTAAGCTATTTCTAGCTATGTGATTTATTGAGTACAAATGACCCTACATGAGCTATTTATATCCTTATGTGTGAAACATGTATTAATGGATGGTGATTCATGTACTTCAAATGGAAGCTCTTATATTGATTGAGCATGTGGATATGATTTATGGCTAAAGTGGGTTTTGAATGAATCAAGTTAAGTGTTCACTAGGAGGACATAGTCTTGGGCACCACCTTCCGGGTATGTGCCTAGACCCTCGCCACCATGGGGCAATGCCTTTGTTGTATCCCCGGTGTGCCGGGCCATTGGTGTCGCATTTATGCGAATGGCACTAAGGTATCTCGACTCTTTGGGTGGAACTTCTTGGTGTTATGGGTCTCCCCCATTGACTTCAAATATAATTGTGGAAACCATATGATGAATCTTACTTAACTCATGTGATTATGATTATGTATCTTATTTGGAATTACTCACCAAGCCTTGTATTGACACTTGTTTGATTGTTATCTTGGATCTCAGGTTTTAGTGGAGCCGTGATTAAGAAAGATTAGGTGGAGCATGTGAGCCTCGGGGAGATACTTTGGGGGGCGTGAACCATAGAGGATTTATGCGCATAGAATATGACAACCCTTTTGTAATCTTACTTCCTTACTAGGATTTAGATTAGTTGGTTGTTATAACTTCATCTTCTACATGCAATTGTAATTTAAACAAATGTACTTAAAACTCCCCTTTTTGGGATGGCTCATTTATGTTCAATGCCGCTCTTTCGTATTTATGAAAGTTTTTGTTTATCCCTATTTTTAGGGTGTTACAAAAAACCCCAAGACTAACCATTCTGCTCCCTAATCAAAGATAAATCGATGAAACAAGAGAGTGTTACCTGGTTGATTGCTTGCGATAAACGAAATCCAAATGCTATTTCTTCTTCAAATCCCAAGGTTTGATGGCTCCTTTCTTCCAAATGCACCAAAAACCTTCAAGAACCTCTCCTCTTCTTTCCCTTATAAATTCAGCCGACACACACACTAAAATCATTAATATGGAATGTCCTCTAGGGTTTTGTGCCTTTTTATACCCCAACTCCTATTTACCAACTAGCCCCTCAACTTCTACTTCTTCTTAAAACTACACACCAAACGCAAAACATTTCGAAAAAGATCTGGGTCGTTACACCTATTCTCAAGGACATGATGTCAACTCCCGACCCTCTTGTGAAATGTATTCAAATACAAAAAGTCCAACAAGATAAGTTAGATGATTTGACTTCTCAACTGAAGAAATCAAGAGAATCAATTGCTTATAAAAATGATATATTGCGAGAGCAAGAGATTCTCATTGATAACTTGAAAAAGAAAAAGAACGAATTTGATGGGGCTCTAATGTATCATGATGAAAGAATGACTGAATTCAAAACAAAACTAGCGTATTCGGAAGCTAGGAAAAATGAACTTGAACATTGTTTGCGTGATTATAAAGACAAAAACACTAAGCTCCTTAATGAAGTTATAGGATTGGAAGGAAGACTTTACAATACCATTCAAACTGAACAAACAAAGGAGATAGAGCAGCTAAAAGAAGAGATCTGTACATTACAGAAAACTAATCAAGATCTCCGACAACAACTTTCTAATCTGAAAACACAAGCTGATGTGAAGAAGTGTGATTGTGAATCTAAAGCAAGTCTGATGATTTCTTTAGAGGAAAAGAATGTCCAGCTCACAAAGAAAATATCTGATTTTGAACAAGTAATGAGAAAGGAAAACGAAGATATTCAAAAAGAAAGATCTTTTTTTGAAAAAGAAAGGGCAAGCTTTGGACAGAAATTTTCTGAGTTTTCAAAGAAATGTTTTGAAGAAAAGAAAGGTATTGAGCTTAGATGCATACAACTTTCAAATCAAAATTCAGATTTTGAAAAAGTTTTATTTTTAGAAAAGGAAAAGCTTGAGAAAAAGATGTCTGAGTTTGATGTCGAAAGAAAATTCTTTGAGACAAAAAGTACTGAGCTTTCAATGAAAATATATAATTTGGAAAAGAATTAGACATCGAAAGAACAGAACTTGAAAAGAAGAAAGTTGACGATTTTCAAGCAAAAAGTGTGAAAGATGTCTATTCAAACGAAAGAAAGACCTTTCAGGCCGAAATCTTAATGCTAACGAGGAGGTTGTCTATTTTAGCAACGAAAGCTATGAAAAAGCAGAAGATAAAATCTGATCTACAGAGGAAATTTGATTTGATTTCTCGAGAAAGGAATGTTCTGTCCGACAAGGTTCAGAAACTAGAAGCAATTAACATCGTTGAATTATCTGAACAATCTAGTGCCGATACTATTGTTCAATCGCCGTATGATGATTCAACTGCTTCGGAATGTTCATTCAAGACTGCTTCTGGTTCAATTCATGAACATCTTTCTTCGACAAAGTCCGTCAAATCAAGCACTTCTTCAAAGGATCAAATGCGCCCTTCTAATCTTTTCTATAACCATGCTGCTACAAGTTCAGATACTCCTATCTTTAAGCATGTTAAGATGGTTTGGAAGGTAAAAGGATCTACTCCTGAAAGAGATGCACCAAAGTCATCTGTTCCTCCACCTACGGTGAACAAGAAGAACAATGCTCCGAAAGGTGAGTCTTTTGTTAAACCTAATCTTATCTATTCTGCAAATCATTTGATTAGGTTAGCACAAAAGCACATATGTTGTTCTTATTGTGGAACTAATGATTTTGTTAAGAAAGAAGATGTTCAGTATTGGTACGGTACTTACAGTATTCCTTCTAAGAAATCTGCACATAACAAGCCAGGACCCAATTGGCAATGGGTACCAAAATCTACTTAATCTGTTTTGCAGGTTTATCATGTGCGGTGCTGAATGCCTAATTACTACCAAACACATGACTGGAAAACAGAAGAGAAGTGTTCAACTTGAAGAAGAGTACTTGTGCTGAAACCATATGCATAATTTCAGGGGGAGAAATTCTTAAACTGTTTGGTTTATATTTTTGCTTATTGGCATATCTTTTTATGCTTCTTTGTAGGGGGAGCATACATAAAAGTTAATGGCTTCTAAACACGTCAGTTTAGAACCCGAGCTTTCAATGTGTTTGACTTCTGATTATTTCAGATCAGGACTCGTTCTTAATTTTTTTTTTAAATATAAAAAAAAGAAATAATATATAGCCTTTGACTGTTTCATTTACTGATCTTGTTTTGTTAAGATTCTTTGCAGATTTTGAGGGGGAGCTTATTCGTTTTTTAATCAGTCGATCATAATATGAGGGGGAGCTGATACATTTGATTGTAAGTATCTTCTGAACTCAATCTGAGATTGTTTGAAAGAATAACGACTTTCAAGCATGAAAAACCTGTTCTTAAATGTTTAAACCACTTCTCTAATTCAAACAGATTTTATAATTTTAGAAGTGTGCTTTCAAATGTTTTTCATGTATATCTTGGGTTGTGACATCATTATTTTTGACCGTGTGTTTCCAAAGATTAATACTTGCGTGTTATCTTGTCTATACTTTCAAGTATTCACACACACCGGTTCAGCTTCTTATTGACTTTGTTATTACCATGTCTCAAAACGAAACAATTTTTCGATGGTAATACTCCCGTTTGAGTTTCCAATATTGTTGAGCATCGTATTCATTTCAGCGTAAGAGCATAACCGTTTCATTCAAAGCATGTTTATATTTGTTCATATAAACAAAAGATCCAATTCTTTGATACCCTAACCGTTAATGAATATCTTTCATATTTGATCTGATTGATACATTGTCAGATTCTCAAACAAGTCTTTTGAATTTATTTCATTCTTTCAATATTCTTGTTGTGAGAAATCTTCAACGTTCAAATGCTCAAATATTTCATGAATATTTTTTGAGGAGCATACATTCTGATGAAAATGTTATTCAAATGCTAAAGATAATAATTGTTCAAGCTAAACTGTTGAACAACACATTTTTTAGGACAAAATTTCATGGGAATCAGTGTGAGAGCTTAAAAGAACTTCTATGGATCCACGTTAACCAGTGTTTCCTACCCAAGAAGTTATCCTTGAGTGATTGAGGGGTGAGGGGTTGAAATCAAAGAGTGGGGGAGATAACTCATACGGTTGAGTAATCTCATTGTGCTGAGGTAAAATGAAAAAGTGAGCGAATGAAAAAAAAAAGACAGAGGGTGTGTGAACAGAGTTAAAAGAATAAGAGAACTCTGCACCATCCACTTTCTGAGACGGGTAGCCACATTACTGATTGGTTCACGTTTCTTGGTGACCATCATTGAAACAGGCAATTAGCCCATGCCAACTCTTGCATTAAACCCCACCAGCTACTCATTTCTTTCTCAACAAAGAAATGTTTCAATTTTCTTGGGGATGCAACATATTATCTATCTAATCTTCACTCGGAAGGTTTGGATATTGAAAAGAAGGAAGTTTGCCCCACCTTCGCAATTCAATCATGCACATTGAGTCCGTGGAAAACTTGTTGCTGTCTCAACAGTTTACACAATTTGAGCTTATTATTCAAGCATAAGTTGCTTCAATCATTTCTACACTTGCACGTACACACAAGGAATAAGTTTTCTTGTCATAACATTCATAGAAATTTCCTTTGTGTCTTTCGATGATTGAATGGAAGCCCTGGAGGAGTGAACATCAAAAGCTCCTTTCCAAAGTACATTCGTTGTACTAAGTGGCTTTGTGCAACTTACAGGCATTTTAACTGTTTCATCCGTTGTTTCAGGGTTACCACTTTTATTGTAACACCCCAAAAACAGGGCTAATTTAAACCTTAAAACTTTCCACAAGTTATGACAATAAAACTTCAAACTTTTATAACAAGAGGATCAACAGTAAGGTTCTATGTACAATAAACATCTAAATCAAATAACTATTAATCAAATCATACATCATAATTAGATTAACTAGGTTATCTAATCATCTGTCCCAAAAGTATCAAAAGAATAACTAGATCCTTTGTTATCTCCAAGTCTGAGTCTTTCCAAAAGCTCTCAACACACTTTCCCGCTTACTTCCCGGAGCTTGTACCTGGTAAGAAAGTTCAACTTGAAACATTAGGCTTTCGCCTAGTGAGAATATTCAAATCAAATTAAAATTCAACAATCAAAATCTCAACAGATAAATCAAACCTGTTTCCATCCATCTTACCGTACAACAACTCCTTTCACTACTGGGAATCTATCCCATTCCCAACTTATGACTATTCATCTAGTCATAATAACACTACCAAGAATTTACCATGAATCATCCCAGATTCAAAGTCAAACTCTTAACCAAGAAATTACAAGTCAAAACCTGCCTATTTCTTAACCCAGAAGTAGAGATTACAAATTACTTTATGCCTATCTCAAATCTTCCTTTCACCATTGGGAAATCTCCGATCTTCCCTTTAACAATGGAAATCTCCGATCTTCCATTTGAAATGGGAATTACAAATCAAAATCTGCCTATTCCACATTTCACCTTAGAATCAATGGTCCCAATGGGATTATAATATCGCGATATACAACCGGGACCCCCGATGATTCAAGGTACACCCAATTACTAGAAATTACATCCCTTTTTGGTCAATGGCTAGTAATCGGTTCCCATTATACCGTACTAAGGTGCCCCCGATGACCAGATGCCTATTTCTAGCAAAAGAAATATAATACATAAGTATTATAACTGATACTATCATATGCTTACAACATACAATATATCATTTCTACGAACATATTCTATATATACAAAATAAAGAATATAATTAGCTCCTCGTCTCAATCTCTTACTATCCCCTCTTTGCAACTTAGCACGGGGATTTACATCTCAAATGTTAATTACATTTCCGGACTCATAAATAAGTCCTTATAATTTATCTCAACACGGCTTCAATATCATATTTAGAGTTTATAATCATATAACAGATTGCATACAGCAGATAGTCATTTTATACATTATAGTCTCAAACTACTACTGAAATTTCCCCAAAAGTCGCAAGCCAAAGCTGCGATTTTCATCAAAAGTCGCAAGCCACTATTGCGAATTCCTCAAAACTCGCAAGCAACTACTGCGAGATTCTCCAAAACTCGCAACCCATAGTTGCGAGTTTCTCACTTCACCCCCACAGAGGTTTGCGAGATACTCAAAACTCGCTACCAACTATTGCGAGATTCTCAAAACTCGCAACCAACTATTGCGAGATTCTCAAAACTCGCAATCACTGTTCATCGTCTTCTTCATTAAGCCATTTTATAAAATCAGTGTATTAAGCTTACTACTTCTCAATTAAGTCTTACTAAAGCATATAGACATAGTTTAACACATATCCATATCAATTTTAATGGCTAATTTTAACAAGAATGAATAAACTCACCTTAATGAATCTGAACACAAACTGAACACTGGTTCTTCACCTCTAACAGCTTAATCGAACAGCACAATTTCTCCCAAAAACTCTTTTCTTTTTTCTTTCTCTCGATTTCTCTATCTCTTTCTGTCTATATCTCTCGATCTCTATTCTCTGTGTAATCTCATATTACACAACTGAATACTCTTAAGTCCTATAATCAGGACACCTCATCAAAACAAAGATGAGTCATAAGAAAATTCCAAACTACACCCCAATCTTTAAAGAAATGTCATAACACACCTCATACATTAATAAAACACATTATAACCCTTAAGTTTAATATTTCTCAAAAGAAATCCTTAAACTTTCAACATTTGTATTTTAACCCTAGTTGAATTATAATACTCTATATAATTCAAGGGTACTCCAAATACAAATACATCCCAAATCTTATTAAAATAAATAATAACGAAATTTAGGATGTTACAATACTCCCCAACTTGAAAATGATTTCGTCCCCGAAATCAAAGTCAGGGAAACAAATGAGGGTACCTATCCCTCATACTCTCTTCCGACTCTAAAGTTACATTAGCACCTCTATGGTGTTTCCACTGTACTTTCAACATAGCTACTTCTTTACCACTACGTAGCTTCCTAACTGATCTTTCCAAAATTTCCTCTGGTTCTTCTACACCGCGACTCTTTTCATCTACTCTCACATCAGTGAGTGAAAATCACATCTTCCTCTTCGGCCAAACATTTCCGAAGATAACATACTTGGAAGGTATTATGTACCCCTCCCAATTCTGGCGGAAGATCCAAATGATATACTTGTAAACCAACCCTCTTAGAGTAATTGTTATCATCAAATCCATGTTTGACTACTTCTTAGTCTAGCATACCGTTATCATTTCTCTCTTGTTTACACGGAATATCCACCACACAGCTACAGTCCAAAAGGACAGTTTTCTCTAAAAACGTCAGTTAAGATCTCTAGCCAAATCCTCGTAACACCGAGAACTGCATTCGATGTATTTCTTTTACATCTACTGAATACTCCAACACTATAGCTTAACGGTTACAGTATTCTCTTCACCTAAAACCAATGGGATTGAGAAGAACAAGAGTCTTTCTTTCACCCCATCATCATCACAACTCACTCTCCAGGTCTCAAAATAACATTAACATGTACTACATGAAATTTCCACGTACACTGTAAATTAAGCATACTCATTACTATTAAATACTTCAACCACCACGGCAGTCCATTATTACATCCATGACTTACACGTTTCTTCGGTATAGAATGGTATCACTTCCTCACATCACTATCTCATCGGACAACCATAATACAGCCAAGCACCAAAGTTTTGAACATCAAAAGTGATAACTCTATTGAACCTGCAATATGATTACATTCTTAAGTCCAATCTTTCTATCATAGGAAGCAACTCACACAATCAAAATCACTTTGGGTAAACACCCAATACCATTCCGACATTCTGTTTCGATATTAGCCATATCACTACTCCCTCTTACAAACCACATGCCCCAACAACTTTAATGACAAAGTGGTACTTTTCATCCGGAATCCCGAAAAGACTTCCATCAGATGCTTCCTAGTTCTAACTTCATAATACATACTAGTTGACACATTTATCTTGGCAGTTGATATCAATACTCACTCGTACCTTCTCCACACATAGTCTTTCACCACAGACCAGGTTTCTCACAATCATTCATACACATATTAACCGAGTTTATTTCACTAAATATCTCCTCCCCAACTTTAGTTGAACTACCACTCTCGATTTGCTAAATAACTTGAACTTATTCGTTCATACTAGCTCCTTGTGATTCCAATACGTTGCATAGACAGGGTACAATTCCTCACAGATCAACACAATCTATACACCCCCTTTGTTCATCTCTAGCATTTCATCTTTTATAAATCTTCCACATCGTAAGTAAACACTTATCTAAAAGCAACAGTCCTTCACTGTTCTAACAATCCCACAAAGTGATCCTTCAACTTTTAAGCTTCTGATTTAAACTTAACATTCATACATGATCCCAAAAGGATAACCAATGCATTCACTTCATATAAACTTCAATTTACAATACCGTTCATGCAAGTTCAACCCCAAGCCTACGTCAAGCTTATCAAATCGGGTCAAAGTTCTTAAGACTTAACTGAGTCCAAAACCGAGTCATCTACTCAAAGGATCTAAAGATTATTTATCAATATCAACTCACGCAATTTAAATACATCTAACTCACATTATGCAACATACGCTCCGAGGCGTGATAATCTTACGACCCCTTCATTGCTACTTTCCCAATGAAGTCAATTCATTTGCAAGTACACGTAAATGGAACTCTTTTCATACTCCACAATGTATATAATACGCCCAGGTTCATTAGTTCCGAAGATACTAAGAACAAGTAAAATATCAAACAGTCTTCACACCTAAGACGAACACTTAAACCGTCACTGGTTCAAATACAATGCAGTTAAGCATATAACACATCCAATACTCCATCTCGAGTCACTAAAACTGACAAACATTCAAAAGACTCATTTGAATATAAATCAGGCCTTTAAGGCCAAAACAAACGTTTGGTTAAACACGTGTCACTCACACGATTACATAAACCAAATTACTTTGTTACCCAATCCTTTACCTTTTTAATCCCTTAATTGGCCATCGGCCCCAAAACAAAGTTTTACCACTCTTAAAAACTTTACATGGTCGGATTTACCAAAATCCCCCAACTCACATGTTCACAGTTTTAAAACGTAACACCTCATAAATATTGCACATCCACAAAAATATTAAAAGCGTGTTTTTGACTACATATCTTTCGCTTGTGCAACAATAATTCGAAACTTCTTTCACTAGTGATTTATTCGTCAATCACTCAAAATCCTTAACCATGTCGTACACAATAATATTTTCTTTGCGCATACCCTTTGCATAACAGCATACCGGTACCGCTCACAGTCTTTGTTCCTGTCCGCACGGGCATACGCGGGACGCACCCAGACCGTACCCAATGACAGACGAAAGGTCTCATACACCTTACACAACTATCGACTTCAAAGTCAAAACTTGACATGTCAATACTTCCTTAACCCTGAACCTAATCCTTCCTCCAGACACGACCAACCCTCGGCAACTGTATTACTAGTCACCGAACAAGGGTACAGACCCTCATATTATTGTTACTAAAGTCCACTTTCGACTCTCCCACTGTTCATCTCTCATTTGAATACAATTACCAAAACCACAAACTTTCTCCCAAGGTTTATCCAACACCTCTCCACTCTTGGAGTTCTTTCTTAGCTTATAGCGTAATACTCTACGACCTAGCGAGTTCATAGCCTTCATGCATGACAATATAATAAATAACTCAATCCACACTTTTCTCATTTAAATAAACAACATTCGGAACAACGTAGGCACACACGACCCCAATCATTTTCATAACTCCCATGTACTACACAGCGATCTCAAAAATCGTTTGTATATAAATTTCCGTAAAACTCAATCTTTCTCAACCAAAAGATGTTGTTACAACAGTAATATCTTAAATGAAGATCTTTTCATACGACAAAAGTTTAAAATTTACTGACACAAAGTAAACTAGTCGTTTCTCACACTCATTTATATGATATCATCAAATCAATACCTTTGTTGGTTATAAAAGGTTTACTGATCAACACTTTCTTGACCTATTTGCTATCATACAACTTTTTATGTAAAGTATGAAGTATTTTGCAAGTTGCTAAGCTCCAAAATTTCGTTAGGCAACGTAATTGAAATTGCCCTTTTTCTTTAAATACATACTTGCACATACTAATTCATCCTTGAATAAAACTGTTATTTATGCATTTGGTTTGAAATCAAGAAAACTCATGTAACACACACTAAAACACCATGCATAAAACTTACTCGCAATGAAGGCTACTTACTCAAACAAGGTCAATCGTTTTACTTACGTAACTTATCATTGACACTCTACTTCCGACCAGAGGTCGCCCTCTCGGCCTTATAATAATTGCTATACATGCATTCCATGGCCCCCATACTCAACCATGTCATACTAATTCCGTCTTAATCAATCATCTCATACTCTATCTCTGCACATATCAAATCACCTATTAAAGGTTGCCTTGGCGGACTTTCATGAGTCCCGCCAATTCCAGGTTGTCCTTCCAACCCCCAATCATTTACCGGTCTGTCCTCCAAAGGATTTTGGTGGTATATTCACCAACGTTCTACTATAACCTAAAGGGATAACCATAAGAAATGGTTATGCACTTACATACATACAAAACGTACTTTACCGATCGTTAGTCACTGTAACAATTCAGAAATAGACATGCTCGCGTAACAATATATTCATAATAACAGTAGCTAATTGAAATTGTGAACATATCATACATGAGAATCCTTGTAACCATTATCACAGTACTAATTTCACGTATTTCCGTTGACTCTAAGACTATCCCGTCTTAGTATTTCTACCCAAATCTCACAAGTCATAACTTAATTCATCTCAGCTTAAGTCTAAGTATCTCATCAGCATACTTAGTTCGCTTAAACTATTGCTCTGATACCATATTGTAACACCCCAAAAACAGGGCTAATTTAAACCTTAAAACTTTCCACAAGTTATGACAATAAAACTTCAAACATTTATAACAAGAGGATCAACAGTAAGGTTCTATGTACAATAAACATCTAAATCAAATAACCTATTAATCAAATCATACATCATAATTAGATTAACTAGGTTATCTAATCATCTGTCCCAAAAGTATCAAAAAAATAACTAGATCCTCTGTTATCTCCAAGTCTGAGTCTTTCCAAAAGCTCTCAACACACTTTCCCGCTTACTTCCCGGAGCTTGTACCTGGTAAGAAAGTTCAACTTGAAACATTAGGCTTTCGCCTAGTGAGAATATTCAAATCAAATTAAAATTCAACAATCAAAATCTCAACAGATAAATCAAACCTGTTTCCATCCATCTTACCGTACAACAACTCCTTTCACTACTGGGAATCTACCCCATTCCCAACTTATGACTATTCATCTAGTCATAATAACACTACCAAGAATTTACCATGAATCATCCCAGATTCAAAGTCAAACTCTTAACCAAGAAATTACAACTCAAAACCTTCCTATTTCTTAACCCGGAAGTAGAGATTACAAATTACTTTATGCCTATCTCAAATCTTCCTTTCACCATTGGGAAATCTCCGATCTTCCTTTTAACAATGGAAATCTCCGATCTTCCATTTTAAATGGGAATTACAAATCAAAATCTGCCTATTCCACATTTCACCTTAGAATCAATGGTCCCAATGGGATTATAATATCGCGATATACAACCGGGACCCCCGATGATTCAAGGTACACCTAATTACTAGAAATTACATCCCTTTTTGGTCAATGGCTAGTAATCGGTTTCCATTATACCGTACTAAGGTGCCCCCGATGACCGGATGCCTATTTCTAGCAAAAACAATATAATACATAAGTATTATAACTGATACTATCATATGCTTACAACATACAATATATCATTTCTACGAACATATTCTATATATACAAAATAAAGAATATAATTAGCTCCTCGTCTCAATCTCTTACTATCCCCTCTTTGCAACTTAGCACGGGGATTTACATCTCAAATGTTAATTACATTTCCGGACTCATAAACAAGTCCTTATAATTTATCTCAACACGGCTTCAATATCATATTTAGAGTTTATAATCATATAACAGATTGCATACAGCAGATAGTCATATTATACATTATAGTCTCAAACTACTACTGAAATTTCCCCAAAAGTCGCAAGCCAAAGCTGCGATTTTCATCAAAAGTCGCAAGCCACTAT
Source organism: Saussurea involucrata (assembly GCA_033807775.1). Classification (NCBI taxonomy): domain Eukaryota; kingdom Viridiplantae; phylum Streptophyta; class Magnoliopsida; order Asterales; family Asteraceae; genus Saussurea; species Saussurea involucrata. The sequence goes on along the minus strand of CM066318.1, from coordinate 75,749,115 downwards.
TGTGAATTCCTCAAAACTCGCAAGCAACTACTGCGAGATTCTCCAAAACTCGCAACCCATAGTTGCGAGTTTCTCACTTCACCCCCACAGAGGTTAGCGAGATACTCAAAACTCGCAACCAACTATTGCGAGATTCTCAAAACTCGCAAGCAACTATTGCGAGATTCTCAAAACTCGCAACCAACTATTGCGAGATTCTCAAAACTCGCAATCACTGTTCATCGTCTTCTTCATTAAGCCAGTTTATAAAATCAGTGTATTAAGTTTACTACTTCTCAATTAAGTCTTACTAAAGCATATAGACATAGTTTAACACATATCCATATCAATTTTAATGGCTAATTTTAACAAGAATGAATAAACTCACCTTAATGAATCTGAACACAAACTGGACACTGGTTCTTCACCTCTAACAGCTTAATCGAACAGCACAATTTCTCCCAAAAACTCTTTTCTTTCTTCTTTCTCTCGATTTCTCTATCTCTTTCTATCTATATCTCTCGATCTCTATTTTCTGTGTAATCTCATATTACACAACTGAATACTCTTAAGTCCTATAATCAGGACACCTCATCAAAACAAAGATGAGTCATAAGAAAATTCCAAACTACACCCCAATCTTTAAAGAAATGTCATAACATACCTCATACATTAATAAAACACATTATAACCCTTAAGTTTAATATTTCTCAAAAGAAATCCTTAAACTTTCAACATTTGTATTTTAACCCTAGTTGAATTATAATACTCTATATAATTCAAGGTTACTCCAAATACAAATACATCCCAAATCTTATTAAAATAAATAATAACGAAATTTAGGATGTTACATTTATATTATCTGAATTTATTTGGTTTATGCATGTGAATTGTTTGTTCAGTTTGACCTGCTTTGTACAATTTATTTTCCAGATCCTTGACATTTTCACATAACTCATCATTTATGTCTTTGTAAGCATGCAAAAGACTCTCAAACTCGCTATTCTTAACTTCCGAGCTCAGCAATTTATTCGATAGTTCAGTTATTCTGTCTTCAAAATACGCATGACCAATCTCAAATTCAGCCTTTTTCTTTTCAAAATCTTTAATTTTACTCTCTTGATCTATTATTATAGCCTTTTGAGTGGAAATTATCTCGTCTGCTCTTTCCTGGTCTTTTGTTAGGTTTTCTAATCTTTTTGTTAAACATGCTTGTTGAGTAAAGAATTGATTGTAAAGATCGGAATGTACCTCATTGGAAGTAGACTCTGAACCTTCACTATCAGTTTTCTTAGTCATGAAACACATCTTAGTCTGAGCAGCTTTCTCACCTTCAGCTTCATCATCAGACATATCTAGCCAGTATTCTTCTTCGACCAACAGTGCTATCTCCGATTCTTTTTTTTCGGCAAGCAGCAACTTGTTCTTGTAGTACGTAGAATCCCTGACTTTTGGCTTCCAACACTCTTTAGAGAAGTGACCAGTCTTTCCGCAGTTGTAGCATTTTGGAGCTTCCTCCTTCTTCTCAAATACCTTTTTCTCTTCCGGTTTCTGATACTCCTCTCTCTTATATTCAACTTTCTTATCATCAAACCTCCTGCTAGACTCAACATTTGCCTTGTGTTCAAAATTCTTTGAACCCGAAGAATATCTTTGATTATTAGACCCAGGGCTTTTTCCAAACTGTTTCTGAAACGATCTGGTAAGGAGTGCCAAAGAGTTCTTCATGCTTTCAATCTCATCTATCGCACCTGCTTCATTCTGTTCTTCATCAGACTGATTACCCACATTCTTGGAGTAATTTCTGTTAGACAGTAAAGCGAGTGGATCTAACTCTTCTTCCTTAACCTCTATCTTCTCTTCTTTCTTCTCTTTCTTCTTCTTCTTGGCTCTCTTAGCTTCAGCATCTTCTTCATCTTGTTTCAAAGTTTCATACATCTCTTGAAGAGGCAAAACATCCAACTTGGTATTTTGTTTCATCCGATGAGCATACTTCTTCCACTCAGGTTGAAGTACATTCAGAAACTTTACATTATGCTCAATTATAGACTTATTGATGTTGTATCTGTTCAGCTCGTTCAAGATAGTAGTGAAACGGTCGTATGTGGAATCAAGAGCTTCACCATCTTTCTATTTAAAGCTCTCATAAAGATTAATTGCATTGGAAATTCTGATCTGGTTTTCAATCTCAGAACCTTGGTAAAGTTTTGTCAACTCATCGAACATGGCTTTCCCGGAGTGATTCTTGCTATCTACCTTTCGGTAAATATCATTTGTCAATGCTTGAATTACGAGGGACTTTGCCATTTTGTCTCCATAATGCAGCTTTTTCTGATCAGCATCATAGTGAATTGGTAAAACTTCAACCCATTCAGGAATTGGTTCCCCGTCAGTAAGAATCCCTCTTCTTGTTATTTTTCCCATTGGCCCATTAATCAAAGAATTAGAAATGAATTCTCCGTTCTCTTGTCTTTCTACATAGTCCATGAACCGATCTTTCCATATTTTAAATTCCTTGGGAAAAAGAACCGGTGGTTTGTCCTTCGACCCAATTGTTAAAATATCTCTTGCTGTCATATTCGATTACTTGTAAATGATCGTTAAGTATTCTTTAGATTAGATTAGTAGCAATTAACTCCAAACAGTCTTGTCTCAACCCACTGAAGTCTCAACCCACTGAAGTCGCAAAGAACTGATATCGCAATAGAATGATGTCGCAACAAAGATTATGTCGCAACAATTGATATCGCAAGGAACTGATGTCGCAATAAAAAAAATCTCGTTATATCGCAATAAGAGGCTGCGATATGTTATTGTTCAAACCCTGAAGCTTGCGATATGGAGCAAGTCGCAACAGATGATTGCGATATGAGGCCAAGTCGCAAGTGACTCTTGTGATATGAAACTGTTCACGAAGGCAAGTCGCAACAGAGATTGCGATATGGATGAATTTTGATGGCTGCGATATTGATGAATATCAAGGTTGCGATATGGTTGAAGATACAGAAAATCGGAAGTTGATTCTTCAATAATGATCCAATTAATCTGAAAATTGGTACGTAGGGTCGAAACATTATTCTGGACAGATTTAAAACTTCAAGTTTTGTCCAAAAACCACTAGAACAGTGATTTTTAATTCAAAACAGTAGGTTTTTCAATAAAAGTCCGAAAATCTGTTTTTGCACAAATTGAGACAGATCGTGGTGTAACTGCGGAATCAAAACACGCAGAAATGAATATCAAACACTCCTAGATTGATCCTAATCCATTTGAAGAACTCAAATGATCAAAATCAATAAGAAATGGATGAAAACTTGAAGAACACTCAAAAATGCAAAAAAACTCACAAATCACTAATCTGATCTAGATGAAATACATAGCTCTGATACCAATTGAGAGTAATCAGGTAACAATACTAAACCATAAGCTTCATTGATTGATTGAGAAAATGTAGAAGATGAGAGTTTAGCACACTTTCTCTCTTGGAGGCCACACACACACACACCTTGGTGTCTAGATACACTAATGACCTCTCTCTCACACAAACCCTACAAATAGGTATTTATACCTTTGACTAAACCTAATTGATACTTGACTTTGACTAATATTGACCCTATACAATAATACTAAATCTTGAATACATTGTGTACTAACAGGCACCTTAGTGTTCCGACCAGTTGTCTTGTAACGAGGCTCTCCACAAACTCGACAACTGTTATTGTTAGCATAATCCTTATAGAATAGCATGAAATGGTTTTTGCAAGCATAGATCTTTTATTTTGGAAGAGCAAGTTGATTCAACATCTTCTTTGTAACCAGTTGTTCATTGTCGGGTAGCATTTCTTTAACCATCGAAATGTTACGATTATAGGTTGACTCTGGTACATTAATTTCAATCTGTCTTCCAATTCAAAAATCTTGCGGCTTTCTGTAAATTTGAAAATCTCTGCCATCCCTCCCACAATGGTTGGTCCGCTACTTATAACATATTATAGAAGTTTTGTGCACGTGGATTAGGATCTTGATCGTCCCACATACTTGATGTACCGGGAACGTTTGATTCATCACCATGTGTTGAACACCATCAAACTCATTATAGTTGAACTCCGGGTTCTATTTCAGCGTGTGTATTTGTATTTGAGATTAAATAAGTCTACGTTCACCTCTTCACTCCGTCTGTATTTGAGAAGCTTACATTTCTTACAAAGACATCTTATTTTATCATTTTGCTCATTTACGAACGCAAAATCCAAAAATCTAACTACTTCGTCATTAAAAACGGGATTTAATACGCCACCCATACATAAATGTTTATACATCCATCATTTGTCGATATTAGTTGACATAGTTACAAATTGAAGAAAGTGTGATTAGTCTTTGCATATATACATTTATAGACTTAAAATAAAGTTTAACCACCTAAAGTTTGCCTAACAATTGGCAACCCATTTCTAACCATCAACTAACAATTGGCAACCCATTTCTAACCATCAATTTTACCCAACAATTGTGATACCAACTTGTAACACCCTAATCTTAAGACTAAAATTTCTAGGGAGAATTCGGCATGACCCATTCGTAAATACATGTTTTGTCATTTTTATAACCTGTACACATGTGTGTGTGTGTGTATATATATATATATAACGATTTCTAAAAGATTGTGTATAATTTCTAAAACAATTTACCCAACAATTCACATAACAATTTGTAACCCTATACCTAACAATTTGCAAGTTTTAAACAATTTGAGGTTTATATTTACAAATGCATACATATATACGATACATTATACACATATGTTTTTTTACATATACAAACATACATACATTATCCGCATATACATTTAATTACTATCTACATACACATTTACACACACACACACACATATATATATATATATACACATTTACACATGCGTACGTACATACATACATACACACAATACATTAGTTTACCCAAATTTTACACATACATACATTATATATATGTAGACATATGTAAAACATAGAGGGAAAAGAGGGGTTTTTACATACATACATTACATGCATACATCTAAAAAAAATGGGGAAAAATGGTTTCTACCAAAGAAATGGAGAGGGAGACGTTAGAGAGGAGAAACGTGGCGACGACGATTTAGGTGAGGCGCCAGCGGTCCGGACAGAGAAAAACCCGGGGTGGGTGGGTGAGAGTTTGTCGATGTGTTTGTGTTGTTCTTTTAGTGACTGGTCTGTCATTTTCTAGGGTAAAAAAGTTTTAAAGACTTCCGACGAATTAGCGACGGTTAAATCTATCAGATTTTTTAAATTAATTTTAAAACAACATAACAAAAAAACGTTTTAAAATAAAATAATAAAAAAATAGTTTCATGCAGATTAGCGGCAAAAAGGTCCGTCAGAAACTTTTACCAGAATTTTAAACTTGTTAAAAGCCGCCTATTTAATTACAAAATTTTTAGAACTGACGGAATATTCCGCCGGAAATCCGTCGAAATATTTGTAACCACCGGAAATCCGCCAGAATATTCATCATCTTCATCATTATTATTAATATAATAATAATGATTTTTTAATTTTAATTTTAATTATTATTATTATTTTATTACCATTATTATTAATTTATTGATTATTATTATCGGAATTTTATTATTAGAATTACCCGTTAAAGCCGGAAAAAATGAATTAAACTCGTTGAAATCTCTAATAAAACCAAATAAAAACCACCTGAAACTGTTATTATCGAATAGAACCCATTAAAACACAATTGAACCGAATAAACCCAATTTGGCCGATTAAAGCCTAATTGAACTGATTTAAGTCCAATAGAACCCATCAAAGCACAATAAACAATTTAAGCCAGTAGAACCCATTATGATTGTCGCTGACTTATAACACCAGTGGTGACTTATTATGTACTTGTGTGCACGTATCGACTGCATAGATGCATGTGTTGTGTATTAAGGTCAATTAGACAACTAAGAACCATTATATCCCGATATGAACCACTAAACCACCATTATAGCCCAATATGACATTTTAAAACTTATTAATGCCCAATAACACCGGTGGTGACTTATTATGTGCTTGTGTGCACGCATTGCTTACATAGATGCATATGTTGTGTATTAGGGTCGATAAGACAACTAAGAGCCCTTATATCCCAATATGAACCACAAAACCACCATTATAGCCCAATATGACATTTTATGACTTATTAAAACCCAATAACAACAGTGATGACTTATTATGTGCTTGTGTACACGTATCTATTGCATAGATGCATCTATTATCTATTAGGGTCAATAAGACAATTAAGAACCATTATACCACAATATGAACCACTAAACCATCATTATAGGCCAATATGACCTTTTATGACTTACTAAGGCCCAATATAACACCATATGTGACTTATTACGTGTTTGTGTGCAAATATGTATTACATAAATACATGTGGTGTGTAGTCTGTTCGACAAAACAATTAAGACCCACTATAGCCCAATATGAACCACTAAGCCACCATAAAACCCACTAAAGCCCAATTTGACATGAATAAGTATGCACGGAGAGGAAGTGCGAAAAAATACTTTTTAATAAAAACCGCCACAAAGTTCATAAAAAAATCAAAAAATATTTAAAATATTTCCGGTAGATTTCCAGCGGACAACCCCATTCGTCGGAAATCCAACGAAAATTTCTACTTTTTAAAAATAAAACTAAATTCTAAGAATTTGAAATATTTGTATTTTCTGAAGGTTTTCAATGGATGGGGTTGTTCGCCCGAAATCGTCGCTAATATCTTTATTTTTTATGATTTTTTAAAATTCTAATAAACCGACTGGACAAAAACAAAATTATTATTTCCGACGGATTTCCAACGAAATTTAATTAAACTTTTATTAATTAAATTCCACCGGAAATCCGTCGGAAGTAATAATCAATTTGTTTAATTAATTGCTGATAAGTTTAACTAAGTATTTTAATTTAATATTTTAAAATATTTGTGGTGGATAGCAATTCCTTCACAATTCCGCCACAAATGTTCACAAAGATACATATTAAAAAAAATTAGTGACGGATTTCCGACGGATTTATGTAGGTGTTAATTTTTTTTTACTTTTGTTCAATCCGCCAGAAATCCGGCCGATTTTCCGTCGCTAATTAGCGACATAACATGGATTTTCATTTTTATTTATTTTTAAAATAGAGATTAATGAGTTCGACGGACACGTGTCCATCGCTAATTAACCACAGAACTGCGACGAATAGGCACTACTAAAAAGATTATTATTTTTCTTGTTTTTTCATGTTTATGTGTTATATGTAGAGACGTGTATGTGTATACAGGTGTATGTGTTATATGTATATGTGGGTCCGTGTTATATATGTATGTATGTATGTATGTATGTATTTGTTGGTTGCTAACTGAGCTAGATCTATGTATGTTGCTGTATATATTTATATATGTTGATATGCATGTGTATATGTGAATGTATAGATAATGTGTGTGTTGTTTGGTGATCACATATGATGTATATGTGTGTTGTATATATGTATATATATATATATATGCATGTGTATATGTGAATGTATAGATAATGTGTGTGTTGTTTGGTAATCGCATATGATGTATATATATGTTATATGCATCCGTATATGTGAATGTATAGATAATGTGTATGTGTTATTTGGTAACAACATAATATGTATATATGTGTTGTATATATGTATATAATGAATCTTCGTGGGTTTTATTGGGCTTTAATTAGTTTTATTGGGCTTTAAAGGACTATATTTTAATGGATCTACTAGGTTTTATTTGGTTTTATTGTGCTTTAATGGGTTATATTGGGTTTCAATGGATGTTAGTGGATTTTAATGGATCCGTTGGGTTTTAATTGGTTCTATTAGACTTTAAAAGGTTTCACTGTGTTTGATGGATCTATTGGGCTTTATTCGGTTTTATTGAGCTTTAATGGGTTCTATGGGGATTTAATGAGTATTATTGGCCTTTAATCAGTTCTATTGAATTTTAAAGAGTTTCACTCACTTTAACGGATCTATTTGGCTTTATTCGGTTTTATTGGACTTTAATATGCTAATGGATCTTAGTGGACTTTAATGGATTCATTGGATTTTACTCGGTTTTATTAAGAGGGTGTTTGGTTGGGATATTGAGGGGTAAGGAATGAGAATGATAATGAAAATTGTTGTTTGGTTTGATATAATATAATGGGTTGTTAGGACACAAAATGTCCTAATTATAAGATAGTTTTGTAAAGGGGTATTAATTGTTATATGGGCTTGAGTATAGTAATATGGACTTGGGCTTAATTGTGTAACAAGGGAGTATATAAGGTTAAGTGTGTGTACTTAGGGTGGGGGAATCATTGTTGCAATGTAGGCTATGGTGTAGTGTGTGTAAACTAGAGAGAGAACCATTCTCTCTCTAGGTAGTTCTTCATTTCAATAATACACCACTTTGGTTTATATATCTTATCTTGTTACTATCTTCTACATTTTATATCTCATCTTGTTACTATCTTCTACATTTTATATCTCATCTTGTTACTATCTTCTACATTTTATGAATCGTTGCTTGTTCAAAATGGGACTCACATGGGTCCATTACCTCAAACTCATTAATTTCCATTCTCGACCAAATTGGAATGAATGAAAATCTTATTCCCGCTCAGTCGTCTTTTCTCATGGGCCCCGTCATCTCTCGATGTTGAATGAAAAATATTTTTTTATTTTTATGTTGGACGTCACATATTTGTATTAAAAATATTATATAAAACAATTTTTTATTAATTATATTGGTTTAACCAAACAACATCAATGCAATACTCATTCGTATTCCCATTCTCCTCCATCCCCATTTTCATTTTCATTCCTTAAAATGAACCAAACACCCGATTTTCTATTGGGTTTTAATCGGTTTTATTTGGGATTTAAAGGGTTTCATTGGATTTTAATGGATTTTGCAGAATCATAAAGTTGGTTCAAAGTTGGTCTGAATATTTCTAAGTGTCCGTCTCTGGACTGTGCATCCAGAGATCTAAAGAAGAGATCTGAAAGTTTGAAGTTGAGAAATATTCTAAGTATAAATTCTGAAGTGTGTGATCATATATACGTCCTTAAGTAACTTTGTGTTAAGGGAAGTTGTTTTGACATTTATTTTCTAAATCTCATAATCGTGATATGCTGCAATGGCTAGTAAAAATTTAACAGACTTAATCATTGCGATTGGAGAGAAAGTTTCATCATAATCAACACCTTGAATTTGTTGGAAACCTTGTGCAGCCAATCATGCTTTATATGTAATCACATTACCATCCACATTGGTCTTTTTATTGAAAACTTATTTGCACCATATATGTTATATCTCGTTGGGTGGATCAACTAAGTTCAAAACTTGGTTTTTATACATGGAGTCCTTTTCTATTCTCATAGCATATAGACATTTTTCGGAGTTAATGCTTGCCATAACATCTTGGTAACTAGTGGGCTCATCATCCATGAGCATCACCTTCCTGGTATGAGTGATGATAAATCGATAACTCTCAGGCTCATTCTATTTTCTATTGGATCTACGAGCACTTTATGCTACAATATCATACTGCCTTTCCACAACACTTTGTGGATTCACAATTACTTGTGGTGTCCGTGATGGTTCCATCTGTGCTGACATATTTTAATCTTGAACAACGTCAAGTTCTACATTCTTCCTACTAATACCTTTAGAAATGAATTCCTTTTCCATGAAGACAACAGTATGCCCCACAAACACTTTATTGTCGTGAGGATGGTAGAAATAGTATCCCATAGTTTCTTTGGGATATCCTACAAATATGCATTTATCAAATTTTGGTTCTCATTAAGTAGTGATGATGGCGTATGTAATCCTCACAACCCCAAATCTTCATAAAATATAATTTGGAACTTTTCCGATATCTCATATGGTGTCTTTTCAACAGATTTTGATGGGACCTGAATTAGTGTGAAAGCCGTTGTTTCTTGAGCATATCCCCCAAAGGACGTCAGAAGGTTAGTTTAACTCATCATAGATCGTACAATGTCCAACAATGTACGATTCATTCTTTCGAAGACACCATTCCAATGTAGTGTTCCAGGTGGAGTGAGTTATGATACAATACCACAATTTCTAAGATGATCAAGATAAGAATGGTCTAAATATTCACCACCTCGATCAGAGTAAAGAATCTTAATACTCATTCCAAGTTGGTTTTGTACTTCATTCTGAAATTCTTTGAACATTTTAAAGGACTCGGATAATGTCACATTAAATATACATAGCCAAACTTATTGAGAGTATAAGTAAATGTAATGAAGTATCTATAACCACCTCTAGCTTGTATGTTCATCAGACCGCATACAACACTATGTATGATTCCCAATGCAACACTTGCTATCTCACGTATTCCAACAAAGGGAGCCTTTGTCGTCTTTCCTATTAAACAAGCTTCACACGTCTTATATGATTCAAAATCTAATTTGTCCAATAATCCATCTTTATGGAGTTTGGAGATGCGAGTTTTGTTTATATGGTTGAGATAACAATGCAAGAGATAGGTTAAATTCGAACTATTCGATTTGACATCCCTTTTATTTATGTTATAAATCAGATTATCCATATTAAGAACATAAAGATCGTTAATCAAACTTACGACACATAATAAATACTAAGAAAAGAGAATGAACAACATTTGTTCTTAATATAAAAGGTACAAAAAAGAAATTTCTAAAAATAGATGCCACACAATAAATTCACCAAGTTCTAATACTAACCTGGTCGGTATGACTATAACAACAACCGTTGCCCCATTTTCGACGCATAGATCAACTTCACTTTTGCTCAACCTTCTAGTCCTTTTTGGTTCCTACATGTTTCTACAAATATGAGAACCACATCCGATATCTAATACCCATGATGTATATAAGAGTAGAAAGATTATATTCTATCACATAGATACCAAAGTACAAGTTACATTTCCTTTATTCCTTTCCTAAAGGTAAAGAGGACAGTTCCTCCTCTAATGCCCAGGTTTGTTGCAATGAAAGTACTCGCCCTCCGTAGGTACAATTACCTTTGGTTTCTTCTCAATGCCTCTTTTTGGCTTCAAAGGTTTATAAGTGGGTTTGGCAATGGAATTTCCTTTGCCTTCCCCTTTTTGTCCTTATGCATCTTCAAAATGGTGGACTTGTTCTTTGCAAGCTCTTGCTCGGCTGTTCGTAATATGTTGAGCAATTCTGGAAGGGATTTGTCATAGTTATGTTTGTTGTAGTTCATCACGAATTGAACGTAGCTATTGACAACGATTACAAAACTAGATCAAGGGCTAGCTAACTCCTTTCATAAAGGAAAACCTAGTCCTTCAAGGCATTCAATATGCCCAATCATTTTAAGCATATGAGTCCCAAAATAACTACCTTCGACCATTCTACAACGTAACAGTTCCCTGGATGTTTTGTACCTCTCATGTCTAGCTTGCTCTTGGAATAGCAGCTTTAGGGTGTTCGATCATATCGAACACCCCTATGTTTTTATGTTGCTTCCAAAGATCAAGTTCCATGGTTATTAGCATTAGACATCAAACGTCAGACGTCTAGAGCATCTTCATCATGTTTTTTTAAAAGTGTCCCTTTCAGTTACCGGAGCACTAGAGTTAGGCTCTTCAGGGATTTGTTACTCCAAGACATGTAGTTTATTTTCAGCTTTGAGGACAATTATCACATTACGGTACCAATTGATGAAATTTGTTCCATTTAGTTTTTCTTTCTCAAGGATCGATCGCAAAGTGTTTTTGTTTCCATTCTTGGTTTGTGTCATTAGTAATATACAATAGAAAATCAGAGTTCTTAGTGTCATGAAATTATTATTTTAATAAGGACTTTCATCAAACAAACTCCCACTATTTTAATCAAAACCAACAACCCTCTTGTTTTGTTTTAGAAAACGTTATAAGATTTTTAGCGGGCAAAGATCCATATTCTCATTATCGATCAATTTAGCTTTAGCTAACCAATCAACCAATAATGTTTTAGGTAAACAATATAGCGAATTACGTCTCTATGTAACTCTTGGATAGTTGGGTGAATAACTTTTATTTAAATTCATCATATGAATGTTCCCAACCCATGCCTCCAAATTCCTTATCCTATTAGGACTAATTTGGTTAAGTTTGACCCAAAATTCCTTATAGGAATATTATGTTTACCTTATCTTACTAAGATTAAATAGAGTACCCAACTTTAGCGTGATCCACCCTCGATGATCAAAGTCTTGACAAGTGTCATGTTTGGAAAACATCTTAAACTAAATATTTTGGTGAGGGGTTTTAGTTAGTGTGCTTTTATTTTTCTTACTTTTCTAATAGATTGTTTCCTCAACTAGAGTCCAGATTGGATGAGGATCACAAGGATCACTTGAATATCTTCCTTTCTTTGGCAGTTTAGGCCTTTGTGACAAAAGTTTGCAATCTCACTTTGATGTACTAAGACCTTATCATTCGCGATCAACGGTTCATTTTATATCTAATATAAATATCAAAAATTTTTATTCCATCAAAACTCGTTTTGATTTATAAAACTCCTTTTACTTATATTTTTTAAACACATATTTTTTAAAAATGTTGCAACAAGTATCACATACATACAACAACGCATAATATATCACAATACATATAAAGCGTAAAATAAATGTGAGATGGTTATAGCCCCCCATGTGATATTCATAGAGCCAAGTATAAATATCAATACATAAAATTAAGTCATATGGTTCTACGCCTTCTCATCTTCATCACTTTATAACGCCTCCATTTGTCGCTTTCTTTTATACAAAAAATGATTTACAATGCAAACAAATCAAATCACATTATACATATTCAATCACATTAAAACATAAAAATGATTTGCAACATCACCGTAGAAAAATAATACAAAATTATACAATGTCTAAAAATATGATTCAAAGTTCACTACAAGAAACTGCACTTTTGCCGGCGGGTTTGAGAAATCTGTCGGTAAAGTAACTTTTACCGACGCCTTTGAATAAAGTCGCCGGTAAAACTTTAATCTTTTACTAGCGGGGGGGGGGGGGGGGGGGTGGGTTCATCTAAGGCGTCGGTAAAGTATCCGACAGATTTCTCAAATTCGTCGATAAAAGTACTTTTAGCATTTTAGTTAATTTTTAATGATATTTTTACCGGCGACCTTTCACTAAGTCATCGACAAAAGAGTATTAATGTTATTAATAATTCTTTTCACCCACACTTTTTGCCGACAGACTTCCCTATGTTGCCGGCAAAACGTTTTAATTTCGTTAATTTTGTACTTAAAACTTGTGTCGGTGAACTTTTCAAGCCTACCATGACTCAATATGGCCCATTCTAATGCACTTATCCTAAACCGTCGCTATACGGCCCATTATAATCCAATGTTACCCAATACAACCAAATAAAACCCAATGGAACCTAATACGACCAACATGACTCAATACGACCCATTATAACCCAAAGTAATTTAATATGTCACCATACTAGTCATTACAGCCCAATAGACCCCGATCCAGCCAACATAACACAATACGACTCATTCTAACTCAATATAACCTACTATGTCACCATGCGACCCATTATAACCCAATGTTACCTAATTTAACCCAATAGAACCTAATATGACCGACATGAGTAAATACGATCCATTTTTTTTGGAGTAAATACGACCCATTATAACCCAATACGTTACTATACGACTCATTATAACACAATGTTACTGAATACGACCCATTATAACCCAATAGAACCTAATATTACCAACATGCCTCAATACGACCCAATGTAACCCAAAACACCATATACAACTCATTAGGGGTGTATGTGGGTTGGGTTGGGCGGTTTTTGACATTTTTCAACCCAACCCAATTATAGAGGTTTGAAAAATCTCAACCCAACTCATTCAAAAGTATAACCCAACCCAACCCAACCCTTGCGGGTTAGGGCGGGTTGGGTTGGGTTGGGTTAGATTGGGTTGGAGGGTTAGTAATATACATAATGTTGATCAATGAAACGCGATAAATAATACTAAAATATATCTAGCAAAGTTGTTCATCATCATCACAGTTGTTTGTCATTTGGCATAGCTGCATCATTTGTTTCATTATTTCTTCCTTTTCACTTTACTTGATTAATGATGTTGCCGTTATGAGGAATTGTACTGCAATTCAAGGTTTTTAATTCAGCATTTTTATGAATACATATGGTGTTTTTATTTCTTTATTGAAGAATCCGCATTCCGGAAAAAAGGGATTTTGATTCCTTGGGGAGCTTCGATTTCAGATCCCTAAATCACGATGACACCATTGGAATAATGATAAAAAGGGCGTTTTTGATTGGTAACAGGAGGGCTGAGAACTTGTTGGGGACGATCTGGGGGAACGTACGGCTGGAAACAGAGACACGAAAAGGGATACATGCATGACAGGGGTTTTTCGAGAGAGTTTTAAGGATTTTCAGCACCAAAGAAAGGCTGTAAGATGTTCGCTTAAGGATATTTTTCAGCAATTGACTAATTTTCTTTATTATTTTTAGTTGCAGTGGTCATTGTCTTTTGTAACAACCCACTCTAAAATAGAGCATACTTAGCATTTAATAATAAACGTCTTAGTAACGGGGTCTCAAAAATTCATTACATTTGTCTCAAAATTTTAGGTTGGCGGAAACAACCTATACACAACTGAGAATGATACTAAATTCTAAAAATAAAAGTGACATTGTCTCTAGCTGCATCCGTACTCTGCTCACTTACCAGAGCCTCCTACTAACTGCTTACCTGAAAAGGTTTAGTTGGAAAATGCGAGGGTTAGACCATGAGGTCTAGTGAGCTCCCTCAATTTACAGTTCTCAAAACATTGCAAAACAGTTTATAACTATCAAGCAACTTCACAAAGAATCTTCTCATAAAACTTTCACGGATAAATCCGCTCCCGTAAATGGCACCCTGAAGTCACTCAAGAGTGACAACGAGTCAGTCTCACGCTGCCTTACTGGGTACTCCCTCCCATGGCATAAACGAAACCTCCCCCCGGCATGAGCACTGGCGGGCCTACCCCCGACTTAGCCAATTTACGTCTATCACAATGTATGCATACATCTCATATAACTTTCAAACAAGTAAAAATCATCCAATAACATGGCATTTCTACTCCTTTACTTACTTCTGAAAACATGTTCAAAAACACGTATTTTAGTTAGAAAAACTCACCTGGCGCTTTAGCAAATTCCTTCTCGCAAAACTTCAGATTTTAAGGTGAACACCTATGATATTAAAATAATAATAATAGTGAGTCTTGAGTTAATCTTAACCCACCCTGAACAGTTTTCTACTGGACCTAAATTTCGGATCTACGACCCACTCAACAAAATTCTGGATCCTTTATTTAAAACTCCGGATCCACGGCTCAACAACATAAATTCCGGATCCTTTATTTAAAACTCTGGATCCACGACCCAACAACATAAATTCCGGATCCTTTATTTAAAATTCCGGATCGACGGCCCAACAACATAAATTCCTGGTCTTTTGTTTAAACTCCGGATCCACGACCCAACAACGTAAATTCCGGGTCTTTTGTTTAAACTTCGGATCCACAGCCTACTCAACACCGGGTCCCAATTAAATAGCCTAAATTCCAGAATCCATATAATTAGCCCAAGTTCTGGATTCCTTTTACTCAAAAATACCGGATCCTTGATTGGACTTCCGAATCTCACATCCCATTCCGGAACCCATTTCAAATTCCGAATCCTCTCGACTCATTTCAATTCCGGATCCCTTTTTGGTGGGTTCCGGATCCTATACAATTCCGGTTCTAAACCCATTTCGGACTACAATACTGGATTTAACTTCCGGACTCAAAATTCTGGACTCTCGCAATCTCCATTTGGCGATGCGATACTCAATAGCATTAGGGTCAGAGATTAATCCATTACAACCGATTACTAGGTCTCTTTCCCAATCAGACGATTATTCTAACTCTATTAAGATTATCTAAATCCTTTCAACATCCTTTTAAACCCCAAAAATAAGGAAACCCTCAAATAACCCAATCAATCCAGGAGAACTCTAAAATAAGAGTTGGGATTAGGGATTACCTGATAAGATCGATGTAGGATCAGATTCCAATCTCTTTCCTCTTCCAAAATTGATGATGAATGAACTTTCTTCTCCAATGCACTTGAACAATTTCTTTCCCTGCTCTCACTTTCTCTCTAAGCCGCCACACACACACATAATAGACTTCTTCTAGGGTTTTGTGCCCAAAATGAGGGTTTTTATACTTCTCAACAAATTACAACTCAGCCCCTGAACTTACCGCTTTACAAGAATACCACAAAACTTAAATCATTTTCAATTAAAACCCTGGTTATTACAACACTCCCCCCTCAAAAGAATTCCGTCCCCGAAATTCCAATTTCGAAAAATTAAGGGTACCTGGACCTCATGTCCGCTTCTACCTCCCAAGTTGTCTCTCGTCCTTTATGATACTTCCACTGAACCTTTACTAATCTGATTTCCCTGTCCCTCGATTTTTGTACTTTACTATCTACGATTTCTACTGGTTCCTCTACTTAAGTCAACTTCTCATCAACACTGATGTTCTCCAAGGGAACCGCCACATCTGCTTCTGCCAAACATTTCTTTAAGTTCGAGACAAGAAACGCGGGATGAACTCCCTTTAAATTCCTCGATACTTCCAACTTGTAAGCTACTTCCCTTACTCGTTTTATAATAATGAAGGTCAGCTCCTTATCGTCTGCATTCCTTGCAAGGTCGCCATCATCTCAACTTCCAACATTTTCTCTCTAAAATATAGACGTGCATCACACTAGGAATTCTTCGACAATCTCATCGGGCACCCCCAAGTTCTTACACTACCTATACAACCTTCAAAATTTCGACGGACCTACAAAACATAGTCCACTTCACTTTTCTCCAGAATGTACTACTCCAACTATGGCGTCTTTCGCATCAGACTGCCCATTCCTAAAATCGTGGTTCAAAAATCTTATGCTTTTTAGTCCAACCAACTTAGTTCCATTCGGTTGTCCCAAACTGTTCGGATGGAAAACATAACCGTACTCCATACTTCGGAACCGCCCTCGGTGAGTCACCACTTTGCTATATCGTGCTATCTTGTACCATATACTTGTAACCCCTTTGATCACCATACTCGCTTAAATACCACCTGATATAACTAAGGCCAACCGCACCTTAATTTGCTCGCTTCCGTCCACACACCGGGACTCACGGTTTTAAAACACGTCTAATTAAGATCTCTCATACATCTTACTTCCTTAAAAGAAGGAACTTGGCGGAATTCCCCGCCACAACCACGTGAATCTTTTACCAGAAAAATCACTCACTTGACAACTTGGCACAAGGCCAACCTTGTACATCCTGACTAACTCGCATCCAAGAGTTCCTTCATTGGATTACATGCAATTCTAGATTACTTCTCCCAACCGACATTCGTCTGTGCATATAACACCTCCTTTTCTCGAAACACATCGGCTACAGCTCAACAGCCAATTCATACGTTCTCACCACTTCATCACTCCACACTTATACGTAACTAAAAGCAGGAAACCTTCATAGTCCCTCATTAAAGTATTCACCTATCCGAATTGAACTTATCCTGAAGCCACATCAATTTCTCACTGCATCCCACACGTGTCCAATCATATATGACATGACTTCGGTTACCCTCACTCAACTAGGAGGAGTAGCCATGGTCACACAAAACTATTCTCAAGAGCTTATCACTGAACGACCAGTTCGTTTGAACATTTCTCACAACATCACCAATTCAAACCCATTCAACTGCCTTTTTCCACTTCTTCCCGCACTTAAAACATACACAAATCCCCTTCCTCCATACTCTTTCCAGGTGTTCGCACACTTACCGATGTCAATCTACACACACCACTCCACCTTTTCGATGTTACTGCCAAGCTTACTACTTCTAACCTACTCACTTAGTCCGACATACTATCTTCACCTCCCCACGCTAGCGTAGAGCACCGCCCACCAAACATCACTTGCCCCTCTCTTCCGACCTTTCCACTTGCCTATAACACTTTCTCACTACTATACATAACCAAACGGTCTTACCAAAATTCCAACATGTAGTATCCAACCAAGTCATCTCAAAATGACATCGGTGTTCGTAGTCACTATACGCTCCTCGATTTCCAAACTGTTACCTTCTCGGATAATTCCTTCACACATAAGAAACAATTCACATTCCTTAAAGATTTCGCATTATACCACATCTTAGACAAACCTCTTCTTTAAACTTTCACTGATCCCAAAATATTTTTACTTAGCGACTCACACAACCAAGCACTTGGTTTCTCATTTGGGTAACTACCAACTACTGCTCCGCCATTTTATTCCGTGAATAGCCATATTCTAACGCCAACTTACACACCATGTATCCTAACAACTTGCTTAACAAATTGTATAACTCATCCAAAATCCTCGGAAAGTCTTCCATTTGAGGGTTCACCTCTTCTAACAACACATTACCATATCACTGGCTTGCACCTTTATCTTGGCAAATGATGCAACTAACTCATCCATACATTTTCCACTCACAATAACACACCACAAACTAGGTTCTCACGGTCATTTATACACAAAATCTATCTTGCCTTCATATTCATCCACATAAACCAAGTCTATCTCACTACTTGGTCTTCCCCAAACTCTAGATGAACCAAAACCCACGAGTTACTAATTAACTCAACCATATTCGCTTCTTGCTGGTTTTTTGCGATTTCAAAACCATTACATAAAACTGGGCACATTCCCTTACAGATCGGTATAATCTATACACTAACTTCGTTTGTGCTAAATACCTCATCCTTTTACGAACCATCCAAACCTCGTAAATAACACACTCATCCAATTAGCAATTTTTCCACATTCCTAACGTCAAAATACATCTTTCCTGAATGACCTCCTACATTTACCCACACCGTGGTAATTCTCTCCACTTCCAACCTCTTGACAATGCCTTCAGCTCCATACATTTTAAATAGTTGATAACCTTAATATTAATAGTCGACCTGATGATACTTCCCTAACCTTTTCGTTAACAAGGGTTCCTTACTGAACCTAATCCTTCCAATCATATCATAATTAACTTCATATCCTGTCATCCTCACTTGAAGGGGAAAATTTCAAGACTTACCCGTGTAATGTCAATATTACAAGACCACCTCAAAACTCATATTCGACGCCGAGGACATTTCATTTCTGCCTCACAACACTACTCATAACGAGTTACTAATACCAATACCTTGATGACTTCAAGTCCTTCCTCCGGACATACCCGTCCCTCGACAACTGTATTAATAGTTACCGATCAAGGGTACCGACCCTCATACAACCGACACCAAAGTCCATCTCTGACATCTCTCACTGCTCACTTCTTTTCTTGAACACGAATACCAAAATTACAGGCATTCACCCCTGGTTCGTCCAACACCTCTCCACCCTCGGACTCCTTCCTTATCTTGAAATGTAAAAACTCTACGACCTAGCGAGGTCATAGCCTTCATGCATGACAACGCGATAAATAAATCATTTCGCACACTTTATCATTTTAAAGAAACAACACTTGGAAACAACTTGGGTACACATGACCCCCAACACTCTCATAATTCACATACCCTGCACAACGATCTCAAGAATCGTTCGTACGCAACTTTTCAGTAAAACTCAATCTTACTCAACCAAAACGACGTTGTTGCGACAATAATATATTGAATGAAAATCTTTCTATACGACAAAATTCTGAAAGAACTTACCGACACGAAGTAAACCAGTCGGCTCTCACACTCTTTTATATGACATCAACATGTCAATACTCATTTTGGTTATAAAAGCTTTGCAGGCAAACGTTTCCTTGAGTTTTTGCAATAAACTTAACTTATCATGAAAAGAGCGGGATATTTCGCAAATCGTTAAGCTCAAAATTTTATTGTGCGACGTAAATGGAATTGCCTTTTTCTTTAAACACATGCTTGCACACGCTGACTCATTTCCGACCAAAAATTGTTATTTACACATTAACTTTTAATCACGACAAAGCTCATGTAACACATTTACGGACGCAATGCATGAAACTCTACTGGCAATTGAAGGTTACTTACTCAAACAAGGACAACCGTTGTACTCACACAACTTATCATTAACACTCTACCTTCGACCAATGGTCACCCTCTCGTCCTTGCAACAACTTGCTGTACATGCGCTCCACAGTCCACCTACTCAACCATTCCCTACAATTTTCGTCTTGACCATTTACCTCACATTCTACCTCTACACATTTTCAATCCACCACTGATATCTTCCCTCCATTGATCTTGCCACTGAAAGCTCGACTAAAGAGTCAGGGCTCCAATCCTCCCTCGCTCTCGACACTGTTCTTTCTTACCATCCCAACTGATCTACCTATAGACGGCTCATAACATTCCAGACATCATTTCTTCTATAAGATGTATACATACATCACATCATAAATGATCTCTCACGATACTTCCCCAACAATTGGTCTCAATCTACCCCTCAGGGATCTTGCTGACATTCTTGATTACGGGAACACGACAGATAAACTAGCTTAAGACTACCGCTTCGGAATAATAAGACAATCTAAGCACATGCATGTACCTGTAAGTTCGCAATACACTGGCCAGGTGTAATCCAAAACTTACCTTACATGACTGTCCTCGGTACCCTATTAGTCCTATTTCTACAATAGTGCCCTCCTAACGCATTTCTTGATTCTCAGTTGTGATTTATATTCCCAAAGTTTAAGTTTAGGCCCGTCCGATCACCTAAATCCCTTAAACTATGGCTCTGATACCAATTGTAACATGTCAGGATCGATTCTTAACAAGAATTAAACTTCTTAGAAACAGAATTTAGAGAATCTTGCGGAATAGAACTCTAAATCAGTTAAAGAACAATCAATAGAAATTCAATAAACTGTATTTATATCAAACAGTTATAACTCACAAGTTTTACACCAAAACCTCAATCTTGTTGAACAGGCTCAACAAGACGATTTCTACTTCTCTAGAAATAGGATCTATGACCTTGAGGTTAATTCACTCTTGAATATCGAATTCTGTATGCTAACTATCTTCTGTTTTTCTCATCTTTTTTAATAGCTATCTATCAATACTATTTATACAAAAGTAATTACAAGATAACCATAAAAAGTAAATTGATCTTCTGAATCTTCGTTAAGCATATCTTGATCAATTCCTTCTTTGTCTCCAAAAGTATCGCATACCAACTTTATCAACTCAGCAGTATTAATGATGATTTGGCTCAGCAGCATTAACAACCTTCAGCAGTATTAATCTTCACATTCTTCAAGCAGTAGTAACTCAGCTCAGCAGTACTAACCATGTCTAGCAGTAGTAACTTGGACTAGCAGCACTAACTTCAACTAGCAGCATTAACTTCATCTAGCAGCAGTAACTTTGCCCAGCAGTAGTAACGAAGAACTGGCAGTAGTAATGAAGACTTAGCAGTACTAACCATACTTAGCATATCTTCAGTTCCCAACAATCTCCCCCTAACTTGACTTTTAGGAAAAGAAGTCAAGTTCTTCAGATGATGCTTCCAAAACTTAGTCATCATGTACACACAGATTAGGACTTAGGCCTAGACTCTGATTGAGAATCCTCTTTACCAAGAATCTACCCATTGCTGAATCCTTGTTGCAGGTCAGCTTAGTGTGTAACATTCCTTGCAGCCTCTTCATGCTGTGATTGTATATTTCATCTACAAGATAGTATTCATGAGTTGCAGAGTCAAGGGAGATGACATATACTCCACAGTTTTCATAGAGCATCCAGTTGGTAATGACTTGAAACTGTGTGTTTAACCTATGCTGAACTGCTTCAGGTTTGAACATTTGGCACAAGAATTCAAGTACCATTTTAGAAATTGACATCCCTGGCTCAGTCAGCATGTTTCCATATATCTTCATCCCAACTTTGAACATCTCTTCTAAGTCTGATCTTGAGCAAGTTCTGACAATTTTTCCCCAAGTAGAAAATACTTCAAATTTTCCATCAGCTCTTTTTATCCTAATGAACTCCTTTCTACCATCTTTCAAAGTGTCCCAAAAGATGATTTCAGGAGCCTTAGATGATATTGGTTCAGCCTGAAGTGGAATTGGGTTAGATTCAACACTAGTAATGTACAAATCACATTGGGCATCCGTTTGTGATTGCACATTGCCTGATTGCCCTGATGGAGTTGCCACTTCTTCTTCAGCAACTTTTCCATCAGATTTCACTGTTTCCTCCTGGGCCTTTTCTGCAGATGACTCCACCCTTGGCTTCTTTTCATTTTTCTTCTTTGAAGTTATGGGCTGGGTTCTTGGTCTTTTCTTGGACATCATCTTGGTTCTTTTAAGAGCTTTGACAGCCTCAGGAGTTGGTTCAGCTGCTTTAAGTTTTTCAGCAGCAATAACCATTTCTGCTGCTATGGCTGTTACTGCTTCTCTTAGTACATGTAGTGATGCTGCTTCAATACTGTTCTTTACAATCCAGTAAATTTCTGCATCTATTTCTGCTTGAGTTGTAGTTACTGCTTCCTTCTCAGTTTCTGCTGCTTTGACTGTTTGGCCATCAGCAGCATTAACTGTTTCTGCTGCTTGTTCAACCTCAGCAGCATTAACAGTTTCTGCTGCTGTGGTTTCTGCTGCTGTGGTTTCTGCTGCTTTAACACACTCTTCCCCCTTTTCTGTCTCACTGGTCTCCCCCTTAACCTGTGCATAGTCCATTTCCATATCAGTCTCTATGTGAGCAGTCTCCCCCTCAATTTGTGGACCCTTCAGTGTCAGTTCTGCTTCTGACTCTGACTCCCCCTTTTTGGGAGCATCATCAGTTGAGGTTCTCCTTCTTAGCACAAACCTTGCCTTTTTCCTTTTGTTCAGCAACTTGGTGACCATCTTTTTGAGCTTCTCAATTTGAGACTGTTGGTAGGTGACCACAGTCTTAAGTTGCTCAATCTCTTTCTTTTGTGCCATGACATCCAAGTTGATATTCCCTAAGGTTTCCATCAATTCCTCATAGTTATATCTATCCTCACCTTGTTTAGAAGTATTAACCTTCTTTAAAGGATCCTTGGAAGTTTCAGCAGAAGCCTTCTGCCTAGCAGAAGCACTATCTGCCCCCTTGGTTTCTTGGCACCTGGGTCCTCCTAATGATTTCTCATTTAGAGTTGCCATGGGGAAGGTCTTATTTATGTTACCACTGTCCTTCTCTGTGCTAGCAGAAGTAGTGGCAGCCTTAGCACCCATATGGTCATCCTTCTCCTTAGAGACCACCTTCTTGAGGTTGGGAGACACCCCTGTGGTTTCCCTGTTGATATTCTCAATTGGAGAATGCTCCAATTGAGGGCTTAAAGGCGTTGGGCTTTGAGTAGGTACAACAAGGGAAGGAGCCTTGTGCACCTTTCTTCTTTGAAACCTTTTGGTGATTGTGGGAGTGGGCTGTTCAAGAATGGACTGTGGGATGTCTTTTGAGATGGAAGGTTGGGATTGGTCATCAGTGGGTTGATCTAATGAGGGCCTTGATCCTGATGCCATACCTTCAGAGGGTTGGGACACAACCATCATTGTGGAGAACAATGGTGTGTCAACTCCTTCCGAGTCCCTAGGAAGCCTTTTCATATTTGAAAAAACCTTCCCTTTAGGGGATTTGGGTACATATACCTCAGTGAACTGAGGTAAGTCCATCAACTCCTTGTTAAGAACTTCTTGCACAAACCTTGGATACATGAAAAAGGTCTTTTTGGATTCCAAGTTTGATACAAGATCATTAAAGATCATTGCTGAGAAATTGTACTTTCTGGCAGTGGATAAGCAGACCAAGGCATATGCAATGGGACTGCTGAACTCACTCCATCCAGTAGTTTTCTTGGAAATACAGTGCATCAGGGTATGAACAAGAAATCTCCATTGGTTGAAAAATTTTGACTTGTAGAATTTAAAAACACCAATGGGACCTTCATACCCCATTCTTTGTAAAGTAGAAAAGAGTTCTTCATTGGGAATAGAAGTTATACCTGAAGCATCATTCAACTGAAGGGAGATGCGAATAACCTCTTCAGTGACTTTCAAGGGTTTATCACAAACCCTTGTTCGAATGGTCTTCTGCCCTTCTTCAACACTAACAGTGGCATTCTCCCAAAATTGTTTCTGATGTTCGATATAGATTGTTGGGCTCACCGTGAGTGCATAGGAGATGTGCGAGGATTTGAGAAAATCGACTATATCGTGGAATCCCGCAGCTTGTTTCGGCTTCTGAAGCATGGCTATTTCATTGTGCTCATCCACGAACTCCATGATGCCTGAGGATTCTTGAAAGAAAAGCACAGAGATTTTGGGGAGTCTAGGTTAGAACGAGAGAGAAGAAGTAAATGCGAAGAGTCGTTATGAACATGGGCGGGCAAACAGGGGTATTTATATGCCCTAGATTATCAGAAGCAGTATTAACTACCTCGCAGTATTAACTACCGAGCAGTATTAACTGCCAAGCAGTATTAACTGCCAAGCAGTATTAACTACCTAGCAGTATTAACTGCCGAGCAGTATTAACTACCGAGCAGTATTAACTGCCAAGCAGTATTAACTACCTAGCAGTATTAACTACCGAGCAGTATTAACTACCGAGCAGTATTAACTGCAAAGCAGTATTAACTACCTAGCAGTATTAACTACCAAGCAGTATTAACTACCGAGCAGTATTAACTGCCAAGCAGTATTAACTACCTAGCAGTATTAACTACCAAGCAGTATTAAATGCACTAGCAGTATTACCTACTGAGCAGTATTAACTACTGAGCAGTATTAACGACCAAGCAGTATTAACTACACTAGCAGTATTAACTGCACTAGCAGTATTAACTACTGAGCAGTATTAACTACTGAGCAGTAGTAACTGCACAAGCAGTAGTAACTACTAGAATACAGACAGTAGTAACTTCTGTACTGGCAGTAGTAACCACACTTACACTTTTCTTTACTTGGTAATCTGAGGAAAACAGAGGATCCTGAGAAAGAAAGTTAGTAGCACCAAATATATGAAGAAATATAGGTATAAAAACAGAAAGTCATGAATTTATTCTAGGTTGATCATGCCCACACTTGTTACCAAAAAGGTGAATCTACCCACATCAAAAGCTTTTGTGAATAGATCAGCAAACTGGTCATTTGTATGAACTTTAGCAACCTGAATTAATTTCTTTTCATTGCAATCTCTTATAAAGTGATACCTTATCTCTATATGCTTTGTTTTTGAGTGTTTGACTGGATTATTAACAATGCTAATAGCACTGTTGTTATCAATGAAGATTGGTGTGTGAAGAAAAGTTACCCCATAGTCCAACATCTGATTCTGAATCCATAGAACCTGAGAGCAGCAGCTTGCAGCAGCTATGTACTCAGCTTCTGTGGTAGATAAGGACACTGTGGTTTGTTTCTTACACTGCCAAGATACTAGTCTTGTACCCAAAAACTGACATCCACCTGAAGTAGACTTCCTATCCATGTTGGCTCCTCCCAAATCACTATCTGAGTATGCAAGCAAGTCAAAAGAGGATTCATGAGGATACCAGAGACCTAATCTAGGTTGCCCTTTTAAGTATCTGAATATTCTCTTGACAGCATGAAGGTGTGATTGCTTAGGAGAAACCTGAAATCTGGCACAAACACAGACTGAAAACATAATGTCAGGTCTAGAGGCTGTGAGATACATGAGAGATCCAATCATTGATCTGTAATGATGGACATCCACATCCTCCCCCTCAAGATCTGCAGTGATCTGTTTATGTGTTTCCATTGGAGTGCTTGCTGACTTTGAGTCTGATAAACCAAACTTGTCCAGGATGTCTTTCACATACTTGGATTGGCTAATAAAAATTCCATCTTTCCTCTGTTTTACCTGAAGCCCAAGAAAGAATGTAAGTTCTCCCATGGAGCTCATCTTGAAGCTTTTGTGCATCAATTCTTCAAACTCTTTACACATTTGATCATTGGTGGATCCAAAGATGATATCATCCACATAGATCTGAACAAGTAAAGTACCTCTCTTTCTCCTCTTGATGAACAGGGTCTTGTCAATGACTCCTCTTTCAAAGTCATTTATCAAGAGATAGGTAGACAAAGTGTCATACCATGCTCTTGGGGCCTGATGCAAACCATAGAGAGCCTTCTTCAGCTTGTATACTCTGTCAGGGTGCAATGGATTCTCAAATCCAGGGGGTTGACAGACATATACTTCTTCCTCAATGCTTCCATACAGAAATGCACTTTTGACATCCATTTGGTACACTTTGAACTTCATGTATGAGGCATAGGCTAGAAATAACCTGATTGCTTCAATCCTTGCCACAGGAGCAAAGACTTCCTCATAATCTATTCCTTCTTCCTGAGTGTACCCTTGTGCAACCAGTCTAGCTTTGTTTCTGATTACAATCCCTCTGTCATCCTTCTTGTTCCTGAAAATCCACTTGGTGCCAATTGCTCTATGACCTTTTGGAAGGTCTACCAAGTCCCAAACATCCTGTAATTTGAACTGTAGCAGCTCCTCTTGCATTGCCTCTATCCAGCTTGGGTCTTTCATGGCATCATAAGCCTTTTTGGGCTCAATCTGGGACAGAAAGCAAGTAAGAACAGTGTTAACTGTATTTTGCTGCTCTTGCAACTCTTGGAGTCTGCTTTGCTTTCTAGTCATCATGGGAGATGCAATATCTCCAATTACCAACTCAGGAGGATGATTTTTCTGAGTTCTTGTTTGATGACCAGCTTCCTCTTGTAAGTCCTCATCCAGATTAGACTCATTTAATTCTGGATTTGTTTCTGCTTCTTCAGTCACCTCAGATTCTCTGGAATTTGAACCTGAAGACTGATTTTCCTCTGCTCTCCTCTCTTCTTCATTCTGAATAGGTTCAGTCTCCTCATGGTGTTCACAGAATTCCACAGGATCAATGGAAGGGATTGGAAATATCACAGATTGAATTCTGTGTTCTGATGATGGTGTATCCCTTTGTCCTGCATATACATCACCACTGAAACCCAAAGAATTAGTGAGTGAATCAATGTCAAATAGCCAATTAGGACCTGAACCAATAGGATTTGGTGTGTTCTCATTGCATTTGACATTGTCACTTTCTTCAATTATTCTAGAAGAGGTATTAAAGACTCTGTAGGCCTTACTTTGAGATGAATACCCAACAAGAAAACCATCATCTGCTTTGCTATCAAACTTGCCTAAGTGAGATTTGGTATTGAGAATAGTACAAGGACATCCAAATGGCTTGAAAAATCCAATATATGGTTTCCTTTTATGGAAAAGCTCATAAGGTGTCTTGTTTTTAGGCTTTACAACTAAAACTCTGTTTTGAACATAGCAGGCAGTATTAACTGCTTCTGCCCAAAAAGTAATTGGTAACTTTGAGTCAGCTAACAGAGATCTAGCAGCCTCAATCAGTGTCCTATTCCTTCTCTCAGCAACACCATTTTGTTGTGGAGTCCTAGGAGCACTGTATTGTCTCTCAATTCCTTTTTCTTCACAAAAGGTGTTTAGATCAGAATTTTTAAACTCAGTTCCATTATCTGATCTAATGACTTTCACTCTTTGATTTGATTGGTTTTCAATTTTGAGAATGAAAGATTTGATCAGTCCACTTGTCTCATCTTTAGTTCTCAGAAAATATACCCAAGTAAATCTAGAATAATCATCAACAATAACTAAGCAGTATGATTTCTTGCCAATACTCATCACATTGGTAGGACCAAACAGATCCATATGTAACAGTTGAAGAGGATTTGATATAGTGTTTATCTCTTTGGACTTATGAGAAGTTTTGTGTTGTTTGCCTTTGAGACAAGCAACACAATGATCATCACATGAATATACTTTGGATGGCAAACCCCTTACAAGGTTGTTCTTAACAAGTTTATTTATTGTTTTAAAGTTCATGTGACACATCCTTCTGTGCCAAAGTGATGATTCATCTAAAGAAGCTTTTGAAACTAAACAATTTAGAGATGAATCAGATGAAACACTTTCCAAATCTAAACAATAAACATTATCCTTCCTTGGAGTTCTCAGAAGTATCATGTTTTCATCAACCACTTTGTATCCAGGAGCAAGGATAATACATTCAGAGTCTGTAAACAATATACTATGCTTCTTGTCACAAACCTGTGATACACTTAACAGGTTGTATCTCAATTGTTCAACATAGTATACATCTTCAAAGGTCATCTTACCCTTTGAAACATCACCCTTACCACTTATCTTTCCACCAGCAGGATTATCCCCAAATGCAACATGTCCTCCATCAACCTTTTTGAAATTTTTGAGGC
This sequence comes from Saussurea involucrata, assembly GCA_033807775.1. NCBI lineage: Eukaryota > Viridiplantae > Streptophyta > Magnoliopsida > Asterales > Asteraceae > Saussurea > Saussurea involucrata. The sequence goes on along the minus strand of CM066318.1, from coordinate 75,720,651 downwards.
AGGACATGTTACCTGTCATGTGCCTGGAGCAACCACTATCAACATGCCAAATGCTCTTCCCCTTGAGCTGTTGGTTGCCCTGCACATCAAGATAAATCAGTTAGTTTTATTTGGAACCCAAGCCGAAGTGGTCTTGGGTCTCCCTTGCTCATCAAAATACTTACACTTGGTTTTGATGAGATTTTTAACTTTTGGTACTGCTGTGCTGGAATACTTTGTCAAAATTATTGGTGTAGCAGCACTTGCAGCAGTACTAATAGTGCTAGCAGTATTAACCTCAGAAGTACTAACAGAGGTAGCAGTATTAACCGAGTTAACACTGCTAGAAGCAGTATTAACAGAGTTAATACTGCTAGCAGCAGTACTATCTGAAGAAGAAGCACTAAAAGTATTAGCAGCACTAACATTGGACTGAATACTAGCAGTATTAACACTGCTAGCAGCACTAACTTTGGAATGATTACTAGCAGTATTAATATTGCTAGCAGTACTAACTTTGGAATGATTACTAGCAGTATTAATACTGCTAGCAGCACTAACTTTTGAATGATTACTAGCAGTATTAATACTGCTAGCAGCACTAACTTTTGAAGCAGTACTAGCAGTGTTAGCAGTACTAACACTGCTAGCAGCAGTATTGTTTTTAGTGCTTTTTGGAACCCACATATTATCACATTCCTTTTCAGTTGTTTTCTTTATGTGGTCTTTGGGTTTATCTTGTTTCTTTGCCACATTTTTCTTTGCAGATTTTTTATATCCACCATTCCTTCTGTAACCACCAGGTTTTTGAAAAGATCTTTGAGCATTAAACCTTTGGTTAATAGGATTGAAATAACAGTGTTTGGCTAAGTGATTTAGCTTACCACAGATGAAACAAGGTTTTGGCCTGTTGATTCTGTTCAGGTCAACTCCTTGTCTCATAGCCCACTAGTTATTCCAGTTCCTTTGATTTCCCCTCTGATTATCATGTTTTTGGGGCTTGTTCTCTTTGAATTTCCTGCAGGAACACTGTTTACAAGTATTTGAGTTCACAACTTTGGGCTGTGTGTAATGAACTTCCTTTTTCTCTTCAGTCCTTTTGATCTCTGTGTTCTTGACACATGGACTCTCACATTCCTCATCAGAGTCTACTTTGTCAGTCTCATCCTCAACAACTATTTCTTTTTCACAAGGATCTATATCAATCTTTAATTCAGGTTCCTTTCTATCCTTGGTCTCTAACAAATCAGACTTAGGAGGTATGTAGTTGTTATTGTAGGGTGGAGGTGTGGCATTGTACCCTATCCCTACTTTCATCTTGTCATGGATTTGTGCTTTAATGATGGTGTCCATGGTTTTAGAAGCACAGGTAAACTTTTCAACATCAAGTTTAACCTTTTTAAGCTCTTCTTTTAACTTTTCATTCTCCTCCCCAGATACTTTCAGCTTAATCTCATACTCATTCTTCTCCCACTTCCAATAGTTAGTATCATAGTGGTGTTGAAGTTCATTAGCTTGAAAAGCTCTAATCTGTTCCTCAAACCTTTCTACAATCCTAACATAATCTTTCACATCTTTCTCTAGCCTCTTAAGGTCATCACACATACCCTGATTGTGATCCCTATATCTTTTAACAGCATCAATGCAAGCTTGAGAACAGAGTTTAGATTGTACCTCAGTGGGGATATCAGACACTTCTGCCATAAGAGCTTGATTCTGACAGGCTTCTTCAGCTTGATCACTCCAATCAAATCCCATTCCTTGTTGAGAAACAAGGGCTTGAGAGGAGCTTCTGTTTTGGTTTCCATTTGGAGTCTGTGATCCTCCACTTCTGCATTCTCTGGCAAAGTGTCCCATCTTGTGACACTTATAGCATTCAACCTTTGACTTGTCAAAGCCTGCACCATCTTCTCTTCTTTGGGAAAAGTTGTTTCTCCCAGTCCTTTTGATGAATTTCTTCACCCTCATTGATAGCATAGCCATCTGCCACTTGATGTCCATCTCTTCCAGATCATCAGCATTGATCTGCTCTAAATCATCATTGATTAGAGAAGAGTGGACATGACTAGAAAAGAATGCTTCTAGTACAGAATCTGTGGTCTTCTCATGATTGGTTCCACTAGCAGAATTAACAGAACCTGCAGTATTAACAGAATCAGGATTAGCAGCAGCAGTATCAGAGGATGAAGATAATAAAGCAGCATTATAAACAAATCCTGATGGCCTTTTCTTGGCTTCAACTTCAGCCTCAAATACTCTCAGATCATTGTAGAGGTCATCTAGCTCTTTGTCCTCCAATTGGTCATTCTGTCTGAATGAGACAGTGTACATGGTCCATTCTTCTCCCAATGATCTAAGGAACTTTCTGTTGACATCATCAGCATCCATGTGTACACCCACAGTTGCTAATTCTCCAATTAACTTGTTAAATCTGTCAAAAGTTTGAGTCATAGACTCATTCTTTGCAGACATAAAGTTTTCATATTGTTGCCTGAGAATAGCTTTTTGATTTCTCTTTGTGCTCTTTGTTCCAGTAAATCTTTTCTCCAGAGCATTCCACAACATCTGTGCATCTGTGCAGTGTTGGAATTGATGTTGGTACTCATTAGGAATAGCCAAAAGCAGAGTGCTTAAGGCCTTCATCTCTGTTTGTCTTACTTTCTTTTCAGCATCTGTCTTGGGAGGAGGTCTCTTTCCATCTGCTCCAATCTTTCCTTCATTACATGGGCCATTTTCTATAATGTCCCATATTGCATAATCAGTAAGAAGAATGTACTGCTTGATTCTTAGTTTCCACATGTCAAATTCATTGGGTTTGAGCATGGGAACCTTTGAAACAAGAGTACTGTGAGAATCCATTGAGTTGTCCATAATTTCTAAGATACCAATGCTCTGATACCACTTGTCAGGATCGATTCTTAACAAGAATTAAACTTCTTAGAAACAGAATTTAGAGAATCTTGCGGAATAGAACTCTAAATCAGTTAAAGAACAATCAATAGAAATTCAATAAACTGTATTTATATCAAACAGTTATAACTCACAAGTTTTACACCAAAACCTCAATCTTGTTGAACAGGCTCAACAAGACGATTTCTACTTCTCTAGAAATAGGATCTATGACCTTGAGGTTAATTCACTCTTGAATATCGAATTCTGTATGCTAACTATCTTCTGTTTTTCTCATCTTTTTTAATAGCTATCTATCAATACTATTTATACAAAAGTAATTACAAGATAACCATAAAAAGTAAATTGATCTTCTGAATCTTCGTTAAGCATATCTTGATCAATTCCTTCTTTGTCTCCAAAAGTATCGCATACCAACTTTATCAACTCAGCAGTATTAATGATGATTTGGCTCAGCAGCATTAACAACCTTCAGCAGTATTAATCTTCACATTCTTCAAGCAGTAGTAACTCAGCTCAGCAGTACTAACCATGTCTAGCAGTAGTAACTTGGACTAGCAGCACTAACTTCAACTAGCAGCATTAACTTCATCTAGCAGCAGTAACTTTGCCCAGCAGTAGTAACGAAGAACTGGCAGTAGTAATGAAGACTTAGCAGTACTAACCATACTTAGCATATCTTCAGTTCCCAACATAACAACCCACTCTAAAATAGAGCATACTTAGCATTTAATAACAAACGTCTCAGTAATGGGGTCTCAAAAATTCATTACATTTGTCTCAAAATTTTAGGTTGGCGGAAACAACCTACACAAAACTGAGAATGATACTAAATTCTAAAAATAAAAGTGGCACTGTCTCTAGCTGCATCCGTACTCTGCTCACTTACCAGAGCCTCCTACTAACTGCTTACCTGAAAAGGTTTAGTTGGAAAATATGAGGGTTAGACCATGAGGTCTAGTGAGCTCCCTCAATTTACAGTTCTCAAAACATTGCAAAACAGTTTATAACTATCAAGCAACTTCTCATAAAACTTTCACGGATAAATATGCTCCCGTAAATGGCACCCTGAAGTCACTCAAGAGTGACAACGAGTCAGTCTCACACTGCCTCACTGGGTACTCCCTCCCATGGCATAAACGGAACCTCCCCCCGGCATGAGCACTGGCGGGCCTACCCCCCCCCCCCCCTGACTTAGCCAATTTACGTCTATCACAATGTATGCATACATCTCATAAACTTTCAAACAAGTAAAAATCATGCAAATAACATGGCATTTCTACTCCTTTACTTACTTCTGAAAACATGTTCAAAAACACGTATTTTAGTTAGAAAAACTCACATGGCGCTTTAGCAATTTCTTCTCGCAAAACTTCAGATTTTAAGGTGAACACCTATGATATTAAAATAATAATAATAGTGAGTATTGAGTTAATCTTAACCCACCCTGAATAGTTTTCTACTGGACCTAAATTTCGGATCTACGGCCCACTCAACAAAATTCCGGATCCTTAATTTAAAACTCCGGATCCACGACCCAACAACATAAATTCCGGATCCTTTATTTAAAACTCCGGATCCACGTCCCAACAACATAAATTCCGGGTCTTTTCTTTAAACTCCGGATCCACGGCCCAACAACATAAATTCCGGGTCTTTTGTTTAAACTCCGGATCCACAGCCAACTCAACACCGGGTTCCAGTTAATTAGCCCAAATTCCGAAATCCATATAATTAGCCCAAGTTCCGGATTCCTTTTACTCAACAATATTGGATCCTTGATTGGACTTCCAGATCTCACATCCCATTCTGGAACCCATTTCAAATTCCGGATCCTCTCGACTCATTTCAATTCCGGATCCCTTTTTGGTGGGTTCCGGATCCTATACAATTCCGGTTCTAAACCCATTTCGGACTACAATACTGGATTTAACTTCCGGACTCAAAATTCCGGACTCTCACAATCGCCATTTGGCGATGCGATACTCAATAGCATTAGGGTCAGAGATTAATCCATTACAACCGATTACTAGGTCTCTTTCCCAATCAGACGATTATTCTAACTCTATTAAGATTATCTAAATCCTTTCAACATCCTTTTTAAACCCCAAAAATAAGGAAACCCTCAAATAACCCAATCAATCCAGGAGAACTCTAAAATAAGAGTTGGGATTAGGGATTACCTGATAAGATCGATGTAGGATCAGATTCCAATCTCTTTCCTCTTCCAAAATTGATGATGAATGAACTTTCTTCTCCAATGCACTTGAACAATTTCTTTCCCTGCTCTCTCTTTCTCTCTAAGCCGCCACACACACACAATAGACTTCTTCTAGGGTTTTGTGCCCAAAATGAGGGTTTTTATACTTCTCAACAAATTACAACTCAGCCCCTGAACTTACCGCTTTACAAGAATCTCACAAAACTTAAATCTTTTTCAATTAAAACCCTGGTTATTACATCTTTCATACAAGATATGTGTATATATGTATGTATGTATGTATGTATGTATGTATGTATGTATGTATAAACAACACATAATTGGTAACTATGAGACATCAAGTGAAATTCTGCCATTTTTCACTAGATTTTCACTTATTGGTATGGTTACTTTTTGACATAAAGTTTTTGCAAGGCCATGGAGATATTGGAAGAGATTATGGAAAAGCTCTTTCCAATTCAGGTTCAGCGTACTACATTTCATTTCTTATATCTATTTTAGCCATTCCCATCAGCCTTTCGTTTTTCACTATGTTATGAGTCCTTGGTAGTACAATTATTTATATTCGTAGAGAACTATAAATTAAAGAACTTCATATAAATCTAATGGAAGAGTAAGAAATTGGAATGTACCCTTGTAATGATTAGTATTTAAGCTGCAAAGTTTATTTATTTATGTTAGTTAAAATCTATATCCTTGAATATATAGTTAACAGCTTCATTTATATTTATTTATTTTACATATATATATATATATATATATATATATATATATTTGGTATTGTGAGTAAAAGTTGAAAGCAACCATTTCTTGGACCTTTACTAAGCTTTTGTACAAAGTACTAGTGTACTGCTGCTAATAGTTTGTGTATTGGTATAATTTTTTTATTTTATATATTTTGTATGTATATTTGTAATATATAGTCCCTTACACGACTTCAATTAATGATGTAAATTTGGTTGTACTTGACCAAATCATAAAGGAAAATGATCTTCTTATGCAACAGACACAAGAGATGCAGTCGAATGTTTCAATAGATTCAAGGTACCCGGTTGAGCATGACGCAACATTTATGGTCTCGGCCTCTCGGGTCCGACCTCTGTCGGTTATCTTCAATAATGTTACCACTGTAGTCAACCATCCAAGTCGGTCCATACGAAAGATGATAATGTACAAAATCTTGATTAGTACATTTTATTTTCATATTGTTAAATGTATCTACAAATATATTTTTGTTTGATTTATGTTTAAAAGATATTTGTGTAAATTTTATGTTATTAATTAGTCGATTGATGTTTTAAACTTGTTTGTAAAGTTTCAATAACATACAAAAATAAAAATAAGTTGATAAAAGTTTACCTTTCTATTTCCAGAAGTTTCAGTGTAAGGTCAAGAAAAACAATTAGCACATGTCTTTTGCACCGGTAAAAGTTTGACCACACAAGTCAAATCATACTTTTGCCGACGGTTTTACATCGGCATAAAGGTTGCGAATAAAATAAAATTTAAACTATTATAGGCTAATTTTTGGGTCGGTAAATGTTTGACTAAAAAGTTAAAAGAAACTTTTGCCGACGGAAAAAATTACATCGGCAAAAGTATTTAGTCGTCGGAAAAAGATTTTATACGATTTTTATAAGATTTTATACGATTTTATAAGATTTTATACGATTTTTGCCGATGAATTTAGTTTTTAGCAACGACTATCTTTCGCCGACAAAGGTATCTTTACCGGCGGCTCATGTTATTAGCCGGAAAAAACTCTTGTAGCGGCAAGGTTTTCCCGGAAACGTTTGCCGACAGATATGTCCGACGGGGCGACTTTCGAGATTTTTGCCGACGACATTTTTCTCAGACAAAAGTAGCTATTTTTGTAGTGGTTCTTTGAAAAACTAACAAAAAGATCAACATCTTTTATGGTTTAGGATTTTAAAGATCCAACCCTTACGGGTCGTAATCCATCCCAAACCCGCAGTGGGATCGATTTTCGAACAACATTGCAACACTATTGTAAGCAAATAATAAAAAGTTCATACGAGGTCGAAATGATGTGATTCAAAATCATGTTGAAATCTAACATAATGATCTACATTTTTCATGTTTTAAGTTTTCTGAGATTCAGCACATTTCCGGGACAAAAAACCAAAACAATTTCGAAACTAAAACATACAGTAGCAAAACACTTTTTTGATAAAACATGTATATGTCACAAGAAACAGATCTAGAGGTTCGTAAGTAGCTTTGACACCACTACGGGTTACGGGGTCTCAAGCATAACGGATAATAAAACTGTTACGCTCCAAGCAACAAACAACGCTTGATATCTCCATGGTGTCCACACGAACAATCAAAATGATTTCCTTCTCGTGTTGCTAGTCACAGTTTTAAACCTTAGAAAGAAAAGGGAGCATATGATTGTAGATTGTAGGTGATGGAGAGAAAAATATGCAAGACCATTTTCTTGCATAAATTGTCGTACATTTTATATAGATATGAAAAGTATGACATAACCACCACCATCCCTATACATTAATTGAGTGTAAGAATTGTCATACACCATCACTCTCTTTTTAAGACCATGAGCGGTATATAACAATATATTATCGTCACCCAAATGACAAAAATTAGTGATACAACAAATTATCGGTTTGTAGTCAATTTTAGTTTACACGTTTAATTCTTTTGTCTTTGATGTCCAGATTGAACACGAGACATTGAATGTGTCATTCCCGTTTGTGCAATCTCTAGTTTCTTGATTTTTTTAATATACTGACAAAAACAAACCATGACATCTCATATTAATTATCTGAGCATGCATGCAATTCCTTAGTATATATTTATCAAGGGGGACAAATCATATCTCGATGCATGCTAGTTCTACCATGTGATTTATAACATACCCAACTATCATTTTGTCACTCAGTTATGGAATGATTAGAATAAATGTCAAAATACATCACCCACACACAACAAACTTCATGTTCTCAAGTCATAAGAATTGTGTACATTGACCATATGAGAATTACTTATAACACTCACATGACATCCAATGCAGTGTTCTCTATATGAATCTCATAACGAGTCACGTCCGCTACACAAAGTCTCCACTTTTGTACCCATATGCGGATTTGATATCTCTATATGAATCCCTACATATGTTAGTCTTTATCATATTACTTCAACCTTAAACCTGAAATAATATTTAACTAGGAACATTTGAATTACATTATTCTAAGGTTATTTGTTATGAATAATTAAAACAGATAATATAGTATAGATATAATAAATATGCAATGCCTTTTTACTTATTTATTAATTTCATGAAACAAAACTCAAAATTATCATCATATGATTGATTTTGGGCATTCATTAACAGGAACAGGGGATTATCTGTTACTGGATCAACAACAAATTTATGTTTGTTATGTTGTTATATATCTTGTCGTTTCATTTCATTGCCAACAAAATACTTATTTTTGTCAAATATTGAATATTTACAGATAGCTAAGTTGAGAGAGAAGATGGCAAGGATTGAGGAGTAAGGGAGGGATTCGAAGTAGCGAAAGGAGCGCTATCTGGCCAGTTGGAAACCGAAAGGAAGCGAAGGGCAGATCTGGAGGTCGAACAGGTCATACATGTCTAGTTAGCTATAACCAGATCACATTGTCACACAGTTTGCTGCTTTTATGCAGCAGCAGAGATACACTTTACCCCCTCCCCGCCCTCTCGACCCTCCCCCTAGTTAGATTGTTACGATATCCCTGTATTTTATTTTGAATTTTATGAATTTGAATTTGAAATTGTATAATTTTTTTAAAACTTTAAAAAACCAGCGACTGATCTGCGACAAAATTTCGCCACTAATACTTGGTGGCTCCGTCACTAATAGCCCGCCGCTAATTCGTCGCTAAGTGCTTCCATCGCTGATCCGTCGTTAGGTGCTCCCGTCACTGATTCGTTGTTGATGTATTATGTTGCTAAGTTGTCGCTGATATATATTGTCGCTAATCCGTCGCTGAAAAAATCAATCGCTATTCCATCGTAGATTTAGTATGTCGCTGATAGCATCATCCACGACAATTTACCGATAGCCTACCAGCGACGGATTAGCGAGATTTGGTCATTTGCGATGAATTAGCGACGATCGTCATTAATCTGTCGTTTATAAGGCCAATTTTTTTGTAGTGTTAGTGTAACAACACATGTAATTAAGTCGTTTTTGTGTTTTTTTTTATTTTATTATTCGTATGAATATTTTTATATATGGGGGAACCTTATTGTGTTATTTTTAAAGAATAGATTAATGGATATCTACATGTTCTCACACCAGACATATCCATATTAGCAAGAGTAATTGAGATACCATTTTGAAAACACTTCCTAATTAAAGATGTTAGTTTGTGTTATCATTAAAGAATCTGCATGGGCCATACCCTTGCTTGTTAGGCACTAAACCACTTGATGATAAGCCAAGAGATATATAACTAAACAATATAATTAATACAAATTTATTCTTTACTACCTGAAACACGTTGCATGGTGATTCTCTTTGGTCAATTGACTCTTCAAATTAATTCAAAGCAGAATATCATACCGGTCTTGGATGTTTCCAAAGTAGTTACACGTTTCGCTCTTTCAGCAACAAATATGGAATCCATCCAACAAAATCAAGTTATGCTTGCTTTCAATCGTCTAGATTTCTTATTATACGCTTCACATTCGTCGTGTTAAATGATGTATGCCTAACCATAAACCCCCCCCCACACACACATATATATATATATATAGAGAGAGAGAGAGAGGTTCAAACGAAATAAAGTAAAAAAACGTATGAATGTTGCATTGAAATCGTATACGATTGCGAAACACGGTCAATACAAGGGTATGCAAGCAATTTCGTGCGATTCACCTATGATTGTGCATGTGATTATAGTGAAAACCGAAATGTAATTTGGGCGTCGTTCTCGTGTTTTTGATGTGTCGCTGTTTTCGTTTAACCTAACCATATATATAATATATATTAAGAAAAATACAAGATGGACAAAAGGTACATATAATTCTAAAGGGGTCCAATTCTAATATATTAAAGTTTGGAGTAAATTACTAATTTCATCCCTATGGTTATATGAAATTTTGGATTAGGTACCTCAAACAAAATAATTACATGTATGGTCATTGTAGTTTCACTTTTGTTATGGATTGGGTCCCTTAAACCTAACTCTATAAACATTCAGTTAGTTAATGCAAGGATAACTTAGTCAATTTAGCTTTTTGTCTGTTTTTTAAACAATAATATAATAGTTCTTTATTAATATAATCTATATACTAAATAGAGAGATGTGGAGGCCCAACGTCGTCTCCTCCCCTGCCGACGAAGACTCTCCCCTGCTAAACGTCGTCCCTACACCAATATCCAGTCTCCATTGGTGCATTCACCACCCTCTACACAATCACCTCCGATTACCCCTTTATGGCCTGCTCTTTCCCGTCTCAGATTTAGTTTTATCTCCATCCCTTCTCCCGTCTCTGTTTCTGTTTCTTCTGTGAAACGACTTCAATGAAAGATGGTGTTGTGAGAAGTTATGGTAATTGATAAAGAAAAAGATTTGTCAATGGATTTAACTTAAGTTTTTATAGATGGTTTGGATTGTTGATGTTAGGGTTTGTTTTGTTTTTGGTTTTGATTTTGATTTTGAAATAGATTTGGTTGTTTTGATTTTGGTTTTAGTACATGGATTGCGTCTTGTTGTTGGTTTCTTCGGTAAGATTGCAGACGGTGTTGATCTTGAAAGAGGGGAGAAGAAGATGAGTTTGGAGTACTATCAAGTTTTGAATCGATCTTCAGGCTTATGGCTCATTGATTTAGGTTTTGGATTATGTATTTGATATTGATTCAAGTTTTCTACATAGGTTTGATCTTCTTGTGGTGATTTAGATGAAAAAATTTGAATCAGATAACCACGTCCACCACTGTTTATTCAATTTTTGGTTGAATACAAAATCTTTAGTCGCACAAAACCTGGTAAATTGAATATGGGTAATTTTAAGGCAGTTGTCGGTGTGTTTGACCGAGGGTTAGTCAAAACCACCGACACTGCTGATGCCTCCTTTCTCGACGATAATGTGGTGCAAGGAGGTTTAAACTTTTTTTTGTTTTTTCCTTCAATAATTGTACTATTACCCAGAAATGCAATAACAGGGAGGGCGTCGGAAGTTGAAAGATCAAAAATAGGTTTGAATCGAAACCTATAAGTTGAGGATTGAGAAATAAGTTTTAATCAAAACCCAGAAGTTGGAGATCGAGAAATGGTTTGAATCAAAACCCATAAGTGAATTAATGGGGTTGTCGGACATACGATTGTGGAAAAGTGAATGGTATTTAGATTCAGGCTGCTCAAAGCACATGACTAGAAGAAAAGAGTGCTAGTTAATTTTGTTGAACAAGATTGTGGAAAAGTGAAGTTTGGAAATGATCAATATGCTTCAATTTTGGGTTATGGGGATATTGTAAAAGATAACGTGCGGATCACAAAAGTAAATTACGTCGAGGGCTTAGGACACAACTTGTTTAGTATAGGTCAATTCTGTGATAAAGACCTAGAAGTCCATTTCAAGAAGACCCGTTGTGCTGTTCTTACCGACGGAGGAGATGAGCTTCTGGATGGTTCTAGGAAATCAAATCTGTACACCATTGATCTATCAACTCTCAAGCCCAAGACTGATGTATGTTTGATGTCAAAAGCAACATTAGAGAAAAGCTGGCTATGGCATAGACAACTATCTCATCTTAATTTTCGCTACATTCAAAAGTTGATTTTGGGTGATTTAGTCATAGGTCTACCAGTTCTGTCATTTGAGAAGGATAATTTCTGTATTGCTTGTGAGAAGGGGAAGATGAAGCGTGCTCCTCATCCACCGAAACCCGAACCCAGCACCAGCAAAGCTTTAGAAATAATTCATATGGATCTCTGCGGTCCGATGCAGACTCAAAGTATTAGTGCCAAACGTTACGTGTTAGTTGTCGTCGATGATTACTCGAGATACACTTGGGTCAAGTTCCTACGCTCAAAGGATGAAACTCCTGACTTGATAATCTCGCTAATCAAACAGCTTCAAGTGAATCGTCAACAAACAGTTCAGACAGTTAGATCAGATAATGGGACAGAGTTTAAAAACAGAACTCTTGATGACTTCTTTAAGTCATTGGGAATTACTCATCAATATTCTGCGGCCAGAACACCTCAGCAGAACGGTGTCATTAAAAGACGTAACCGTACACTTGTTGAAGCGGCCAGAACGATGCTGTCTTCTGCTGATCTACCTCTGTTTCTGTGGGCTGAAGTTGTTGCAACGACATGCTATACACAAAACCGCTCAATCATACATCGACGGTTTGGCAAGACTCCATATGAATTGGTTAATAATAGAAAACCTGTTATACACTATTTTCGTTTTTTTGGATGCAGGTGCGTGGTGCTGAATGATAAGGACAACCTGAATAAATTCAGTCCTAAGGGTATTGAGGGTTTCTTCATCGGATACTCGCTCACGTCAAAAGCATACAGAGTCTACCTCAAATCTTCCAGAACTGTGATGGAAAGCATTAATGTCAAATTTGATGAATCTGAAGCAATGGCTTCTGTGCAAAACAGTACAGAACCCGCAATATCAGGAATTCTAGCATCTGGAAAAATCCGTCCAATGATGACTAGATCTTCAAACAAGGATCAAGCTTCTACTTCTAACTCTAATCCTAGTGAACTTGATGTATTGTTTGAACATTTTTATGATGACTATTTTAACACTAATATATCCTCTTCATCTGTAAATGACAGGATTCAAGTTGAAACCCCACCAGTACAAACTAATATGTCAGGCCCTTCACCGGTTCTGACTACACCGAATACTGGCACAACTACTCCTGTAACTTCTCCAAGGAACACAGCAACGGCATCTTCACAAGCAAGATCACATGCATCTACAAGTGGTGCCTCTTCATCTGGAACAACTTTAATTTTCAGTGATCAGGGTAACAACACCATTCCTGAAAGATCAACCGAATCAGTTCCCGAGACTATACCGATTGTCAATCCTGACAAGCAACCCGTCTAACATCCGGAACCGACGTTGACGATTGAGTTGAACTTTGATAAGGATCCCTCACTTGTAGACCCCAATGAAGGTGCTGTATCTCTCCATCCACACTCTACTAAGTGGACACGCAGTCACCCAATTGATCAGGTGATTGGTGATGTATCTGAACCCGTAAAGACAAGATCTGCTTCTACAACCGCAAATGAAGTTTTATACGCACTCTTCTTAAGCCAGATTGAACCCTCAACAGTTCAACAAGCTTTAGAAGATCCTGATTGGTTGGTTGCGATGCAAGAAGAGCTGAATCAGTTTGAAGCATTAAAGGTGTTGAGACTAGTTCCGTGACCCAAAGGTAAGACAGTTATCGGTACCAAGTGCGTCCTAAAGAACAAGAAAGATGAAGACGGAGTAATTGTGAGAAACAAGGCTCGTTTGGTAGCAAAAGGGTATAGGCAACAGGAAGGGATAGATTATGACGAGACATATGCGCCGGTTGCTCGTCTTGAGGCAATTCGGATATTTCTTGCGTATGCCGCTTTCAAGAACTTCACCGTCTATCAAATGGACGTGAAGACCGCTTTCTTGAACGGTGTCCTTAAGAAAGAAGTGTATGTGTCTCAACCAGAAGGCTTTGTGGACAAAGAACATCCAGATCATGTCTACATTCTTGACAAAGCCCTCTATGGTCTCAAGCAAGCCCATCGTGTCTGGTATGAAAAGTTATGTACCTCTCTACTAAACGTTGGCTTTGTGAAAGGTAAAATCGACACAACTTTGTTTACTCTACGTAAAGGAAGTGATATTCTTTTAGTTCAGATTTACGTTGACGATATTATTTTTGGTTCGACTAACCCTGGACTTTGTACTTGGTTTTCGGGCATTATGATGACTCAATTCCAAATGAGTATGATGGGAGACATTAATTTCTTTCTCGGATTACAAGTTAAACAATTTTCAATTGGTATCTTTATCAACCAGTCGAAGTATGTGTTTGACATCTTGAAGAAATTCAATATGGAAAACTGTACGTCGATCGGTACGCCTATGGCTTCTGTATCTAAGTTAGGTCCAGATCCAGACGGTATTGATGCTGATGTCAAGCTTTATAGAGGAATGATCGGGTCTCTAATGTACCTAACCACTAGTCGTCCAGATATAATGTTTTCAACTTGTCTCTGTGCTAGATTTCAAGCCAATCCTAAAATGTCACACCTCGGAGCCGTCAAAAGAATCTTTCGGTACTTGAAAGGCACTCCGTACCTTGGACTGTGGTATCCCAAGGGAACCGGGTTCGAACTCTCTGCATATTCGGATGCTGATCATGGAGGAAACATGTTGTACAGAAAGAGTACTTCTGGGCATGTTCAGTTTTTGGGTGACAAGCTTGTGAGTTGGTCATCAAAGAAACAAAATTGTGTTTCAACCTCAACCGCGGAAGCAGAATACGTTGTCGCGGCGAGTTGTTGCTCACAAGTTCTTTGGATGAAGACCCAACTCATGGACTATGGGTATAAATACGAGAAGATCCCCATTTACTGCGACAGTAAGAGTGCCATCGCTATATCTACTAATCATGTCCAACATACCAAAACCAAACACATCGACATCAGGTATCATTTCATAAAAGATCATGTTGAGAAAGGAATTGTTGAGTTATATTTTGTTACAACTGAGTATCAGCTTGCCGATCTTTTTACCCAAGCCTTGGATGAAAAGCGTTTCAATTTTCTCGTATCCAAGCTCGGCATGCTTAATATGAAAGTTTAAATCTCATATATTAAGTATATAATACATGGAAATATTTGTATCTTAATCTAGAACTTGCTTCTAGATTAATACACTAAAATTTTCATCATATTCTATCTTTAATATATATTAATTAAATTGTCATATTCTCATTGTATCATCGTATTTTTTCAATTCGTTCTTCTTTTCTCAATTCTTAATCGTATTATCTCTGATCTATTATGATATCTGTTTTTGCACGAAAGGTATATTCTTGGTTTCAGGGGGAGTTATAGAACATATCATATGCACAAATTTAAGGGGAGTGTGCATAACTGCTAGATCGTGTACGTGTAGCTACATTGTTTATCTGTTTCCGAGAAGTAAAGGTAAGTATTCTAATTTATTTTTAACCACTAACTCTTAAATGATGAAAACAATTTTGAAAAATCTTTGCATCATTTAAGGGGGAGTGAAAACTGTGTTTAAAATCCTTGAGTGCTTAATCAGTTGGAAGTTGGACATCTTCCAATGTGATAAAATCTTTTCAAATCTTAATCTGAAAAATGTCCAAGTTACATTAAAATCGCAACCTTCCATTGCGATTTCACATGTGAACAGTGAGACATCGCAGCCTTCTATTGCGACATCTCAATGGGCTTAAGTTTTTTCAAATCGCAACTGTACACTGCGATTTTAAGGCATAAACAGTGCCATGTCGCAACCGTGTATTGCGCCATGACAATTTGAACAGTAACATGTCGCAACCTTCTGTTGCAACATGATCAAATGCCAAATCGCAACTGTGCATTGCGACATGAACATGTGAACAGTACCAAGTCGCAACCCTCAGTTGCGACATGATCTTTTTTCAAATCGCAGTTTGTTCATTGCGACTTGATGACACATGGCAGGTCAAACCTTGGACCAATCATGTTGTGCCACGTGTCCCTCAGTTTGAAAAATCGTATAAAATTTAGGGTTTTGACTTTTCAACCATATCTCAACTCAAAAACCTTAAACCCTACCCAAATCTCTCTCAACTGTCTTTTCGATTCAAGGTCGATTTCGTGTTTCTAGTCCGTGGATTCGTTTCAGATCATCACAAAGGTATCATCTTTAGATTTTTTGTTACTTTCTGTCCATGAAATCTGTGGTAGAAATCGATAATAGTGTGTTTAGGGTCGACTTTTAATTGAATCTGTTTAATCTATGTGTTTGTGTGTTTGTGTTGTTAGAGGTCTTAGGGTTTCACTGTCGAGATGATTGCGAGCCTAGTAGTGTGAGTTTTAACATGTTTTGAGCGAAAATGCATAAATCTGGGTTGAATACTTGGGATTATTTCA
Organism: Saussurea involucrata; assembly: GCA_033807775.1. Classification (NCBI taxonomy): domain Eukaryota; kingdom Viridiplantae; phylum Streptophyta; class Magnoliopsida; order Asterales; family Asteraceae; genus Saussurea; species Saussurea involucrata. The sequence continues at coordinate 75,704,376 of CM066318.1, read as the reverse complement.
GTGTTCAACCAAGTCGCAACTCACTACCCTTCAAACATTCAAGCAAGTCGCAACCCACTAGCATTCAAACCTTCAAACAAGTCGCAGTGGTCTTGCATTCAACCATGTCGCAATGGTCTGTTGCGACATGGACCAAATCGCAACCTTGTGTTGCGACTTCACCATGTCTTAGTTTTGCATTGCGACATCGCAATGGCCTGCGACATGCTCTTTCTTGTTGATTGCGACTTGCCCAACACTTAGGATTTAAAAAAAAAAATTAAGGCAGATTTGTCTCTTAACTGTGTACTATTCCAGATGGCTGATCATGATGGAAATGACTCGGATGACAACACCATCATCCGTTCACATCGTTCATCACATCCGTCGGTCAATGCACATGATCTGGACGAAGAAATCTTTCCGAGTACTAATGTGGTGCAATTTCTACACAACAACCATCACCTAGATTTCGCGGTTCCATTTGACTACGGAGTCATACTCGAGATTCTTCGCGGTCACCCTCTACTGACTGCTTTGACCAGAGTTGAACTTGTGCCTGCAATATACCTTAAACAATTCTGGAGTACACTAACATACCATCCAACCGCCAAGGTTCCACACTTTACTGCCAAACTTGACCACTTCGATGTCCGATTCACACTAAGGGGACTCAGACGATCACTAAACCTCCCGAGTGAGAATCTTCAGGATCCGGTTCCTGAATCACAACTTTATGATGACATCCGAAGTTTGGGTTATCAACCTCCAGAGAATGCCCCACTTACTGGCTCATCCACCTTCAGACGGAACTACCTACCCAGAATATACTACTCCATATGCTCAATCTTCAACCGTTGTATGACCTCAAAGCATACTGGACTAGACAAGACAAACCTATCCACACTGCGCATGTTTCATGCATTTGTCTATAACCACAATATTGACTATGGCGTCTTGATATGGAATGAGATCGTTGAGCTTGTCGCGGATCAATTAAAACCAAAGATGAGACGAAACTTCGTACCATTTCAGCGTTTCTTCCAAATCTTGATTCATCAAGCTATGGTAGACAACGATCAGATTCCAAGACGAGAGAATCACCCCAGGGGCCCAAGCCAGTACATGCACTATCTAAGAATGCCCAAGCAGATCAACTTTGCACACATCGTCGTTCTACGTGAAGATCTACTTGTTTATGCTGACCAACAGTCTGGGGTAGTTAGGCAATATAGGATAGATAATGCAATGATGGTCAATCCAGAACCGGAGGGACCTCCCCACGATGCAAACCCATTAGGAGGTGAGGGTCCGAATGTCGAGGGGGTTCAGGAACAGGGGGATGTTCCTGAACGACGAGAGGTGAGGAGAACGAAAAGAAAGAGAGTTGCGAGAGCAAGAGATTCTCATTGATAACTTGAAAAAGAAAAAGAACGAATTTGATGGGGCTCTAATGTATCATGATGAAAGAATGATTGAATTCAAAACAAAACTAGCGTATTCGGAAGCTAGGAAAAATGAACTTGAACATTGTTTGCGTGATTATAAAGACAAAAACACCAAGCTCCTTAATGAAGTTATAGGATTGGAAGGAAGACTTTACAATACCATTCAAACTGAACAAACAAAGGAGATAGAGAAGCTAAAAGAAGAGATTTGTACATTACAGAAAACTAATCAAGATCTCCAACAACAACTTTCTGATCTGAAAACACAAGCTGATGTGAAGAAGTGTGATTGTGAATCTAAAGCAAGTCTGATGATTTCTTTAGAGGAAAAGAATGTCGAGCTCACAAAGAAAATATCTGATTTTGAACAAGTAATGAGAAAGGAAAACGAAGATATTCAAAAAGAAAGGTATTGAGCTTAGATGCATAAAACTTTCAAATCAAAATTCAGATTTTGAAAAAATTTTATTTTTAGAAAAGTAAAAGCTTGAGAAAAAGATGTCTGAGTTTGATGTCGAAAGAAAATCCCTTGAGACAAAAAGTACTGAGCTTTCAATGAAAATATATAATTTGGAAAAAGAATTAGACATCGAAAGAAAAGAACTTGAAAAGAAGAAAGTTGACGATTTTCAAGCAAAAAGTGTGAAAGATGTCTATTCAGATGAAAGAAAAGTGTTTCAGGCCGAAATCTCAAAGCTAACGAGAAGAGTGTCTGCTTTAGCATCGGAAGCTGAAAGAGCAGAAGATCAAATCTGATCTACAAAAGAAGTTTGATTTGATTTCTCGAGAAAGGAATGTTCTGTCCGAAAAGGTTCAGAAACTGGAAGCAATTAACATCGTTGAATTATCTGAACAATCTAGTGCCGAAACTATTGTTCAATCGTTGTATGATGATTCAACTGCTTCGGAATGTTCATTCAAGACTGCTTCTGGTTCAATTCATGAACATCTTTCTTCGGCAAAGTCTGTCAAATCAAGCACTTCTTCAAAGGATCAGATGCGCCCTTCTAATCTTTTCTATAATCATGTTGCTACAAGTTCAGATACTCCTATCTTTAAGCCTGTTAAGATGGTTTGGAAGGTAAAAGGTTCAACTCCTGAAAGAGATGTGCCAAAGTCATCTGTTCCTCCACCTACGGTGAACAAGAAGAACAATGATCCGAAAGGTAAGTCTTTTGTTAAACCTAATCTTATCTATTCTGTAAATCATTTGATTAGGTTAGCACAAAAGCACATATGTTGTTCTTATTGTGGAACTAATGATTTTGTTAAGAAAGAAGATGTTCAATATTGGTACGGTACTTACAGTATTCCTTCTAAGAAATCTGCACATAACAAGCCAGGACCCAATTGGCAATGGGTACCAAAATCTACTTAATATGTTTTGCAGGTTTATCATGTGCGGTGTTGAATGCCTAATTACTACCAAACACATGACTGAAAACAGTAGAGAAGTGTGCAATTTGAAGAAGAGTACCTGTGCTGAAACCATATGCATAATTTCAGGGGGAGAAATTCTTAAACTGTTTGGTTTATATTTGTGCTTATTGACATATCTTTTTATGCTTCTTTGTAGGGGGAGCATACACAATAATGGTTTCTGAATACTTCAGTTCAGAACCCGCACTTCAAAGAGTTTATGGTTTCTGAATACTTCAGTTCAGAACCCGCACTTCAAAGAGTTTATGGTTTCTAAACACATCAGTTTAGAACCCGGACTTCAAAGAGATAATGACTTCTAAACACATCAGTTTAGAACTCGTACTTAATTGTTTTTACACTTTGACTGTTACATGTGCTAACTTTGTCAAATTAAGATCTTTGTAGATTTTGAGGGGGGGCTTATCTGATTTTAAATCAGTCGATCATAATTTGAGGGGGAGCTTAATTGTTTAGCACTGTAAGTATCTTCTGAACTTAATCTGAGATTGTTTGAAAGAAGAACGACTTTCAAGCATGAAAAAACCTGTTTTTAAATGTTCAAACCACTTCTCTAATTCAAACAGATTTTATAATTTTAGAAGTATGTTTTTAAATGTTTTTCATGATTATCTCGGGTAGTTACATCATTATTTCTGACCGTGTGTTTCCAAAGATTAATACTTGCGTATTATCTTGTCTATATACTTTCAAGTATATTCATACACACCGGTTCAGCTTCATATTGACTTTGTTATTACCATGTCTCAAAACGAAACAACTTTATCGATGGTAATACTCCCGTTTGAATTTCCAAGTTTGTTGAGCATCATACATTCATTCAGCGTGCGAACTTAAACGTTTCATTCAACGATTGTTTATATTTGTTCATATAAACAACATCCAATTCTTTGATACCCTAAGCGTTCATGATTATATTTCATGTTTGATCTGATTGATACATTGTCAGATTCACAAACAAGTCTTTCAAATTCATTTCATTCATTCAATATTCTTGTTGTGTGAAATCTTCAAAGTTCAAATGCTCAAATATTTCATGATTTTATTAAGGAGCATACATTCTGATGACAATGTAATTCAAAAGTTGAGATTCATATTTGTTCAAGTTAAACTGTTGAACAACACATCTTTTAGGACAACATTCATGGGAATCAGTGTGAGAGCTTAAAAGAACTTCTATGGATCCACGTTAACCAGTGTTTCCTACCCAAGAAGTTATCCTTGAGTGATTAAGGGGTGAGGGGTCAAAATCAAAGAGTGGGGGAGATAACTCATCCGGTTGAGTAATCTCATTGTGCTGAGGTAAAATGAAAAAGAGAGTTTGGTTAGAAGTGAGTGAATGAAAAACAGAAAGAGGGTGTGAGAACAGAGTTAAAACAATACGAGAACTCTGCACCAGCCACTTTCTGAGCCGGGCAGCCACATTACTGATTGGTTCACATTTCTTTGGTGACCATCATTGAAACAGGCAACTAGCCCATGCCAACTCTTGCTTTAACCCCACCAGCTACTCATTTTTTTCTCAACAAAGAAATGTTTCATTTTCATGGGGATGCAGCATATTATCTATCTAATCTTCACTCGGAAGGTTGGATATTGAAAAAGAAGGAAGTTTGCCCCACCTTCGCACTTCAATCATGCACATTGAGTCCGTGGAAAACTTGTTGCTGTCTCAACAGTTTACACAATTTGAGCCTAATTATTAAATCAAGCATAAGTTGCTTCAATCATTTCTACACTTGCACGTACACACAAGGAATATGTTTTCTTGTCATAACGTTCATAGAAATTCTTTCGTGTTTTTCGATGATTGAATGGAAGCCCTGGAGGAGTGAACATCAAAAAGCTCCTTTCCAAAGTACATTCGTTGTACTAAGTCGCTTTGTGCAACTTACAGGCATCTTAACTGATTCATCCGTTGTTTCAGGGTTACTACATTCATGCTATCTGAATTTGAAAAGATTCGGATAAACATTTTTTTGGAATTGACGGTTGAACAGATCAAAAGGAGGAGATTGTTTCTGGTATTCAAAGACTGCTGAAATCGTAAAGAATTTTGATGATCATGATGCTCACAATCATCAAAATGGGGGAGAAATATCAAACATAAGAAAAGAGGGAGATAATTCGAATATTTCAATTTCCAAGAGTTAATGTTGATATTTGCCAAAGTCAAAGAAGTTCAAGATAAAGTGTTTCCAAGAGATAAGTTCAAGACAGTTTGTTCAAGATGATTAAATGTGTGAAGATACAAAGACAGTTTGTGCTTAAAGATTATTCAAGAATGTCTTAAAGCTCAAAGCCCGTTGAAACCTCAAATCCTGTTTATAATTCAAAGACTGAAGAATTTGCCAAAAGACCAATGATTTGAAGATTATAAAGATTTTGTTTGAAGACCTTGATCACCCTTTCTCAAATTTGAAGTTTGTGTTTCAAGACTTGTTGACTATTTGTTTCGGAAGAGCCTAAATGAATATTAAAGCCGCCAAAGTGGATTCTTGAAGATAAAAGCCTATCTGAAGATTCGTCGAAGATTTAAAGTGTTGAAGACCTGAAGAATAAAGAGCTGAAGACTATCGTCATAATTTTTTTTTTAAATCTTGAATCCATAGGGGGAGATTGTTAGTACACAATGTATCCAAGATTTAGGACTAATTGTATTTAGTCAACAAATGTCAAAGTCAAAATAGCTAGGTTTGGTCAAAGGGTATATAAACCTAATTGTTAGGGTTTTGTGGGTGTGAGGTCATTTGAGTATAGCCACCAAGAGTGTGTGTGTGTGGCCTCCAAGAGAAATTGTTCCTAATTCTCATCTTTTACATTTCTTAATCTATTCAAGAGTTTTAATGGCTTAATCTTGTTACCTGATCATTCTCAATTGGTATTAGAGCCTAGCGGAGAAGAATTTGTGCATCATTCTTACTTTTTTATCAATTTTTTGAAGAAATTGAAGAGTTGTTGGGTTTTTGAGATTTTATTGAAGATCTTCGAGGAATTTGGAATTTTGATTGTGTTTTAAATCAATTTTGCTTTCACAAATAGTTATTGTGTGATTTGAAACATTTTCAGATTAAGAGATTTGATTTTAAACATCAAATTTTCATGTTTTGAATTTTTTGAAAAGTGAACAGTGTGTTTCTTTGATGTTCATCGAGAGTTAATAGAAGATGATTTTCGATTTGAAGGTTTATTGAGATTTGTTTGTTGAAACTGTCACAGATCACTTCATTTTGTGTTTCTGATCATCGTGCAATATTCAGAATCGAGAAACAGCACCTATATCTAGATTTTGGGTTTTGCAGATCTGAAAAGGTGTTCATCGAAGGCTTCAAGGAATTATGATTGATCTGGATTTTTGCTGTGTTTTAATCGTGTTTGACCTCACAGATATGTTCCTCTGTTGATTTCGAACATACTGCATCTCTCAGAATCGAAATCCATCAAGAAATAAGTAAGGAAAGTGTGTTGAAGGTCTCGCCGGAAACTGGGTTTACATCGCCGGAAAAACGGTTTTTACTGCTGGAATCTTCATCGGTGTCGCAACTGCAGAGTTGCGATATCGCAACAGGTCGCAACCCAAACGTCACCGGGAAGTCGCAACCCAAAAATCACCGGGAAGTCGCAACTCAATGATGATGAACAGTACTAACGGAGTCCGTTAGTACTCCGTTAATTTCTTTACATTTTTGGTCCTTTTTCCGTTAGTTCTGTTAGTTTTCGTTAGTTTTTGTTACATTTGAGGTCCTAGTTCTGTTAAGTCCTACTTAGTCCGTTAGTGTCACTTTTACTAACTGTCCGTTAGCTTTTTCCGTTAAGTTTGTTACATTTTTTGTCCTTTTCCGTTAAGTCAGTTAATTAGTTTAGGAGTTTGACACTTTTGGTCCCTTGACTTAAGGTTTTAGGGTTTAGCAATTTCAGTCCCTGGACTTTTAGGTTTAGATTGTGTCAAGTTCAGCCCCTGTAGTTTAAGTTTTTGAGTTTTTTTCATTTTTAGTCCCTCCAGTTTTAACTTTCAGTTTTTTTTACATTTTTAGTCCCTAGACTTGTAAGTTTTAGATTTTTACATTTTTAGTCCTTATAGTTTTAATCTTTTAGGATTTTTCAATTTTAGTCCTTTGAGTCTTAAATTTAGGATTTTTTTGTCACTTTTAGTCCTTGTTTTTCGTTTTAGTTTCTTAAGTTGTCAGTTTTAGTCCTTATTTTCATTATTTTTCATTTTTCATCGTTTTTATCAGTTTTTACCTGCATTTATCCGTAACTGATATATTTTTCTTGTGTTTTGCAGGTTTATCGATTTAAAGTCCAGTTTTCCGCATTAATTTTTCGGAATTAATTTTTGGAGACAAATTTACAATTTGTTTTTCAAATTTTATTTCTGAAAAAAAAAATCTGACTTTAATCGTGTTTTCTCTGATCGTTCAAACGCACAAATTCTACTTCTCACGAAGTATCTGTTAACGATCCGACGTTTTTAAAATTTCAGGTAACAATGTCACTAGAGGAGGAAAATGTTATTCTCAAGGACATGATGTCAACTCCCGACCCTCTTGTGAAATGTATTCAAATACAAAAAGTTCAACAAGATAAGTTAGATGATTTGACTGCTCAACTGAAGAAATCAAGAGAATCAATTGCTTATAAAAATGATATATTGCGAGAGCAAGAGATTCTCATTGATAACTTGAAAAAGAAAAAGAACGAATTTGATGGGGCTCTAATGTATCATGATGAAAGAATGATTGAATTCAAAACAAAACTAGCGTATTCGGAAGCTAGGAAAAATGAACTTGAACATTGTTTGCGTGATTATAAAGACAAAAACACCAAGCTCCTTAATGAAGTTATAGGATTGGAAGGAAGACTTTACAATACCGTTCAAACTGAACAAACAAAGGAGATAGAGAAGCTAAAAGAAGAGATCTGTACATTACAGAAAACTAATCAAGATCTCCAACAACAACTTTCTGATCTCAAAACACAAGCTGATGTGAAGAAGTGTGATTGTGAATCTAAAGCAAGTCTGATGATTTCTTTAGAGGAAAAGAATGTCGAGCTCACAAAGAAAATATCTAATTTTGAACAAGTAATGAGAAAGGAAAACGAAGATATTCAAAAAGAAAGGTATTGAGCTTAGATGCATAAAATTTTCAAATCAAAATTCAGATTTTGAAAAAATTTTATTTTTAGAAAAGTAAAAGCTTGAGAAAAATATGTCTGAGTTTGATGTCGAAAGAAAATCCCTTGAGACAAAAAGTACTGAGCTTTCAATGAAAATATATAATTTGGAAAAAGAATTAGACATCGAAAGAAAAGAACTTGAAAAGAAGAAAGTTGACGATTTTCAAGCAAAAAGTGTGAAAGATGTCTATTCAGATGAAAGAAAAGTGTTTCAGGCCGAAATCTCAAAGCTAACGAGAAGAGTGTCTGCTTTAGCATCGGAAGCTGAAAGAGCAGAAGATCAAATCTGATCTACAAAAGAAGTTTGATTTGATTTCTCGAGAAAGGAATGTTCTGTCCGAAAAGGTTCAGAAACTGGAAGCAATTAACATCGTTGAATTATCTGAACAATCTAGTGCCGAAACTATTGTTCAATCGTTGTATGATGATTCAACTGCTTCGGAATGTTCATTCAAGACTGCTTCTGGTTCAATTCATGAACATCTTTCTTCGGCAAAGTCTGTCAAATCAAGCACTTCTTCAAAGGATCAGATGCGCCCTTCTAATCTTTTCTATAATCATGTTGCTACAAGTTCAGATACTCCTATCTTTAAGCCTGTTAAGATGGTTTGGAAGGTAAAAGGTTCAACTCCTGAAAGAGATGTGCCAAAGTCATCTGTTCCTCCACCAACGGTGAACAAGAAGAACAATGATCCGAAAGGTAAGTCTTTTGTTAAACCTAATCTTATCTATTCTGTAAATCATTTGATTAGGTTAGCACAAAAGCACATATGTTGTTCTTATTGTGGAACTAATGATTTTGTTAAGAAAGAAGATGTTCAATATTGGTACGGTACTTACAGTATTCCTTCTAAGAAATCTGCACATAACAAGCCAGGACCCAATTGGCAATGGGTACCAAAATCTACTTAATATGTTTTGCAGGTTTATCATGTGCGGTGTTGAATGCCTAATTACTACCAAACACATGACTGGAAAACAGTAGAGAAGTGTGCAATTTGAAGAAGAGTACCTGTGCTGAAACCATATGCATAATTTCAGGGGGAGAAATTCTTAAACTGTTTGGTTTATATTTGTGCTTATTGACATATCTTTTTATGCTTCTTTGTAGGGGGAGCATACACAATAATGGTTTCTGAATACTTCAGTTCAGAACCCGCACTTCAAAGAGTTTATGGTTTCTGAATACTTCAGTTCAGAACCCGCACTTCAAAGAGTTTATGGTTTCTAAACACATCAGTTTAGAACCCGGACTTCAAAGAGATAATGACTTCTAAACACATCAGTTTAGAACTCGTACTTAATTGTTTTTACACTTTGACTGTTACATGTGCTAACTTTGTCAAATTAAGATCTTTGTAGATTTTGAGGGGGGGCTTATCCGATTTTAAATCAGTCGATCATAATTTGAGGGGGAGCTTAATTGTTTAGCACTGTAAGTATCTTCTGAACTTAATCTGAGATTGTTTGAAAGAAGAACGACTTTCAAGCATGAAAAAACCTGTTTTTAAATGTTCAAACCACTTCTCTAATTCAAACAGATTTTATAATTTTAGAAGTATGTTTTTAAATGTTTTTCATGATTATCTCGGGTAGTTACATCATTATTTCTGACCGTGTGTTTCCAAAGATTAATACTTGTCTATATACTTTCAAGTATTCATACACACCGGTTCAGCTTCATATTGACTTTGTTATTACCACGTCTCAAAACGAAACAACTTTATCGATGGTAATACTCCCGTTTGAATTTCCAAGTTTATTGAGCATCATACATTCATTCAGTGTGCGAACTTAAACGTTTCATTCAACGATTGTTTATATTTGTTCATATAAACAACATCCAATTCTTTGATACCCTAAGCGTTCATGATTATATTTCATGTTTGATCTGATTGATACATTGTCAGATTCACAAACAAGTCTTTCAAATTCATTTCATTCATTCAATATTCTTGTTGTGTGAAATCTTCAAAGTTCAAATGCTCAAATATTTCATGATTTTATTAAGGAGCATACATTCTGATGACAATGTAATTCAAAAGTTGAGATTCATATTTGTTCAAGTTAAACTGTTGAACAACACATCTTTTAGGACAACATTCATGGGAATCAATGTGAGAGCTTAAAAGAACTTCTATGGATCCACGTTAACCAGTGTTTCCTACCCAAGAAGTTATCCTTGAGTGATTGAGGGGTGAGGGGTCAAAATCAAAGAGTGGGGGAGATAACTCATCCGGTTGAGTAATCTCATTGTGCTGAGGTAAAATGAAAAAGAGAGTTTGGTTAGAAGTGAGTGAATGAAAAAGAGAAAGAGGGTGTGAGAACAGAGTTAAAACAATACGAGAACTCTGCACCAGCCACTTTCTGAGCCGGGCAGCCACATTACTGATTGGTTCACATTTCTTTGGTGACCATCATTGAAACAGGCAACTAGCCCATGCCAACTCTTGCTTTAACCCCACCAGCTACTCATTTTTTTCTCAACAAAGAAATGTTTCATTTTCATGGGGAAGCAGCATATTATCTATCTAATCTTCACTCGGAAGGTTGGATATTGAAAAAGAAGGAAGTTTGCCCCACCTTCGCACTTCAATCATGCACATTGAGTCCGTGGAAAACTTGTTGCTGTCTCAACAGTTTACACAATTTGAGCCTAATTATTAAATCAAGCATAAGTTACTTCAATCATTTCTACACTTGCACGTACACACAAGGAATATGTTTTCTTGTCATAACGTTCATAGAAATTCTTTCGTGTTTTTCGATGATTGAATGGAAGCCTTGGAGGAGTGAACATCAAAAAGCTCCTTTCCAAAGTACATTCGTTGTACTAAGTCGCTTTGTGCAACTTACAGGCATCTTAACTGATTCATCCGTTGTTTCAGGGTTACTACATTCATGCTATCTGAATTTGAAAAGATTCGGATAAACATTTTTCTGGAATTGACGGTTGAACAGATCAAAAGGAGAAGATTGTTTCTGGTATTCAAAGACTGCTGAAATCGTAAAGAATTTTGATGATCATGATGCTCACAATCATCAAAAAGGGGGAGATAATTCGAATATTTCAATTTCCAAGAGTTAATGTTGATATTTGCCAAAGTCAAAGAAGTTCAAGATAAAGTGTTTCCAAGAGATAAGTTCAAGACAGTTTGTTCAAGATGATTAAATGTGTGAAGATACAAAGACAGTTTGTGCTTAAAGATTATTCAAGAATGTCTTAAAGCTCAAAGCCCGTTGAAACCTCAAATCCTGTTTATAATTCAAAGACTGAAGAATTTGCCAAAAGACCAATGATTTGAAGATTATAAAGATTTTGTTTGAAGACCTTGATCACCCTTTCTCAAATTTGAAGTTTGTGTTTCAAGACTTGTTGACTATTTGTTTCGGAAGAGCCTAAATGAATATTAAAGCCGCCAAAGTGGATTCTTGAAGATAAAAGCCTATCTGAAGATTCGTCGAAGATTTAAAGTGTTGAAGACCTGAAGAATAAAGAGCTGAAGACTATCGTCATAATTTTTTTTTAAATCTTGAATCCATAGGGGGAGATTGTTAGTACACAATGTATCCAAGATTTAGGACTAATTGTATTTATTCAACAAATGTCAAAGTCAAAATAGCTAGGTTTGGTCAAAGGGTATATAAACCTAATTGTTAGGGTTTTGTGGGTGTGAGGTCATTTGAGTATAGCCACCAAGAGTGTGTGTGTGTGTGGCCTCCAAGAGAAATTGTTCCTAATTCTCATCTTTTACATTTCTTAATCTATTCAAGAGTTTTAATGGCTTAATCTTGTTACCTGATCATTCTCAATTGGTATCAGAGCCTAGCGGAGAAGAATTTGTGCATCATTCTTACTTTTTTATCAATTTTTTGAAGAAATTGAAGAGTTGTTGGGTTTTTGAGATTTTATTGAAGATCTTCAAGGAATTTGGAATTTTGATTGTGTTTTGAATCAATTTTGCTTTCACAAATAGTTATTGTGTGATTTGAAACATTTTCAGATTAAGAGATTTGATTTTAAACATCAAATTTTCATGTTTTGAATTTTTTGAAAAGTGAACAGTGTGTTTCTTTGATGTTCATCGAGAGTTAATAGAAGATGATTTTCGATTTGAAGGTTTATTGAGATTTGTTTGTTGAAATTGTCACATATCACTTCATTTTGTGTTTCTGATCATCGTGCAATATTCAGAATCGAGAAACAGCACCTATATCTAGATTTTGGGTTTTGCAGATCTGAAAAGGTGTTCATCGAAGGCTTCAAGGAATTATGATTGATCTGGATTTTTGCTGTGTTTTAATCGTGTTTGACCTCACAGATATGTTCCTCTGTTGATTTCGAACATACTACATCTCTCAGAATCGAAATCCATCAAGAAATAAGTAAGGAAAGTGTGTTGAAGGTCTCGCCGGAAACTGGGTTTACATCGCCGGAAAAACGGTTTTTACTGCCGGAATCTTCATCGGTGTCGCAACCTCAAGTTGTCGCAACTGCAGAGTTGCGATATCGCAACAGGTCGCAACCCAAACGTCACCGGGAAGTCGCAACCCAAAAATCACCGGGAAGTCGCAACTCAATGATGATGAACAGTACTAACGGAGTCCGTTAGTACTCCGTTAATTTCTTTACATTTTTTGTCCTTTTTCCGTTAGTTCTGTTAGTTTTCGTTAGTTTTTGTTACATTTGAGGTCCTAGTTCTGTTAAGTCCTACTTAGTCCGTTAGTGTCACTTTTACTAACTGTCCGTTAGCTTTTTCCGTTAAGTTTGTTACATTTTTTGTCCTTTTCCGTTAAGTCAGTTAATTAGTTTAGGAGTTTGACACTTTTGGTCCCTTGACTTAAGGTTTTAGGGTTTAGCAATTTCAGTCCCTGGACTTTTAGGTTTAGATTGTGTCAAGTTCAGCCCCTGTAGTTTAAGTTTTTGAGTTTTTTTCATTTTTAGTCCCTCCAGTTTTAACTTTCAGTTTTTTTTACATTTTTAGTCCCTAGACTTGTAAGTTTTATATTTTTACATTTTTAGTCCTTATAGTTTTAATCTTTTAGGATTTTTCAATTTTAGTCCTTTGAGTCTTAATTTTAGGATTTTTTTGTCACTTTTAGTCCTTGTTTTTCGTTTTAGTTTCTTAAGTTGTCAGTTTTAGTCCTTATTTTCATTATTTTTCATTTTTCATCGTTTTTATCAGTTTTTGCCTGCATTTATCCGTAACTGATATATTTTTCTTGTGTTTTGCAGGTTTATCGATTTAAAGTCCAGTTTTCCGCATTAATTTTTCGGAATTAATTTTTGGAGACAAATTTACAATTTGTTTTTCAAATTTTATTTCTAAAAAATAAATCTGACTTTAATCGTGTTTTCTCTGATCGTTCAAACGCACAAATTCTACTTCTCACGAAGTATCTGTTAACGATCCGACGTTTTTAAAATTTCAGGTAACAATGTCACTAGAGGAGGAAAATGTTATTCTCAAGGACATGATGTCAACTCCCGACCCTCTTGTGAAATGTATTCAAATACAAAAAGTCCAACAAGATAAGTTAGATGATTTGACTGCTCAACTGAAGAAATCAAGAGAATCAATTGCTTATAAAAATGATATATTGCGAGAGCAAGAGATTCTCATTGATAACTTGAAAAAGAAAAAGAACGAATTTGATGGGGCTCTAATGTATCATGATGAAAGAATGATTGAACTCAAAACAAAACTAGCGTATTCTGAAGCTAGGAAAAATGAACTTGAACATTGTTTGCGTGATTATAAAGACAAAAACACCAAGCTCCTTAATGAAGTTATAGGATTGGAAGGAAGACTTTACAATACCGTTCAAACTGAACAAACAAAGGAGATAGAGAAGCTAAAAGAAGAGATCTGTACATTACATAAAACTAATCAAGATCTCCAACAACAACTTTCTGATCTTAAAACACAAGCTGATGTGAAGAAGTGTGATTGTGAATCTAAAGCAAGTCTGATGATTTCTTTAGAGGAAAAGAATGTCGAGCTCACAAAGAAAATATCTGATTTTGAACAAGTAATGAGAAAGGAAAACGAAGATATTCAAAAAGAAAGGTATTGAGCTTAGATGCATAAAATTTTCAAATCAAAATTCAGATTTTGAAAAAATTTTATTTTTAGAAAAGTAAAAGCTTGAGAAAAAGATGTCTGAGTTTGATGTCGAAAGAAAATCCCTTGAGACAAAAAGTACTGAGCTTTCAATGAAAATATATAATTTGGAAAAAGAATTAGACATCGAAAGAAAAGAACTTGAAAAGAAGAAAGTTGACGATTTTCAAGCAAAAAGTGTGAAAGATGTCTATTCAGATGAAAGAAAAGTGTTTCAGGCCGAAATCTCAAAGCTAACGAGGAGAGTGACTGCTTTAGCATCGGAAGCTGAAAGAGAGCAGAAGATCAAATCTGATCTACAAAAGAAGTTTGATTTGATTTCTCGAGAAAGGAATGTTCTGTCCGAAAAGGTTCAGAAACTGGAAGCAATTAACATCGTTGAATTATCTGAACAATCTAGTGCCGAAACTATTGTTCAATCGTTGTATGATGATTCAACTGCTTCGGAATGTTCATTCAAGACTGCTTCTGGTTCAATTCATGAACATCTTTCTTTGTCAAAGTCTGTCAAATCAAGCACTTCTTCAAAGGATCAGATGCGTCCTTCTAATCTTTTCTATAACCATGTTGCTACAAGTTCAGATACTCCTATCTTTAAGCCTGTTAAAATGGTTTGGAAGGTAAAACGTTCAACTCCTAAAAGAGATGTGCCAAAGTCATCTGTTCCTCCACCTACGGTGAACAAGAAGAACAATGCTCCGAAAGGTAAGTCTTTTGTTAAACCTAATCTTATCTATTCTGTAAATCATTTGATTAGGTTAGCACAAAAGCACATATGTTGTTCTTATTGTGGAACTAATGATTTTGTTAAGAAAGAAGATGTTCAGTATTGGTACGGTACTTACAGTATTCCTTCTAAGAAATCTGCACATAACAAGCCAGGACCCAATTGGCAATGGGTACCAAAATCTACTTAATCTGTTTTGCAGGTTTATCATGTGCGGTGCTGAATGCCTAATTACTACAAAACACATGACTGGAAAACAATAGAGAAGTGTGCAATTTGAAGAAGAGTACATGTGCTGAAACCATATGCATAATTTTAGGGGAAGAAATTCTTAAACTATTTGGTTTATATTTGTGCTTATTTACATATCTTTTTATGCTTCTTTGTAGGGGGGGCATACACAATAATGGTTTCTGAATACTTCAGTTCAGAACCCGCACTTCAAAGAGTTTATGGTTTCTGAATACTTCAGTTCAGAACCCGCACTTCAAAGAGTTTATGGTTTCTAAACACATCAGTTTAGAACCCGGACTTCAAAGAGATAATGACTTCTAAACACATCAATTTAGAACTCGTACTTAATTGTTTTTACACTTTGACTGTTACATGTGCTAACTTTGTCAAATTAAGATCTTTGTAGATTTTGAGGGGGAGCTTATCCGATTTTAAATCAGTCGATCATAATTTGAGGGGGAGCTTAATTGTTTAGCACTGTAAGTATCTTCTGAACTTAATCTGAGATTGTTTGAAAGAAGAACGACTTTCAAGCATGAAAAAACCTGTTTTTAAATGTTCAAACCACTTCTCTAATTCAAACAGATTTTATAATTTTAGAAGTGTGTTTTTAAATGTTTTTCATGACTATCTCGGGTAGTTACATCATTATTTCTGACCGTGCGTTTCCAAAGATTAATACTTGCGTATTATCTTGTCTATATACTTTCAAGTATTCATACACACCGGTTCAGCTTCATATTGACTTTGTTATTACCACGTCTCAAAACGAAACAACTTTATCGATGGTAATACTCCCGTTTGAATTTCCAAGTTTGTTGAGCATCATACATTCATTCAGCGTGCGAACTTAAACGTTTCATTCAACGATTGTTTATATTTGTTCATATAAACAACATCCAATTCTTTGATACCCTAAGCGTTCATGATTATATTTCATGTTTGATCTGATTGATACATTGTCAGATTCACAAACAAGTCTTTCAAATTCATTTCATTCATTCAATATTCTTGTTGTGTGAAATCTTCAAAGTTCAAATGCTCAAATATTTCATGATTTTATTAAGGAGCATACATTCTGATGACAATGTAATTCAAAAGTTGAGATTCATATTTGTTCAAGTTAAACTGTTGAACAACACATCTTTTAGGACAACATTCATGGGAATCAGTGTGAGAGCTTAAAAGAACTTCTATGGATCCACGTTAACCAGTGTTTCCTACCCAAGAAGTTATCCTTGAGTGATTGAGGGGTGAGGGGTCAAAATCAAAGAGTGGGGGAGATAACTCATCCGGTTGAGTAATCTCATTGTGCTGAGGTAAAATGAAAAAGAGAGTTTGGTTAGAAGTGAGCGAATGAAAAACAGAAAGAGGGTGTGAGAACAGAGTTAAAAGAATACGAGAACTCTGCACCAGCCACTTTCTGAGTCGGGCAGCCACATTACTGATTGGTTCACATTTCTTTGGTGACCATCATTGAAACAGGCAACTAGCCCATGCCAACTCTTGCTTTAACCCCACCAGCTACTCATTTTTTTCTCAACAAAGAAATGTTTCATTTTCATGGGGATGCAGCATATTATCTATCTAATCTTCACTCGGAAGGTTGGATATTGAAAAAGAAGGAAGTTTGCCCCACCTTCGCACTTCAATCATGCACATTGAGTCCGTGGAAAACTTGTTGCTGTCTCAACAGTTTACACAATTTGAGCCTAATTATTAAATCAAGCATAAATTGCTTCAATCATTTCTACACTTGCACGTACACACAAGGAATATGTTTTCTTGTCATAACGTTCATAGAAATTCTTTCGTGTTTTTCGATGATTGAATGGAAGCCCTGGAGGAGTGAACATCAAAAAGCTCCTTTCCAAAGTACATTCGTTGTACTAAGTCGCTTTGTGCAACTTACAGGCATCTTAACTGATTCATCTGTTGTTTCAGGGTTACTACATTCATGCTATCTGAATTTGAAAAGATTCGGATAAACATTTTTCTGGAATTGACGGTTGAACAGATCAAAAGGAGGAGATTGTTTATGGTATTCAAAGACTGCTGAAATCGTAAAAAATTTTGATGATCATGATGCTCACAATCATCAAAAAGGGGGAGAAATATCAAACATAAGAAAAGAGGGAGATAATTCGAATATTTCAATTTCCAAGAGTTAATGTTGATATTTGCCAAAGTCAAAGAAGTTCAAGATAAAGTGTTTCCAAGAGATAAGTTCAAGACAGTTTGTTCAAGATGATTAAATGTGTGAAGATACAAAGACAGTTTGTGCTTAAAGATTATTCAAGAATGTCTTAAAGCTCAAAGCCCGTTGAAACCTCAAATCCTGTTCATAATTCAAAGACTGAAGAATTTGCCAAAAGACCAATGATTTGAAGATTATAAAGATTTTGTTTGAAGACCTTGATCAACCTTTCTCAAATTTGAAGTTTGTGTTTCAAGACTTATTGACTATTTGTTTCGGAAGAGCCTAAATGAATATTAAAGCCGCCAAAATGGATTCTTGAAGATAAAAGCCTATCTGAAGATTCGTCGAAGATTTAAAGTGTTGAAGACCTGAAGAATAAATAGCTGAAGACTATCGTCATAATTTTTTTTTAAATCTTGAATCCATAGGGGGAGATTGTTAGTACACAATGTATCCAAGATTTAGGACTAATTGTATTTAGTCAACAAATGTCAAAGTCAAAATAGCTAGGTTTGGTCAAAGGGTATATAAACCTAATTGTTAGGGTTTTGTGGGTGTGAGGTCATTTGAGTATAGCCACCAAGAGTGTGTGTGTGTGTGGCCTCCAAGAGAAATTGTTCCTAATTCTCATCTTTTACATTTCTTAATCTATTCAAGAGTTTTAATGGCTTAATCTTGTTACCTGATCATTCTCAATTGGTATCAGAGCCTAGCGGAGAAGAATTTGTGCATCATTCTTACTTTTTTATCAATTTTTTGAAGAAATTGAAGAGTTGTTGGGTTTTTGAGATTTTATTGAAGATCTTCAAGGAATTTGGAATTTTGATTGTGTTTTGAATCAATTTTGCTTTCACAAATAGTTATTGTGTGATTTGAAACATTTTCAGATTAAGAGATTTGATTTTAAACATCAAATTTTCATGTTTTGAATTTTTTGAAAAGTGAACAGTGTGTTTCTTTGATGTTCATCGAGAGTTAATAGAAGATGATTTTCGATTTGAAGGTTTATTGAGATTTGTTTGTTGAAACTGTCACAGATCACTTCATTTTGTGTTTCTGATCATCGTGCAATATTCAGAATCGAGAAACAGCACCTATATCTAGATTTTGGGTTTTGCAGATCTGAAAAGGTGTTCATCGAAGGCTTCAAGGAATTATGATTGATCTGGATTTTTGCTGTGTTTTAATCGTGTTTGACCTCACAGATATGTTCCTCTGTTGATTTCGAACATACTGCATCTCTCAGAATCGAAATCCATCAAGAAATAAGTAAGGAAAGTGTGTTGAAGGTCTCGCCGGAAACTGGGTTTACATCGCCGGAAAAACGGTTTTTACTGTCGGAATCTTCATCGGTGTCGCAACCTCAAGTTGTCGCAACTGCAGAGTTGCGATATCGCAACAGGTCGCAACCCAAACGTCACCGGGAAGTCGCAACCCAAAAATCACCGGGAAGTCGCAACTCAATGATGATGAACAGTACTAACGGAGTCCGTTAGTACTCCGTTAATTTCTTTACATTTTTGGTCCTTTTTCCGTTAGTTCTGTTAGTTTTCGTTAGTTTTTGTTACATTTGAGGTCCTAGTTCTGTTAAGTCCTACTTAGTTCGTTAGTGTTACTTTTACTAACTGTACGTTAGCTTTTTCCGTTAAGTTTGTTACATTTTTGGTCCTTTTCCGTTAAGTCAGTTAATTAGTTTAGGAGTTTGACACTTTTGGTCCCTTGACTTAAGGTTTTAGGGTTTAGCAATTTCAGTCCCTGGACTTTTAGGTTTAGATTGTGTCAAGTTCAGCCCCTGTAGTTTAAGTTTTTGAGTTTTTTTCATTTTTAGTCCCTCCAGTTTTAACTTTCAGTTTTTTTTTACATTTTTAGTCCCTAGACTTGTACGTTTTAGATTTTTACATTTTTAGTCCTTATAGTTTTAATCTTTTAGGATTTTTCATTTTTAGTCCTTTGAATCTTAATTTTAGGATTTTTTTTGTCACTTTTAGTCCTTGTTTTTCGTTTTAGTTTCTTAAGTTGTCAGTTTTAGTCCTTATTTTCATTATTTTTCATTTTTCATCGTTTTTATCAGTTTTTGCCTGCATTTATCCGTAACTGATATATTTTTCTCGTGTTTTGCAGGTTTATCGATTTAAAGTCCAGTTTTCCGCATTAATTTTTCGGAATTAATTTTTGGAAACAAATTTACAATTTGTTTTTCAAATTTTATTTCTGAAAAAAAATTCTGACTTTAATCGTGTTTTCTCTGATCGTTCAAACGCACAAATTCTACTTCTCACGAAGTATCTGTTAACGATCCGACGTTTTTAAAATTTCAGGTAACAATGTCACTAGAGGAGGGAAATGTTATTCTCAAGGACATGATGTCAACTCCCGACCCTCTTGTGAAATGTATTCAAATACAAAAAGTCCAACAAGATAAGTTAGATGATTTGACTGCTCAACTGAAGAAATCAAGAGAATCAATTGCTTATAAAAATGATATATTGCGAGAGCAAGAGATTCTCATTGATAACTTGAAAAAGAAAAAGAACGAATTTGATGGGGCTCTAATGTATCATGATGAAAGAATGACTGAATTCAAAACAAAACTAGCGTATTCGGAAGCTAGGAAAAATGAACTTGAACATTGTTTGCGTGATTATAAAGACAAAAACACCAAGCTCCTTAATGAAGTTATAGGATTGGAAGGAAGACTTTACAATACCGTTCAAACTGAACAAACAAAGGAGATAGAGCAGCTAAAAGAATAGATCTGTACATTACAGAAAACTAATCAAGATCTCCAACAACAACTTTCTGATCTCAAAACACAAGCTGATGTGAAGAAGTGTGATTGTGAATCTAAAGCAAGTCTGATGATTTCTTTAGAGGAAAAGAATGTCGAGCTCACAAAGAAAATATCTGATTTTGAACAAATAATGAGAAAGGAAAACGAAGATATTCAAAAAGAAAGGTATTGAGCTTAGATGCATAAAACTTTCAAATCAAAATTCAGATTTTGAAAAAATTTTATTTTTAGAAAAGTAAAAGCTTGAGAAAAAGATGTATGAGTTTGATGTCGAAAGAAAATCCTTTGAGACAAAAAGTACTGAGGTTTCAACGAAAATATATAATTTGGAAAAAGAATTAGACATCGAAAGAAAAGAACTTGAAAAGAAGAAAGTTGACGATTTTCAAGCAAAAAGTGTGAAAGATGTCTATTCAGATGAAAGAAAAGTGTTTCAGGCCGAAATCTCAAAGCTAACGAGGAGAGTGTCTGCTTTAGCAGCGGAAGCTATGAAAGAGCAGAAGATCAAATCTGATCTACAAAAGAAGTTTGATTTGATTTCTCGAGAAAGGAATGTTCTGTCCGAAAAGGTTCAGAAACTGGAAGCAATTAACATCGTTGAATTGTCTGAACAATCTAGTGCCGAAACTATTGTTCAATCGTTGTATGATGATTCAACTGCTTCAGAATGTTCATTCAAGACTGCTTCTGGTTCAATTCATGAACATCTTTCTTCGGCAAAGTCTGTCAAATCAAGCACTTCTTCAAAGGATCAGATGCGCCCTTCTAATCTTTTCTATAACCATGTTGCTACAAGTTCAGATACTCCTATCTTTAAGCCTGTTAAGATGGTTTGGAAGGTAAAAGGTTCAACTCCTGAAAGAGATGTGCCAAAGTCATCTGTTCCTCCACCTACGGTGAACAAGAAGAACAATGCTCCGAAAGGTAAGTCTTTTGTTAAACCTAATCTTATCTATTCTGTAAATTATTTGATTAGGTTAGCACAAAAGCACATATGTTGTTCTTATTGTGGAACTAATGATTTTGTTAAGAAAGAAGATGTTCAGTATTGGTATGGTACTTACAGTATTCCTTCTTAGAAATCTGCACATAACAAGCCAGGACCCAATTGGCAATGGGTACCAAAATCTACTTAATCCGTTTTGCAGGTTTATCATGTGCGGTGCTGAATGCCTAATTACTACCAAACACATGACTGGAAAACAGTAGAGAAGTGTGCAATTTGAAGAAGAGTACCTGTGCTGAAACCATATGCATAATTTCAGGGGGAGAAATTCTTAAACTATTTGGTTTATATTTGTGCTTATTTACATATCTTTTTATGCTTCTTTGTAGGGGGGGCATACACAATAATGGTTTCTGAATACTTCAGTTCAGAACCCGCACTTCAAAGAGTTTATGGTTTCTGAATACTTCAGTTCAGAACCCGCACTTCAAAGAGTTTATGGTTTCTAAACACATCAGTTTAGAACCCGGACTTCAAAGAGATAATGACTTCTAAACACATCAGTTTAGAACTCGTACTTAATTGTTTTTACACTTTGACTGTTACATGTGCAAACTTTGTCAAATTAAGATCTTTGTAGATTTTGAGGGGGAGCTTATCCGATTTTAAATCAGTCGATCATAATTTGAGGGGGAGCTTAATTGTTTAGCACTGTAAGTATCTTCTGAACTTAATCTGAGATTGTTTGAAAGAAGAACGACTTTCAAGCATGAAAAAACCTGTTTTTAAATGTTCAAACCACTTCTCTAATTCAAACAGATTTTATAATTTTAGAAGTGTGTTTTTAAATGTTTTTCATGATTATCTCGGGTAGTTACATCATTATTTCTGACTGTGTGTTTCCAAATATTAATACTTGCGTATTATCTTGTCTATATACTTTCAAGTATTCATACACACCGGTTCAGCTTCATATTGACTTTGTTATTACCACGTCTCAAAACGAAACAACTTTATCGATGGTAATACTGTCGTTTGAATTTCTAAGTTTGTTGAGCATCATACATTCATTCAGCGTGCGAACTTAAACGTTTCATTCAACGATTGTTTATATTTGTTCATATAAACAACATCCAATTCTTTGATACCCTAAGCGTTCATGATTATATTTCATGTTTGATCTGATTGATACATTGTCAGATTCACAAACAAGTCTTTCAAATTCATTTCATTCATTCAATATTCTTGTTGTGTGAAATCTTCAAAGTTCAAATGCTCAAATATTTCATGATTTTATTAAGGAGCATACATTCTGATGACAATGTAATTCAAAAGTTGAGATTCATATTTGTTCAAGTTAAACTGTTGAACAACACATCTTTTAGGACAACATTCATGGGAATCAGTGTGAGAGCTTAAAAGAACTTCTATGGATCCACGTTAACCAGTGTTTCCTACCCAAGAAGTTATCCTTGAGTGATTGAGGGGTGAGGGGTCAAAATCAAAGAGTGGGGGAGATAACTCATCCGGTTGAGTAATCTCATTGTGCTGAGGTAAAATGAAAAAGAGAGTTTGGTTAGAAGTGAGCGAATGAAAAACAGAAAGAGGGTGTGAGAACAGAGTTAAAAGAATACGAGAACTCTGCACCAGCCACTTTCTGAGCCGGGCAGCCACATTACTGATTGGTTCACATTTCTTTGGTGACCATCATTGAAACAGGCAACTAGCCCATGCCAACTCTTGCTTTAACCCCACCAGCTACTCATTTTTTTCTCAACAAAGAAATGTTTCATTTTCATGGGGATGCAGCATATTATCTATCTAATCTTCACTCGGAAGGTTGGATATTGAAAAAGAAGGAAGTTTGCCCCACCTTCGCACTTCAATCATGCACATTGAGTCCGTGGAAAACTTGTTGCTGTCTCAACAGTTTACACAATTTGAGCCTAATTATTAAATCAGGCATAAGTTGCTTCAATCATTTCTACACTTGCACGTACACACAAGGAATATGTTTTCTTGTCATAACGTTCATAGAAATTCTTTCGTGTTTTTCGATGATTGAATGGAAGCCCTGGAGGAGTGAACATCAAAAAGCTCCTTTCCAAAGTACATTCGTTGTACTAAGTCGCTTTGTGCAACTTACAGGCATCTTAACTTATTCATCCGTTGTTTCAGGGTTACTACATTCATGCTATCTGAATTTGAAAAGATTCGGATAAACATTTTTCTGGAATTGACGGTTGAACAGATCAAAAGGAGGAGATTGTTTCTGGTATTCAAAGACTGCTGAAATAGTAAAGAATTTTGATGATCATGATGCTCACAATCATCAAAAAGGGGGAGAAATATCAAACATAAGAAAAGAGGGAGATAATTCGAATATTTCAATTTCCAAGAGTTAATGTTGATATTTGCCAAAGTCAAAGAAGTTCAAGATAAAGTGTTTCCAAGAGATAAGTTCAAGACAGTTTGTTCAAGATGATTAAATGTGTGAAGATACAAAGACAGTTTGTGCTTAAAGATTATTCAAGAATGTCTTAAAGCTCAAAGCCCGTTGAAACCTCAAATCCTGTTCATAATTCAAAGACTGAAGAATTTGCCAAAAGACCAATGATTTGAAGATTATAAAGATTTTGTTTGAAGACCTTGATCAACCTTTCTCAAATTTGAAGTTTGTGTTTCAAGACTTGTTGACTATTTGTTTCGGAAGAGCCTAAATGAATATTAAAGCCGCCAAAGTGGATTCTTGAAGATAAAAGCCTATCTGAAGATTCGTCGAAGATTTAAAGTGTTGAAGACCTGAAGAATAAAGAGCTGAAGACTATCGTCATAATTTTTTTTTTAAATCTTGAATCCATAGGGGGAGATTGTTAGTACACAATGTATCCAAGATTTAGGACTAATTGTATTTAGTCAACAAATGTCAAAGTCAAAATAGCTAGGTTTGGTCAAAGGGTATATAAACCTAATTGTTAGGGTTTTGTGGGTGTGAGGTCATTTGAGTATAGCCACCAAGAGTGTGTGTGTGTGTGGCCTCCAAGAGAAATTGTTCCTAATTCTCATCTTTTACATTTCTCAATCTATTCAAGAGTTTTAATGGCTTAATCTTGTTACCTGATCATTCTCAATTGGTATCAGAGCCTTGCGGAGAAGAATTTGTGCATCATTCTTACTTTTTTATCAATTTTTTGAAGAAATTGAAGAGTTGTTGGGTTTTTGAGATTTTATTGAAGATCTTCAAGGAATTTGGAATTTTGATTGTGTTTTGAATCAAATTTGCTTTCACAAATAGTTATTGTGTGATTTGAAACATTTTCAGATTAAGAGATTTGATTTTAAACATCAAATTTTCATGTTTTGAATTTTTTGAAAAGTGAACAGTGTGTTTCTTTGATGTTCATCGAGAGTTAATAGAAGATGATTTTCGATTTGAAGGTTTATTGAGCTTTGTTTGTTGAAACTGTCACAGATCACTTCATTTTGTGTTTCTGATCATCGTGCAATATTCAGAATCGAGAAACAGCACCTATATCTAGATTTTGGGTTTTGCAGATCTGAAAAGGTGTTCATCGAAGGCTTCAAGGAATTATGATTGATCTAGATTTTTGCTGTGTTTTAATCGTGTTTGACCTCACAGATATGTTCCTCTGTTGATTTCGAACATACTGCATCTCTCAGAATCGAAATCCATCAAGAAATAAGTAAGGAAAGTGTGTTGAAGGTCTCGCCGGAAACTGGGTTTAGATCGCCGGAAAAACGGTTTTTACTGCCGGAATCTTCATCGGTGTCGCAACCTCAAGTTGTCGCAACTGCAGAGTTGCGATATCGCAACAGGTCGCAACCCAAACGTCACCGGGAAGTCGCAACCCAAAAATCACTGGGAAGTCGCAACTCAATGATGATGAACAGTACTAACGGAGTCCGTTAGTACTCCGTTAATTTCTTTACATTTTTGGTCCTTTTTCCGTTAGTTCTGTTAGTTTTCGTTAGTTTTTGTTACATTTGAGGTCCTAGTTCTGTTAAGTCCTACTTAGTCCGTTAGTGTCACTTTTACTAACTGTCCGTTAGCTTTTTCCGTTAAGTTTGTTACATTTTTGGTTCTTTTCCGTTAAGTCAGTTAATTAGTTTAGGAGTTTGACACTTTTGGTCCCTTGACTTAAGGTTTTAGGGTTTAGCAATTTCAGTCCCTGGACTTTTAGGTTAAGATTGTGTCAAGTTCAGCCCCTGTAGTTTAAGTTTTTGAGTTTTTTTCATTTTTAGTCCCTCCAGTTTTAACTTTCAGTTTTTTTTTACATTTTTAGTCCCTAGACTTGTAAGTTTTAGATTTTTACATTTTTAGTCCTTATAGTTTTAATCTTTTAGGATTTTTCATTTTTAGTCCTTTGAGTCTTAATTTTAGGATTTTTTTGTCACTTTTATTCCTTGTTTTTCGTTTTAGTTTCTTAAGTTGTCAGTTTTAGTCCTTATTTTCATTATTTTTCATTTTTCATCGTTTTATCAGTTTTTGCCTGCATTTATCCGTAACTGATATATTTTTCTCGTGTTTTGCAGGTTTATCGATTTAAAGTCCAGTTTTCCGCATTAATTTTTCGAAATTAATTTTTGGAGACAAATTTACAATTTGTTTTTCAAATTTTATTTCTGAAAAAAAATTCTGACTTTAATCGTGTTTTCTCTGATCGTTTAAACGCACAAATTCTACTTCTCACGAAGTATCTGTTAACGATCCGACGTTTTTAAAATTTCAGGTAACAATGTCACTAGAGGAGGAAAATGTTATTCTCAAGGACATGATGTCAACTCCCGACCCTCTTGTGAAATGTATTCAAATACAAAAAGTCCAACAAGATAAGTTAGATGATTTGACTGCTCAACTGAAGAAATCAAGAGAATCAATTGCTTATAAAAATGATATATTGCGAGAGCAAGAGATTCTCATTGATAACTTGAAAAAGAAAAAGAACGAATTTGATGGGGCTCTAATGTATCATGATGAAAGAATGACTGAATTCAAAACAAAACTAGCGTATTCGGAAGCTAGGAAAAATGAACTTGAACATTGTTTGCGTGATTATAAAGACAAAAACACCAAGCTCCTTAATGAAGTTATAGGATTGGAAGGAAGACTTTACAATACCGTTCAAACTGAACAAACAAAGGAGATAGAGCAGCTAAAAGAATAGATCTGTACATTACAGAAAACTAATCAAGATCTCCAACAACAACTTTCTGATCTCAAAACACAAGCTGATGTGAAGAAGTGTGATTGTGAATCTAAAGCAAGTCTGATGATTTCTTTAGAGGAAAAGAATGTCGAGCTCACAAAGAAAATATCTGATTTTGAACAAGTAATGAGAAAGGAAAACGAAGATATTCAAAAAGAAAGGTATTGAGCTTAGATGCATAAAACTTTCAAATCAAAATTCAGATTTTGAAAAAAATTTATTTTTAGAAAAGTAAAAGCTTGAGAAAAAGATGTATGAGTTTGATGTCGAAAGAAAATCCTTTGAGACAAAAAGTACTGAGCTTTCAACGAAAATATATAATTTGGAAAAAGAATTAGACATCGAAAGAAAAGAACTTGAAAAGAAGAAATTTGACGATTTTCAAGCAAAAAGTGTGAAAGATGTCTATTCAGATGAAAGAAAAGTGTTTCAGGCCGAAATCTCAAAGCTAACGAGGAGAGTGTCTGCTTTAGCATCGGAAGCTATGAAAGAGCAGAAGATCAAATCTGATCTACAAAAGAAGTTTGATTTGATTTCTCGAGAAAGGAATGTTCTGTCCGAAAAGGTTCAGAAACTGGAAGCAATTAACATCGTTGAATTGTCTGAACAATCTAGTGCCGAAACTATTGTTCAATCGTTGTATGATGATTCAACTGCTTCGGAATGTTCATTCAAGACTGCTTCTGGTTCAATTCATGAACATCTTTCTTCGGCAAAGTCTGTCAAATCAAGCACTTCTTCAAAGGATCAGATGCGCCCTTCTAATCTTTTCTATAACCATGTTGCTACAAGTTCAGATACTCCTATCTTTAAGCCTGTTAAGATGGTTTGGAAGGTAAAAGGTTCAACTCCTAAAAGAGATGTGCCAAAGTCATCTGTTCCTCCACCTACGGTGAACAAGAAGAACAATGCTCCGAAAGGTAAGTCTTTTGTTAAACCTAATCTTATCTATTCTGTAAATCATTTGATTAGGTTAGCACAAAAGCACATATGTTGTTCTTATTGTGGAACTAATGATTTTGTTAAGAAAGAAGATGTTCAGTATTGGTACGGTACTTACAGTATTCCTTCTAAGAAATCTGCATATAACAAGCCAGGACCCAATTGGCAATGGGTACCAAAATCTACTTAATCCGTTTTGCAGGTTTATCATGTGCGGTGCTGAATGCCTAATTACTACCAAACACATGACTGGAAAACAGTAGAGAAGTGTGCACTTTGAAGAAGATTACCTGTGCTGAAACCATATGCATAATTTCAGGGGGAGAAATTCTTAAACTATTTGGTTTATATTTGTGCTTATTTACATATCTTTTATGCTTCTTTGTAGGGGGAGCATACACAATAATGGTTTCTGAATACTTCAGTTCAGAACCCGCACTTCAAAGAGTTTATGGTTTCTGAATACTTCAGTTCAGAACCCGCACTTCAAAGAGTTTATGGTTTCTAAACACATCAGTTTAGAACCCGGACTTCAAAGAGATAATGACTTCTAAACACATCAGTTTAGAACTCGTACTTAATTGTTTTTACACTTTGACTGTTACATGTGCAAACTTTGTCAAATTAAGATCTTTGTAGATTTTGAGGGGGAGCTTATCCGATTTTAAATCAGTCGATCATAATTTGAGGGGGGAGCTTAATTGTTTAGCACTGTAAGTATCTTCTGAACTTAATCTGAGATTGTTTGAAAGAAGAACGACTTTCAAGCATGAAAAAACCTGTTTTTAAATGTTCAAACCACTTCTCTAATTCAAACATATTTTATAATTTTAGAAGTGTGTTTTTAAATGTTTTTCATGATTATCTCGGGTAGTTACATCATTATTTCTGACCGTGTGTTTCCAAAGATTAATACTTGCGTATTATCTTGTCTATATACTTTCAAGTATTCATACACACCGGTTCAGCTTCATATTGACTTTGTTATTACCACGTCTCAAAACGAAACAACTTTATCGATGGTAATACTCCCGTTTGAATTTCCAAGTTTGTTGAGCATCATACATTCATTCAGCGTGCGAACTTAAACGTTTCATTCAACGATTGTTTATATTTGTTCATATAAACAACATCCAATTCTTTGATACCCTAAGCGTTCATGATTATATTTCATGTTTGATCTGATTGATACATTGTCAGATTCACAAACAAGTCTTTCAAATTCATTTCATTCATTCAATATTCTTGTTGTGTGAAATCTTCAAAGTTCAAATGCTCAAATATTTCATGATTTTATTAAGGAGCATACATTCTGATGACAATGTAATTCAAAAGTTGAGATTCATATTTGTTCAAGTTAAACTGTTGAACAACACATCTTTTAGGACAACATTCATGGGAATCAGTGTGAGAGCTTAAAAGAACTTCTATGGATCCACGTTAACCAGTGTTTCCTACCCAAGAAGTTATCCCTGAGTGATTGAGGGGTGAGGGGTCAAAATCAAAGAGTGGGGGAGATAACTCATCTGGTTGAGTAATCTCATTGTGCTGAGGTAAAATGAAAAAGAGAGTTTGGTTAGAAGTGAGCGAATGAAAAACAGAAAGAGGGTGTGAGAACAGAGTTAAAAGAATACGAGAACTCTGCACCAACCACTTTCTGAGCCGGGCAGCCACATTACTGATTGGTTCACATTTCTTTGGTGACCATCATTGAAACAGGCAACTAGCCCATGCCAACTCTTGCTTTAACCCCACCAGCTACTCATTTTTTTCTCAACAAAGAAATGTTTCATTTTCATGGGGATGCAGCACATTATCTAATCTTCACTCGGAAGGTTGGATATTGAAAAAGAAGGAAGTTTGCCCCACCTTCGCACTTCAATCATGCACATTGAGTCCGTGGAAAACTTGTTGTTGTCTCAACAGTTTACACAATTTGAGCCTAATTATTAAATCAAGCATAAGTTGCTTCAATCATTTCTACACTTGCACGTACACACAAGGAATATGTTTTCTTGTCATAACGTTCATAGAAATTCTTTCGTGTTTTTCGATGATTGAATGGAAGCCCTGGAGGAGTGAACATCAAAAAGCTCATTTCCAAAGTACATTCGTTGTACTAAGTCGCTTTGTGCAACTTACAGGCATCTTAACTGATTCATCCGTTGTTTCAGGGTTACTACATTCATGCTATCTGAATTTGAAAAGATTCGGATAAACATTTTCTGGAATTGACGGTTGAACAGATCAAAAGGAGGAGATTGTTTCTGGTATTCAAAGACTGCTGAAATCGTAAAGAATTTTGATGGTCATGATGCTCACAATCATCAAAAAGGGGGAGAAATATCAAACATAAGAAAAGAGGGAGATAATTCGAATATTTCAATTTCCAAGAGTTAATGTTGATATTTGCCAAAGTCAAAGAAGTTCAAGATAAAGTGTTTCCAAGAGATAAGTTCAAGACAGTTTGTTCAAGATGATTAAATGTGTGAAGATACAAAGACAGTTTGTGCTTAAAGATTATTCAAGAATGTCTTAAAGCTCAAAGCCCGTTGAAACCTCAAATCCTGTTCATAATTCAAAGACTGGAGAATTTGCCAAAAGACCAATGATTTGAAGATTATAAAGATTTTGTTTGAAGACCTTGATCAACCTTTCTCAAATTTGAAGTTTGTGTTTCAAGACTTGTTGACTATTTGTTTCGGAAGAGCCTAAATGAATATTAAAGCCGCCAAAGTGGATTCTTGAAGATAAAAGCCTATTTGAAGATTCGTCGAAGATTTAAAGTGTTGAAGACCTGAAGAATAAAGAGCTGAAGACTATCGTCATAATTTTTTTTTAAAAATTTTGAATCCATAGGGGGAGATTGTTAGTACACAATGTATCCAAGATTTAGGACTAATTGTATTTAGTCAACAAATGTCAAAGTCAAAATAGCTAGGTTTGGTCAAAGGGTATATAAACCTAATTGTTAGGGTTTTGTGGGTGTGAGGTCATTTGAGTATAGCCACCAAGAGTGTGTGTGTGTGTGGCCTCCAAGAGAAATTGTTCCTAATTCTCATCTTTTACATTTCTCAATCTATTCAAGAGTTTTAATGGCTTAATATTGTTACCTGATCATTCTCAAGGAGGGAGAGAGGTCGGTACTCGATAAAAGGGTTAGCCGGCAGTGGTGATGCTGCCGGAAAAGTATAATCGTTGGGGAAGGGTGGCTGCATCGGGGTGGGGGAGAGCATCCAGGACGATGAAAGTTATTATATTTGCAATATTAATCATAAGTACAATCTTTAAAAAGAAAATAAATAAATTGTAAAAGACAATATTACCCGTAATTTAACGGAGCATTAGTTAGTGGAGTTAAGACAAGGGACATAATCTGAAACAAAAACGAAACCACAATGACCATGGCCGTAATTAATTCCTTTAGGGGACCCAATCCAAAATTTGCATCTACCACAAGGACCAAATTTGTAATTTACTCTAAAGTTTGTCTCTGATACGTACTTATATAAATAATTACATGTGAGCATGAAGAGGATAAACAGGAATAGAAGGAAAGTGATATATGTATATATATATATATATATATATATATATTTATATTTATATATATAGGCAAATTATCCATTGCAAACCAGTTAGTTTGTGCAAACTGTGCAAACCCGATCTAAGCCACTAATTTATTCAATCTACGGCTAAAAAAAATTGATGGCATTTTTGTAAATTATTGAAGATTTTAATTTTATTTTATAAAAAATATGCCTACATGAGGGTAAATTAGGCAATCTGAGAAATTGAAAACCTAACTCACGTTCATTTCTGTTTCTCTTTCTTCCTCAACCACACTTCTTCCAATCAGCCTACCGCCGCTCATGACCACCATCGCCGATCTGTGGAAGATTGAAAACGAGAGGGAGAGGTTGATTAGAAAATCGATTGGTGCTGCTTTGATTTGAAATCAAGGAGGAAAAAAATGGAGATGGTGCAGGTGGCGATTAGGGCAAAATAGCGAGAGAGGGAGAGGACGAGAGTTAGGGTGGAGAGGATGGCTTGATGTTTTAGGTCTTAAATCGTTAAGAAGATGGAGGGTTGGTGCACTGCTACTGTCGTGAATAAAAACGAGGGGGACATCTATGGTGATGCAAGTCTGAAATCGATGGTGAGGGAGAAACGCAGGTCTGAAACTCGTACCCTGTTGGATGCGACTGATAGAGGGAGGCGCGATTTGGTCGCCGGCGGTAGTGGCCTGAGAAGGAAGGATGGCGATTTGGTCGATTAGATGCCTCTTTTTCGATCTGTTAATTTGTTCTACAGATGAGTATTTGGTTTATTTCAACTTCAGTCTTCTTTTTCGATCTGTTTGTTCTACAGATCTGTTGCAAATGGTTTAGCAAATGGTTTGCTCCTCTTTTTATCTGGGTTGATGATTTTTGTGTTCATGATTTCGATCTTTATCAAGATAGCAACATTCATGATTATGGGTTTTTATTCATGATTCTAAGTTTTCATTCATGCTTCTGGGTTTTTCATTAATGATTTTGGGTTTGATGTTCATGAATCTGATTTTGATGTTCATGAATCTGGGTGTCATATTCATCACCATGGTTTTCATCTTCTTGATTCTGGGATTTTTTGGTTTCACGTTTTTTTCTATAATCAGATACAAAAATAAATAATAAATTTTAAAAAATGATATTTTAAAAACCCTAAAATACCCTCCAATAATTAAATGTATATAAAAAAGAAAAAGAAAAAAAATTACGTGATTTGTGGAGAAGGGTTTGCACAGTTTGCACAAACTAACTGGTTTGCAACGGATAATGACCCTATATATATATAGGAAAGTTCAAATAAAAACTCATTTTCAATTGTGAACATGAGGATGGATCTTAGCCCTTCCATCTATATTGATCCAATGACCCATATTAAATAGAGTTTTTTATTGAAATTATTAATTAAGGTGATTGGGGTAAAATAGGAAGAAAATTTAAACACACGCCTACCTTGTTTGACTTTTTATTTTCCTTTTTAATTAATTTTTTTACCCCCCTTAAAGTTTAAAATAAATTATCTTAAAAATTACTAATATTTTAATCAAACAAATTACATCAAAAAAACGAGAATTTCGTGCTCTTCGATATAACATCCATCTCAATATAGTTTTTCCTTCATTTTAACTGTTTTTACGTGAAACGTTATGTATGTGTTATATTCAGTATGAATATGTATGCACGTTTCCTGGTGTCCATATTCAGTATGAATAACAAAAGAACAACTGGTTACAAAGAAGATGTTGAATCAACTTGCTCTTCCAAAATAAAAGATCTATGCTTGCAAAAACCATTTCATGCTATTCTATAAGGATTATGCTAACAATAACGGTTGTCGAGTTTGTGGAGAGCCTCGTTACAAGACAACTGGTCGGAACACTAAGGTGCCTAATATGGTGATAACGTCTTTGTCGATTGCACCAAGATGACAATGGAAAACAACAAATGAGATGACTTGGCACTGTGATCAGACTCGGTCGGGAAAGATGGTATATCCGAGTGATGGGGAAGCTTGGAAACATTTTGACAGGATACATCCCGATTTTCCTCAAGAGATTGGGACTCCTCGTCTTGGCTTATGTACAGATGGTTTCAACCCCAATAACTCGAACTCAAATCCGTATTCACCGTGGCCCGTCTTTCTAACAAACTACAATCTACCGCCGTGGATATGCAAGAAAGAGTGTTACATTCATCTGGCTTTGCTTATTCCTGGAAAGAAGAGCCCCGAACAGAATTTTGATGTATTTCTTCGACCCTTGATTGACGAGTTGAGGATGTTATTCTTAGAGGGTATCTATACCTATGATGCCTATCGTAGGACGAATTTCACAATGAGGGTAATATTGATGTGGACGGTTAGTGAGTTCCCTGCTTATGCCATGCTTTCTGGTTGAAGCACACATTGCAATTTAGCTTGTCCATATTGCAGGGGTAATGCATGTGCGTTCCAGTACACAGCGTAGGGAAGTCGTGTTGGTTTGACTGTCACCGCAAGTTTCTACCAATGAGACACGCGTTCAGGTGTGATAAGATCCGATTTCGTAAGGGACATAAATATGAAATCAAGTATGTAGCCTTCCTACAGTTTATGATGGTGTCCCACACGGGTCAAGGCACTATAGAAAGCATGTGGGTTTTAGGGTAACACACAATTGGGTAAAGCGGAGTATTTCTGGGGAGCTGCCGTATTGGCGATTACCGGACGTCTAAGCATGTAACAATGAGTAGTAGGTACCAATATAAGAATAGTATTTGTGCATGTTGTTTTTTTCTAGCTTCTCAACGAGCTTTGCGCCTAAAAGCTTAGGTATGCACTATGTAGATTCTTTTACGATAAATATCAAGTTAACATAATTGGAGAGGTGGTTTAGAACGGTATCATTTTATACTCTTTTAAACGAATGTATAATATAATTATCTTACATATCTTTCGTTATAGTTATTGAGTATTTTAGACACTTGCCATGCTAGTATACTGAGATTATATAAATATGTCTAATTAATTTGTTACGGGGCAATCATGATCCTTGCAGGGGCGGACCTACTAAGACTTGGGAGGGGTCCCGTGCACCCGCTCAATCGATTATAGCAAGAGCAAAAAAATGAATCGTTAAAGTGATGCACCAGCTTAATTATAAGTGTGCTCTTAAATAAATGAATACGAAAATCATAACAACAAGGTGCTCTTGCCGAGATGGTTGTTCCAACTTTGTAAAGGTGTTTCCTCTCTATAAGGCCATCAGTACCCCAACACTCAATCTTTCAATCTTTCAATCTTTCAAGCTCCACGTCAGCGCCACATCAGCTTTTCTCCTAACCCTCACTCAATCCCTAAACACCCTTACCCCATTCCCTAACCCACTCCCTCTCATTTCTCACCTGGGACCCACCTCTCCTCCTCACATTTTCTTCGGGATGAAACGGGATGGGGAACCCGCATCCCATCCCGCACCGCTGATACCGCAAGGGCCGTAGCCCATTCCCGCTGATACCGCAGGCCATCCCGAGCTCATCCCGAGCCAGGTACGGATGGCCTAAGGTCTCAGTTTCAAGACCCACATGTTCTGAAATATTTTGAAGCTAAAAAGACTAAACTTAAATTTTAATAAAAGGAACTCTGAAAAATAGAAGGGGGTTCTAAAATATTTTGAAACTAAGTGACTAAACTGATTAGTTATAATGTTATACAATTATGTTTACATGATTTCATTGATTTGTTTACATGAGTTATTTGTTTGTTTTGAAAAATTCTCTTGAAATCAAACAAAAAACTTAAAAAATGCTTGAAATCAACCAAAAAATCGAAAAATTCTCTCGAAATAAAAAAAAAACCAAAAAAATCCCTCGAAAATCAACCAAAAAACCTAAAAAATCCCTTGAAGACGGAATTCGGCTAAAAACACATCGAGCGAATTTGTGGGCATTTGGTCCAATTTAAAGGTGCACCCGCTCGGGAAAAATCCTGGATCCGCCACTCACTACTACAAATATGACTTTTATACGCGCTTAATTATACGCGGTTTTTGTTGTTTTTACAAAAACCGTGTATAAAGGACAGATCTGGACTCTTTTTACACGGTTAAGGCTGAACCGTTGCTAAATCTAAATTTTATACGCGGTTCTAAATTAATAACCGTGTGTAAAAGGTACTGGACAATTACAAACGGTTGCATCGAAATAACCGCGTACAAAGGTCACCTTTTATACGCGGTTGTGTATCAAAAAACCGCGTACAAAGAAGTTACTTTTATACGCGGTCGTATCTAAAAAACCGTTTGTAAAAGGTACAATTACACACGGTTTTGAGCAAGAAACCGCGTACGAAACTAACACCTTTATACGCGGTTGTTTGTTAAAAACCGCGTACAAAGGTTTATTTTTACACACGGTTTTTGGTACACAACCGCGTGTAAAAGGAACCTTTTACACGCGGTTTTAAACACACAACCGCGTATAAAAGGTGACCTTTGTACGCGGTTATTTTTACACAACCGCGTATAAAAGTTCTTACCTAGGGTTTCACTATAAATATAAGGTATGCGCCGTTTTTTTGCCCAATGCAGCACACTCTTGAAAAAAACATACTTTTTGGCGATTTTTGGCGTTTTTAGAGCGCCAAAAATAAAGAGCGCTAAACCCAAAATTCCAAAACCCATCCTAAACCCACGATTGGCGCATCTCCTCCTAATTTCTCTTTCGTTTTCAATTTCTTCTCTGGCTCTCTCTTTCGCTTTCTCCTCTGACGATCAATGACAACGAACGATGATGTCTCCATTGAAGAATATGCTTCCGGCGATGATATCTCCGATGAAGAAGTAGGGAATACGTCTTCAATGGCAGGTATGATTCTTAAAACCCTAAGTCTCGATTTCTTGTACTCTTCGATGTCATGTCTTGATTTCTGTTTTGTGATTTACGTCCTCTTCTTGAATTTCATTATAAAAGTATTGCTTATCGGCCTCCCTGAACTTGTAAGAACTTGAAGTGGAAGAATTAAGGTGAGAAGTTTTTAAGAGATATAACAAAAAGGATAATAAACGTCAAGATCAAATACTAAAAGAAAATGGCATGATAACCTGCCTGTCCACAAATGAAGAAAAATCTAAAAAAGGGGTACACTACACATCACAAAATATGAAATAGGCAACAAAAAGTTAACCGTCATGAGCGCTTCCACATTCAAATTTATAAACATATTGATGAATTGAAGATACCTGTTGTAGAACATGAAGAACTGAAATATTTCAAAACCCCAATTCAGTTCTATACATTGGTCAGATTAGGCAAGATGTTGATGTCAATTGACATTTCAATATTATGCAATATCTGCTGATTTTATTAAGACGCATTCTGGTTTAAACGGGTTCAACAAGTAGTGACCGCTAATCTTGACCCTATAACAATTATAGGGCATTTATATATTGCAGTTGCTTAGTGGTATTAATTAGTGGGGATTAATGGAGGAATCTAACAGCTAATTACATGGTTAATGTTGTTTGTAAATGAAAGGATTATTTGTTTACTAGGCTGTACAAAGTTCAATGCACGATTTCTTTCTTTGTTTTGGATTCTCCATGTTGTTGCTTGTTTGATTGATTGGTTGGTCTGATTGATATATGCTCACTCCAATGTATATAGTCATGTTCAACATTCTTAGATTGTTTGTTATTCACAAAGTTAATGTGTAAAAACTCAAGAAAATAAAATCCATGCAGAAACCATACATATGGATATATATATATATATACATATACATATATATATATATGAGCTAATAATTAATGTTGTGTTTATTGGAAGAGGAAATTGTGCACATTAAGTGAATGTTCTTGTGTTATCATCTTTGGTACTCCAATTATATAGTGGTTTATTCAGAAACTATGAGTCATTCAAATCTTTTGACATTATGGTTTACAACTTTCTATATTGGCTGTTAATATTCTCATCAGCTATGCATATGTTGTTAATTTGGAAATGATGCACATTTGGTTCCTTTTTTTGTTTCAAGCTGCATATATGTGTATTGGGCTATTGGCAGGCTATATGTCCTTGCATTGTGTTTCCTAAACTAGATGGAGATGAAATATTCTTTACTTTCAAGAATTATCATTCATTTTCTGCAAGAAAAACTGCACAAGTCGGATTGATTGTGAATATTATACTAGATCGATATAGGATTGATTTGTGCTCCTTTGTTGCCTAAATCTATGCAGGATCGACCGCCCGCGATGCAAGAGTTATTTCAACGCCTAAATTCCAACAAAGAATGGCCGACGATTGGGGTTACGGTTCAGGTCGAGGCAGGGGTCTTTGGCTCTACGTCTATGCACATAGCGGTCCAGTATGATGACTTGAAGTTATTAATGACGAATGGGTGACTCGGCCAAAACATCATCGCTTGGTTTCTAGCGTAAGTCAATATTTATATATGTCTTATCAATTTGGGTATGTATATTCACAACATCTAATAATGTTATCATATTTAACGTTTTCAGGCATTTACACACGATTATATCTACAAAATCAAGGAACAATTGTGTGTTTATAGTACCGGGAGCAATAAATGAAATTGAAATTTCATAGGGTGGTGATCTTGTCTCAAACACAATTTTGGCAACGATGGTGCACCATAAGGAAAATGAGTTCTTTTTGGCACCATACTCACAGGGGTAAGATAGATATTAATATCTTATTCTAATAATGATAATATACGTTTTACACTTTAAGTTGTATTGACATTACCATTTTTAGGCACCATTGGTCGCTACTAATCATTAGGCCTAGACGTAGCTTGGTTTATGTATTAGATTCGATGATGTCAAGCGGAAAGACAGCCGAAACTTACAAGATCAAAGGCCTAATTGACACGTAAGTAATGTAT
This sequence comes from Saussurea involucrata, assembly GCA_033807775.1. Taxonomy (NCBI): domain Eukaryota; kingdom Viridiplantae; phylum Streptophyta; class Magnoliopsida; order Asterales; family Asteraceae; genus Saussurea; species Saussurea involucrata. The sequence continues at coordinate 75,666,704 of CM066318.1, read as the reverse complement.
CACTTTAATATACTATTGTTGTTTATTTATATAGTTAATCGACTAATAACACAAATGTGTTGTTATTTTTCATTTAGGGCTATTTCAGATTACCATCGTGCCATAGGGTCTTCTCAAGCCAACACTTCGGTTACATGGAGATTAAACAAGGTATAATTCATATATCCTAACAATTTATTTCGTACTTTAATTTGTTTAACCACTACTTTTTTTACACTTTAGTGTAATCAACAACAAGATGGTTGGGAGTGTGGTTACTATGTAGTGAAGCAAATCTTCCAATTTGTGATGCATGAACAATATGCTTTCAAGGTATGTGTTTTTTAAATTCCTTTCATTTTATCTATATATATCGTACAAAACACTTTATTTTGTTTATAATAACACATACTTTCAAAACTTATGTTATACAAAATTTATATATAGGACACATGGACGACGACGACTCCTTTCTCAATTACACAGGTAGAAGAGATGGTTTGCATGATCGCAAGATCGTTTACTTTGAGGCGCATGAAAGATGGTAAAATGTGATAATAAATGGGGGGATTGTTTTAAGAATTATTAGACTTGATTACACGATAAAAGTATTAGAATGTTTTTGTTGGAATAATCATGATTTGTATTTGATAGATAATGAAAACATGATAATAAGAAATCATACCTGATGATCCTGAGGATCCAGTAAAAGCGTTAAACATGTTTGCCATGGATTGACGGGTTCCCAGAACGAGATGATTGTATGATAATGGGATGATGATCGATTCTTGAGAGAGAGAACCGATCTTAGGGGAGGCACACGGCTGATGATTATTAGCCAATATATCATTAGGGTTAAAAGAAGGATTAGGGTACTCTATTTATAATAAGATTATCTTACACTTTTAACCCTTGGTGTTTATTATGTGCAGTATAATTCCCCATAGTTCCAATCATCTAATGGGAAACCCTATAGTATGTCAATAATAGTAAATACGCCCATCATATATTTACCAGACATAGGGATTTCAGTTATTGTCAATTATCACATCAGGAATGATAAACGATCAGTGACGGTCACTTTTAAGGTGGTTCCAACATTCTCCCACTTGACCAAGCGATCTTTTATCTATGAGTACCAATAAGTCCGGCCTGGATAATACTCATTTTGTTTTAAACTGAAATCATAGCTAATAAGTACAGCCGTAGAGAAGAATATCAACTCAGGACCCCCACTAGTCAAACTATGACTCAAATTTAAAACTGAATAAGCAATGATCAATTGACTAAGACAAATTTCGTTATAATAATGTCCATACACCATTATGAGCTCAAACCGTAACTAATGGACAAACAAAATCTGAATATAGAGGAAAATTTATTAAGATAATAATAATGACCAATAAGTACAATACGCTATTAAATTAAGTCTTTTGTAAGCCCCATCTTCGACACGTGTCCTACGAAGACGTTAGGGGAAAGACCTTTGGTCATCGGATCCGCTAGCATATCTTTTGTACTTATGTACTCGATACAAAGGACATTTTCCTCAACCCGTTCGCGCACGAACAGATACTTTGTATCAAGATACAGCCCAGCGCCAGTTGAACTGTTACTGTTCGAGAAAGTTACGGCAGCTGAGTTATCACAGTAAAGCTTCAATGGTCTAGAAATGGAGTTGACGATTTTGAGTCCACTGACCAGGTTCCTTAACAACATCCCATGACAACTGGCATTATAAACGGCAACGTATTCAGCCATCATGGTGGACGTTGTAGTCAGCTTCTGTTTGTGACTCCGCCATGAGATAGGTCCACCAGCTAACATAAATATGTACCCAGAAGTAGATTTCTTATCTTCCTTGCATTTAGCAAAATCGGAATCAGAATATCCTACTACTTCTAAGTTGTCACTTCTTCTATAAGTCAATTTGTAGTCTTTGGTCCCTTGCAGATATCGAAGAACCTTTTTAGCCGCTTTCCAGTGTGCTATTCCGGGATTAGATAAGTAACGTCCCAGCATACCAGCGATATAAGCGATATCCGGACGAGTACAGACCTGAGCATACATAATGCTCCCTACTACAGACGAATAAGGTATCATCCTCATTTCTTCCTTTTCAATCTCAGTGCTCGGAGCTTGGAAAGAACCAAACACGTCCCCTTTAACTACTGGAGCTACAGTGGGTGTACAGTGCTGCATGTTATAGCGTTTTAAGATACGCTCAATATATGCGTTTTGAGAAAGTCCCAAAACACCATTATGCCTATCTCGATGTATTTCGATACCAATGACATAAGAGGCATCACCGAGATCTTTCATGTCGAAATTTTGCGAAAGCATCCGCTTCGACTCATGCAGCATATCCAAGTTGTTACTTGCTAGTAGGATGTCATCTACGTACAAGACAAGGATTATAAAGTTACTCCCACTGATCTTGAGATAGATGCATTGATCCACTTGATTCTTTAGAAAACCTTGCCCTTTTACGATTTTATGGAACTTGAGGTACCATTGTCGTGATGCCTGCTTCAACCCATAAATGGATTTCTTCAACTTGCAGACCATATGCTCTTTACCTTCTGGAATGAATCCTTCAGGTTGTCGCATGTATACATCTTCTTGCAAGTCTTCATTCAGGAAAGCGGTCTTGACATCCATCTGATGTAACTCTAAATCATAATGAGCTACCAGTGCCATAACAATCCTTAAAGAATCTTTACGAGAGACAGGAGAGAAGGTCTCTTGATAATCAATTCCTTCCTTTTGAGTAAAGCCTTTTGCAACCAGTCTGGCCTTATAGCGTTCGATGTTTCCTTTCGGGTCTAATTTGGTTTTGAAGACCCATTTACAACCGATAGTTTTGGATCCTTCAGGAAGTTCAACCAAGTCCCAAACATCATTATGATGCATGGAATTAAGCTCTTCAATCATGGCTTCATTCCACTGAGTGGTCTGATCACTATTAATGGCTTCTCGATAAGAGGTAGGATCAGTAAGCTTTCCAATGTTCTCAACTTCAGATAAAAAGGTTACGAAATCATCAAAATTTGTGGCCCTGCGTGCCCTAGATGATCTCCTGAGTTGATTATCAGGTTCAGTAACAGGAGGAGTGGGATCAGTGATATTATGCTCAGCGTTGGGTACAAGAGGCGATGATGATGTTCCCTCGGCGTTTTGGTTAGGAGGAGCTGGATCAGTGATATTAGGAGCAGCGGTGGGTACAAGAGGAATTATCGGAGGAATAAAGATACTGGAAGAATGGTTTCCCCCCGCTTCTTGTACTTCTTGCAAATCTGAGTCATGATTTGTCGTGCTCCCACTGATCTTTGAGTTCTCAAGAAATGTGGCATGCTGCGTGTCAATGATGCTCGTAGTGTGGGAAGGACAGTAAAAACGATAACCTTTTGAGTTATCAGGATAACCGATAAAGAAACATGTAAGGGTTTTAGGATCCAGTTTCTTTAAGTTAGGGTTATAGACTTTTGCTTCGGCAGGACAGCCCCATACTTTCATATATTTTAGACTCGGTTTCCTACCTGTCCAGATTTCATAAGGAGTTTTAGGGACAGATTTTGATGGAACCCTATTGAGTATATGAACGGCTGTTTTTAATGCCTCAGTCCAGAGGAAAGTAGGTAAGTTAGTGTTAGCAAGCATACTTCTCACCATGTCCATTAAGGTTCTGTTTCTCCTTTCAGCAACACCATTTTGTTGAGGAGAACCAGGCATGGTGTATTGGTTAATTATGCCATGTTCCTTGCAAAAATTATAGAAAGGACCAGGAGCTTGACCAATATCAGTATGTCTACCATAATACTCACCTCCTCTATCTGATCTCACAACTTTTATTTTATGATCAAGTTGGTTTTCAACCAAAGTTTTAAAATCAATAAAAGTTTGTAAGGATTCAGATTTTTCCTTAATCAGATATAGGTGCATATAACGCGAATAATCGTCAATGAATGTAATAAATGATGTATGTCCTGTGATTGATGCGGGATAAGGACCACTAATGTCAGTGTGAATTATTTCCAACAAGTTGGAACTTCTAGTAGCTCCTTTCTTATTCCCTTTCGCCATTTTGCCTTTGAGGCACTTAATACATGTTTCAAAATCACTAAAATCAAGAGAATGTAAGATTCCATCCTTTACGAGTCGAGTCATTCGATCTCGTGAGATGTGACCAAGACGTTTATGCCACAACATGGAGGAATTCTCTAATTGTTTAGGTGATTTTGTTGTTTTAGTTACGTCATCAATATTAAGAGACAACAAAGACTGTGAGAAATTATGATCCAGTTCTAATTTATACAGTAATCCATCCAAGAAACCTCGACCAAGTAATTCATTATTATGAGTAATAGCAATCTTGCCGCAACCATGAATTATTACATAACCTTCAAGGTCTAGTCTAGATATGGATACAAGGTTCCGAGTAATTCTCGGTACATATAAGGTATCCACTAGTCTAATACACTTTCCGGTACTCATATGTAAATTTAAAGTTCCCATGGCTTCGACATCTAAGAGATCACCACTTCCAACTCTAAGTTTTCTTTGGCCCTTTGGTAGCTTCTGGATTGTAAGGAATCCCTGCATTGAGTTTGTCACATGGACCATAGAACCAGAGTCACCCCACCATGTATTAACAGGGACATCAGTAGTAAAGGAATCAAATATTGCATAAAGAATGTTACCTTTCTTAGCTAGCCATTCCTTGAACTTAGGGCAATCTTTCTGTCCGTGCCCTTTTGCACGACAGAATTTGCAGTTAGGTTTGCTCGACAAGGGTTTAGAGCTAGAGGCAACGGCACCATGTCGATTATCCTTTTGGATTTTATTTCCAGTCTGATTACCGTGATTACCCTTCCTTTTCTTAGAAGTACCAGTGGTTGTCAGGTGAACGGCTTCAGGTTGTACCAGCTTTAGGCGATCCTCCTCTTGCACACACATTGCAATCAGTTCACTTATCGACCATTTATCCTTCATAGCGTTGTAGTTAACTTTGAAGGTGTCGAACCGAGCAGGCAAAGAGGTCATTATGAAATGCACCAGAAAATTATCAGAGACTTCCATCTCAAGACTCTTAAGCTTATGAGCCATATCAATCATTTTCATAATGTGTTCACGGACACGGCTATTTCCTTCATATTTCAGAGTGAGCATCTGTAGCATTAAGCTACTTGCATGTGCCTTAGACGATCCCTTGAAGTGATCCTCAACAGATTTGAGGTAAGTTTTGACTTTATCAGAGTCAGGGATAGCTCCTCGGATACTGAGGTTGATGGAGTTCTTGACCATCATTAGTGACAAGCGATTTGCCCTTTCCCACTTTTCAAAATTTGCTTTCTGAGCTGCAGAGGACTCAGCAGTAATAGCAGCGGGTTCATCATGGCGAATGGCATGGTCAAGGTCTAGCATCCCCAGAGTTAAAAGTAATTGATCCTTCCATGAAGCAAAGTTTGCTCCAGTAAGTGGCTCAATGCCAAAGTTAGGTACTGATGTGGAAGAAAGGAGGATATAAGTTATAGAAGATTATCATAGTGACTTAGTTAGCTATAAAAGGCAGACAAAGCAATGTAAGAATAATGTTAAAGTAAGTAGGCATAACAGTAACATTCCTTAGAATAACTATGACCATTTTAGTGATGAAGCTAATGATAAGTAAACCTATTGTAAACACCAAAACAATAAGCAAAATAAGGCTCTACTCAGATGTTACATCACCTTTGGGCAGAAATAATTAATATCTAAGTAAACATGAGCGTTAGGGTCATGCTACGCAATGCTTATCTTTTGACCTTTGGGCACAAAATAGAGCATCGTGTGAATTATGCATGTAGAGAGCCCTCTTGACACACAGGTATATTAAATCACCTTTGGGCAGAATTAGTATACTCAGTGTTCATTATGCAAAAGGAAAAATGCAATATGAGAATCATATTTGACCTTTGGGCACAAATGATGAAATCATATGTATTAGTGCAAGGGTATAGTGCATACCGAAAAGAAAAGTTTTCGTTATGTAAAGAACCGAAAAGTTAGGTTTTCGGTATGCAAGATGCCGAAAAGTTAGGTTTTCGGTATGCAAGATACGGAAAAGTAAGGTTTTCGGTATGCAAGATACCGAAAAGTAAGGTTTTCGGTATGAACTATGCCGAAAAGTTAGGTTTTCGGTATGCAAGATACCGAAAAGTAAGGTTTTCGGTATGCAAGATACCGAAAAGTAAGGTTTTCGGTATGAACTATGCCGAAAAGTTAGGTTTTCGGTATGCAAGATACCAAAAAGTAAGGTTTTCGGTATGAACTATGCCGAAAAGTTAGGTTTTCGGTATGCAAGATACCGAAAAGTAAGGTTTTCGGTATGAACTATGCCGAAAAGTTAGGTTTTCGGTATGCAAGATACCGAAAAGTAAGGTTTTCGGTATGAACTATGCCGAAAAGTTAGGTTTTCGGTATGCACTATACCGAAAAGTTAGGTTTTCGGGATGAACTATACCGAAAAGTAAGGTTCAACCGAAAAAAAAATTCCTATACATTGATCGATTCGGTACAATTAACATTGATCAATTAACATGGCACAATTAACTTGATAAAAAAATATATCAATTCACATGGCATAAATAACGCTGATAAAAATTGCAATTAAAAAAAAATAGCATTATAATTCGCTGGAAAATTTTGCGGCGGCTGAATTGCAATGTAATTCGCTGGAGAAAAAAAATTCGGCGACCGGAAGGAATTTGCAATTCAATGTAATTTGAGTTTGAAATTAACAATACAATTTCTTATGTTCATATGTTACGAAATAAACAGAGGATAGAACCATTAAAAAAAACACAAATCATGAATCAATTATGAACCCTCGGCTCTGATACCACATGTTGGAATAATCATGATTTGTATTTGATAGATAATGAAAACATGATAATAAGAAATCATACCTGATGATCCTGAGGATCCAGTAAAAGCGTTAAACATGTTTGCCATGGATTGACGGGTTCCCAGAACGAGATGATTGTATGATAATGGGATGATGATCGATTCTTGAGAGAGAGAACCGATCTTAGGGGAGGCACACGGTTGATGATTATTAGCCAATATATCATTAGGGTTAAAAGAAGGATTATGGTACTCTATTTATAATAAGATTATCTTACACTTTTAACCCTTGGTGTTTATTATGTGCAGTATAATTCCCCATAGTTCCAATCATCTAATGGGAAACTCTATAGTATGTCAATAATAGTAAATACGCCCATCATATATTTACCAGACATAGGGATTTCAGTTATTGTCAATTATCACATCAGGAATGATAAACGATCAGTGACGGTCACTTTTAAGGTGGTTCCAACAGTTTTGTTACTCAGAGATGTTACATTTACGTTGACGATGTTTAAAGTTTAATGGTTAATGGTTACTTTGAGATGCTACATTTACGTGTCTAGCTGATTTTTGTACTTATTTGGAATTGTGTTTGAAATGTTTCATTATTCCAATTGTATTTGGAAATGTAATTTAGCGAATAATACATGGTAACAAAATCGAGGAAAATATTAAAATTATAAATATAAATCATTATAGACGGTTCTAGTGAAAAAACCGTGTACAAATGTCTGCATTTTTTTAAAAAAAATTGCTACATTTATACGCGGTTTTGTAATGAAAACCGTGAAAAATTATTACAATTGTAAACGGTTTTAGCAAAAAATGTGTAAGATAGACACTTTTATAAACGGTTGCTAGGACTTCTTTAAACGGTCTCATCTAAAAACCGTGTAAGATTGTGACTTTTATACACGGTTAATATTCATTTCTAAACGGTTGTAAAACCGTGTATAAAAGTTGAGTTTTATACGCGGTTTTGAAACCGCGTATAAAAGCCGATACTTTTACAAACACTGGCCATACACGCGGTTCCAAAACCGCGTATAAAGCCCAAAACAACCGTTTATAAAAGTCATATTTGTAGTAGTGACTGGATGCTTGGGTAATGTATAGCAAGCTTGACACTACACGGACGATGCTAAATTCAGCATCTATCAGCTATTGAAATTCCATCCATCCATGTCATTATTCCAGCACTAGAGCTTCAATAATTGAGGCTCAGAAAAGGGTTCTCAAATGTTAGATTTATATTCTTTTTAAGAGTATCTCCATGAAGCATAATTAACTTTGAAGTCTTTGTTTTGCTTTTCTAGGTTATTCTTATCCATTTGAAGGGACAAGTTTTCCAGCAATACATATGTACATACAAGCATACATATATGAATGCATGCATGCATACATTTGGTAAGTCCATGATCAGGCTACCAATGAGGGTTGCGCTTAAACGGCCGTAACTTGGGCTACGGGGATCCGTTTTAGGCCTACGACCAGTCCATTCGAAGCTTGGAACGAGACGCATGTCGTCGCTGACTTTTGATCCCAAAATACGCTGTTTTAATATTGTTTTTGGGCTGTTTCGTGTTTTTACTCCTTTTTGGCATTTTCGTTGGCCTTTTTATGTTTGGTCCATGATCTTTTTCAGGCCCATTTTGTTTTGGGCGTCCTATTTATATGTTTCTTTTGTAATCTGGATGGTGACGGTGGATATTGGAAGACTTTTGCTTTCATCCCAAATTCTGAGTTTTGTGACTTCGAATTTGAAGCCTAGGTTTGGTATTCTTTGAATCAACGAATTCTAGAAGAGATTAACCACGGATATTCCTAGAAAATCAACATGTTTTAATCAGTTACTTGAATTACCGCTGCATCAAGGAGTATCAAATCTATTATGATAACATAACAAAAAAAAAAACGTCACTCTGCCTGTAAAATGTGTTTTTCATTCCTGATGTCTCCCTCAATTCGCTTGCCGTGAGTGCTATTACATTTGATGATATGTTTTGGTCACCAAAAATATATCTGTATTAAATGTAATTAATTCTGGATATGGGACTTGTCAAGGTGTGTTACATCCTCAATTGCTGATAATAAAAGGGCAAAAGAGAAAGAAAAACGAAATATAATAGTAATTAATACACTCACAAAAAGACACATGCATGCTTTAATTTCAAGCAAACATATATAGAAAATGAGCAAGGCTAGTAGTGATTACAAATCCCTTGATTTACATTAGATTTCAACACATTCTTCTTGTTCATGGTTATATGTGCAACATGAAGACGGTTGCTGGTTCGCACTTGACCTACATCCAACTTAGCAAAATAAAGAGAAGAACACATGAAAACCAAAAACCAAAAGTCATGCAGCTAGCTAGCTATGTATTTTTGTAGACTTAAAAGTTACTACAATAATATTTAAGCCCTTCAAGTGATAGAAATGCCCCACTTGGAAATATGCTTAGCAAGATCGTTTATTTCTTCTTCGCTGATAACACTATCTCCATTAGCATCAGCATGATCGGTTCATATTGGGATATAAGGGCTCTTAGTTGTCTTATCGACCCTAATACACAACATATGCATCTATGTAAGCAATGCGTGCACACAAGCACACAATAAGTCACCACCGGTGTTATTAGGCATTAATAAGTTTTAAAATGTCATATTGGGCTATAATGGTGGTTTAGTGGTTCATATCGGGATATAATGGTTCTTAGTTGTCTAATTGACCTTAATACACAACACATGCATCTATGCAGTCGATACGTGCACACAAGTACATAATAAGTCACCGCTGCTGTTATAAGTCACCGACAATCATAATGGGTTCTACTGACTTAAATTGTTTATTGTGCTTTGATGGGTTCTATTGGACTTAAATCGGTTCAATTAGGCTTTAATCGGCCAAATTGGGTTTATTCGGTTCAATTGGGTTTTAATGGGTTCTATTCGATAATAACAGTTTCAGGTGGTTTTTATTTGGTTTTATTAGAGATTTCAACGGGTTTAATTCATTTTTTCCGGCTTTAACGGGTAATTCTAATAATAAAATTCCGATAATAATAATCAATAAATTAATAATAATAATGGTAATAAAATAATAATAAAAATTAAAATTAAAATTAAAAAATCATTATTATTATATTAATAATAATGATGAAGATGATGAATATTCTGGCGGATTTCCGGTGGTTACAAATATTTCGACGGACTTCCGGCGGAATATTCCGTCAGTTCTAAAAATTTTGTAATTAAATAGGCGGCTTTTAACAAGTTTAAAATTCTGGTAAAAGTTTCTGACGGACCTTTTTGCCGTTGATCTGCATGAAACTATTTTTTTATTATTTTATTTTAAAACGTTTTTTTGTTATGTTATTTTAAAATTAATTTAAAAAATCTGATAGATTTAACCGTCGCTAATTCGTCGGAAGTCTTTAAAACTTTTTTACCCTAGAAAATGACACACCAGTCCCTAAAACAACAACACAAACACATCGACAAACTCTCACCCACCCCCCGGGTTTTTCTCTGTCCGACCGCTGGCGCCTCACCTAAATCGTCGTCGCCACGTTTCTCCTCTCTAACGTCTCCCTCTCCATTTCTTTGGTAGAAACCATTTTTCCCCATTTTTTTCTAGATGTATGCATGTAATGTATGTATGTAAAAACCCCTCTTTTCCCTCTATGTTTTACATATGTCTTCATATATATAATGTATGTATGTGTAAAATTTGGGTAAACTAATGTATTGTGTGTATGTATGTATGTACGCATGTGTAAATGTATATATATATATATAGGGAAGGGTTCAATTGAGAAGTTTAAATATTTTGAGAAATAGAGAAGTGATCATATCCATTGGATTAAATAATCCACGGTCAAGAAATTCGCGTTACACCTGATTAATGCGCGCGTCCACATTAATTAATAAACGGCGCTCAGGGGTATTTAGGGTAGTTTCGTAAAAAATACGCGGGACAGGTTCATATATGAATTTGTGTGATTCATATATGAACCTTTGTGTTCATATATAAAATATTTTTAACTAATTCATATATGAACCTTTGTGATTCATATATGAATCTTTGTATGAATCTTTGTGATTCATATATGAATCAGTTAATTTGTTCATATGAGAATTAGTTAAAAAATTTCATATATAAATCATTAATTAAGGTTCATATATGAACACAAAGGTTCATATATGAATTAGTTAAAAAAAGTTTATATGTAAATTATAAAGGTTCATATATGAACACAAATATTCATATATGAATCAGTTAATTGGTTCAACTGATTCATATATGAACCTACAATTAATTAGTTTCATATATGAAACACAAAGGTTCATATATGAATCACAAGATTCATATATGAATTAGTTATAAAGAGTTCATATGTGAATTACGATGGTTCATATATGAACGTATAGTTCATATGTGAATCACACAGATTCATATATGAACTCAGCCCGTGTTTTTTGTAAACGGGATGACTAATTACCAAAATACCCTTCCGTGTTCAAAATCAGCGCATTTAATCGAAGAGTCACGATCACTTCTCTATTTCTCAAAATATTTAGACTTCTCAAATGAACCTAACACTATATATATATATATATATATGTAAATGTGTATGTAGATAGTAATTAAATGTATATGCGGATAATGTATGTATGTTTGTAAATGTAAAAAAACATATGTGTATAATGTATCGTATATATGTATGCATTTGTAAATATAAACCTCAAATTGTTTAAAACTTGCAAATTGTTAGGTATAGGGTTACAAATTGTTATGTGAATTGTTGGGTAAATTGTTTTAGAAATTATACACAATCTTTTAGAAATCGTTTTATATATATATATATATATATATATATATATATATATATATATATATATATATATATATATATATATATATACATGTGTACAGGTTATAAAAATGACAAAACATGTATTTACGAATGGGTCATGCCGAATTCTCCCTAGAAATTTTGGTCTTAAGATTAGGGTGTTACAAGTTGGTATCACAATTGTTGGGTAAAATTGATGGTTAGAAATGGTTTGCCAATTGTTAGGCAAACTTTAGGTGGTTAAACTTTATTTCAAGTCTATAAATGTATATATGCAAAGACTAATCACACTTTCTTCAATTTGTAACTATGTCAACTAATACCGACAAATGATGGATGTATAAACGTTTATATATGGGTGGCGTATTAAATCCCGTTTTTAATGACGAAGTAGTTAGATTTTTGGATTTTGCGTTCGTAAATGAGAAAAATGATAAAATAAGATGTCTTTGTAAGAAATGTAAGCTTCTCAAATACAGACGGAGTGAAGAGGTGAACGTAGACTTATTTAATCTCAAATACAAATACACACGCTGAAATAGAACCCGGAGTTCAACTATAATGAGTTTGATGGTGTTCAACACATGGTGATGAATCAAACGTTCCTGGTACATCAAGTATGTGGGACGATTAAGATCCTAATCCACGTGCACAAAACTTCTATAATATGTTATAAGTTGCGGACCAACCATTGTGGGAGGGATGGCAGAGATTTTCAAATTCACAGAAAGCCGCAAGATTTTAGAATTGGAAGACAGATTGAAATTAATGTACCAGAGTCAACCTATAATCGTAACATTTCGATGGTTAAAGAAATGCTACCCGACAATGAACAACTGGTTACAAAGAAGATGTTGAATCAACTTGCTCTTCCAAAATAAAAGATCTATGCTTGCAAAAACCATTTCATGCTATTCTATAAGGATTATGCTAACAATAACAGTTGTCGAGTTTGTGGAGAGCCTCATTACAAGACAACTGGTCGGAACACTAAGGTGCGTAATATGGTGATAACGTCTTTGTCGATTGCACCAAGATGACAATGGAAAACAGCAAATGAGATGACTTGGCACTGTGATCAGACTCGGTCAGGAAAGATGGTACATCCGAGTGATGGGGAAGCTTGGAAACATTTTGACAGGATACATCCCGATTTTCCTCAAGAGATCGGGACTGCTCGTCTTGGCTTATATACAGATGGTTTCAACCCCAATAACTCGAACTCAAATCCGTATTTACCGTGGCCCGTCTTTCTAACAAACTACAATCTACCGCTTTGCTTATTCCTGGAAAGAAGAGCCCCGAACAGAATTTTGATGTATTTCTTCGACCCTTGATTGACGAGTTGAGGATGTTATTATTAGAGGGTATCTATACCTATGATGCCTATCGTAGGACGAATTTCACAATGAGGGTAATATTGATGTGGACGGTTAGTGAGTTCCCTGCTTATGCCATGCTTTCTGGTTGAAACACACATTGCAATTTAGCTTGTCCATATTGCAGGGGTAATGCATGTATGTTCCAGTTACACAGCGTAGGGAAGTCGTGTTGGTTTGACTGTCACCGCAAGTTTCTACCAATGAGACACGCGTTCAGGTGTGATAGGATCCGATTTCGTAAGGGACATAAATATGAAATCAAGTATGTAGCCTTCCTACAGTTTATGATGGTGTCCCACACGGGTCAAGGCACTATAGAAAGCATGTGGGTTTTAGGGTAACACACAATTGGGTAAAGCGGAGTATTTCTGGGGAGCTGCCGTATTGGCGATTACCGGACGTCTAAGCATGTAACAATGAGTAGTAGGTACCAATATAAGAATAGTATTTGTGCATGTTGTTTTTTTCTAGCTTCTCAACGAGCTTTGCGCCTAAAAGCTTAGGTATGCACTATGTAGATTCTTTTACGATAAATATCAAGTTAACATAATTGGAGAGGTGGTTTAGAACGGTATCATTTTATACTCTTTTAAACGAATGTATATTATAATTATCTTACATATCTTTCGTTATAGTTATTGAGCATTTTAGACACTTGCCATGCTAGTATACTGAGATTATATAAATATGTCTAATTAATTTGTTACGGGGCAATCATGATCCTTGCAGGGGCGGACCTACTAAGACTTGGGAGGGGTCACGTGCACCCGCTCAATCGATTATAGCAAGAGCAAAAAAATGAGTCGTTAAAGTGATGCACCAGCTTAATTCTAAGTGTGCTCTTAAATAAATGAATACGAAAATCATAACAACAAGGTGCTCTTGCCGAGATGGTTGTTCCAACTTTGTAAAGGTGCTTCCTCTCTATAATGTCTCAGTTTCAAGACCCACATGTTCTGAAATATTTTGAAGCTAAAAAGACTAAACTTAAATTTTAATAAAAGGAACTCTGAAAAATAGAAGGGGGTTCTAAAATATTTTGAAACTAAGTGACTAAACTGATTAGTTATAATGTTATACAATTATGTTTACATGATTTCATTGATTTGTTTACATGAGTTATTTGTTTGTTTTGAAAAATTCTCTTGAAATCAAACAAAAAACTTAAAAACTGCTTGAAATCAACAAAAAAAATCGAAAAATTCTCTCGAAATAAAAAAAAACCTAAAAAATCCCTTGAAGGCGGAATTCGGCTAAAAACACATCGAGCGAACTTGTGGGCATTTGGTCCAATTTAAAGGTGCACCCGCTCGGGAAAAATCCTGGATCCGCCACTGGATGCTTGGGTAATGTATAGCAAGCTTGACACTGCACGGACGATGCTAAATTCAGCATCTATCAGCTATTGAAATTCCATCCATCCATGTCATTATTCCGGCACTAGAGCTTCAATAATTGAGGCTCAGAAAAGGGTTCTCAAATGTTAGATTTATATTCTTTTTAAGAGTATCTCCATGAAGCATAATTAACTTTGAAGTCTTTGTTTTGCTTTTCTAGGTTATTCTTATCCATTTGAAGGGACAAGTTTTCCAGCAATACATATGTACATACAAGCATACATATATGAATGCATGCATACATACATTTGGTAAGTCCATGATCAGGCTACCAATGAGGGTCGCGCTTAAACGGCCGTAACTTGGGCTACGGGGATCCGTTTTAGGCCTACGACCAGTCCATTCGAAGCTTGGAACGAGACGCATGTCGTCGCTGACTTTTGATCCCAAAATACGCTGTTTTAATATTGTTTTTGGGCTGTTTCGTGTTTTTACTCCTTTTTGGCATTTTCGTTGGCCTTTTTATGTTTGGTCCATGATCTTTTTCAGGCCCATTTTGTTTTGGGCGTCCTATTTATATGTTTCTTTTGTAATCTGGATGGTGACGGTGGATATTGGAAGACTTTTGCTTTCATCCCAAATTCTGAGTTTTGTGACTTCGAATTTGAAGCCTAGGTTTGGTATTCTTTGAATCAACGAATTCTAGAAGAGATTAACCACGGATATTCCTAGAAAATCAACATGTTTTAATCAGTTACTTGAATTACCGCTGCATCAAGGAGTATCAAATCTATTATGATAACATAACAAAAAAAACGTCACTCTGCCTGTAAAATGTGTTTTTCATTCCTGATGTCTCCCTCAATTCGCTTGCCGTGAGTGCTATTACATTTGATGATATGTTTTGGTCACCAAAAATATATCTGTATTAAATGTAATTAATTCTGGATATGGGACTTGTCAAGGTGTGTTACATCCTCAATTGCTGATAATAAAAGGGCAAAAGAGAAAGAAAAACGAAATATAATAGTAATTAATACACTCACAAAAAGACACATGCATGCTTTAATTTCAAGCAAACATATATAGAAAATGAGCAAGGCTAGTAGTGATTACAAATCCCTTGATTTACATTAGATTTCAACACATTCTTCTTGTTCATGGCTTATATGTGCAACATGAAGACGGTTGCTGGTTCGCACTTGACCTACATCCAACTTAGCAAAATAAAGAGAAGAACACATGAAAACCAAAAACCAAAAGTCATGCAGCTAGCTAGCTATGTATTTTTGTAGACTTAAAAGTTACTACAATAATATTTAAGCCCTTCAAGTGATAGAAATGCCCCACTTGGAAACATGCTTAGCAAGATCGTTTATTTCTTCTTCGCTGATAACACCATCTCCATTAGCATCAGCATGATGCATTGAACGCCTAGCTCTAAACCATGCAAAACGCACGTCAAGGCTCCTCAAACCTACCCTTAATTCCCTTCGACTGATTTTGCCATCGCCGTTGGTGTCAAATCTTCTTAGCATACCCTTTAACTGCTCTTCGGTCATGGGTATTTCTACTTGTCTCAAACACCAAGATTTCCGCATACTCGAAGAAAGATGAAATATTGAAAAAGGACACTTTAACTTAACTTATGTTGGCAATTGGTGAAACTGATTTTGCAAGAGGCTCTACGTATATTATATATAGGCAGCACAGATGCTGGGGAATATACACTTTCTCTTTTTCTTCTTCTTTATCTTTATAATTGGGACGTTTGTTGAATGAATAGAAAACATCTTTTTGGACACTTGCATGCTGTTATTAATGACCTTATAGATTAATGAGGCCTGTTTATTAAGGTGCAAACACAAGCACTCAATTTGATAACCTGAAGCGTGTCTGATTTGGTCAGACATTTTATAATGTAGACCGTTTGTTTTTTCATTATTTTCAGAGCCTCTTATCACTTAATATGGTCTGGACAAAAAAGTGGTAAGCTTATCTCTTAATCTCCTCTTATTTCCGTCCAACACCATTCTTTCAATTTCAACGTCAGATTTGACCCATATGCACCCCGAATTTGCAAAAATGCAAAACACGAAAATCGTAGATATGTGTGTTGGCTTCTTCGAACATCTTGAATCGTATAAATCGGAGCTTCAGTGTGTGAGTTACAATTACAACTCCACAACCTTGCAAATTTGTCAACGTCTTTTTCTTATTTCTTTTTTTTTCCGTTCCGTCCTTCGATCATGGATGCTCACTTCAATTGACGTATTTACGTTGAATTTTTTAGGGATAAAGAGAAAATTATACATATTCAGAAGTTTGTCAGTTTACAAAAACAAACAGATTCAGATTTCAGACTTCAATGTCAACTCTTAAAAATCAGACTTCAGCACCTTTTAAAAAACAAACGCCGCCAAAGTAATTCTATACTGGGTTAACTTTTTTAAAGTTTAGCCACCAAAATTAGTTTTTTTCAAAAATGTCCGGAATCCTGCAAATCTGACACTGCAAGCCACCTTTAATTGTCTTGCGGTGTCAAACTTTTTCTACTAAATTTACGGGGAAAAAAATTTCTTACGTCCCTAAAGTCAAAGCTGCAGCTTGCGGACCGCAAGCAGTACTACAACTTGTGGTTTTCCTAAAAATCGCTATTTTCGTCAAAAAAGGTCCGACACCGCAAGGAAAATGTGGCTTGCAGTGTCAGACTTGCGGGATCCCGAACATTTGAAAAAAAAAAAATCTGGAGGCTAAATTTTTAAAAACTTAACC
The DNA here is from genome assembly GCA_033807775.1 of Saussurea involucrata. Classification (NCBI taxonomy): domain Eukaryota; kingdom Viridiplantae; phylum Streptophyta; class Magnoliopsida; order Asterales; family Asteraceae; genus Saussurea; species Saussurea involucrata. The sequence goes on along the minus strand of CM066318.1, from coordinate 75,649,482 downwards.
CAATGACTATTTATGTTAATTTCACCTTAAAAAACAGCATCTATCAGCTAGCTATTGAAAATTTATCCGTACCCACTTATATTTAACCCGATAATAGAGCTTCAATGGTTGAGACCAAACAAAGTAGTAGTCTTCGGTTGTTAGATATATATTCTCTTTTCAACGATATATATACCATAAAGCTTGACCGGACGTTTGACGATGCTTTGTTTTGCTTCTCTAGCTATATATTCCTATCAACTTTATAACTAAGGGACAACATTTTGTAGGGTATCAACATTTTTTTTTTTTTTTGGGGGGGGGGGGGGGGTGTCCTAATCCCTTGGTAAATTATGACCGTAAAACATCAGCCTGATTAAACCTTAGTGGCCACAATTGTTGTGTACGCCTGGATTCGAACCTTGGCAAATGGGATATTCCACCACATCCATCAGGACCTTAACCACTACGCCACAACCCTTGTGGTTGGGTATCAACATTGTTAGTCTTGCATCAGCCAAGTTTTTGACCATTTCCTCTCAATATATGTTTGAACATATTCTTTCTCTCCTCAATGACTCTTTTGAACAGTAATCTAATAAAATTCCATATATTTTGACAAGAATATATATAGTTCACTACAGTCATGAAAATTATCCCCTTGGAAACAAACAGTAAAATAAAACACCATGGAGATTATATATTAATTAATATTACAGTCGGTTTCATATGGAACAAATTAGTTGATTTAATTAAGTAGGCATCAATACCAAACTTGACTAGCAAGCAAGAGAGTGTATTCCTTTCCCACTGCTTTTAATATTACTCAGTTCTATCATTTCCATTTAGGAAAAACAAAAATCGGATTTGAGAAATTCAAGAACTTGATCTTCAACAGATTCTTGTCGTACCCGAAAGTGGTTTTCTTTCTAAGACCATGAGTACCGCTTCCTATCGAACCCACTGAACCCTAATGCCACCTCAGCGCCACATCACCTTTTCTCTTTCCTACCCTCCTTACCCTAAAGTGGAGTATCGCTTCCTATCGAACCCACTGAACCCTGATGCCACATCAGCTTAATACTTTCCTACCCTCCTTACCCTAAAAAAATTAAAAAATAAATAAATTTACGGCGGGTTAAGCCGGGTTCCCGAACCCACTCTTACCCGCTACCCCCAACCCGATGTGAACCCGCGACCCCCCGTACCGTCAACCCGCCCTACCCGATGCCAAACCGATGGTGAACCCGCCGTGGTACCAGGTGGTACGCACAGCCTAATACAATTATATAAATCTGGATTAGATCAGATTAATGGGAATATTATAGAGTTATAATTATATACGAATTAAGGAATAGGTGTATTATTTCCACTTTTAATTAAGAAGATATATATCTGAATATGTGAAACTACACCAAATGTCACTTAGGCAACAATGGAAAAATGTTGTCTAAGAAGGGTTTATATGTTGCCTAAGGCTTAAGCAACATGCCTATGTTGCCTAAGCAATGTTGCCTTCTCAATGTTGCATAAAAACCTAGGCAACATAGGCAAACATCATATGTTGCCTAAACAAACTCCTTAAGTAACACACAATAGGCTATGTTGCATATGATAAAAACATATGTTGCTTCAAACAAACCCTAAGGCAACATTCAATTTATGCATGTGTTGCCTAAGTATTGTCTTAGACAACATACTCTATTTGCATATGTTGTCTTATACACACTTAAAATACTATGAAAAAAAGATGACCAAATGATACACCCAAATATGACCTCTAATTGAAAATTTACATAATTGACTATCGGCACCTGCATGAAAAATGTGTTAAGCTCGGGCATTACCTCTCTGCCAATTACTGCAATTGATGGTACAGTCAATAACCAAGGCAATTGTCCAAGCATAGCAGCTTCTGGAGGTTTTGTACATAACAAGACCAAGGTAGTGGCAACCATAAGCTGCACCCAGTAAGCACAAATAATTAAATGAAGATACAATTGTTAGAAAACTTCAATTGTGTTCAATCATTGAGAGGGATGCCTCAGAGTGTTATACCGGCTTCAGGACTTCTGTGCTGAAAGCTTCCAAGTAGTTTAATCCATATACCATCTTTATCAATAGCAACAATCATGGTGAGATTAAGGACGTAACTAATTAATTTTAATAGAAAATATGACATAATCCATCTGAATAGAAGCAAGAAAAGATTCAATTGCTTAATGGAATCATCTATACACAAATACAATCTCGCGTATGGCTAAAACATCCATATCTGCCACAGCTGATCATTATAAATGTGGATAGAAGCAAGTTGTCTCATACAATCATCCGTGTATAGATTCCAAGTGAAAACATCCAATCTTGCAATATGTTCGACCATACATCGCTTCATTCTGGCATAAAAGTCAATAATCTTGCAAAAATATATATAATTGTTTCAATACGGATTTCCCCTCAAACTAGAGTAATCAACAACAACCTAGAAGAAACTACGTCCTCAAATGTAGGAAACTGAGGTATCAGCATGAGTTGTAGTGCAATCACACTGTTGATAACACACACACAAAATAAATAACAACAATTATGATCTTATATAAATCTGAGCTCATGACTTGTAGCTTAGTCAAAACACAAATATTTCATTCAACATCTCTATTTCAGCCATACCTGATCAATCAAGCTTACACCAATTATCAGACCAACTATCGTCAAAATTTGGGTTAAATGACTAATATATACAACACAAAAATCAGTTTTTAAGAACTTAATCAATTCATATACACAGATAAAAAGCAACAAAACTGAAACATACTCATAGATCTCAAATATACCTTTTATATAAGTATGTACTTGCACGCTATGACATGTATGTATGAACACAATCCGTGACACTTGGTTCGAATTAGAGATTCAAACTGAGATCAGTACAGAGTGTACAGTTAAGACAGTAGCTCTGTGTCACCTCCAACGCCTATTTCTCGACGATTATTGGAAAGAGGTTAACGTGATCGGCATCAATTTCACATAGACATTTCGTCGAACACCTTATGGGCCATGTGCAACCCTGTCCACCGGCACAGAACCATAAACCGACCTGCAGTTTGATTTGATTTGTTAATGGTATGATTTGATTTGTTGACCTACTTGGGAGATATCTATTGAATTTATACACCTAATTTAGAACATATTATTTGGGTAAAGTGATGTACCTTGATGGAAGCACAAAGCTCCGGTACTGATTTCTGGTGATAAAGAACGCTCGCCTGAATGTTTCTGGATAACCCTACAAACTGCATATCACTGTTGTTGTCATAGACGGCGTAAACATCGGAAGCTGAAGGGAATACAACTGAAAGAGCATCGGATTTAGGAGGAACGGGGACCAATTCCGTCTCCGACAGCTTCCCAAGAGCAGAAACGACGAGAGTCAGATGGCGAGAAGGGTTTTTGGTTGTGAGCTTGGGTTTGAGAGAAACTAACGATGGGGATGAGAAGAAGGAAAGGTGTTTGAGATGAGTAGAGTGAAAACATAGAGTTTTGGAGGGGGTGCAAGTGCGAGGTGCAGAGAGTAGGCAGAGGTGTGAGTGTGAGGTGGTGTGTGTGAGGTGGTGATGAGAAGTTCATCGCCGCCATTGATGTGTGACGAGAGAGGAGTCTTGCACTCGAATCGATGACGGGAATCGGAGATACTTGATCCAATCGGCTTAGGCGGTGTTTGGGATTGCGTCGGAGAAATCACGTCTGAAAATCACGTTTCAAATCACGTTTCAAAATCGCGTTTTGGAAAAGTAGGTCTCCACCTACTTCTCAAAAAATCGCGTTTCAACCAAAAACTCCGGTGACAAAACGCGAAAAGAAGTTTATCCAAACACTCACCTCGTGATTTCTCCGGTGACAAGACGCGATAAGGAGATAAGCACCCTCAAAACGCAATCCCAAACACCCTCTTAGTTTAACCTAGGCAAAAGGGTGGGAAAAATAAAATTTTGGATAGGTGGGAACCAAATTTTGGGTGGGAAGGTAATGGCCGCTGACCAAATTTTGGTCAAGAATTTGAAATTAGTATAATTTTTTAATTTATTAAACTATTAAGTGTTATAATTAAATTAATGCAAGTCAGTAAATATTACAAGTTAGTATAACTTTTTTAATTAAATTAAATTGTTAACTAAATAGAAAAAAAATGAAAACGGTCAACGTAAAGGTTAATTTTTTTTTAACATAATTAGTTCATTGCATCACACATACAAATGTTTAATCAATAATCCGGGTCATGACGATTCATCGTTAGTCTTATGAAACTCATTGACATCATTATCTGAATCTGTATCATCGTTGATTCCAAGCACATCGTCATCGTCCTCGTCCTCTTCCTCGTCATCACTGTCGTACTCGTCGTTCTCGCCCTCTTCCTCGTTGTAATCTTCATCGTTCTCATCATCATCATCATTTGGTCTATCGATACGCTGTGTAGGACCAATAGCACTAATGTTGACTTATTACGTGTTTGTATCCAGGTCTGTACTCATATATGCATGTGGTATGTATTGGGCTCTATAAGACCACCAAGACCCACTATAGCCTATTAAGAATCACTAAAAGCTTATTAAGAACCATTGTAGGCCAATAAGACACTCCTTGTCTTATTAAGGCCCAAAAATACCAATGGTAGCTGATTACGTGTGTTTGTATGCATGTGGTATGTATTGGGCTCTATAAGATCACTAAGGCCCACCAGAGTCTATTAAGAACCACTAAATCCTATTAAGAACCATTATAGGCCAACAATACCTTTTATGACTTATCAAGGCCCAATAGCACTAATGTTAACTTATTACGTGTTTGTATCGAGGTCGGTACTCATATATGCATGTGGTGTATATTGTATTCGATAAGACCACTAAGACCCACTATAGCCTATTAAGAATCACCAAAAGCTTATTAAGAACCATTATAGGCCAATAAGACACTCCTAGTCTTATCAAGACCCAATAGCCCTACTGTTGACTTAATACGTGTTTGTATCCATGTCAGTACTCATATATGCATGTGGTGTATACTGCATTCGATAAGACCACTAAGACCCACTATAGCCTATTAAGAATCACCAAAATCTTATTAAGAACCATTGTAGGCCAATAAGACACTCCTTGTCTTATTAAGGCCTAAAAATACCAATGGTAACTGATTACATGTGTTTGTATGCATGTGGTATGTATTGGGCTCTATAAGATCACTAAGGCCCACCATGGTCTATTAAAAACCACTAAATACTATTAAGAACCATTATAGGCCAATAATACCTTTTATGACTTATCAAGGCCCAATAGCACTAATGGTTACTTATTACGTGTTTGTATACAGGTCGGTACTCATATATGCTTGTGGTGTATATTGCATTCGATAAGACCACTAAGACCCACTATAGCCTATTAAGAATCACCAAAAGCTTATTAAGAAACATTATAGCTCAATAAGACACTCCATGTCATATTAAGGCCCCAAAAATAACAAGGGTGGCTTATTATGTGTGTGTGTGTGTGTGTGTGTGTGTTTGTTTATCTGTTTGTATGCATGTATGTATTGCATTTATGCACGTGGTGTGTATTGAACTCTATAAGAACATTAATACCCACTACAACTTATTAAGAAATACTAAAGTTTATTAAGGTCCATTATAACCCGACAAGATCTTTTATGACTTATACAATTTTTAAAAATTACACATAATTTTTAAAAAATACACATATAAAATTACACATGCAATTTTTTTAAAATACACATATTCACATCCGACTTCTTCAACTCTCGAGCACACAACATCTAAAAGAATCTAGATAATTCACAAATTGCGTCAACCTTAAATCATTCGTACACGAGTTATTACATTTTCAACTACCTATATTTATCTATATTTTGACCTTAGGCAACATAGAAACAAGAATATATGTTGCCTAAGCCAAAAAAAAACTCTTACGCAACAAATACAATAGATTATATGTTGCCTAAGTAAAAGTAGGTGTCAAAATTAAAGCACAACTTATTAGATTTTCAACTACCTATATTTATTTATAATTTATTACCTTAGGCAACATAGAAACAAGAAAATATGTTGCCTAAGATAACTTTCATTGAATTAAAAAAAAACATAACTTACGTAACAAATGCAAAAGATTATATACAAATAGGATTATAAGAAAGTCTAAATGTCTTTTGACGATGAAAGCGTTTGTTGGAAGCAAGAATCGCTCCAAAATGTTGGAATGGAAGATGAAATGTTGGAAATGGGGGAACTATCAATATATATTAATAACTGTGATCTTAGGCAACATAGAAACAGAAAATATGTTGCCTAAGTGAGATCTTACGCAACAAATAAAATAGATTATATGTTGCCTAAGTAAACATATGTGTCAACCTTAAATCATCCGTACATGAGTTATTAAGTTTTCAACTACTTATATATTTATTTAATTTTTTACCTTAGGCAACATAGAAACAAGAAAATATGTTGCCTAAGCGAGATCTTACACAACAAATACAACAGATTATATGTTGCCTAAGTAAACATATGTGCCAACCTTAAACCATCCGTACATGAGTTATTAAGTTTTCAACTACCTATATGTTTATTTAATTTTTTACCTTAGGCAACATAGAAACAAGTAAATATGTTGCCTAAGCCAACTCTTACGCAACACATACAATAGATTATATGTTGCCTAAGTAAAAGTAGGTATCAATCATCCGTACACAACTTATTAAATTTTCAACTACCTATATTTATTTATAATTTTTTACCTTAGGCAACATAGAAACAAGAAAATATGTTGCCTAAGATTACACAACTAAGGCAACATAATGGAAGATGTTGCTTAAGATACTTGAGGCAACATATAATTATTCATATGTTGCATAAGGTCTCACTTAGGCAACATATAACGATATGTTGCCTAAGAGGAAACTTAGGCAACATATATTAGCCTTTGTTGCCTAAGCTTATCTTAAGCAACATAGGCAATTAGCCTATGTTGTCTAAGTCGACATTTGGTGTAGTCTGAAAAGGATTAGGTTGGTGGTTGTTTAATTATTTGAAGAGCATTCGGGAACCACATGCATCTTATATTTCTCTTTGAAAAGTAACTTGTCCATAACTATTAAAATATATATAATCGAACATAATTAAACTATCTACTTAATATTTACCGTTACAGAAGTAAGAAGGCATAAAGGGAGTTTTAAATGTAAACTTTGTAGTTTCATAGGTTTTTTTGATGAAATTTTTTTATAGAACTGTTTATTTTGATGAAATTGTTTCATATCATTCATTTCTTGACGAATTTTTTTTATGAAATTTGTAGTTTCATAGGTGAAAACGAAAAGTTTCATAGGTGAAAACGAAAAATGTATGAAACAGATCATAAAAATGAAAAAACCCTATGAAACTACAAATTTCATAAAAAAATTCGTTAAGAAATGAATGATACGAAACAATTTCATCAAAATAAACAATTCTATAAAAAAATTTAATCAAAAAAACCTATGAAACTACAAAGTTTACACGGTTTACACGAAAAAAAAGTTTACATTTGAAGGAGCCTTAGAAGGCATATATATATATATAGAGTCAAGTTATTATGCTAACTATACAAAAGGTGTTAACTTTGTTAACCCTTTTCCACCAATGAGAGCTTTTCTTTTGAGTTGGTTGTTAGTAACATATGAATTAATGCTCAAGGGTATACTTGGAATTTTATAAATGGATTTTTTTTATAGTTTTTAGTTTGGAGTTACAAATTTTAATAATTAATTAGGAGTTACAAATTTAAATTAGGAATTCATAAATTTTTAGTTAATATAATGCAATTAGTAAAAGGGATGGAATGGAATTTCACAAATGTGCACAGAATTTCAGCAAACATGGTGAACACAGAAGTTTCACTGATATGCACTTACTGTTGTGTTAATCATACATTAAGGTGATCTTAGTATTGTGTTAAACATACATTAGGTTATCTTAAAATTTAGTTAATCACAGTTGTTCACAGGACATTCATGAGGGTGAAACATGAACATGTGAACACAGAAGTAACACAGGCTCATCACTTTTAAAATTGAGTTAATCACAGTTGTTCATAGGCTCATCAATTTTAGGATATTCATGAGGGTGAAACATGGTGAACACAGAATTTCACAAATGTGCACAGGCCAATATATCTGCATAGACTTGATATGATATTTTATCTTATTCATAAGTGTGAAACATGGTGAACACAGAATTGATATGGTGAACACATAATTTCACAAACATGGTGAATACTTCTGTCATTAATTGTCTGTTACACTTCTGCCATTAATTGCTGGGTTGTGTGTTTTGTGTGTTTTCCGTTCAACAATGGAGTTGAAGCATTAAATGTTTTGGTTAATTATCAGAGAATATACTCACAATGTAATTTCCTATTTTGCCCCTATCATGATGGTTCACATATCATCATTAAAAATTCAGCATTTATTTTAAGAGTTTAATGATTATTTAATCTCAACCATTGATCTAAATAATCAAGGGATGAGATAGGGTTAATAGGGTTAACACCAAAATTTTGGTTAATAAAATAACGTGACCCTATATATATATATGAGAAAGGTTCAAACGAGAATGCTAACTATTTAAGAAAACAAGAAAAAGGTCGTTCATGTACAAAATCATATGTAATTTTACACTACCTGCAAAAATCTAGACACGTGCGACTTTCCACGCGACTTGCAAGTCGCGAATCACATATGATTTTGTACGTGAATCACATATGATTTTGTACATGGACGACCTTTTTCGTGTTTTCTTAAATAGTTAGCGTTCTCGTTTGAACTCACCTCATATATATATCTATATCTATACTACATATATAAGCATATAGATCTAATGTCTTAAAGACAAATTTTTAAGCACTAAGTACAAGTCTTTAAAGCATAAAAATCAAAAAACTCTTAATTACAAGATTTAATGCATATTGTACAACTTCAAGCACTTTTAGGTTTTACACTGAGAAGTCGGCTCGTACCCTTCTTCCTCAGTTCCTCTACCTGTTCACGCCTTCGCCATACACGCAATCGGCCCATACTCTTGTCTACGTCTTCACCATACCCACAGTACTACCTATTCACCTTCTAGACCATAAATTGGAAGATTTCTTCGCATATAAATGAAGCTGGCTCCACCGAACACTCCGCTCGCTCCGCCTCTGTTGTCTGAGAGTTCTGCTGGTCGCTGTGCTTTGTTGCTGGTCGCCGTCCCTAGGTACTGTTTAGTTTTTAATCTGTTTATCTGTTTAGTTTTTAATATGTTTAGGGTTCAGGAAAAGCTTGGGTTTTAAATTTCAAACTGAAACTAGGGTTTATCTCTGACTCTCGCTCCTCAAATGCTTCTACAGTTTCTCCGGCCGACAATCCATCTCTTTTCCAGGTAAGATGAATACCGATCATTTTACGTTTTTGCGCGAAACTAATTCGGGTGGTTTTACTACAATTGCAGTTTGTGTCGGTTCAATCTTTCAAACGCAGACCGAGAAATCGTGAAAAAGTGGTCCTGTAAGTCGCTAATACCTCCTCTGCTCTTGTTATTTGTGGTGGGTTTTGAGTTTTGGTTGGTGCGAATGACTGATTTTGGGGTGGATTGAAGTCGTAGTGCCATGTATTTTAGGCAGGAATATCAATATGCTTATATCTTGTTTTTTCAGCTCCAATGTAAATTGCAGACATCAGAAATACGAGGTCTTGTAAGAACCATTGTGCTTATGATTACAGGTGAACAATTTATTTCTTACCTTGTTAATCTTTCTTTTCTGGAGGCCATCTTTATTTTTATGTATTTTATTCATTTTTGATTATGTATCATACTGCTTTTTCTTGGTTCAACAAGAGATAATTCAACATTGACATCTCTGGTTCTATGTTGACAAAAAAACCAGTGTGTGCCCGGAGGTTTTCAAGTTTTTGTTCTGATCCCATGTGTCAAACAGAACCTTATAGGATGGATGAGCACCTAAACATGAGAATAGAGGTTTTCAAAGTTGTGTAAAAGGGGTTTGGGACGTTACATTTATAAACCCAATATAATTTTATGCACAAAAATGATACAAATTTGTTAATACTTTTTGTGCTGTTATGCACATAAACATTGCTGATGAAACCCGAAAGGCGAAAACCGATATGGGCAATTTACAGTGAGATTTTTTTACCACTATAAGATTTTTTGTTTGTAAATGTGTCATTTTCGACCATTTTAAGGTTTAGGTATGACATATAATAGTTAATGATCTTGTTTTGAGGTAAAAATGTAAAATCAGTTTAAAAAGTGGTAATGTTGACCATTTAAGTTCTTTTCCAATTAAGCCATGTTTGTTTTTTCAGTTTTACTTCTTAATAGCCTCCTTTTACTTATTAAATAAGAGGTTATCGTATTAATAGTGTTTGTTTTCTTTAGGAGATAAGAGCTAAAAAACTCTTACCATCCTCTCATTTAATAAGTGAAAAACTTACCCCTTATTTTGCTCTTATCGACCCTCCCCTTCATCCCTCGCTCTGTGGTTCAACGCTCTCAATCCATTGATGTGTGTTCATTCCGTGCTCTCGAGTTCTCCCCTGTGTCATTTTCGACCATTTTAAGGTTTAGGTATGACATATAATAGTTAATGATCTTGTTTTGAGGTAAAAATGTAAAATCAGTTTAAAAAGTGGTAATGTTGATCATTTAAGTTCTTTTCCAATTAAGCCCTGTTTGTTTTTTCAGTTTTACTTCTTAATAGCCTCCTATTACTTATTAAATAAGAGGTTATCGTATTAATAGTGTTTGTTTTCTTTAGGAGATAAGAGCTAAAAAACTCTTACCATCCTCTCATTTAATAAGTGAAAAACTTACCCCTTATTTTGCTCTTATCGACCCTCCCCTTCATCCCTCGCTCTATGGTTCAACGCTCTCAATCCATTGATGTGTGTTCATTCCGTGCTCTCGAGTTCTCCCCTGTGTCATTTTCGACCATTTTAAGGTTTAGGTATGACATATAATAGTTAATGATCTTGTTTTGAGGTAAAAATGTAAAATCAGTTTAAAAAGTGGTAATGTTGACCATTTAAGTTCTTTTCCAATTAAGCCCTGTTTGTTTTTTCAGTTTTACTTCTTAATAGCCTCCTATTACTTATTAAATAAGAGGTTATCGTATTAATAGTGTTTGTTTTCTTTAGGAGATAAGAGCTAAAAAACTCTTACCATCCTCTCATTTAATAAGTGAAAAACTTACCCCTTATTTTTCTCTTATCGACCCTCCCCTTCATCCCTCGCTCTGTGGTTCAACGCTCTCAATCCATTGATGTGTGTTCATTCCGTGCTCTCGAGTTCTCCCCTGTGTCATTTTCGACCATTTTAAGGTTTAGGTATGACATATAATAGTTAATGATCTTGTTTTGAGGTAAAAATGTAAAATCAGTTTAAAAAGTGGTAATGTTGACCATTTAAGTTCTTTTCCAATTAAGCCCTGTTTGTTTTTTCAGTTTTACTTCTTAATAGCCTCCTATTACTTATTAAATAAGAGGTTATCGTATTAATAGTGTTTGTTTTCTTTAGGAGATAAGAGCTAAAAAACTCTTACCATCCTCTCATTTAATAAGTGAAAAACTTACCCCTTATTTTGCTCTTATCGACCCTCCCCTTCATCCCTCGCTCTGTGGTTCAACGCTCTCAATCCATTGATGTGTGTTCATTCCGTGCTCTCGAGTTCTCCCCTGTTAATCGATCGAACTCTTGACCTTCCCCCATCTCTCAATGCAGAGATGAAGATAAGGATTGTGTCTGAATAGTTGGAGCTGAATTGATCAGGTTAGCTGCGTAAACGGAATTTTGTTTTTCAATTGAGGTAATACTTTTGATGTTGATTTTGTTCTTCATTCCATTTTCATCTGATTTTTTTTATTACTTGATTTCCGCTTCAGTTTTGTTTTTGTGTTGTTCTTAATTTCCAGTTCACATTATAGGCATGGAAGCTCAAAGAAAAAAATTACGTAATTAATTAATGGCACCAAGGTTTGATTAAAAAAACGAAGTTGTTCTAATATACTAGCTCTTAATCGGTTTGGTAAAATCTCATGTAGATCTTGAACCTAAAGTACACAACTAAATTTGAAATAAAAAAATTCCAATGGTTTGGTCCTTATGTCGTGCTTTAGCTCTTAGATTTATTGGACTGACATGGTGTCTTGACAAGGGATGCTGACTTTTCTTGATGTTGCTATGTAGTGTAGCTGGATATTGCATGTCTATAGAGCTTCTATATAATACATTAATGCATCTGCTTGTTTCTTTCTCATTTACAGTAGAATTCAACTACCTTTTGCATTCTTGTACATAGTTTAATCATATGCATTGATAATATTATGCAAATTCAGAAGTGCAAAAGAAAAGATAAATGTGTAGAGAGAGCTTGTAAATGATGGGAAATATATGTACATTAATTGTAAATGATACAAATTCATTGCTTCATCAAACAAATTTACTATCTCAGACATGTAATGAGATGTTTCTGTGTCACCAGTTGTTATTGTTATCATGCTTTTGCCTCCATTGATGCATGTCTCGAGCTCTATAAATGAAACAGGTAAATAGCAAGTTGTTGGTCTAGACAAAGGTTTTTTACCCAGTATTTTATCACAATGTAAAACGATAATTTCTTCATCGTTTCATTGATTCTCGGCCCTTGCCGTCTACCGGGTAAGATTCCCGGCTCTTGTCATGTTTTATCCAATAAAGTAAATGATTTGGGTAAAGCGTTTAGTAAAGTGTCCCTAAATTAGATTGCATAATTTTTATGTACAATTGCTTTCCATTTATTTTTCGTGGTTTTGTAATATGCACTAATCTTTATAGCTCCTGCTACTTTACATTTCTCATGTATTTTGGTTTAGCTCTCTTTGGGTTTAGATATAATGGATTTCAGAAACTCACATATTCAAGATGTATTAATTAATATGTAAAGTCTAATGGGCCGTTTACCGAGATACTTACCCGGTAAGCGTTTACCGGTAAAAATCAACACTAACTTATTTTACCGGGTAGATTGTAGTCTATAAAAACCGTATTCAACAATTTACCCGATAAGTGCTTATTGGACAAGAGTCGTGACTCTGATTTACCAAGCAAGACTCTTCATCCTTATCATCGCTCTTACCGGGTAAGATTCACGACCCTTGTCACGTTCATCCAGTAAAGTAAGTGACACGAGTAATAGTTTAGTAAATGATCCCTAAGTGTAAATTATATCATTGTAAACGTCTTCTCTAACAAAACGACCAAAACTTCAAAATCGTTTACATTTACGACCCCCGACGCATTGCGCGGGTACATGTTGTGTGTTTGACTAATCACCTGAGGCTAGCGGAAGGATTCAAGCAATCTCTTGCATGATTCGAACTTGAACATGTTGTGTATTTGAGAAAAAAAGTCACTCAAACCTGTTGTCAAACTTGAGAGCTTTTCATATTTCATTTTGCGATAAAATTTTAACACCTTTCTCACCCCGTGCATTGCACGGGTACACAACTAGTATATATATATATATATATATATATATATATATATAAAGCAGATAGAAATGAATTAAGAAAGCATTGGTTAGTTATTACATTACAAAAAAATCCCAAGTTTCAATCAAAATTCAAGCATCCAAGTTTACTTAACGCTTTACAAAACAGAAATCATAAGTTTCAACACAAAAAGTCTTAAGTTTCAAACAATATTCGAACATTCAAGTTTACTCAACACTTTACCAAACAAAAATTCCCAAGTTTCAAACAAATCCAAATTTACTGATCACTACAATAAAATTGAGTTTATATGATACCTAAAATAAATAAGCGTCTTAATAGATTGTTTTATAGGACCAAACAAAAATCGTCCTATCTAAAAGTGTTACAAGAAGTTTATAGGACGCTTTTCGGCAACTTTTACCTACAAACTTTTCCCTGTGAAATATGTCGCTAAAGGGTGATTCATCACAATAACTGTCACAAAAGTTGGTGGGTAAATTTTCTGTGGGTAAAGAAAATCAGTGACAGGTTACCGAGGGATTCTCTGGGTGATCCATGTGTATTTTCTCGAAAAACATCGGATTCTACGTACCGAACCATTGATATTTTCTTAGTGATCCATGGGTAATCACAGATGAAAATTTTCTGGGTGAATTCGAATTTTGTGGGTAAAAGTAATTTGTTTTATTGTGCGGCGTCGTAAGAAGTTTTTTATACAACATTTTTCAAATAAAGTGTCCTATTAACTATTTTATAGAGGACCCTATTTGAAAAAGTGTCTAATAAAAAGATGGGTTTATATATAACATTCTATATATAAAATTAGTTAATAAGATATATTATTTTGATAATGTCCTAAAAACTTGTTATGACGCTCAAAAGCATCCTATAAACGTATTGTAACTCTTTCAGATATGACATGTTATTGTTTTGTTCTATAAACTTAGGTCTTATAAAACACTACGCTTATTTATTTTAGACGTTCTATAATATCTATCTTGTAGTGGTTGCAGAACAAAAAACCGCAAGTTTCAAACAAAATATATGATTACGTACATATAGCAGAATAAAAAAAATACAAAGTTTCAAACAAAATCCAAGTTTACTCAACACTTTACATAACAAAGCAGTGGCACCAACTTGGCACGACGTAGGCATGCATACCGAATTCTCATAAGCTTCTACTCTAATTAGCGTAAAGGTTGGGGTACGGGATTTGTGGGTTCAAAAAGATTCAAGAGGGTTCAAAGTGGAAAGCTGATGTGGCGCTGAGTGTTTGAACCTGGGGTACGGATGGCCTAATAGATTAGATGGGGCGAACGGTTCTGCCTATCTTTTTGGTTGTGGTTACTTTGTTAAAAAACCATTAATTGGCTTTGGCCCATAAAGCATCTCCAACAGCTTCTCCAAAAAAATTCCAAAATATAAAAGCAAAAGTCAAAATTCTCAAAAAAAATTACATCTATCTCCAACAGATTTCTTATTTTAGAAAATTCAACATTAAATATATTATTAAAATATTCAAAACATTATTAACTCCAACAAATTTTTAAAAGGAAAATAATAAAATATTGTTTCTCTCTCTTGATAATGATTTTTGGGCTAATCTCCATATTTGGAGAAAATGACATTCTCTCTCCAACTTTCTCCAAAATGGGGATGGTTTTGGGAAAGCTGTTGGAGCTGATTTTAGGACCAAAATCCCCGTATTCCCCATTTTCTCCAAAATGGGGAAGTTGTTGGAGATGCTCTAATGTTGGTGATTTTTGTCCTTTAGCTACGTTCCTCCTTGCTCTTTTAAAATTGTTCTTTTTTGTAATTACGTTTTCATTTTGTTTTGTTTTTTTTTTCTTCCCTTAAACTAATTCAGTAAAAACAAACATGTTAGGGCAAGGGCAACTGGGCAGTTTTCTATTAAAAACATAAAACCCACACAACAACATAATAACAAAAAAAAATAAAGTGTCCTAATAGACCATTTTATAGGAATTAATTTCTAGGACCAAAAAATAAAGCTTCATATCTAAAGACGTTGTAATAAGTTTGTAACATGTTTTTGGCATCGTAACAAGTGTTTTAGGATATTTTTATAAACGAGCGTCATGTTAGCTATTTTATAAGACACGTTTTCATATAGTATTCTATAAAAACAAGTGTCCTATCAAATAGCTAATGCGACGCTTTGTATTAAAAGTGTCCTTCAAAACTTGTTAAGACGCCTAAAAACATCCTATAAACTTATTATAACGCCTTTAGATAGGTTACTTTAATTTTTAGTCCTATAAACTATGTCTTATAAAGTAGTCGTATTGAACATCGTGGCGGTTTCCATGGCTATTGGTTTTCCTCCATTCAATAGGACTACTAGTTTTCTTTTATTGAAGGTTTCCAATCATTCATGTATGGTATATTTTAAAACCCTAAAAAAATATTGCAACCCTTGAAACCCATGATCTAACCATTGGTAATATTATAGAGGGTCTAGATTAATTCCTACATTTTTAACAATAAAACTGAATTTATTTCCTTTATATTTCCATAAATAAGGTGGTAGATGGCAATTTGGTCAATTGGATTACTTTAGAAAATCGGATAATTATGGAAACCAAATCATAATCGCAAAAATCACTCCCATATCTCGATTCAATTTCCGATTCACGGGTATAGCCAGACGAACCGTTCTTGCAACCCTAAAATTTCAACAATGGGAGACAAGTTTCGAAGTATGTTTACAAGATTCTTATTGGGTTTTTTTACACATTATAACATCGAGTAATCTATACTAACGAGGGTTTTGCTGTTAGAATCGTCGACATAACCAGGGAGAAGAAGAAAAAGCGAAAGAATCATGATGAAATACTCTTTTTCACGCTTCAAGAACACTGCGACGGACCCAATTTTACTGGATTTCGATGATTCCATAGAAGAACTCCCATTCCCTGTCGAACTTGATCATCCCGATCAAACTCAGTTGCATGCACCGGAAAATATGATGATCGACGAAATCATTCCCAACGCTGCACCTTTTCTTGGACGATGGAAGGTGATGGAAGGAGTAACACGCATACAAACTCTGATGAAGGTATGTAAATAAATATATTATTGTTGCTCCAAATAGGAAAATAGAATAACTTTTTCGGTGTTTTTCGTTCTTCCCCAATTTGTAGATGAAATGGTGTTGTGTTTTAACAAAAAAAAAATAGGGTTTTCATTCATTAGTTGGGGTTTTACATTAAATTAGTATTAGAACGTTCAATCAAATGTATGGGTTTTTTGTATATTAGTTTCTCAAAATTAAAAAACAGAACAATTTTTTGTTTGGAAGAAAGTTGCAATTAGAACCGGATATAAATAAACAAGTGATGCACCCCTGTCCCATTTACATTTTAATATGAATGATGTTTAAAGAAATCATGATTTGGTGCAATATGAATGCAGATACATGATTGAAAATTCAAATTCCATGTTCGCATATTACTAAAAGGTCAAATGAAATTTTTGGAACAATAACAGGGACCATCAAAAATGTAAAAAAATTAACAATTTAATCATATGAAGCTAATTCATTCAGTGCTGCACAACAAATTGGGAAAATCAACAATTTGTATACATGATTACTCCATTCATGATTAAGATCTATGATTGAGAAAAAAAAGAATCTATTACACGATTAATCTAATCATGATTATTACCATTATTTGTTTATATATGAATAGTCCAATCATGATTAGTAGAACTGTTTGTTTAAGAAAATATCGATGTTGATTAACGATTCAAATGAAGCTGTATTGTCCCTTCAATCATGATGGTATATTCATATTGTGATTTTTACTGTTTTGACAAATTGAATTAATGAATTTTAGGATATTGAAAGGTCCCTTATGGAAACATTCATGGGGGACGTAAAGAATTGGAAAGTTGGGTTTGAGATCGCGGAACAAAAGCAGGAATCGCAGATAAACATCCTGAAGATGAAGTACGTGTCAAAGATGTTGATGAGAAACTTTAACAAACATAGGGAGACAATTACGCAAGAGGTGGCCACATACTTTTCAATGCCGAACAACGCTGGCGCAACAATACTTGAAAAGGCCCGGGTGAATCGTTGGGAACGAATGAACACGTGATTCGTTTTAGTTATAAGTATTGGGATTAACAATTTTATTTTGGATGGTTGATGTTCTTTATTAGTTAAGATGTCCTAGATGATGTGGGCCAGGAAAGGTTGCAACTCGATTGGCAAACAAAGCATAATTTTCAGGACAGTGGAGCTTACGTCATGAGGGTTATGGAGACCTTTATAGGAGACGTCAAGACATGGAAAGTGTGATTCGAAAGTTCTGAGCCAAAGCAAGAGGTTCAAATCAACAATCTGAAAATGAAATATGTGGCGAAGATGCTAATGTCCAACTGTAACAAGCAACGAGAGAAGGTGAAAAATGAGGTGGCAACTTACTTTTCGATGCCAAGTAATGCTCGAGCAACTATTCTCGAGAAGGCCCGAGTGAATCGTTGGGATTGGATGAATTCATGATTTATCATGTTTGAAACAATCTGCTCGTCATTAGGATTTCGGTTTATTAGACATTTACCTTATATTCCCTATTAGTATGATTTAGGAATTTGAAATTTGGTTTTGAATACTTTATTTTGTTTTGGAAAACTATGGTTTGCTACATTTATCCATCTTTGGTTTTTTGGTTATAGCATGTGCTTTGCTTGTTTTGTTAAATTGATGACATGTGTATAGAATGATTACAATTGATTCATGAATGCAAATTCATGAATACAAGATACATGAAAAATTGATTCATGAATGCAAACTCATGAATGCGATTAACCCACGTTCATCACCATTGGTATTGCCTTCATCCTTTTCAAACCCAACACCTTCAGCAACATCTCCTTCGAATAACATGGACTCAAAACCGTTTTTGTTGCGTTGGTCTATAATTAATTCCTTCGTCTGCTACTGTTGCGTTCGTTTCTGTTTTTGCCACTGCCTAATCACGTTTGCTACTGTTCGATAAAGTCTGCACTCTGCAGGTCTTGAAAAACCGTTTGTTGGATTACGACGGCTGCTGTTCGGGTGATCATGGTATTGGGGTACAACGCCGCTGCGAGGGGAGTTTAACCCTCGCAAACTTCCCTTGGGGCCAGCTGGGTCTTCTGTTTTTAATTCCAATACATGGGGTTATTGCATTAGTTTTGTATTTTGAATTGGTTGTTTTGCTGCTGTTGATTTTGTAAGCATGTAGAATAAAGTTTGTGGAGGTTTGTTCAAGTGGAATAAAATATTGCGCTGCTTTAAAGAAAGTAGATAACAATGAGAAAATAAAATGGAAACCATACCATACGGTTACCTTAAAATTAGGAGAAGATTCAATATTATCTATTTAATTAATGAATTAATAAAACAGAAATTTTCAAATGACTAAATTGACCCTACAATTAAATATTAATTATTAAATAATCAAAAATTCTTAAGATCTGATCAACGGTTAAGATCGTGGTTGCAAGGGTTTCAACCTTTTTAAGGGTTGCAAAATAGTCACCCTCTATATATATATATATATATATATATATATATATATATATATATATATCTTTACATATGTGCATATGTGCATATACATATCTTTATATATGTGCATATGTGCACATGCATATATTCATTTGTATATTTATATATGTGCATATGTGCACATGCACATATGCATCTGTATGTATGTGCATATGTGCACATACACATATGCATCTGTATGTATGTGCATATATGCATATGATGAACTTGATTTCCATTCTGAACTATGTTTCAGGATGTTCTGAATCTGTGACCAAAACCCAGTAAACCAGTAAGATTGTGCACATATGCACATCGAATTAAAAGGGTCGTCCTCAAAAGATTTAGTTAAGCTTCTGCAGATTTTTGCTCCTTAATTAAAAGGGTCGTCCTCGAAAGAATCGTCGCTTGATTCCCGATTTTTGCTCCTTGACTTTTGGTGCACGTTGAGACTTGCCTTTTTACTTTTTGTTGTTTTTTGACTTTTTTACCCTTGTGCACATATGCATTCTAACACCAAGCGCGTGAAGTACCTATGAATTGAAATGAAATTCCTGATTTATTGTAGGTCGTAGATCTTAATAATCAACGGATGAGATTGGTTAACATGGTTAGGACTAATGGTTTGGTTAAAAAAAGAAGGGGATCCTATATATATATATATATATATATATATATATATATATATATAGAGAGAGAGAGAGAGAGAGAGAGAGAAAGAGAAATGTGGTTTCATTTGCAAACCACTCTTATATAGCAAACTGTGAAACCCAACTATAAACCATAGATTGAATAAATCAATGGTTAAGATGCTTTTGTGCTAATTATGGTATTAATGAAATTAATTTAATATTTTTAATAGAAAAAAAATTGACGGAAGGTGGTAGCTAAATATCGTGTATCCAAAATATGGGCACAATAATTCCACAATGAAGGCACAAGTATATACCGACAATGGGATCGCTACAAGTAATAAAGTGGTAAATATACCGAGATCGTATCCACAGGGATTGGACTTCAAAGTTTCGAGTCCTAAGTCGAGAATACACCGATTTCAATGAAAATATTGTTGGTTGGTTTGGAAAATGATTAAACTCTTGAATAATAAAAAAATGGGTATGGATGTGAGTTCCCTTGAGATTTTTGTAGTAACAAGATGGTTAGTTGCTTTATAGCACCAAAAGTTCATAAAAAGCCCGATCTCTCGAAATGCATGCGATTTATAAACCGGTCCTACAAAGTTTCCATAAAGTGTCCATTGTTACCGACTCTCGATCTTGCCGATTTAATTAAGTTTGACTCTAAACGTCAAGTTCTACCAATATGGAGATTTACACCCAAATCTCTTTGTGATATAAATCTCGACCGGCGTTTGAACCTTAGTAAATCATACAAAACCCGCCTCTCGACGTGGTTATCAAAGACTCTCTCAAATCTTTGTGCATCACTTAAGCCGTATTTCGAATCCGCCCCTCTCGAGGTCTAAGATCTAATATTAACACATCAAAGTGATCGGCTTATCCGCGTTGAGTTTAAGTCTCGACTCAAGTGACCAATCTCGAGAGTTAGTAACAAATGGCCACACCCAAGTGTTGCCTACTAGTCTCAAGTTTGTTCACACCCACACCCAATGGTGCTTAGCTAATAATTAAAGTAAAAGACATAATGTAAGAAATGAAATACTTGTTAACTACTTGCATTAAGATAAAAATAAACTACAAACTTAGACGGAAAGTAAATGCGGAAATTAAATGCAAGAAAGTTAAAGACAATAAATTAAACTACAACTAAGATAACAAAATGCAAGCTAAAGATTAACTTCTACATTTTATTTGGAGCTCCTTTGCAAGTGACCCAAGCTCCTTCTTTTATAACCCCAAGAATGGGTATTACCCAATGGACAAAGTTCACATTATCCAAAGGGTAATACCAAAACCACCTTCTAGAGCCCATGGTTTTGCTGAGTTTTTCTGCACTAGAATGCCAGCTCTTAGATGCTCTCCTTTGTCCAGTTAATCGCTTTATCCGCTGGTCCGAAGCAAAATCCGCTCGTGCCCACAGTGGGCACACTGTGCCCACAGTGGGCATCGCTGCACAACATTAAACCTCAAAAATTGATGCAAAAAACCATCAAACATCCTCAACAACTCCAAATAAAAATAAATTAACAAAAGGAAAAATACGAACACATAAATAAAAAAATACAACTAAAACGGAAGAAAAACTCACACAAATGATGTGTAAATAACGCTCAAAATGAGAGTTATCACACCCCCAAACTTAACTTGTTACTTGTCCCCAAGTAACGAAAATGACAAATATAAAAACAACTGAAGATTCAAAATACGCAAAAAGACTAAGTATCACAACTAGGATCTTCAATTTTTCTCTTTTTTTTTATTTTGCATCTTAAATCCCTTGATTGAAAATATCCATAGTTTTTCGTAATTTTTCCACTTCGTCCTTTTTTATTGCACTTTGATTTCCATAGGCTAAGCTATAATTCACCCATCTTATGATAATTGACTTTGCAAACTTAGATCCACAGGACTTTGAAGGGTTAGTGTTTATGGCTAAAAAAAAAAATCCCCCCCAAACTTGAACTAAACTACAAAAGGAAATAGGATATATCTTTGTTGCTTTTCCTTTGATTTCTATTTTAGTCACAAAAAACCCAAGCTTTTTTATTTTTCATTTTTTGTACGAGCTTTTTGGGGTTTTTTTTCGAAGGTGGTCTTCCAATTTTTTGAAGACTTTTTTTTTCTGATCATAAAAATAATGATCAAGCAATTTCCCCACCCCCAAACTTAAAGATGGACAATGTCCGCATTGGCTTTGTAATCGGCTCGGTTGTGGGAACGAAGGGAAAAGTGTTTCGGCCAAGTGTTTAGAAAGAAAGGCCCATGTCATTTCTAGAGTTTGAAAGTTTAATCAATTTGTATACCGGGGAATTGGTTGCTTAGTTCTAGAAATCTGCGAGTGGTGAAAAAAATGGTGGATAGATTATTCAAACTATGAAACTTTAAATCTAAGAATATAAGATGCATGAGATTTTTTTTTGTGTTTTTTTGTGTTTTTTTTCCAAAAAAACTCATGATACTAGTCGAAAATGAAGAGACTCAAATCACACACAAAAAAATGTAAAATAAAAGACACAAAATTGGAGTTGAGAGTAAGAAGATAAGTTTGCATCAAAGTTATGTAGGATGTGGTTCACCACCCCACATGTGCATCTTCAAAAAGTGGAGTGGTTTCAAGATAATAGACACCTCCACCATACCAAAGTTTTTTCCAACAATTCCACCACCCAAAGAACACGATCTAGGCAAAATCCCCGAGCTCTTGATCACACAAATCCTCCCAACGGTCCATGGCATGATCCCGGTAGGAGCATTGTGGTCACAAAAAGAAGGCTGCACAATATGAGCAAAAATAATTAAGTTAGGAATTTTAGCATCTTGAAGCACCTCTTTACTATTAGGAAGTAAAGAAGGCTTGCTCTTGTGCTTGAAATTTGCCTCAAAAATCTCCAACTCTTTCTCAACATCACTCTCATCCTTACCAACACATTTTGATTTTTCATTATCACTTGGTAAGGAACCTTGACTTTGATTTTTCAACTCGTCGACTAGTTGTCCCGTCTTAGTATTTAAGGCTTCAAAAGAGGATGTGAAATTTCCCAAAAATGTTGTAAAATTTTCTGTTAAGCTTGGGGAAAAAGTTTCAAAAGAGTGAGAAGGTTCGGGTTGTTCAAAAACATTCCCGGGTGCGTTGTTGGAAACAAAGGACGTAAATCCATGGTGAGGATCACTCCCTTGAAAATCACAAAAATCATCAAAATTCCCCTCCCATGATTGGTCAAATGTATTTATAAACGTGTCATTCCAATCTTGACGGGGAGGTGAAAATGAAGTGTAGGTATCATCATCTTGAATATTTTGTAAAAAATAGGATGTTGTTCCCATGAATAATTGGAAAAATTAAAATACGGGGCATCCCAACTAAAACCTTCCATTTTGGTGGAAGAAAAACCAATGAAAAACTCAACTTATAACTCAAGAAACCTTGGAAATACGCCAATCCCCGGCAACGGCGCCAAAAACTTGGTAGCTAAATATCGTGTATCCAAAATATGGGCACAATAATTCCACAATGAAGGCACAAGTATATACCGACAATGGGATCGCTACAAGTAATAAAGTGGTAAATATACCGAGATCGTATCCACAGGGATTGGACTTCAAAGTTTCGAGTCCTAAGTCGAGAATACACCGATTTCAATGAAAATATTGTTGGTTGGTTTGGAAAATGATTAAACTCTTGAATAATAAAAAAATGGGTATGGATGTGAGTTCCCTTGAGATTTTTGTAGTAACAAGATGGTTAGTTGCTTTATAGCACCAAAAGTTCATAAAAAGCCCGATCTCTCGAAATGCATGCGATTTATAAACCGGTCCTACAAAGTTTCCATAAAGTGTCCATTGTTACCGACTCTCGATCTTGCCGATTTAATTAAGTTTGACTCTAAACGTCAAGTTCTACCAATATGGAGATTTACACCCAAATCTCTTTGTGATATAAATCTCGACCGGCGTTTGAACCTTAGTAAATCATACAAAACCCGCCTCTCGACGTGGTTATCAAAGACTCTCTCAAATCTTTGTGCATCACTTAAGCCGTATTTCGAATCCGCCCCTCTCGAGGTCTAAGATCTAATATTAACACATCAAAGTGATCGGCTTATCCGCGTTGAGTTTAAGTCTCGACTCAAGTGACCAATCTCGAGAGTTAGTAACAAATGGCCACACCCAAGTGTTGCCTACTAGTCTCAAGTTTGTTCACACCCACACCCAATGGTTCTTAGCTAATAATTAAAGTAAAAGACATAATGTAAGAAATGAAATACTTGTTAACTACTTGCATTAAGATAAAAATAAACTACAAACTTAGACGGAAAGTAAATGCGGAAATTAAATGCAAGAAAGTTAAAGACAATAAATTAAACTACAACTAAGATAACAAAATGCAAGCTAAAGATTAACTTCTACATTTTATTTGGAGCTCCTTTGCAAGTGACCCAAGCTCCTTCTTTTATAACCCCAAGAATGGGTATTACCCAATGGACAAAGTTCACATTATCCAAAGGGTAATACCAAAACCACCTTCTAGAGCCCATGGTTTTGCTGAGTTTTTCTGCACTAGAATGCCAGCTCTTAGATGCTCTCCTTTGTCCAGTTAATCGCTTTATCCGCTGGTCCGAAGTGGGCATTGCTGTACTTTGGCATCTAATTTCAAAAAAGGAAATGGGATTTCATCCATTCTCATCATAAATCACTCCAACGATTTGGCATCTAATTTTAAAATATGAAATGAGATTTCATCCATACTCAATCTCCAACTATCATAAATCATCTCCAACAAGTTATATATGTATTTCTTGTAAGGTTTTATATTATTGTCGTTCATCTCCATTCATCGCCCGATTAATTCCGTTTCATCTCCATTCATCGCCGTTTAATTCCGTTTCATCTCGGTTTCATATCCGATTTCATCTCTGTCCATTGCCGTTCATCGCCGTTTAATTCCGTTTCATCTCGGTTTCATATCCGTTTTCATCTCTGTTCATTGTCGTTCATCGCCGTTTAATTCCGTTTCATCTCCATTCATCGCCGGTTTATTTCGTTTCATCTCGGTTTCATATCCGTTTTCATCGCCGTTCATCTCCATTCATCGCCTATTAATTCCGTTTCATCTCCATTCATCACCGTTTAATTCCGTTTCATCTCGGTTTCATATCCGTTCATCTCCGTATCGTCACAGTTTCAGCGTGCGAGACATTTTCTATTTCATTAGAATCCATGTCCCAATATGTAGAAATCACGCAGAAACAGAAAAAAAACGAAGAAGAATATATTGAGCAAAAAGCGAATAAACCCACCGGAGAAGAAGATGGTGTCCCAATTTTTATTATTCTGGAGATTATCTCTAAAATCATAAACCCAATTTTTGAGAAGAATATGGTGATAAACCGTAAGCCACAAGTATAAAGAAAGATTGATTTAGATTTAACCTTCCATAAAAATAGGGAATTCAATTAATTAATTACACAATTAAATAATTAATGAAATTGGTTACGGTTTTCCTTAATTAATGAGATAAACTAAAAAGGACAATATTGCCCTTTGCCATTAATTTAAAATAAAAATTCAAAAAAAAATATGATTGGTTGGTTGAGGTTTGTAAAGTTTGCATATTAATGATGGTTTTCACATGATCCCTCCTCTATATATATATATATATATATATATATATATATATATATATATATGGAAAAGTTCAATTGTAAACCAGGTTTTCGCCTGTAAACTAGGGGACAAAGGAGAGCACGACACGTGTTCCCGAGTGTCCAAATTCGGTATGAATAACAAAGGTGAACGTGAATGCACTATTCATGAAAAATAATACATCATTCAAGATGCATAATACAAACATTCATGATGAATAATACAACATTTATCATGAATCGTGTATTATTCATGTTGAATATTGTGTTATTCATCACGAATGCTACATTTTTCATGATGAATAATACATGAACAACCCGTGAAAGTCTGAACACATGGAGCACTCTCATTTATCCTCATGTTCACAACCAAAACTTGGTTTTCATTTGAACCTGCTCCTTTATATATATATATACATATATATAGGCTGGGTATCAAATACAAACCAAATGGATTGTACAAACCCGTACAAACTCAATCTACCTTCATGAATCTGCAATTTGTATAATTTGGCTTCATGAATCTATATTTTGGCTTCATATTCAGAAGGACAATATGAATGAAATGTTCTTAGCTTTGGACTCAAGAACGCACCATCCATATTTCAAAGATTCATGGATAATATATTTCTTAAATATAATTTATGTCTGGTATACATTGACGATATCTTGGTTGCCAGCGAAAAAGTACAGGAACATGAAAAACACTTACAACAGATATTTGAAGAATAAAAAAGAATGGTATAGTAGTATCCAAAAGAAAAATGGATCTATTCAAAAGAAAAATATATTTTCTTGGCCTAGAAATCGGAAATGGAAAGATAGAATTACAATCACATATTTCTACAAAAATATTAGATTTTCCAGAAAAAATCGAAGGTCTTAAACAAATCCAAGCTTTTTTAGGTCTGATAAATTATGCTCGAAAATTCATTCCAGATCTTTCAAAATTAGTAGGACCTTTATATAGTAAGACAACAAAAAATGGTCAGAAACATTTTAACATAGAAGACATAAAGCTCGTCAAAATAATTAAAGAAAAAGTAAAAAATATTAAACCATTGGAATTACCATTAATTACAGACTATATAATTATAGAGGTTGATGGTTGTAAAGAAGGATGGGGAGCAGTTCTTCTATCTAAACCTAATAAATATAATACAAAAGAAACAGAGAAAATTTGTTCATATGCCCGTGGAAATTTTAACAAAGTTGGTATGAATTGAACAAGCCTTGATTTTGAAATCCAGGCATTAATAAACGCGTTAGAAAAATTTAAAATCTTTTTACAAAAAGAATTCACAGTCAGAACAGACTGTGAAGCTATTGTTCGCTTTATAAAAAATGATCAAAGTAAAAAAGTAAATAAAACACGATGGATTAATTTACAAAACATTATACAAGGATGCGGTTACAAAATAAATTTTGAACATATTAAAGGAAAAGACAATGGGATAGCAGATATGTTATCTAGAAATCTTAACAAATTATTTGTTACAGATGGAGAGAAAAGATAAAGGAAAAAGAAAGATTATACAACCTATCAGGTATACATCCTCGATGAGTATCTTATCAGACGAGGAAAAAGTCAGTACACAGACAGTAAATACACAGATCATAGCTACCAACAAGCTAACGCAAGCAGCTATGAGTTCACAGAAGTTACAAACAGAAGATTTTTACAATTCTTCACAGGTTACACAGGCAAAGTATCAAACAAATATTGGTACAATTGCACCATACACTCCTACAAAGACCCAACCCCGAGGCTATGCACAGTCCAGGTCAAAAGATACACATGCGACAAATTCCATGATATCATTTGGCAACTACATGTTGTAACACCCCGAATTTTCGTTATATGTTATTTTGTAGTTGTTAAGCATGTTCAAGTGTTTTATCAATTTACCTTGAATGGTGACTTGTTAGGATCTGATCAAGGACTAAAAAGAGGACCAAAGGAGGCTCGGTACCCTTCAGGCGATAGTGACCGGCGAGAGTGCCCATGTCACTATCGCGGGTGTCACATTCGCTGGAAATGTATCGCAAGAAAGAAATTCCAGGTATGTTGGTTTCTAGCGAAAGTGACCCAGCGAGAGTGACAGTGTCACTATCGCATGGTCACAATCGCTAGTTTTGTACCGAGAGTTTGGGGGAGGAGTTGAGCGAAAGTGACCCAGCGATAGTGACACTGCGATAGTGACAGTGTCACTATCGCCGTGTCATAATCGCTGCCGACCTATTAGGGTATAAAAAGGAGAGTTTCGGGTTTTTTAGCTGATTAGATGAAAATAGAATACGGTGGCAGACGATTTCTTCTTCTGAAAAGGTAGGGTTCCATAACCTTAATCCTTCTCATCTATTGTTAATTGTTAGAGGTGTTTATGCACTTTTATGATGAATCTTAGGTGGTCAATTTCCTTTTAGTGCAAGGTTTCTATCCTCTCTTCAAGAATCAACTTCACCCACTCCATCTAAGGTTTAGGGATTTTACCACAAATCTTCTAAGGTGAGTGATTTGAATTCAAAAGTATACTTGATTCATAATTTACTCTATCATTTCATTTAATTCTAACAAGTTTATCTTGAAGTATATTTTGAGCCAATAAGCTCTTATTTCTCTAAAGAGGAAATTGAAAGGGGCTTAATGATAAGATAAAGGTGATGTAGTATTTTATTCTACTTGGAATTGTATATGTTATGATGGTGATCAATTGAAATTGGTTTGTAAAGCCCGTATCCCGGTATGTAATTTCTTTGTTTTAATTCTTTTTTAAAAGTTTTATTTATCATGGTTTCCGTTAGCGGGGTTAGACGAATTGGACCTAATAGTTAAATATGTCAAGACGTGGTTAGTTTGCGAGAAGGATGTAGTGAGGGACCAAAATTGTTAAGGGGCCAAAAAGTGAGAGTTTCGGCCCATGCAACCCAAACCAAACCCTTGTATCATTTTTTTGGTGTGGTGTTCGTGAGTAACAAGAAAAAAGGGATGGAGCTCAATATTTTCGTATTTTGAAAACCTAGCTGCAGAAAACTTCTGTTTCCCGGAGATTGAACGGTCGGATCGTCGTGATTTTTGGTGAGCAGCTTCACGACATCTTCATCAACATTCTGGACGGTGGGATCGTGGTTTTGAGGTCGGGAGGTCATGGTTTCGTGGGGTTCTGCACAGCAGTAACTTTGTGGTGATTTTTCTCCATTCTTGCTCTATTTTGGTTCCATACATCTTGATGTGCTTATTTCCAAGTGTATGATGGTTTTGTATGCCTCTAGTATAATCTAGAGAAGACTTTGTATTGCTCTAATATTGGTGGTAGTGGATTTGAAGCGGCTCTAGTAGTCCCGTGGTTTTTACTCTCGATTTTGAGGGGTTTTCCACGCTAAAATTTTGGGGTCTCATTGTGGTTGTTGATTGTATGTTTGGGGGTTGTTTTTACTTGCACTTAGAATACCCTATTTTTTTGCATCCTCAAAGGTTCATTCGGGTCTGTTTGGGTTAAGCTATGGCTTAATGGGTTACTAAGCATTATTTGTCATTTTATGTGAAACTGCAGTTTCTGTCCCTGTTTTTGTATCGAGTATAACTTCTGCTAGGAATGTCGGATTGGGATGAAACCAGTGCCAAAAGTTCCCATTTATGAGTCTAGTAAGTTTCTTATGTTTTGCGGAAAAATCAGTTCGGACCGTAGCTAGTGTCAAACCGCTGTTTTGTAATGAAAGGTGTTGTTTTTCGCTGTGCAGTTAACCGGTTTTGTAAAATCCATAATAAATTGTAGAAAAATCGTTAGAGCGCGTGCAATATGTCCCTGGAACCCTAAGACATGGGACTTTGTGATTATGGATTAATATTTCTGGATTTATCAGTTTACAAGGGGTTAAACAGGTCCCGAACAGACCTGTGTTTTTAGAGTAAAAGCTGGAATGTGTATGTTATAATTTAGTAGTCGTGGTTTTGGGTTGGGGCGTCACTTTGACATTTGTTAACACGTAATTAGGTGGGATAAGGTGAGTGAAGTTGGCCGGCTTGTGATTGCGGTTGCGGATACTCGCGTTGCTTTAAGGTGAGTTCTCTCACTGTGTAGTTAGGGGTTGTATGCATGTCATAGTAGTTTGTATGTACTACTGTCTTTGTGGTGTGAACTAGTTGTTTGTGGTGTGTAATATTTGATTGGTTTAAATGCTTAGTATAAATGTTTTACATTACACCTCGGTGGGACCGAGGAAGTGGAAAGAAACGTTGTGGGAACTCGGCGTGACGAGTGTGTTACATTACAACTCGGTGGGACCGAGGGCTCGGTGGGACCGAGGAAGTGGAAAGAAACATTGTGGGAACTCGGTGTGACGAGTGTGTTACATTACAACTCGGTGGGACCAAGGGCTCGGTGGGACCGAGGAAGTGGAAGGAAACGTTGTGGGAACTCGGTGTGACGAGTGTGTTACATTACAACTCGGTGGGACCGAGGGCTCGGTGGGACCGAGGTGTTGGATACATAATTACTTGTAGATGTTTACTCGTTTTATGTAACTGTGATGTTGTTGCTTATGTGCGGATAGGGGTGATGTGTATATAATTCCTATCTGCGCATGTGATGGAATTCACTAAGCTCCGTGCTTACCCCTTCCCAATATCTTATGATTTCAGGTGCGAGTAGCAGTCGGGCATGACGGTACACACGGGCGCAAGGCGAAGGCTGTTTAAGTTTAACTTTTTAAATGGGGATTTAATTATATAACTTTTCCGCTGCTTAAATTTCATTTGACGGTTTTAATTAACGACGTTTATTTTTATTGTAATGGGATTTGTTAACTTATGGTTTGATTGTAACGAAATGCATTATTTTTAAAATTTTAAATTCATTGTAATTTTTGGGACGTTACATGGTTAAGCCTAAATATTAAGGTTTGGAGCTTAATGGATTAAGCTATGTCTTAA
This sequence comes from Saussurea involucrata, assembly GCA_033807775.1. Classification (NCBI taxonomy): domain Eukaryota; kingdom Viridiplantae; phylum Streptophyta; class Magnoliopsida; order Asterales; family Asteraceae; genus Saussurea; species Saussurea involucrata. Next base: position 75,619,149 of record CM066318.1, on the reverse strand, counting down.
TGAAGAAATTCTGACTATGTTAAAGTGATTTAATATGCAGATTTGATGAATGATCTATGTTAAACAATAAATTCATAATGTTACTTGTACATATGTGAATAATTGGAAGATTTCTTGTATGTAGAAATTACATGCTTAATGAGATGATTGGACTATCTTTATTGAAGTAAATGTATGGCATTATGAACTGCTTGGAGTAGTTGGTTATTGGTATTCACAAATTGGAGGAGTCCCTAAGTAGGCATTAGGAAGATATAGTCTTGGGCACTTACCTGGGAGGTTTGTGTATCGATCCACGCCTTCGGGATTTATACCATATAGGTAGTCCCGATGTGCCGGGCCTTGAGGCGTTACCTTGGAGGTAGACGCTAAGGTGTATCTTCAAAGATGATGTAACTCGGGTTGGTGTTTGGGTCTTCCCCATAGAGTCCGACTTGCGAATGATCAAGTTGATAACTCTTATGTGAAATAACTGCATGCTTTATTATATGATTGACTCACTAGGCCTTCCCAGCCTAACACTTGTTATTTGTTTAATGTGTGTCACAGGTTCTAGAGGTGCCATCCCTAAGAAAGCATAGATGGGGACTTGTGAGCGTGGGGATACTTTTGAGATGCCAAAGATAGAAGATCAAAGTTGGTCTAATTATGACACCTTTTGTAATCTTATTTCTATAGTAGAGATTAGATTAGCATGTTGTCATATAGTAGTAAATATTACATCTTGTTTGTAAACAGGCATATGAATATCCCTTTTTATAGCTCGTGCTTTGGCATTGTATATATATCAATCTTCCGTTTTATGGAAGTTTTTGTTGACCCTGTTTTAGGGTGTCACAAGTTGGTATCAGAGCTCTAGTTTAAGTGAACTAGGCGTTGACTGTAGTATGTCTAGACTTAAGCTGAGAAATTGTCATAGAAAACCTCTACGTTGGGTAGACATCCTAGGATGGGAGAGTGTTAGGAATTGCGAAAATTCATTTGTTGAGAATTATGATGATGGTAATGAGAATGCTTGTGTGTAACATGTTCATAATTCCACTTAGCTAATGCTATTATGAATGTGCTGTTACGTAAGTGTGCTTGACTACTATTATTATAGTGATTAATGAATGTATGAGTACGCAACTTTAGTCTATTTCTTACCATTATTCTCGCATGTTTGACAGACTAAGATGGTGAACACGCGAGGTCAACTTCAATCAGCATTGGACGGTCACGCCGCAACCGAATCTACGACCGACCAATTGGCTAATCAAGCAGCGACCGAACGTCCTCCGAGGCCACTTATTTTAGGTGGAGGACCGGAACATATACCAAGAACCCACATCGGAACCTCAAACCCTGTATTAGAGGATAATACCCTCGAAAACCGACTGAAAGATAGTGTGCTTCAAGCTATGACCTCTGCTATGGCTCAACAACAAGAAATGTTTATGAAATTGTTGGAAGACCGGGACCACAGTCATCGACGCATTGAGACAGTGGCGGATAATGCAGGAAATGGGTCAGGAGGTCTTGGGAATGGAGCAGTTGCGCTAGAGCAAGCGAACGTGCGTGATGGGAGAAGAGAAAGGGGGTGTTCGTATAAGACCTTCCTTGGTTGTAAACCACCGGAATTCGCTGGGACTACCGACCCAGTTCGGTGTATGTATTGGATCCGGGAGATGGAAATGGCGTTCGAGGCTAGTGAATGCGAAGACTCCCAACGAGTTAAGTTTGATTCTCATCTTCTCAAGGGCGAGGCCCTTACTTGGTGGAATCTCACCCGTTCGTCTCTCACGCCCGAAGCATTGGCCAAACTCACGTGGCCGACGTTCAAGAAAAAAATTCTCGACAAGTATTGTAGTGAGAGGGATCTAGACAAGATTGAAGAGGAGTTCCGGGGATTGAAGAAAGGGAATATGACCATGATCGACTACTCAAAGGCGTTTCTTGAAAAGTTAAGTTTGGTGGAGCATCTGGCTCCCGATGAGAAAATGAAAATAAAGGCGTACCAACGGGGATTGCCATCTGAGATGAAGACGGCCGTGAGGAACGCCAAGGTAACGACTGTACAGGAAGCAATTGAAGAATCATTGTTGGTGGAAGACGATTTGACTCAAGAAAAGTTGGAAAGTGAACATACAGGTGAGAAAAGAAAGTGGGAAACACCGTCCGGACCCGTTCGACAACAAAGGCAGTTTACCGGGAATCGAAGTGGGGATAACCGCCGAGACGCAAGGTGGTGTAATTGATGCAGGAAACACCATGTTGTCCCATGTAATACCCAATCGCACTCAAACTCGCAGGGATGTTACAACTGTGGAAAGAGTGGACATTATGGTCGGGATTGTCCCACGAAGGGACTGACTTGTTTCGAATGCCGTGAAACGGGTCATGTAAAGCGGGATTGCCCGAAGCTAAAGTTAAGTGGAAGTGGGGGATCTAAGGCGGAGCCACCAAAAGTGAAAGGGAGAGCTTTTCAGATGACAACTGAGGAGGCAAGAACTTCGACAGACGTAGTGTCGGGTACGTTTCTTCTAAACTCTGTACCTACGCGTGTATTATTCGATTCGGGTGCAAGTTTTTCTTTTGTGTCGAGGTCATTCTGTCAAAAGTTGTCTATGCCCACTAAAAGTTTAGACGAAGCCTTAGTGATAGAAATAGCCGACGGTGGTCAAGTTTCAGTTCGTGATATTTTGCGGGGTTGCACTTTAGAAATCGAAGGGAGGAAATTTTTAATCGACTTAATACCAATAGTGATCGGAGGTTTTGACGTGGTGGTCGGAATGGAATGGTTATCTAAAAACCAAGCTGAAATCTTGTGCGCAAAGAAACTGATTCGCATACCGTCTACGGATGGGAGTCAAGTATTCATTTATGGAGAACGAAGGAAGGGGGATATAGCAATTATTTCATTGATGAAGGCTCGGAAATGCTTGGTCAAAGGGTGTGCATCCTTCATTGCATACGTTATAGATGCCAAGTTGGAGAAAAGGAAGATAGAGGATGTAAAAGTGGTATGTGAGTTTCCGGACGTATTTCCGGAAGACTTACCGGGTTTACCACCGGACCGCCAAGTAGAATTTAAGATAGACTTGGTGCCGGGGGCGGCTCCAATAGCTAGAGCTCCCTATCGTTTGGCTCCGTCCGAGATGCAAGAAATAACGACACAGCTTCAGGAACTCTTGGAGAAAGGATTCGTAAGACCGAGTTCATCTCCTTGGGGAGCGCCGGTTCTATTTGTAAAGAAGAAAGATGGCACAATGCGCATGTGTATAGACTACCGGGAGTTGAATAAGGTAACCGTGAAGAACAAATATCCACTTCCTAGAATCGATGACTTGTTTGACCAGCTTCACGGGGCGGGATGCTTCTCGAAGATTGACTTACGTTCAGGCTATCATCAAGTGAAAGTTAAGGAAGACGACGTCCCAAGGACAGCGTTCCGAACACGCTATGGCCATTATGAATTCTTAGTAATGCCGTTTGGACTGACGAACGCACCAGCGGTATTCATGGATTTGATGAATCGGGTGTGCCGACCTTTTCTTGACAAGACAGTAATTGTCTTCATAGATGATATTTTGGTGTACTCCAAGAATGAAGTAGAACACGAGCTCCACCTACGAGAAGTGTTAGAAGTATTGAGGAAAGAAAAGCTTTACGCAAAATTCTCTAAGTGCGACTTTTGGTTAAAGGAGGTCCAATTCTTGGGTCATGTAATTACTCGGGATGGAGTGAAAGTAGATCCGTCCAAAATCGAAGCAATGATGAATTGGGAACCGCCCAAGAGTCCGGGAGAAATCCGAAGTTTCTTGGGATTGGCGGGTTACTATCGTAGGTTCATTCAAGACTTTTCCAAGATTGCTTCTTCATTGACGGTATTGACGTGGAAGAATGTGAACTTTGTTTGGACCGATGTACAAGAGAAGGCATTCCGTACTCTCCAAAAGAAATTGTGTGAAGCACCAATCCTATCCTTACCCGAAGGATCGGAAGATTTTGTAGTCTATAGCGATGCATCCAAGATGGGCTTGGGATGTGTGTTAATGCAACGGGGAAAAGTGACCGCTTATGCCTCGAGACAACTTAAGGTGCACGAAAAGAACTACCCTACGCACGATTTGGAATTGGCCGCGGTGGTTTTTGCATTGAAGTTGTGGCGTCATTATTTATACGACACGAAATGCACATTATATACGGATCACAAGAGTTTGAAACATGTATTCGACCAAAAAGAGCTGAACATGAGACAATGAAGATGGTTGGAGTTACTCAAAGATTACGACTGTGAACTGCTTTACCATCCGGGTAAAGCTAATGTGGTCGCCGACGCATTAAGCCGAAAAGAGTATAGCTGAAGTTTACGCGCCAACCTCTAGAGAATAGACATAGTGTCAAGCTTAGTGGAACGGATTAGAATAGCACAATCTGAAGCCCTAAAAGAAGAAAACCTCAAGGATGAAGTGATGGTGAAACAAAAACAACAGTTAACCGAAGACAGTCGGGGAGTTAAGTTGTTCAAGGGGCGAGTGTGGGTGCCTAAGATCGGTGGGAATCGGGAGCTACTCATGGATGAGGTTCATAAATCCAAGTACTCCATTCATCCCGGAAGTACCAAAATGTATCGGGATTTGAAGCTGCATTATTGGTGGCCGGTCATGAAGTTAGATGTGGCGTGGTATGTGGGACAGTGCACGACTTGTTCTCAAGTAAAAGCTCAACATCAATTACCCTATGGTGAGTTGAAACCTTTGGAAATTCCCGAGTGGAAATGGGAGAAGATCACAATGGATTTTGTGACTAAATTGCCAAGGACTATGAAGGGCCACGACACCATTTGGGTAATAGTGGATCGTTTGACGAAGAGTGCACATTTTTTGGCAATGCGAGAAACTTTACCAATGGACAAATTGGCAAAACTTTACATTGATGAAGTGGTTTCGCGACATGGGGTGCCCGTGTCCATAGTCTCTGATCGGGATAGTCGATTCACATCAAGATTCTGGCAAGCGTTACAAGGAGAACTTGGTACGAGAGTGAATTTGAGCACGGCATACCACCCACAAACAGACGGTCAAAGCGAAAGGACCATTCAAACCTTGGAAGATATGTTAAGGGCGTACGTAATCGACTTTGGGGGTAATTGGGATACTCATCTACCATTAGTGGAGTTCGCTTACAACAATAGTTATCACTCGAGCTTAAAGGCGGCACCGTTTGAAGCATTGTATGGGAGAAAGTGTAGGACTCCCGCGTGTTGGTTAGAGGCGGGAGAAAAGCAATTTGCCGGACCGGAAATTGTACAAGAAACAGCCGATAAGGTTAAAGTCATTAGAGAACGGTTGAAAGCGGCTCAAGATCGACAAAAGAGCTACGCTGACAAGAGACGGAAACCGATAGAGTTCCAAGTAGGAGAAAGAGTGATGTTGAAAGTATCCCCTTGGAAGGGATTAATTCATTTTGGAAAGCGTGGGAAGTTAAGTCCCCGTTTCCTTGGACCTTTCTCTATTTTGGAACGTGTGGGTTCGCAAGCCTACAAATTGGATTTACCTCCGGAAATGGATGGAATCCATCCAACGTTCCATGTGTGTTATCTACGGAAGTGCTTAGCGGAAGGAGAGAGCGTGATACCTTTATCGGAAATCCGGGTGGATGACAACCGATGTATCGAGGAACCCGAAGCCATTTTGGACAGAGTAGTTACGAAACTCCGACACAAAGAGGTAGCCAAGGTCAAAGTGCAGTGGAAGCACCATCGAGGTGCCAACGTGACTTGGGAGCCGGAAGAGGACATGAGACGCCGCTATCCGCATTTGTTTGTACAACCTTAAATTTCGAGGATGAAATTTTGTCCAAGTTGGGGAGAATTGTAACACCCCGAATTTTCGTTATATGTTATTTTGTAGTTGTAAAGCATGTTCAAGTGTTTTATCAATTTACCTTGAATGGTGACTTGTTAGGATCTGATCAAGGACTAAAAAGAGGACCAAAGGAGGCTCGGTACCCTTCAGGCGATAGTGACTGGCGAGAGTGCCCATGTCACTATCGCGGGTGTCACATTCGCTGGAAATGTACCGCAAGAAAGAAATTCCAGGTATGTTGGTTTCTAGCGAAAGTGACCCAGCGAGAGTGACAGTGTCACTATCGCATGGTCACAATCGCTAGTTTTGTACCGAGAGTTTGGGGGAGGAGTTGAGCGAAAGTGACCCAGCGATAGTGACAGTGTCACTATCGCCATGTCATAATCGCTGCCGACCTATTAGGGTATAAAAAGGAGAGTTTCGGGTTTTTAGCTGATTAGATGAAAATAGAATACGGTGGCAGATGATTTCTTCTTCTGAAAAGGTAGGGTTCCATAACCTTAATCCTTCTCATCTATTGTTAATTGTTAGAGGTGTTTATGCACTTTTATGATGAATCTTAGGTGGTCAATTTCCTTTTAGTGCAAGGTTTCTATCCTCTCTTCAAGAATCAACTTCACCCACTCCATCTAAGGTTTAGGGATTTTACCACAAATCTTCTAAGGTGAGTGATTTGAATTCAAAAGTATACTTGATTCATAATTTACTCTATCATTTCATTTAATTCTAACAAGTTTATCTTGAAGTATATTTTGAGCCAATAAGCTCTTATTTCTCTAAAGAGGAAATTGAAAGGGGCTTAATGATAAGATAAAGGTGATGTAGTATTTTATTCTACTTGGAATTGTATATGTTATGATGGTGATCAATTGAAATTGGTTAAGCCTAAATATTAAGGTTTGGAGCTTAATGGATTAAGCTATGTCTTAATGAAGAAATTCTGACTATGTTAAAGTGATTTAATATGCAGATTTGATGAATGATCTATGTTAAACAATAAATTCATAATGTTACTTGTACATATGTGAATAATTGGAAGATTTCTTGTATGTAGAAATTACATGCTTAATGAGATGGTTGGACTATCTTTATTGAAGTAAATGTATGGCATTATGAACTGCTTGGAGTAGTTGGTTGTTGGTATTCACAAATTGGAGGAGTCTCTAAGTAGGCATTAGGAAGATATAGTCTTGGGCACTTACCTGGGAGGTTTGTGTATCGATCCACGCCTTCGGGCTTTATACCATATAGGTAGTCCCGATGTGCCGGGCCTTGAGGCGTTACCTTGGAGGTAGACGCTAAGGTGTATCTTCAAAGATGATGTAACTCGGGTTGGTGTTTGGGTCTTTCCCATAGAGTCCGATTTGTGAATGATCAAGTTGATAACTCTTATGTGAAATAACTGCATGCTTTATTATATGATTGACTCACTAGGCCTTCCCAGCCTAACACTTGTTATTTGTTTAATGTGTGTCACAGGTTCTAGAGGTGCCATCCCTAAGAAAGCATAGATGGGGACTTGTGAGCGTGGGGATACTTTTGAGATGCCAAAGATAGAAGATCAAAGTTGGTCTAATTATGACACCTTTTGTAATCTTATTTCTATAGTAGAGATTAGATTAGCCGGTTGTCATATAGTAGTAAATATTACATCTTGTTTGTAAACAGGCATATGAATATCCCTTTTTATAGCTCGTGCTTTGGCATTGTATATATATCAATCTTCCGTTTTATGGAAGTTTTTGTTGACCCTGTTTTAGGGTGTCACACATGTTACAAAAATGTTTTGATATAAAGAAAAAATTCAGACCCATTATTGGGATAGTATTGTCAGAAAAACAACAATGTTTGCTTGACAATATTTGGCATATTCAAACCATGCCACAAGCAACCTCATTTAAAGTACAAATTCTAAATGCTCTGAGTATTTACTTCTCAGAACAAAGCCAGGTTGTTCCCGAAAAACAACACAAACGTTTTTCTCACTACATCATTTTTAGGGGAACAAAAACAGGAATTTTCAATAAATGGGAAACAGTTACAAAACACATAAAATGTAACAGCCCACTTTACAAAGGATTCCACAGTTTTGCTGAAGCCATGAAGGCAGCCAGAGAAGCTTTTGGAATTGAACCCTTCTTCATTGAGCCAAAAGAGGTTAAAACCTTTGCAGAAATGGCAAAAACTAATCCTGAGCAATTTATTAAAGCTCGAGAAGATGTAATTGCACATTTACAAGATCAGCTTTTAAAATCTGGAAAAAATACACAGGAATTACAAACCCAGATTGAAAACACTATTCTCAAACATAGAATTTTGATTCTCGAGGCAAAAAATACAAAGTTACAACAAGCTCTCGATAAAAAAGAATCAACTACAGAGATTTCGACAGTTTCAAAGCAAGAATCTTAGATCAACCCTAGAAACAAACAATAAAACCTCTTTTAGAAAAGTTTCCTGAGTTTGAACAAATGATCTCAAAAAAGATTTGTACAGAATTCCCGTTGATTCTGTATAAATTACAACAAGATCTCATCAACATCGCTTTTCAAGAAAGAAAATTCAGAGGCCTAACAGTAGTCCAGAGGATAAACCACGAAGGAGAAACAACAGACTTCCCAACAAACATCTTCCTACTACAAGTAAATCTGAAGACAACAGACATGCCAGCAGAACAGATCCTGAACTTCTATCACCACGGAATGATAGATTACATGGAGTTCAGCCTAAATCCAAAAACAGAGGCACTTCTTGACAAATTCGGAGAAAAATTCATTCTTGTAGCCGGAAATATTGCATCATATTCATCAAGTACTATGATAGGATCTGAATTCTTCTCGTCATTCCCAGAAGCAGACGAACATACATACATGCCTGTAAGAAAACGTATCTTCATAATCCACAAAGAAGATGAACAGAATACTTAAAAAGGCTTGCATGCAGCACATAGTACACATGGTGGAACAACAGCAGCAATACAAAACCAATACAACAACAGATTGAAGAAATGATGACGTACGGACAAAAGACACCACCGATACCATGGGCCTTCAACCTAGCATGGTGTAAAAAATACAAATTAATTGCGGAAGGTCATTATACACAAATATGGACACACACCAAATGGATTATGATTCTCCCATTCATCGGAGAAGATGATTCCAGTCCTATTCACATTTTCAATACAGATGAACCAAAAGATGCCAGCACCGAGCCCGGTTCACCACAGTCGGTCGACAGTACACATAGAGATTTCTAGAAAGCCTGTCGACTACACATCAATAATTCAAAGAAATGGTCGACGTAGCTTTTTCTACTTTTTGACTTTCTTACAAAGTTTTCTGTCGATACTAGAAAAGTAGTTTGTCCATATTAGAATAGAATCTGTTAATAGTAGTAAGTCTAATAATTTAGTCTAGCATAGTTGTTTTTCTTTGCTTATAAATTATAGTTTCAATTTCAGTTGTAAACACACCGAAAAACATTGAGAAATATTAGAAAACATTCTCTCATATGGCTCTCTAAACTCTCTCTTCCTATCTCCTTAGTATAAACCCAGTATTCCCTATACTCATTTAGATCTTCATAATATATCCCATCTATAAATAAAAAAAAGGACCGCCGCTGTCTATACTATTTTGGTGCTTCCGCTCATCACCTCTGGTGCTTCTGCTCTCACTGTAAGTAAGTGTTCTTATGTGTTTTCTTAATCTATTATTGTCATAGTGGTATCAGAGCATGGTACGATTCTAAAGGTTTAAAAGACTTAGTCAGGCTCGTTAGTGGCAGTTGAAGTCCACGATTGACGAGAACCTGCTAAGGTGAAAATCCAGGGATCATATTATGTAATGATATGAATTTGAAGGTTATGATGAATTTAAGGGTCAAGATAAGCCTCAGTTTATTTAAGTGTTTATTTAATTGTTTTTTATTCTTAAAATTTTAATGGGATATATGAATATATTATGAAAAGGAGTAGGGAATCTGGATAGATACTAAGAGATATGATTTCTTTTAAAAATTGATTCAAAAATCTCTTCTGCTGAATTAAAACGGCTAGACTTCTTAAATCTCGAATTTAAAGAAAAACTTGAAATTAATAATATTACTGATATTCAATCTTATAAATTTTCTTGTAGATTTAATAAAACGTACAAATATAGTTTACACACAGAGGATATACATCTAAACGGGATAACAGATTTAATAATAAATCTAGGTTCCAATTTAGAAAAAGAAGCTACAAATAATCGAAATACATTATACACATTAGAAAAACTAGCTAATCATACTCATAAAAAGACAGAAGGAATAAACAAAATAATAGACAATATAAGCTACATAAAAGAACAAAATAATCAAATTATTAAAGATCTTAAAGAAATAAAAAGAATCACACCTACAAAACAAGAATTTCAACAGCTAAACTATTTACTAGAAAACAAAAACCTACTAAAAATAGAAAATACGATAACAAATTTAGAAACGTTAATAAAAGATATAAAAACAATTGTAGAAGGATAAAGCTGGAGCTATCCAACGAATATAGAAAGGCTTTAGAAGACGTCAAAAAATACAAACCTATAGAAAATAAAGAAGAAGTCACAGGTTTTACCAAATACACAGGACAGAATAAAAGTGATAGCCATTATCCACTTTTATTTAATTTTATTATCAGCCTAATATTACAGGTTATTGAAAAATTAAACAAAATAATTAATATATTATAAGATAAAAAAGAAACAGACACAACTAAAGAAAGTGATAGTGATAAGATCACCGAAGCAATAAATAAATTAAATATAGAAGATATTAAAATAAACAGAAAACCCAAACCATATACACACTGGTTACCTATAAAATGAATAATCAAAACAGAAGTTTCTTAGGAAGAAGCAGAACAGTACAAGAAGCAAGAAGCTCAACAAGTAATATACAAGACACAATAACATCAGAGTCTTTTTTAAACAGAATTGTTAGAAGAGGATCAGGCTCAAATTCCTCTCAACAAAATATGCAATTAGAAGAAGAAATAGACTTAGACAGAAATATAAATCTTTATAATCAACACCAATTAGATATTCTAAATCCTAGAGTATTGTACCAAACAGGAATGTTAAACATAAACACAGTGTTAATCCAAAGTAGTAGAGAAGAAAGTCTAAGAGTAGTAGACAAATCAGTAACTTTAGACTTATTCTCACCAGACACCATACAAAAAATAAAACAATCAGGAAAACATTTTGCACACGTAGGACTAGTAATCATAGGAATTAAAGCTTTAGGCAGAAAAAATTTAGGGACAAAATTATTAGCCCTATTATTAGACAAAAGTTGGAAAACAGAATTAAAAAAGGCAATAATTTCAGGAATGGAAATAGACCTTAGCCAAAATACAGCGTTATTTTATTGCACACCGGGAATCCTAAAAGACATAAAAGATCTACAAAATATTAAAATAGCTCTACAAACAAAGGGATATGAAAATTATGAAGGAAATAATATAGTAATAAGCATAGGAGTGCTAGGAAAGGCTAGCAACAGGTCAGGAATGAAATACAAAGTAAATATTGAAGGGATTGTAAACACAATAGCTTCAAAGTCTATACAAATGATAGACCCAGTAAAAATAGATCCTGAAGAATTAGCAGGATTAGAATGGCAATTAAACGACATAAAAAGTCAAGAAGACGAAATATTAGTACCAAAAAGAAGTTATATATATGAAGATAATGATGGATCACAAAGCTTGCGATTTGTAGATTTTAAAAAAGAGTCATCTAACAATAAAGATGATGAAGAAACAGAATATAATTTTATGAATACAGAATATGATACAGAACCAAATTATGATACAGAAAACGAAGATGGTGAAACACTAATAGGATTTGATAAATTCGAAGAAGAAGAATTTGATTACAGTTTAATAGATTATTTAGAAGAAGAAGAGATTACAGGATATAAAATTGAAGAAACCAACAAAACAATAGAACAAATTATTAATAGAAAATTCACAGAATTAAACATACAAGAAGAAACTGATGATATGATCATGGAATGTATGACAGAATTAGGAATGACATATGAAGAAAGCTACAAAAACCTACAAAATTATTATAATTTACCTTTAGTTGAAAATATACTAAAAGGCAAAACAATGCTATCAGATTTCTACAAACAAGATCAAAATTTTATGGATGAAAATATGTATGATAATCCATATAAAAGAAAAATGCCAAAGATAGAATGGGGAGAAACAGGACCCTCTACACGAGATACATCAGGAAGAGAATCTTGGTCAAAACCCTCTATAGGCTATCAACAAGAATCAAATTATGTAGGAAAAGGTAACAGATTACGTATAGGAAATATATTTAGTAGCAATATGTTACTATTAGAACAACAAAAACCACAGTTATGGGTAGATGAAGTCTTAATATGGGAACAAACCATTGTAAGGATGTGGGAAACAAACAAAAAAGATAGCATGGATATGTTTTCTTATTTAGAAACCACATTAGGCCCAATATCTTTAGGAATTTGGCAAAGCAAAAAAGCCCAAGACCCAGATGAAATAAATAGGCTAAAAGCCCTAGGAGAAAATCCATACAATTTCACATCACAAATAAGAACTCTTATTCTAGGAGTTGATCCAGCTAAAAACAATAGTCTTATACAAGATACTGCAATTAGAAACTTAGAACAATTAAGTATAGCAGACATGAAGTATATAAATGAATTCACAATAGACTTCTCAAGATTATTATCTCAAACAGGACAAGCCATGGATGATAATCTATGCGACAAATATTTTATAAAACTACCAGGAGATTTAGGAAAAAATATACATGAAACATGGAAACAAACATATGGTGAACAAAAGAATTTAGGTATAGGACCTAGAATAACATATACATTTGGAATATTAGAAGAAAGATGTAAAGAAGTTGCTTTACCGGAACAGCTAAAAAAGAATGCATATGCGTTTTGTAAAACAGCAATTTATACACCACAAGCTTATGGTCATTGTGACTATAAAAGGAAAAAATTGAGAAAAAGTACAACATATCAAAAAGGATACAAACCTTATTACAAAAACAAATATGTCAGAAAACCACAAACACGAAAATGTAAATGTTTCATCTGCGGAGATGAAAATCATTTAGCTAATAAATGCCCTAACAAAGGTAAAAATATAGAAAGAAGTAATCTTGTAGAACAAATAGGAGATTACGAAATAGAATCCTTAGAAACTGATAATTCAGAGAATGAATCAGTATATAGCATATATAGTGATAGGGATGAGGAAAAGTTAACAAAAATCACATACACATATGTTAATACAGAACAAATAGAATGTGAACATAATTGGATAAGCAAAAGAGGTAATAACTATATAAAATGTTATAATTGTGGGTATTACCCTAGCATGGACAAAAGATCGCAATGTAACATTTGTTTCAAAGAAATATGCTATTTATGTCTTAAAAAGTTATTTAATCAAGAAATAACAACAAAAGAAACAAATAAGACATTAAAAGAAACAAATAAGACATTAGACACAGACATATATCACAAAAAATAGAAAAACTAGAAATAATAATAGAATTACATAAACTAAAAATTGATAATATAGAAAGAAAATTAAAACATATAGAGGACATAGTAGAAAAGAAAAAACAGAAAGTCGAAGAATTCGAAGTAGCTCAAATGTCTGAAGAACATGAGCATACTTATATTCAAACAAAGGGATACACAAACATGATTCATATACAATGTAGATTATGGTTAGACAATAATAAATTTGTTGATTTAACAGCATTAGTGGATACAGGAGCAACAAAAAGTGTAGCGTCATATACTTTAATCCCTAAACAATACCATAAAGAGTTACCCTATAAATTAGTCACTAGAACAATTGAAAGTCGACTTATCTCAATCACACACTATGTAGAACCAACAGGCATATAATTTTTAGACTTTGCAGGAAATTACAGCATTAAATATGAAATACCACAAGTAAATATTAATCCAGAGTATATAAAATCCTCATATTTTGTTTTAGGATTAAATTTTATATTCAGATTAAATGGTGCTATCACCCTTACAAGAAACTTTATCACATTAAGTAAACATATTTACAGCTTTCCTACAATGAGATATACAAATACATCAGAGTTCGCTCGAAAGCGTGGTGGACAAGGTCACTTAGAATTTTTTAAAAATAACCAAAATAAAACTTTCGTTGAAAACGAATCAATAAAATTACTCACAAATTTCCTAACACAAGAATTAGAAAAAGGAATAGAAATTACAAAAAGTATAAATCACCCTATAATTTTACATTTAGAAAAGATAGGACTCATAGGAGAAGACATAAAAAATTCAAAAGTTAAACATATATGTAAATTTAAAATTAAAAACCCTGATATAACAATTCGAACAACTAATATAGCATACAGTCCTTTAGATAAAGAAGAATTTAAAAAACAGATACCAGAAATGATAGAACAAAGATTAATTAGAAAATCTGAAAGTCCTCACAGATCTGCAGCATTTATGGTAAGAAATCACGGTGAAATAAAAAGAGGAAAAGCCATAATAGTATATAACTATAAAAGACTTAATGACAATACAGAAGATGATGGGTATAATATTCCTAACAAGGACAGTTTACTAAATCTTATACAAAAGAAAAGAAGATTTTCAAAATTTGACCTAAAGTCAGGATACAATCAGTTACAGCTTGAAGAAACCTTCAAACCATGGACATCCTTCACATGTTCAGAAGGACAATATGAATGGAATGTTCTTAACTTTGGACTCAAGAACGCACCATCCATATTTCAAAGATTCATGGACAGTATATTTCTTAAATGTAATTTCTGTCTGGTATACATTGACGATATCTTAGTTGCCAGCGAAACAGTACAGGAACATGAAAAACACTTACAACAGATATTTGAAGAAATAAAAAAGAATGGTATAGTAGTATCCAAAAGAAAAATGGATCTATTCAAAAGAAAAATATATTTTCTTGGCCTAGAAATCGGAAATGGAAAGATAGAATTACAATCACATATTTCTACAAAAATATTAGATTTTCCAGAAAAAATCGAAGGTCTTAAACAAATCCAAGCTTTTTTAGGTCTGATAAATTATGCTCGAAAATTCATTCCAGATCTTTCAAAATTAGTAGGACCTTTATATAGTAAGACAACAAAAAATGGTCAGAAACATTTTAACATAGAAGACATAAAGCTCGTCAAAATAATTAAAGAAAAAGTAAAAAATATTAAACCATTGGAATTACCATTAATTACAGACTATATAATTATAGAGGTTGATGGTTGTAAAGAAGGATGGGGAGCAGTTCTTCTATCTAAACCTAATAAATATAATACAAAAGAAACAGAGAAAATTTGTTCATATGCCCGTGGAAATTTTAACAAAGTTGGTATGAATTGGACAAGCCTTGATTTTGAAATCCAGGCATTAATAAACGCGTTAGAAAATTTTAAAATCTTTTTACAAAAAGAATTCACAGTCAGAACAGATTGTGAAGCTATAGTTCGCTTTATAAAAAATGATCAAAGTAAAAAAGTAAATAAAACACGATGGATTAATTTACAAAACATTATACAAGGATGCGGTTACAAAATAAATTTTGAACATATTAAAGGAAAAGACAATGGGATAGCAGATATGTTATCTAGAAATCTTAACAAATTATTTGTTACAGATGGAGAGAAAAGATAAAGGAAAAAGAAAGATTATACAACCTATCAGGTATACATCCTCGATGAGTATCTCATCAGACGAGGAAAAAGTCAGTACACAAACAGTAAATACACAGTGCATTTTCACGTCTTGGGATTTCATTATTAGTGTTGTTAGTCCCAGATGGCTATAACAAGTATTGTAGAGGGGGGGGGGGTTGAATACAATACTCAAAATTTTCACAATTTTAATTCTATTATTGAAAACCTTCAACCAGAATTACACATAGAAAACTAAAGACTGTTGCGGAAAAGAACAGATAAACTATTCTAACAATTTTTCACAAAGTAAACTAAACAAAACAACTAAGAACACTTAGAACAAAGCTATGAAGTTTTTAAGCAATATGGAGATTTCTTGCACTGAGAGAGATTTCCAGAAAGCGTGGTTTACATGGGAGCCTTCTACTTCCTTTTATAGTGAGGATAAGAGTACTAAGCATTAAATGCTTGGTACACATGTCTTCAGGGGACTTCCTTCGTGCCAGTAGACTTCTGAAAAGTTGACATGTCATAATCACCTCTTCCTTGGTACAAGGAATAGAATCCATGCTGAAAGGGACCTTATCTAAAAATAGATAAGTTGACAAAAAGTCACTTTTACCTGGAAATAGATATTGTCCCAAAATAAATGATCTTCTTGATGTGTATTCCAAGACAATCATACCGAAGGTGTTCCACCGATATAAATGACATTGGTCTTTAAAACTATCTGCAAAGAAAACCATTCACACAAAGATCCCACCGATTTGAGCATCCTTATCGGTGGGACAGATCTGGCCGACGTGTGAGGACACCATCGGTGGAGAGGAAGTCCACCGATGTGTGAAGGCACCATCGGTGTGGAGGATGTCCTACCGATGTGTGAAGACACAATTGGTGGACAATGACTTGTAAGTATTTTGAGAAGAGTCTTCTTATTTCCACAATGAGAATCTCTTCAAGCTTGGTTTCGGTTGATCTTCGACTTCACCGAACAACTGATATCTTGTACAAGTCATTTAAAGAACCATGCTAAAATATTCTAAGTAAGAGTATAGGGAAGAACATTGGTGAGTCAATTTCAAATCTTGGTGACCCAACAATCTCCCCCTATTTGAATTTGAGCTCTATCCTTAGAATATTTGAGAGTAATAAAAAGTAAAATGCATTTTGACCCTTTTTACTCTTTTTGGGTTCTTTTCACATAGACCATTCTTTTTGTTATTTTTGATCTATTTTTCTTTTGTATGAGTATGTATACTATATACAATATTTACAAGTAAAATAACTATGTGCAACAAGGAAATTCAAATAGAAGAGTACTTGTATTACCGAAATTTTCATACATTGGGAGATGAAGAAAACCTTACAAGTACTTAGAAAAATGAAAATGAAAACACACATATCATTTTCTCATTTTCTGTCGGCGCTTGATCTCGGCAAGGATGTTCTGGTAGAGAGGATGTGTTTCGGGGATGTTAGGCATCAGATTGGATATACCTTCAAGAAGTATCATGTCGGCCAAGGGGATTTGAGAGAACCTGAAGAAACGTCGGTGGCCGAATCCATCATTGAAGTATAATCCAGGAATCGGTGAGAAGCTTATCGTAGTTGAGGGATAAGAGGTTGAAGTGGGAAGAGACAAATTTAAATTGTCCACATAGGGAATCCTTCCTTTCTTTGCCAAGTCTTTGAAGATGTTATCGGGGACTTTTTGGTTCTTTGTATTCGGGAGGCGGATGTCTTCCTTGAGGGATTGAAGTTTGGCTCTATCATCGGTGGAGAGGACGATGTTATGTTTCTTCTTCACTTCTTTCATTTTATCCATCAAGCCTTCAATGTAATCGACGAATATATCTTTCTTTGGATTAATGCTCTTCACTAGAAGTTTAGAGAGTTCAAACCATTCGGAGAGGTCGAATTGTTTCAAGTGGTAATCTCTAATACTTCTTGGCACACCTTCTTCTCTTTCGATGATCAGTCTAATGTCGGCAGGATTGGCTTTAGAAGTGGCAATCTTGATACCAGTGATTGGAGACCTGTTGGTTCGGTAGTGCATCGTCTTTTTGTACCAAGAAATTTTCTCATCCTTTTCTTCCTGAAGAGCACTCAGTGCCGATTTCTGAGTTTTGATGGCATCGGTAGATTTTACTTTTGCTGCTTCCTCCTTGGCAGCTTTTAGAGAAAGAGCTTAAGATTCATCCAAAGCTTTCTGAGCAAGTCTAGCCTCCTCAATTTCTTGAGGAGATAGACCGAGATCGGTAGTAGTTGCTTGAGATGGAGGCTTGAGTTTTAGTGTTTGGGCACCCTCAGGTCGGGCCCCATACTTAGCCAATTCCTTCTTCTTCTTTTCTTCTTTTGCCAATTCTTCAGCCGAGATGACTTTCTTGCCTTTGTCTTTGGGGGCCTTGCTAGCTTGCTCCCCCTCAAAAGATGCATGGATTTTCTCCCCCTCAACTGTTGCATGAGTTGTCTCCACCGATGGTGATTTCGGTGGTGGTGAAGAATTCGGTGGTGAGAAAGTTTTCGGTGGAAACTTTTGTGGAGTAACTTTTGGCGAATATCTCTCCACCGATTGTTGAGGAGAAGGAGAAGAAGAAGTACCAAAAGGTTTTGGTGGAGTACCTGGAAGATTGGTGGCTTTCTTGGAGATGCGGATATGTGGTTGATCGGTGGAATGTGAAGGCTGATTGATGTTTGTTCGTTTAACCGAGGGAAATTTTGGTGGTGGTTCAGTTTTCTCCCCCTCAGCAACAGCCTTCTCACTCTTAACTGTCAACCCCAACAGAGTAAATACCTGATCAAGTTTGAGATGAAGAAGTTTGATACTTGCAGGATTAACACTCGTCAAGGTAAAATCACCCAGATCCAAATCCCAATCCAGGCTCTTCTCAAGGAGATCAACCTTATGATGAAGTGATTCAAGGGAGTCAGAGAGACGGGTCCGAAGATTCTGATGCCGACGGGCCTCACTATTGAGACGGAAGAGCTCAGCATCTTTAACTGTCGTGGATGCCTTGAATGCACCGAATGAAATTGCAAGGTCGGAATGTGAGGTGGTCAAAGATTCCACCTTGGTTGATAATAATGCTAAGTGTTCAGATAATGGCCGAAGAGCTTCCCGAATAGTATCTTCCAAAAGCTGAGGTTGCCGAGACTCGACCACCGATACCCGATCATTAGTTTGAGCCATAAAGGAGATTGTGGCTTGTTTGAGTGATTCGAATTGAGTACCTACTAATCTGCACTGACGAGCACTTTCTTGAACCTCCTCTATTAATTCACTCGGTAGCCGAATACCTGTAATGAGAGGAGCACGATCTTCTTGTAATGGGAATCGGGGATCTTGTGGTGATGATCTGGAATGAGGTAGTATTCTTTCCTCAATAAAATTTGAGGCGGTCGGCTGAGCCCATGAAGGTTCGGGGTACAGAAACCATTGTCGGGGAGAGGGTGGCATCGGTGGGGGGGGGTAGGGAAGAGCTGTCCTCAGATCTGTGGGGGGCTGGGGATCGTCGGGGAGATGTGATCGGGGTAGATAATTTCGGTGGAGGAGATGGTGGATCGGTGATGATGGCCTCGTCGGTGGGAATTGTTGTTCGGGGAGAACCGGTGTCTTCCAATAAAAAATTAAAGAAGTTTTGTGGGGGAGGGGGTCTATGGGGGAACCCTCAGCGGGTTGTGCATCATCAATCTCATAATGATAGGGTGTTAGGCTGTGCAGTGAAAACTCTGAACCCTCGAGGGGAGAGACCCCGAGGTCATCTCCACCACCCAAAGAAGCGAGTGGGGAGGTACGTTGTGGTTCCTCCAATTGTACAACTGAAGCCTGTGGAGAGGCAACAGAGGAGTCGGTATGGGTTGTAACGGATTCCCTTGGCCCGAAGGGGTGAAGTTCAACAACTGGCGATTTTTGAGAATCGACAGTTGGCTTAGTCGGTGGGGCCGAAGGCTTTCGAGACCTCTTTAAATGATATCTTGAAGGGGATGATGAGTGCCTCAGCTTATGAGACGGGTTTTGAACCGGGGAAGCCTCCGAGGGATCTCTCGGTGGCATGGTTCGTGAAGCGGGTGCGAAGGTGTCGGTGGCCTTTCGTTGTTTCTTTTGAGCGCCACCCGACGTCACTCGAGTACGGGGAGACGGGGCCACTACAACTTGAGGTTCCGCGGGAACTTCCGGGTGTTGAAACTCGGGAGCTTCCGCGTCACCCCAGTGAAGATTGGGAGAGAGAGAGAGCAAAGGAGATCATACCTTGGCGAAGAGGTGAATCGGTGGCTCATGGTGGAATATCCAGAGTTTTGTGACCAACCATCGGAGATGACCAGTCGTAGACAAACCTTGGTGTGGCAGATTTACGATCAGTGTCCAAGGCTGTACCAAGTTTGTGTTGAAGAATCATAGAAATAAAACGCGGGTAGGCCACTTGACTGTGCTTCGGGTGTCGGACCACTTCAACCAACTCAGTAAAGAAATACTGGGCAAAGTCTATCTTGCGTTGGAAAAGGAGTGCATGGGCGAGAGAGGTAATGTAGGAAGCAGATTGATCGTTCCCACTTGTTTTGCGAGATAGACAATAAATAATATGAGCGAAGAAGAAGTTCCAAATGCCTCCCATGTTGCTACGAATCAGAGTTCCGGGACCCTTGGAGAATTTGGAGGATTGTTGAGTGTAGCCAACAGCTTGGATGACTTCGTCTAAAGCATTGTCGAGATGCATGATATCATATGATGGAAAGGCGGTGATCCTGAGTGCATTTTGAACATCGTCGACGCCAAAGGTTAAATCATGATCACCTTCTTCAGTGGTAAGAATCGAGGCATGGATGGCTTCATTTGATGGGTCATAGACACATGTTAGCCTGGCCAATGAGGACTTTGCTCATTTTCGGGTTGCACGTGAAAGCATGAAGGAGGGGAGATCGAGACAAGAACTTTGAGATGATGTTAAACTCCGGGTGATTGGGATCTGTTTCGAATCTTGCAACATGGTTGCATGGATTGAACTTGAGGCCTTCAAAGCAGGTGGGGATGTTCTTTGCAACTTTGGTGGGAGCCATTGTTGTAGGTGAGAATCTGGAAAAGGAGAAGAGAGAGATCTTGGGAAGGTTGCAGGTTTCGAATGAAGAAGATGTATGGAAGGTATGGGGTTTATATAGGAAAGAGATTTGGGAAGATGAAAGGTCTTGAGATTTGAAAAATAGCGGCAACGGTTATGTGGGTGAGAAAAAGGTTTAAATAAAATAAGATAGTTTAAAAAGGTAATGATGAGGGTTATTGGAATGTGTGGTCAAAATGATCTTACACGGAAGGGGAAGGGTCAATATCGACTGACACCTAAGGTGATTAGGGGTGATGTGAGCATGGGTGCATGGGGAAACGTATGTGATAAGTTTCGAAGAATCGGTGGTAGATTTCGGTGGGGAATCATCACCGATGAGTAAGGATTGGTTGAAAAGAATTGGTGGTGTCGGTGGACTTTAGGGTATATGAAAGAGAGAGAGTCCACCGATAAATATGAACGACATATGTGTATGAGGATCAAGTCGGTGAGGACTGTTCTACCGATGAGAAGTGAGAAGGGAGTGAATCGGTGGAAAGGGAATCGGTGGAAGGATATGACAGAGGTGTCGGTGGACTTAGGTATGCGAAAGAGAGATAGTACACCGATATCTAGAGATACACCAATTGGGGTGTCGGTGATGAGCAAGGCCACCGATGGAGGTGTATATTATTGGTGAGAAGAAAAGAATAGAGTGTCCACCGATGAGAGATCGGTGGGGAATGGGGACACACAGTTATTGAAGGTTGCACATTCCAAGTTCACTAATTAGAAAAGTGAACCTGGCTTCATCTAGGGGTTTGGTGAACAAATCAGCAAGCTGTAGATCGGTACAATTAAAGTGTAGCTCAATGTCACCTTTTGAGATGTGATCCCTGATGAAGTGATATCTGATGTCTATATGTTTTGATCTGGAGTGCAGAACAGGATTGTTTGCAATAGCTATTGCACTTGAATTGTCACACAGAATGGGAATCTTTGAGTAGATTTGATTGTAGTCCCTTAATTGATTTTTCATCCATAGGATCTGAGCACAACAACTTCCAGAAACAACATATTCAGCCTCAGCAGTTGAAGTTGAGACTGAGTTCTGTTTCTTGCTGGACCAGCTGACTAATTTTCCACCAAGGAGTTGGCAGCTACCTGTGGTACTCTTTCTATCAATCTGGGTACCTGCATAATCTGAGTCTGAATACCCAATTAGTTCAAAACCTGAGTCTTTGGGATACCAAAGACCCAGGTGCAAGGTACCTTTTAGGTACCGGAAAATCCGTTTAACAGCAGCCAAATGAGATTCTTTTGGATTGGCTTGATAACGGGCACATAGACAAGTAGCAAACATAATATCCGGTCTGCTAGCAATTAAGTAAAGAAGAGAACCAATCATACCTCGATAATTGGTAACATCCACAGATTCACCATTCAAATCAGCATGAAGTTTCAAAGGTGGTGCCATGGGAGTTTTCATAGGAGAGCTATCTAAAAAGTTGAATTTCTTCAGAAGGTCACGAATATATTTACTTTGATTTATAAAAATCCCTTCTGAAGATTGTTTGACCTGAAGGCCTAAAATGAATGTAAGCTCTCCCATCATGCTCATCTCATATTCACTCATCATGAGAGAAGCAAACTCATCACATAGTGATTCATCAGTAGCACCAAAGATGATGTCATCAACATAGATTTGGACAAGAATGATATTACCTGAGGTTTTCTTTATAAAGAGAGTGTTGTCAATTTTACCTCTGGAGTATCCATTCTTTAGAAGAAAGACAGCAAGAGTGTCATACCAAGCACGAGGAGCTTGCTTGAGACCATAGAGAGCCTTGTCAAGTTTGTACACATAGTCTGGATGAGTTGGGTCTTCAAATCCAGGAGGTTGTTTCACATAGACTTCCTCTGCAAGTTCCCCATTGAGGAAAGCACTTTTGACATCCATCTGAAAGACCCTAAAATTTCGGTAGGCAGCATGAGCCAGAAAGATTCTTATGGCTTCAAGTCTTGCTACAGGGGCAAATGTTTCATCATAGTCAATGCCCTCTTCCTGTCTGTATCCTTGAGCTACCAGTCTGGCCTTGTTTCTGATAATTGTGCCTTCTTCATCCATTTTGTTTCTAAAGATCCATTTAGTTCCAATAATTGTCTTCTTTTGGGGTCTGGGAACCAATCTCCAAACTTTGTTTCTCTCAAATTGAGAAAGCTCTTCTTGCATGGCAGAGATCCAGCAGGGATCTGCTAGAGCTTCATCAATCTTCTGGGGTTCAATAAGAGAGAGAAAGTTCACATAGAGACAAATATTTCCAACTCCTCTACGTGTTTGGACTCCTGCTTGTTGATCACCAATGATTTGATCTATGGGGTGATCATTGGTCCATTTTGTGGCAGGAGGTAAAGGTGGTGGAATGGGATCAGAGGTTCGGTGGAAGGCAGTATTTTCGGTGGAAGGCATAGGATCGGTGGAGGCCTGTGTATCGGTGGAAGGAAGTATTTCGGTGGGAGAATTCATGTCGGTGGGAAGATGGTCAAATTCGGTGGAAGAGGTGTTAGGCACTAAGGAAGGTGACCCAACTTTGTTATTTGAAGTAGGAGGATTTGATGGATTCAAAGGAATGGAGGTTGCATCGGTGGAGTTGACTATGGGAGCATCAACTATGCATGAGGAAATCCATATGTGTAATTCATCATCATCATTTGAAAGAGATGATGATCTTAGATCATCAAATTTGACATGAATGGACTCATCAATGCATTTTCTCCTGAGATTGTACACACGAAATGCTTTGGAGGAAAGAGAGTATCCAACAAAGATTCCTTCATCAGCTTTGGGATCAAACTTCCCAAGATTGTCACGATCATTTAGAATAAAACACACACAACCAAAGACATGAAGAAATCCTATATTTGGTTTTCTGCCATGAAAAACTTCATAAGGGGTCTTATCATATCTCTTGGATATCACCGACCTATTTTGGGTAAAGCAAGCAGTATTAACAGCTTCAGCCCAAAAATAGGTGGGAAGATTTGATTCACTTAGCATTGATCTAGCAGCCTCACATAGAGTTCTGTTCTTCCTTTCCACAACTCCATTTTGCTGAGGAGTCCTGACAGCTGAGAAATTCTGAGAAATTCCCTTCTCATTAAAGAAGTCTTCAAGAGCACTGTTTCTGAATTCAGTGCCATTGTCACTTCTTACCGATCGTACAAGTTATCCATTAAGAACTTCATTCTTCTTGACAAAGTTGATGATTTCTTCAGTTGCATCACTTTTATACCTGAGAAAAGACACCCAAGTATATCTAGTAAATTCATCAACAATAACAAGAATGTACCTTTTGCCTCCAAGACTAGGAGTACTGACTGGTCCACATAGATCCATGTGCAGCATTTGAAGAGGAAGAGTGATGGAGGAGTATTGCTTGGTCTTGAAGGATGTTTTGGTGAGCTTCCCTTTTTCACACGCATCACAACTTTTCTTTAACAAAGTTCAATTTTGGCATCCCAGTCACCAGCTCTTTGTTTGAGATTTTATGGAGTGTTTTGAAGTTCAGATGAGATAGACGTTTATGCCACATCCAGTTCCTTTTGGCTGTGTCATCTGACACAAAGCATACATTGGATGAACTGTTGTTTTGTCCCATATCAATGATATAGACATTTTCCATTCTTTTTCCGGAAAGAACCACATTCATGTTTTTGTCAACAACAGTACAGATACAAAGTTCGAAAATAACTTTATATCCTAGATCACACAGTTGGCTAATGCTGACAAGATTATGCATGAGGCCTTCAACAAATGCCACTTTATTGAAAGTGACAGATCCATTAGTGAGAGTTCCATATCCTTTGGTGTAACCTTTAGAGTTGTCACCAAAAGTTACAGATGGACCTTTTCCAGACACATAGTTGATGAGAAGAGATTTATTTCCCGTCATATGGCGTGAGCAGCCACTGTCCAGATACCATATTTGATGGTGCTCAAAAGCCTGAGAGTATGATGTCGAGCACCCAGTTGATACCAAAGCCATTGGAGAGGTAGCTTTTTCAGAATCTTCCATATCTTTTGAGATGGCCATAAAGCACTTGTTGGGAGAGTTGTTGTCACTGTCAGAGGTTTCTTCTTCCCAATCATGTATTTCTGCCATGAGGCCATTTCCTTTTCTAAGGAGACCCTCATTTCTTTCCTTTTCTTTCTTGTATTTGGCTTTGTACTTCTCAGCCCTTTCTTGATGATCTTTGGTTGAGGATTGAGTATCTTTCTTGGCAAGGTTTGATTTGAAAGTGTTATTTTTTGGGTTTTTCATACTTGGAGGAAAACTTGTCAGAAGATGAATTTCTAGAATTCATCACACGCCTACTTCTGCACTCAGCTGCGAAGTGTCCTTTCTTTCCACAATTAAAACATTCCTCATTTGTCTTATCAGTTGAGGAAACTTTTGTAGAAGAGAAGGGTTTTCTGAAAGATTTGGATTTGTTCGAAAAACGAGATTTGTTTTTGAAACCAGCCAACATGGCAATTTCATCGGACAACTGCTTGACCGAGATTTCTTCACCTTCATCATCGGCATCACTTAGATATGCCTCCGATTGGTGAGAAAAGTTGCTTTGGGTTTCATTGTCAGAATCTGATGAAGGATAGGTAATGCGTGGGACACTTTGAGATTTCTTGGAATTTTCACTGACAAGGGCAATAGAAGTGCCCTTTATCTCTTTGATGAAAGATTTCCTTTGTAACTTGGTTTGTTCAAAGTTGAAGAGAGTTCCATATAAAACAGTTAAAGGCATGTACTCAAGGTCCTTGGAAGTTTTGATACAAGTGCACATGTTTTCCCAAAAATCAGGGAGACAATCCATGAACTTGTTTAAAACTTCCTCATTATCATAGACTCTGCCTAGTAACTTCAGATCATTCAGAAGAGAGTTAAAACGATTATAGTAGCTAGGAAGAGATTCACCCTTTTCATGAGTGAAGAGTTCATACTTTCTTATGAGAGAGATCTTTTTGCATTTCTTCACTTCCTCTGTACCTTCGTACAGAACACATAGTGTGGTCCACATCTCTTTAGCAGTTTCAAAGTTAACTAGAGAATGATAGACTTCATCAGGAAGTGAGAGAGCAATGATTGCTCTAAGCTTTGAATCAAGAGTAACTAGACGTTTTTCCTCATCAGTATATTTCTTTGGATTTTTTAGAATATAACGTCCAGTACATTTTGCTTTCTCTTTGTCGGAAGGCTCAGAATCATCGGAGTCACTAGAGTCCTCCTTATCAGCGGTTTCCTTACCAGGCCTCTGCGTTTCATAGCGAGCCCAAACTCTAGGGATAATTGGTCCCTCTTTGAGAATGGTTGGATATTTAGTATCTACTCCTTCCATAAATAGCATCATACGGCTTTTCCAAAGAGAAAAGTTGTTAGGGTTAAACTTAGGAGGTTTGGTGATGAAACCATTTTCAGAAAAGTTGTTTTGAAAAGCATTTTCAACATTTGAAGATGAAGAGGCAGCCATCGCAGATCAAGTTTATGAGTTAAACTTTCTACTCCGATACCACTTGTTAGTCCCAGATGGCTATAACAAGTATTGTAGAAGGGGGGGGGGGTTGAATACAATACTCAAAATTTTCACAATTTTAATTCTATTATTGAAAACCTTCAACCAGAATTACACATAGAAAACTAAAGACTGTTGCGGAAAAGAACAGATAAACTATTCTAACAATCATTCACAAAGTAAACTAAACAAAACAACTAAGAACACTTAGAACAAAGCTATGAAGTTTTTAAGCAATATGGAGATTTCTTGCACTGAGAGAGATTTCCAGAAAGTGTGGTTTGCATGGGAGCCTTCTACTTCCTTTTATAGTGAGGATAAGAGTACTAAGCCTTAAATCCTTGGTACACATGTCTTCACGGGACTTGCTTCGTACCAGTAGACTTCTGAAAAGTTGATATGTCATAATCATCTTTTCCTTGGTACAAGGAATAGAACCCATGCTGAAAGGGACCTTATCTAAAAATAGATAAGTTGACAAAAAGTCACTTTTACCTGGCAATAGATATTGTCCCAAAATAAATGATCTTCTTGATGTGTATTCCAAGACAATC